>CM055888.1:13662500-14342500 GCA_029582165.1 Portulaca oleracea | reverse complement strand
GTTTTAAAACAGAAGAGCATCGGGTTAGAGCATTGCACCTCAACTTCCACTTTTTTGATGGCAAACCATTGATTGTTAGGGCCTGGAATGAGGAATTAAATCTGGATATTGAAAGCATCTCTTCGTTACCGATCTAGGTAACAATGAATTATCTACCTTTTAAATTTTGGAGCCATGAAAGCCTTAGCAAAATCTCAAGTCTCCTTGGAATACCTATAAAAACGGACAAACAAACTCAAGAGAGATCGAAGTTGGGATATGCAAGGGTATTGATAGAAATGCCGATTAAAGGTCCGTTTCCTGAGCATGTGGACTATGTAGATCATCATGGGACTGTTCAGCGACAGACCATTCAATATGAATGGAAACCAATATAATGTCTGCATTACAAAATGTTTGGACATGAGGAGAATAATTGCAAAAAGAAAATCATATGCAATTACTGCAAGAAATCAGGACATGCTGAGTCTGAGTGCAGAAAGAAAAAGAAAGAAGAAAGTCAGGTCGATGGGAAGCAACAAACCAAGAAAGTCAAGATAAGAGAAAAAGCTGTAGATGATCACGGCTTCATCTCCCCAAAACAAAAAGCGATTTACAGGAAAATTGACAAAAGGCCTGAAATAGTGCATTCGAACAGGTTTGCTAACTTGACAGATGATGAAACTGAGGATAGTGATGAAGGAGACGCTGAATCAACAGAGCTATCAAATGAACATCATCAGCTGGAATCTGCGCGGGCTTAATAGCCCCAAAAAGCAAGAAGACTTGAGGGTCTTCTTGCACATGAACAAGGTAGGAATCGCAGGACTCCTTGAGATCAAAATCCACCCTAAAAATCTAACTAAGATGGAACACAAAGTTTTTGCAGATTGGGGACTCATCTCCAATGAAGAACATTGTAATAGAATTTGTATTTTGGTAGTCTGGGATAAACGAAGCTATAATGTGGCAAAAATCATTGCAACTGATCAGTTGGTTCATACAAAAATCACTCGTTTGAAGGATGCTTTTAATTCCTACATCACATGGATTTATGGAAGCAACACGGCTGCTGAAAGAAATGGGATGTGGGATGATCTCAGAAATATCTTTGCAACATTGGACGACCCCTGGGGCATTATGGGAGACTTCAACGCTATAACTTCTCCACAAGACAGGGAAGGTGGGGTAGATGTGGGAGCCTTCACCACAAGAGCCTTCCAACAGTGTATATCAGAATGTCACGTGCACAAACCTTCCTCTACGGGGGGACATTTCACTTGGACAAACCATCACGTCAGGTCCAGGATTGACCGAATTCTTGTAAACATGGATTGGTACCTAATAGCACCAGATATGCATATAATATACCTACAAGCTGGTCTATTTGACCACACGGCGCTAATGGTAACATTGCCAGAGTGTAAAAAGGCGAAACCCCCTTTTAGATTCTGTGACATGTGGGCACATGATCCCCAGTTCAATGATATCATCAGAAGAGGGGTTCATTCAGCGATTGTAGGCCACTCAATGTTCAGACTTGCCACAGCCCAAACTCACATGCAGACAGATTTTAGAACCTTGCACAAGACAAAATTTGCTGACATCTACAACCAAGAAATGAGAAGTAGAGAGCAACTGCAGCAAATCCAAGCAAAACTACAAGAAAATCCAAAAGATCAAACGCTGAAAACAAGAGAACAGCAGGCTAAGAAGTGCTATAGGAAAATTCTCCACTCAGCTTTACTCCTTAAAAAGCAACAAAGTAAATTTGATTGGAGCGAAATGGGCGATACCTGCAGTAAACTCTTTTTTGCAAAGATGAGACAAAGGAGAAATACTAATTACGTCCATGAATTGAATGATGACAATGGTCACAAGATAATGGGATTGGAGAATGTTGCAATGCACCTCAAGGACTACTATCAAAGCCTTCTGGGAGCTCAACAAACCTACAGGGCAAAGGGGAAAAAAGAAGTCTTTGACAATGGTCCTATACTCACTGTCGACCAGCAGCTTGAAATGAGCAGAGAGATAACGGATAAAGAGATTAAGCAAGCTTTTTTCTCCATTCCAAATGAAAAAACCCCGGGTCTTGACGGCTATACTAGCGGTTTTTACAAAGCAGGGTGGGACCTAATTGGCAACCTGGTTTGCGAGGCAGCAAAGGAGTTTTTTTACAAAAGGGACGCTTCTAAAAACCTTCAATAAAACGCATTTAGTTCTCCTTCCCAAAGTCCAAAATCCTCAGAGAGCAACGGAGTTCAGGCCAATCTCCTGCTGTAATACCTTCTACAAAGGCATCACGAAAATCCTGGCCACGAGGATTCGTGAAGTACTCCCGACTTTGATCAATCATAGCCAAGCTGCGTTTACTCCGGGTCGTGAATTATTGCACAATGTTCTCCTTTGTCAGGAAATCGCCCGGGGTTATAACCGCTCAACGATTTCACCGAGATGTATGATGAAGATCGATTTAAAAAAGGCTTTCGACTCGGTTCATTGGAGTTTCATCGAGGAAACCCTACGAGCTTACAAATTTCCCAGTTGGATCATCAAATGCATCATGAATTGTGTCAAAACCCCTGTTTACGCCATCAGTGTGAATGGGACAATTTCTGAACAGTTCCCGGGAGGTAGAGGACTTCGCCAGGGAGACCCGATGTCCCCCCTCCTCTTCGTGCTAACAATGGATTATCTTTCAAGATCAATCGACTACCATATCCAACACTCCAAAGGCTACAGATATCACCCCCATTGCACGAGATTGAAACTCTCGCATCTGATGTTTGCAGACGACTTGATCTTGTTCACTTCAGCAAACAATGTATCTGTTAAGACCTTGATGGATACCTTTAAGCACTTCTCGGAAGTGACTGGTTTAGAAGCCAACTTTGCTAAATTAGAAATCATCCTTGGAGGGGTGCAAGATGACGCTGACATCCTGCAGGAAACCGGTTTTGCACGTGGGGTCCTACCATTCAAATATCTTGGGATGCCGATCTCCTCATGTAAACTTATAGCGGTTGACTGCAATACTCTAACTGAGAAAATCCTTGCCAAGATCAAATTATGGTCCACCAGGAATATCTCTTATGCCGGGAGAGATACCTTGATCAACTCAGTCTTGTATGGGATTTTTAGCTTTTGGGCAAGGGTCGTCATCCTCCCTGAGAAGGTAATAGAAATGATCAATGCTTATTGTAGAAATTTTCTCTGGTGCGGTACCCATGACTACAAAGCTCCTCCCTTAATTTCCTGGGACAAAACATGCCGTCCCAAGCATATGGGGGGATAGGCTGTAGAAACCTTGACATTTGGAATCAAGCAGCTATCGCAAAGCTTGTATGGGACATCCAATCTAGAAAAGATATTCTCTGGGTAAAATGGATCCATACCAAATACATTAAGGACCGCTCGTGGTGGAACTACCTACCCCCATATGATGTTTGTCCATATTTCAAACATCTCTGTGCTGTGAAGGACATAATCAAATGGGGTTCTATCCCGGGCAAACGCTGGGAATGGGGTGGGAGTGATCGCTATACTATAGGCGTGGCTACTCTTGGCCGCTTCCCAAAGTGAAAATCTCTAGTGGACAAGCATAGTTTGGAGGACACCGATAACACCGAGACATGCTTTTGCATTATGGCTTGGACTGCGGGGAGCATCTTCCGGTTAGAAGTCGAACCACATTTTGGAAAGCGGGAGTGACACCCTTTGCCCTATCTGTAGAAAGGATGAAGAAACCCACACCCATCTTTTTCATGACTGTGATCTGGCAAAAGAGGTGCTCAAGCTGATACAAATATGGCCGTACTATGAGATCTTTAGGTCTCACCATCAACATGACTGGGTGGGCCAAATAGAAGCTGGGATTTTCCCTAAGGAAGCAAAAGAAGTCCTCTATGGTGTGTATGGTGCATATATCTACAATATGTGGAGAGAACGAAACAACATTGTTCACAAGAAGTCTCGGAGAACTCATGAGATGATCGCAAGACAGATAAAGGAAGATGTAGCAGCTCGAACCATCAAGCTAGCCAAAAAAAGGAAAAGATATAGGAAATGTGTTGACATTGTCTTAAATATGTAATTTCTATGCATTGTCCCTATATAAGACGGTTTTGGTTCTTTAAATATAATATAGCCTTGATTTGTCTGCAAAATATATATATATATATATATATATATATATATATATATATATATATATATATATATATATATATATATAATGAGAAGAGGAGAATGGTGAGCATGGAAGCATGCCAAATCCCAACCATTGAAATCAAGATCTAAGGTAGAGATAAATGGGGTGTTTTACCTTTATTTATAATGTTAGACTTAATTTCCATCTGTTGATTTTATTTTATTTTTGTACATGGAAGACCCTCGCATGACTTGAAAAAAAGTAAAAAGAAGGTTGGTGCACGTGTGAAATATACAATCGGCTTTCATTAACCACAACGTACACTCCCAAAAAGTAATCATTCTTTGTTTTGAAAACACCACACCAAAAATCCAGAGCAGTCAAGAAGGAGATATTACTAAACTTGTCTAATGCATGAAGAGTATCGACTGAAGGACACAATTCACTCAAGAGCAACGCATTAAAATAGAACAAATAGCCTTGCATCCTTCTGATTATGTTTCTTACATGTAGTTGATCAAGTCTGTTTTTTGTACTTTTGTCTATAACTAGAACGATCAAGTATGTTTTTCATATATTGTGTTTCTTATATGTAATTTTGTCTGGAACTAAAATGGTCATCCGGTTGTGTTGGATTGGCATCAAGCAGCCTGAATATGAACAACCCACAACATCCAGTATGTGGGGTTGTTCATTAAGAACATCATGTTTCAATATTATGAACATTATGAAAATATAGGCATCAAACACATTTAGTTTCAATATTAAGGAGATGTTGGAAACCCATAACGAACACCAATCAAAGTACATATGAACATCATGTTAAGTAAAGGATGTACATCAACTCAATTTATAATGAACATCAGTTTTTAATACAAATGTTGCACATAACGGTACACTAAGATGAACAATTGTAAGCACAAATTTAAGTAATATGAACATCAAGTTGTGTTAGAGTATGAACATCATTTTTCCATATATATGTTGCGCAAGATGTACATTAAGATGCACATCCAATGAAACGAAAATAAACATCGAACAAAAACTAACACGAATATCATGCTGTCTTTGCCTGGACATCAAGTGAATTCATGATGACCATCAACTTTCACGTCAAAATTAAGTCACAATTGAATCACGCAAGTGAACTCGTACTAGTCAAAATGAACATAAGGGGGTGTTAGACTGGACATCATGTGAATTTGTAATGAACACCGATTAAAGTTAAAGTGAACATCACGTCATATTAGAATGGACATCAAATGAACTCATGATAAATATCAATTTTCGATATATATGTTGCACATGACGTACACTAAGATAGACATGATGGATTATAGGGGTTCTCATGGGCCCAAATCCAATCAAAGTCCTAAGGGTGGTTGGCCCAATCTAATTTGGGCCCACCCGACTAGCGGCAGAAGAAGTCCTAACACTTAGGACTTCATCTAATCTACCCTAATCCAAAACAATAAATAACAGGAAAGAAACAGATAGTAGAGGCTGAGCTATTTACCTGGCAGTCTCTGGAACAGACAAGCCTCGGTCGGCCATGAACTCTTGAATGCGTCTCTTCAACTCTTAAACGCGTCACTCCGGGACTCCGAGTGGGAAGTCTCCAAAATAGGAGACCTCCACAGCAGTCCACGTAACACTTGAGACACCGGCTGCTAGACCGCGCAGTCTCAATTCAATCAAGACCGGTTGAGTATGTGTTCCGTATCAAATAAGACTTGTCTTTCCTACTCCAGGACCTCGAGGAATCACCCTCGTAGTCCTAAATCGAAAGCTATCAAATAGACAGTTTTCCCGGTTTCCCTAAATCTCCAAAGGGAGACTACCTATAGGGGCCCAATGGGATGGAAAGACAATTCTTCACATCCCGTGGGTCACATATATATAGTGGAGAGAAGGAGGGAGGAAGAGTTTCTCTTCCGATGTGGGACGCGTGCCTGAGGTTCACCACGGACCGTGGTGAGCGAGAGATTCCAATTTGTTGCTCACAGACCCACCATGGACCATGGTAGCCTTGCCACTATCCGTGGTGGCTGGTGTCCTCCAAAACCGGCTTCTGCGCTTCCCCCGGTTCAATCCTGTATTGTCCCGAACCTTTTTCCACATACACATTGCCTTCAAGTCTCTGACTTGTGTGACCTTGTGGGAACAAGTAACTCGGTTGTGATCGAACCTATTCGATCACTGATTAAGGGGACTTCTAGCAAAGCCATTAACCACCGAATTAACTTGGCTAGAGTAGTCAAATGAAATTGAACATTGTCGCGCGGGACATTCCCAATAGAACATCTAATGAAATTAAAATTCCTTTAAGGCCATCATGCACACAAAGCTATGCACATGATGATTGAGGTTCTCCATGGCCTTAAATTTCTTCTCGGGTAAGAAAATTTATCGAGTGTTTGGTTCGAGGAGCATTTGGCAAGCCAATGTCCAAGAAATGTTCGCTTGATTGAGGAATTTGCCTCAACATGTTTTGTAAGTTGTTAGTCTTGTTATCCCTGAATGGCATAAACATTTATAAAAAATTGGTCATTTTCCCACTGTAAATTCAATGGGAAAAGTAAAAAATTCATTG
Source organism: Portulaca oleracea (assembly GCA_029582165.1). Taxonomy (NCBI): domain Eukaryota; kingdom Viridiplantae; phylum Streptophyta; class Magnoliopsida; order Caryophyllales; family Portulacaceae; genus Portulaca; species Portulaca oleracea. Next base: position 14,335,775 of record CM055888.1, on the reverse strand, counting down.
GAAAAAGACATTTTCCTACCACGGAAGTCAGTGGGAAAATAGGTGGTAGGTAATTGCAGTTTCCCACTGTTTGGAACTTTCAGTGGGAAATTTCCCACTGTTTACCCACTGTATATTTCCGTGGAAATTTTCCCTCTAAACTCATTGTGGTGGGAAATTCCCACTGAGCTCATTGTAATGGAAAATTTCCCACTGTATTAATTTTCAGTGGGAAAATCCCCATTCACACAATTTAATAATATATCCATAATTCTTTACAACATCAACCTGGAGATATGTATACATTCCAAACCAAAATACATATTATTCCCAAGAGAGGGGATACTTGAATAATCAAAGAGTACCAAACTAGCTAAAGTACCAAAGTTCCTCCTTTATTTAATACCACTAGGAAACTTATTGCATAGCAACAATGCATCTAAGTATGCCAAAAATACATTGCATGAGTTAAGAATGATGTCAAGCCATCAAATGCTGTTCCAAAATATACATCTCCCAAGTATATCATCATGTTTGAAACATTACATGAGTTAACTACTCATCCCGGGGTATGATCCTTTCTGTGTGCACACTTCTATCATCTTCCTCCGAGCCTTCTTGCCCTATGCCTATTCTCTCGTTGATCGTCCGAATGGCTTGGATGACACCTTCCATCCTACTATCTTGTTGGTTGGCCTGCGTATCGATTAGGCCATGAATCTCTCGTACCACAGTGGAAAGGTTTGCGCTATGATAGGTTGACCACGAGCTTCTTGGTCCTGGTCGTTGATTTCATCCATGAAATTGGAGGGAATAGACACATTGTCACTATCTATTAACGAGGTTTGGGAGGAGGTATCAGAATCAACATCGGTAGATGGGTTCTTGCTCGGTGTTATGGACGAGATTGGTGGATAGCTTGACAGTCTCTGGATCCGACTCTAGCCCCAGATTTGACTCTTAACTCTTTAGGTCCTATTTTCCCTGTATGGAAACCATAAACCTCACAAATTGACCTTATATTGACGTATCCATTGCATGCTATGACCTAGTTGACCTATATGAGACAACCTAATGCAAACAATGCCTATATGCTAATTTTTTTTTTCTGGATGGACTAACCCACTTTTGGGCTTGCATGCAGACTCCTATTCTAAGATGATGTTGTAGGAGGCAAAAAGTTGTTGGACCAATTAAAAATTGACACGTGGAAAATACATTAAATTTATTTGGCCAATTATTATCCGTCATGTGTAAATTTAATTATGGCGGTCAAATTTTAAATGGAAATATATCATGGCCAATAACATCGTGACACGTGTCAATTATGATGCAGAAAATGATAATTATTTCTTTATTTAAAATTAAAAGAATAATTAATTAATTTAAGCCCAAACCCAAAGCCCAGCGTGAACCCTAGACCTCCAAAGCCTATAAACATGAGTCTTTCCCATTTATTTTGGAACCCGGGAGATTCAGCAGTCGGCATCCAGAGGTTCCATGAGATCAAACTGCCTGCGGCCTCCAGCTACCAAGCACTAATGATCGAAGTATGCAGAAGATCAAGATCGAGTCTTCAAGTCTTCAGCACGTCTTGATCAAGAACAACAACGGAGTTCTTTAGCAAGACACTCTGCAGTCTACCCCCTGACATTTGGCATTCTGCACTCCAAAGGCTTCAGAAGATCGAACTACAAGCGACATCCAGCTATCAAGCGCCAAGGACCAACGCCTGCTGGTTCCACAATTTCTGTTCTTCACATAAAAAATTGCAGTCATATTCTTCGTCTAGTTCATCGATCGAGACCAAGCACTCAAGCCCTCGTATCAAAGAACTTGAAGAATTGCAACTAACAGTCAACCTGCAAGTAGGTCAACCTTCGAGCAGCCTCTAGCTACCAAGCACTAAGGAGATCAACACTCAAGACCTTCAGCTCAAAAACTGCAGCTCAAGAACTACTACAAGAGTCCTTTAACTAGACCTGCACTCGAGATCGAGATCAGGCGTCTGCGCCCTCGGCTCACCCAAATTTTAGGAGATCGAATCAGAGGACTACTTTATTGTATTTAATACAGAGATTGAACCCGCATACATTGAAATATTAATACAAATTAATTTGTTTCTCAATTTCCTGACTTTATTTATTTTAGACTCGAAATTTATGTTTACAAATTTGGCACGCCTGGTGGGACTTCTCTGCCTCTCATCTCTTTCTCCAAGAAGTCAAATTCGACCTTCGATTCAAGCAACATGATGGCTATCAACATGGAGGAGAAGATAGTTGAACTTGAGGCTATGCTAAACAGGCTCACCAAGGAAAGTGAAGAGAAAGACAAGAAGATCAGCGAACAAAGTGAGCAGATCGCAAACTGACGAAGAAAATTGAGAAGCGTTCGAATCAAGACTCCGATGAAGATTCAGACAAAGAGCAATCTAACAAAGAGTCTTCCAAGGGTAAGGGTGATGGTGATGAGGAAGATAAGAAGAGTAACTCATGTCCAAAATCGCTGACTGTGGAGTGTGGAGCAGATTCAAAACTTGGTGGCAAATGCAGTGCGGGCTCAACTTGAAGAGAGATCAAACAAGACTCACTTGTACACGAAGCAGTACATGAAGAGGATCGACGCCCTTCGAATGCCACAAGGATATCAACCCCCGAAGTTTATTTGATGGGAAGGGTAATCCTAAGCAACACGTCGCTCACTTCATCGAAACTTGTAGTAATACTGACACAGAAGGAGATTGACTGGTGAAACATTTCGTTCGCTCCTTGAAAGGGATCGCATTCGACTGGTATATAGATTTAGAGCTTGAATCTATAAATAGTTGGGAACAAATGGAGAAAGAGTTTCTCAACAGGTTCTACTGCGCTCAACGGGTCGTCAACATGACAGAGTTAACAAACACCAAACATTGGGAGGGCGAGCCAGTACTCAACTATATCAATCGTTGGAGGGCTCTTAGTCTTGAATGCAAGGATCGCCTCACCAAAGCTTCAGCTATCGATATGTGCGCTCAAGGTATGCACTGGGATTTACTCTACGTCCTCAAGATGGCTAAACCTAAAACCTTTCAGTAGTTGGTGACCAAGGCACATGATATGGAGATCACCATAGCAAGTCAACGAAGTCCATGGCTATTTCAATGTGTGAGCTGGTGCGAATCTCTGCTAAACCTAAACCTAAAAGGGAGGAACTCACTTCCTCGAAAGATGCTGAAAGGAAGTGCCCTACACTGAAGGAGCTTCAAGAAAAGAAGTACCCATTTCCAGACTCGAATTTATCACGAATGCTCGATAACCTGTTGGAGATAGGAGTTATTGAACTTCCACAACCAAAGAGGCCAGAAGAATTGGGAAGAGCTACCGATCCAAGATACTGTCATTATCATAGGGTAGTCAGTCACCCTCTAGAGAAGTCTATCACACTCAAGGAGCGGATCATGAGACTAGCTGAAGATGGGCAGATTATACTAGACTTGGATGATAACGTCGAGGCTAATTATGTTTCAGCACAGCCGATTCTGCCCGAAAGGAAGGAATTCTTGATGATTTAGTTTGGACATCAAAAACCAGTTCCCCTCTCTGTGCTAGTCCATGCCTCTCAAGATGAGCCCAAGCTTGAGCATGTATTAGAAGTTCCCGATGGAGAAGAAGAATGGATCATAACCACTTGAAGGAAGGGTAGGGGGCAAAGTGAAGTCCAAAAAACATCGCCTCGTCAAAGTAAGCAACAAAGGAAAAAGGAACAATCCTCAGCCTTCAATGGAGAGGAAGAAGCTTGAAGTCATCAAGAAACAAGGAGTGGGTTTAATTGAGTTGCCTGAGCGAGGCCTTCGTGTTCCTGTCACGCTGTAGGAATACTTTTCGAAGTACTTATTTGGAGAAGTTAATAATGTTGCAGCTGTGAACATGAGCTCCTGCTTCGAGATCGAAGAAGATGATAGCGAAGGGATGGAGTATCAACCTAAGTCAAAGCTCTCTATGTTCGATAGGTTGAGACGGTCAGCTTCTTGCAAACAATTATCTGTCTTTGAGCGGATAGAGTGTCGAGGAGAGCGCAAAGCCTCAGTCTTCAACATGATCAAGGATGGTTCGAGATCAAAGTCTTCTGTATTATCAAGAATCAAACATGATGAAGAGGTGTCAAACTCACAAGCCCACCAAGAACAAAGCTCCGCATTCAGCCGCCTTGGAGTCATCAATGAAGTTCAAAGCTCCATCCCATCTCGCATGAAGCGTTGTTCAACGTTGGAGGTCAAGACTGAAGGATCCCTTAGAGTGAAGAGACGCACTATGATCTTCACCGATCATCAAAGTAAAAACAACGTCGACGAAGAGCTTGAACGAGAGGAGACACTTTCTTCTTCTTAAGTCAAAATCTAGGAAAGTGAAGATGTAGCACCTGAATAAGAGCCTAAACTATTCATACACAAAAGAAGTTCCTTTCTTTTTTAGTTTTTTTCAATTTCATCATTGTAATACTCATGGCCCGCAAAAGTATAAACTGTGAACGACTAAATTAATAAATAAAAATTTTCATTTCTCCATCTTTAACTTTGAACTACATTTGGCTTGATCCTTATGGTTATCCTATCCATGAAGCTACGTAGGCAATTTGGGTCTAGACCCAAATACAGTCATACCTAAGAAAAAAAAAATTCATCCCAAGTCACCAAATTTTGAAGACTTTTCTGGTCAACAAACTCCAAGACTTTCAAGTCAACAAACTTTAAGGACTTACAAGTTAGCAAATTCAAGACTCACAAGTCAAAGCTCAAGACTTTCAAGTCAAAGACTCTCAAGTTGTACAAATAGAGCTCAAAAGCCCAAACCCAAAGCTCTCAAGTCGGACTTTCAAGTCACCAAAGTTAAAGACTCCCAAGTTGAAATTGAAGATTTTCAAGTCAAGAACTCCCAAGAGAATCAAATAAAAAACTCTCAAGTCACTAGATTCACCGACTTCCAAGTCAACGAAAATTAAAGACTTCCAAGTTAGCAAAACAAAATTCAAGACTTTCAAATCAACAAACTTCAAGACTCTTAAGTCACCAAGTCCCTTGACTCCCAAGTCAACAACAAGACAAAGACTTCCAAGTCAGTCAAACTTTCACACCAACAGGTCCCCTGACTCGCATGTCGACAAAATGAAAGACTTACAAGTCAACCAAATTCAAATTAACAAAATGAAAGGACTCACAAGTCAAGATCACGACTTCCAAGTTAGTAAACTTCAAGATTCCTAAGTCACCGATGCATAAGGCTCTCACGTCAACAAAACTAAAGACTCCTATGTCAACAATCTTCAAGACATCAACATTCAGGACTTTCAAGTTGATAAAATTCAAAATTACTAAGTCATTAAAATCAAGACTTACATGTGAAGAAAATCAAGTACTACCAAGCCACTTAAGAAAAAGACTCTCAAGTCATCCCTGACAGAAGATTCACAAGTTCACGACTCTCAAATCAAAATGAATGACTCATATGTCAATAAAATTCATTGACTCACAAGTCAACAACATGCAAGACTCGAAAGTCGACAAGGTTAAAGGCTTCTAAGTCATCGACAAGGTCCACTCCAAGTCAGTGTCATCAATGGTGTAGTCCTCATATTGGGTGACAACCTCCTTAAGCATGCATCGTGGGGGCATCCTAATCGTGTTGGCTGACTTCTGCTCCAAGATGGCGTCATCCTCCTTCAATTATGCAGATACTCCTTTTGCTAAGTGGTAGACTCTTTTAAGTTAGCGACTTTAACGTCTCATTTAGAGTCGATGTTGGGGGCAAGCCAACTGGAGGTGTCCTTTCTATCAATCGATGACGCTTGTAGCCGAAAGCAGATCAGGTGGCTTATCGTGGATCTTCAGAGGAAAGCTTAGCTGATTCATCATGGCCCAACAGAGAATTCAAGTATGCCCTTTATAACCCGTAGACGGCAGAAAGTCCAGGAGTAGTAAGCCAGGCGACAACGTTGTTGACTTAGTTCTGAAAAGAGACACCTCAAGATGTCTAATACATCTGAGCGTCATTGAGGAGTATTGCAGTTCCGGTGAGGCAATGACCCAGTCGACCTTGGTTGTACTACCGTTTTTGAGAGAGTTGTCTAGGATAACTCTACGCCAGCAGCCAAGGGAGTAATTCACCTAAAGCAAAGCGATGACCCAGTCGACCTTGGTTGTACTATCATTTTTGAGAGAGTTGTCTAGGACAATTCTACGCCATCAGCCAAGGGAGTAATCCACCTAAAGTAAAGCAATGACCCAATCGACCCTGGATATACTGGTGTTTTTGATAGAGTTATTTAGGACAACTCTACGTTAGTACCCAGGGGAGTGAGCTAAGGTAGGGCGATGACTCTGTCAACCCAGACTGTACTGCCGCTTTTGAGAGAATTGTCTAGATCGAACAACCCTACGTCAGTATACTGAGGAGTAATCAACAAAAGACGAGACGATGCAGATGAACCTCAAGAAGACAATAGTAGTCGCGATAAACACCTCTTAAGTCCCTACACACAAAAAAAAATATTGAAAATGTCAAAAAAAAAGAAAAAAGTTCAAAAAAGAGAATATTGAAAAAAAGAAGAAAAAAAGGGATGATTATTTGATTTCACGTGAAGACAAATGAATATTGATTTAATGGATCTTTTAATTGATAAAGAGAAACCTAATCACAAGTCTTGTACCTGAAGTGTCGGAGAAGGTGGACTACAAGCATATATATATATATATATATATATATATATATATATATATATATATATATATATATATATATATATATAGGAAAATTGGTAAGACTTTCCATTACAAAAATAAATGAATACAAAAAGCTCTAGGCATACTCGGAGAGGCTACAAAGGTCAGCCCAAGACCACCAAAATCAAAACTAAGAAGAATCTAAACCAAAACTACTCAAAAAGAGGCTCAATCACTAAGCCTGAACTTTACATCATTCATAATAAAACCACAAACACACTCAAAACTTCTTTCCAAATTCTGGAAAATACGATAGTTACGCTCAAACCAAGTATGATATATGATAGCCATCACACCCAAGCAAATCTTGTATCTTGTTTTCTTTGGTAGACCAATACATATGTTCAACCAATTGCTCCAATCCAAATCAAACTCAAAAAGATTAAGCAAAGCTATGAACCAACTTTTTGGGTGTATTCACACCTAAAAAACAAATTAGATACGGATTCTTCTTCCTTCATGCACAAAGCGCATCTATTCGCCATTGAATACTCAAATTTCTTCAGTCTTTCTTGTGTCACAATCCTGCCATGGATTGTCAACTAAGCAATAAAAGAGAATTTTTGCACTTTAAGACCATTCTAAATAAAAGAAAACCATTCAACCTTCCCACCATGCTCCTTGAGAAACATATAACCATCATGTATAGTGTAAGATTTTTGCTTCTCAATAAGGTCACGAAAAAGGGGTTCAAGTTTGTCCCAAACTTGAATGAGTCTTCTCCAATACCAACTATTGTTTTGCTTGATTGAACAATCCCAAATACTCTGACGCTTGAGATATAAATGATGAACCCATTGAACCCACAAAGACTCTTTGTCTGTAATAAGTTACCAAACCAGTTTTCCTAATGCAGCAGAGTTCCAAGAGTGGGGATCTCTCAAATTGAGTCCTCCTTCAGATTTAGATAAGCAATAAGTTGACCAAGCAATGGGGGGAGCTTTCCTATACTGTTGGCCCCATAAAAAGGATCTACATAACTTCACAATATTTTCATTCACATTTTGGGGGATGATGAAAATTTGTGACCAATAAGTATGAATGGCCATAAGAATACTATTAATTAGCTCAACTCTACCAGCATAGGTAAGCTTCTTAACCGCCTAACCCCCTAACCGATTACTCATTTTCTCAAGTAAAATACTACAATCATGACGGTTCAGGCGAGTCGGTTTCACCGGGACCCCCAAATACTTGAAAGGTAACGTACCTTCCACAAATCCAGTAATATTCAGAATAGTTCTTTTAGTCAACTCATCAACTCCCACCAAGGTAACACTGGATTTAGCCTTATTAGGACAAAGACCAGAAGATGCCGAGAAACTACTAATAGCTTCCATAAGATACTGGACACTTTTTAGATCACCATTACAGAAAACAAGGAGGTCATCAGCAAAACATAAATGAGCAAGCCTTAAAGACTTACAGTTTTGATGAAAACGAAAATTTTCCTTGTTTGTAGCTTCTTTAATTGCACGACCCAAATAGTCCATGATGATGACAAAAAGAAGAGGAGAAATGGGGTCTCCCTGTCTTAAACCCCGACCACTTTTAAAGAAACCATATGAGTTGCCATTGAGTCCGATGGAAAAAGTAGCAGAAGAAATACATGCCATGATCCACATCACAAACTGCTGAGGGAAATTGAGCGTCAATAATAGATTCTTCAAAAAACCCCAATCCACTGTATCGTAAGCTTTTTGAATGTCAATCTTTAATAAACAGCTAGGAGCAACCCCTTTTCTATTACAAAGCCGAACTAAATCTTCCACAATCAAAATATTATGTACAATAGAGCGATCCTGAATTAATGCTGATTGTGAAATGTCAATAATGTCAGGCAACACCACTTTGAGACGATTGCAAAGCAATTTAGTAATGGCTTTATATAAAACATTGCAACACGAGATGGGTCTAAGATCTCCTACCTTCTCAGGATTATTGACTTTAGGGATCAAGGCCAACATCGTAGAATTTAACTCATGCAAAAGCTTGCCTGATTTGAAGAAATCTTGAACAACAGCTATGATATCCAAACCTATAACTGGCCATGCTTTCATGAAAAAGGTTACATTATAACCATCAGGATCCGGGCTTTTCTTTCCATTCATTGCAAAGAAAACATCTCTTATTTCTTTAGGGGTAAAAGGAGCCATAAGTAATCGAACATGCTCTTCAGAAACCTTCTTCCCCATATGCAAAGTGCTCCATTTAATCTTCCCATCACATAAGTGTCTTGTAAAAAAAAACCTCATAATGTTTTGCTAAAAAGTTTCCCATATCATCAGGATCATCAATAATCTGTCCATCATCATCTTTAATACACAGAACTTTGTTTTTATATCTCTTTGATTTCAAAACTGAATAAAAGAAGGCTGAATTTTGGTCACCTTGCTTTATCCAATTCACCTTTGTTCTCTGTTTCAGTAGCTTTGAAGCAGCATCCAAAGAATGCCAGTAAGTTCTTTTGGCCACAGATTCTGCCTCAAAAAGTTGTTTAGATGACTGATTATGAAGCTCCTTCTGAATATCTGTTAGCAAAATATAATCCGCCTGAACCTTTGCAAATATATCACCATAGTAAGTTCTGTGAAGACCAGACAGAGATTTCTTTAGCAATTTGAGCTTTTGTACCAGGGAAAACATCAAAGAACCAGGGATCTTCAATTTCTAGACCTCTTTCACAATATCAGAAAAATGCTCATTGTCAACCCACATATCACAGAAAGAAAAGCGCTTCTTTCTTATAAAAGATTCTTTGCTCAGAAAAATTTGTAAAGGACAATGATCAAAAATTCCCTCATCCATGACATTATAGAAGATCTCAAAATATTCTTCAATCCCTTCAGAGTTGATGAGTACCCGATCTATACATGAGAAAATCCTTGAGTTGTGCCAAGTAAACTTGTGACCAGTAGCTTTAACCTCTAAAAGGTGACATTCATTCATAAATGTCTGAAAATCAGAAATCTCCTCAGCCAAAACTTCATTGCCTCCAAATTTGTCTTCCAAATGTAAAACATGGTTGAAATCACCCATAATAACCCAAGGATCCTGGATATTTTGAGCTAATCCAGAAAGTTTAGCCCAAAGCTCTAATATAACAACAATATCATTGTCCCCGTATACAAATGTCACCAACAAAGAAGTATTACCTTGTGAAACACAACAATGGATAAACTGTTTGTGAATCTTGAGGCATTGGAGAGAAATTGGTTGTCTCCATAGAATCCAAATTCTACTCCTTCCCAAAACAGAAGCATTATCACAAAGCTGCCATTGGTCACCAAAATTTTTAAGAACATTCTCACAATGATCAACAAAAACCTTAGTCTCTAACAAACCAACAATAGAGACTTTATTTTGATACAAAAGGCTTTTACACCCTCCTGATTTCTAGGGTCAATTAGACCCCTGATGTTCTAGCAAAACAAATTATCCATGATCATTGTTAGAAGCACTAACAACCCCCTTGATTCCCATAGCCTTATCACCATCTCGAGGTAGTTGAATATTCACAGAACCTACTACCACATTCATCCTTTGAGAAACAATAGACTCAGGGAGGTTGTTACCTTTAGCGGCTTCATCAGAATGAGAATTTTTAGTCTGCTTCACAACCCATTTCTGTTTCCCCTTCTTCCTGCAAGCTTCAGCCAAGTGACCAAACATTTTACACTCCGTACAAATCATTGGCTTCCATTCATTCCACCCTTTGCACACAGATATAGCCATCCTCATTCATGAATGAGACAGATTCAGGAAATGTTCCAGCTAAATTGATATTGATAAGGACTCGAGCAAAATTCATTAGTACCTTATCACTAGTGTAGACATCAGCTTCAACAAGCTTTGAGAGCCATTGGTTTCTTATCAAAGTAAACCACCCTCCTAGCTAAGACCATATCCCTATTTTTAATCGATAAGAACCTGAAAACAAAGGTTCCTTCAGGTTTCCAGATGACTCTATCAAAGCCCTTGTCTCCCCACATACGATTCGCAAAACTTTCCATCACAGACGAGGGAGGGTTAGCACCCATTACAAAACCAATAATCGACGATTCCCAAAAACTCACCTCCGATTCAATATCTTCTCTGGTCAATCTGTGAGTGGAAACACCATCAATGGAAAGAGGTTGAAAAAAAGATAACTTGAGAGGACCCAAAACATCTGGTTGAGAAGTCTCTAGATCAACCCCATTCTCCTTGTCATCACCTGCCTCCTAGATTACCGATGGAATAGACGAACTATCCGCAGAACCCTCCAAAGTCAGAACTGGGAGAGGGGTGAATAACTTCGAATTAGGGATCGAAGACCTCACCAAACCAGTATCAAAAAGCACCGATTGAGAAGACGAGTTCATTGCTGCCACCAGTGGCACCGGAGAAGTACCAGACGGCGACAATTTCTTCTTCTTCGAATGCGATTTTCCTTTCCTCTGCCCCATAATCACCTGAGATTATAGAGCGTTTATCATTTCCGCCCCATATATATATATATATATATATATATATATATATATATATATAATATTCTGTGTTTATCCCAGATTTTTCTCTTTCTATGGCACATGTTTTCAAGTTTTTTTTTCTAGTATTCATTTACGGCCATGAAAGCAATCTCCTCTTTCATCAAAATCAACTCACCACCCCTGCGTTTGAGTTCCTTCCTTTATTCTCATTCCACTGCCTCAATCTCCATGAAGTCCATATGATGATCAAAAATCCAGAACCTTGATGAAGATCTTGGTCGCAATCATCACCATGAATCATCTTCTTATAATCGTGATCAAGATCATGATTAAGATGACCAGATCACGGGGATATTTAAACTCAAAATCAAGAATGCAACCTAGATTATTATTATGATCATCAAGAACATCAAGATTGTGATCATGATTGAACATCAGAACACGATCGCGGTAATATCTGGAGATAAAAAATAAAAAAAAGGTCATATCACCACGATCATGATCATGATAAGATTTGCATGATCAAAAGTGGCATCAGGATCATCAACACCGTCTCAGCTCTCTCAAGCGTCCCCCTTCTCTGTTGGTAAAATTGCTCTCTTCATCGCCCCAATCGTCATGTAAAGATATCAATCATCCTCTTATGCACCGCTAATCAGGAGTTCGGGTTAGCATCAACACTAATTTTTTTTTTTTTTTTTTTTTTTTTTTTTTTTTTTGCAGATGTCCATTGGAAAATCCAAAATTAGATTGGAACAAGAGTGGGCAAGAAATAGTGAATCCTTCTCTAAGTCCATGTTTTTCATCTAAGCAAAAACGACAAGGGGCTATAAAGAAACAAGTTATCATATGTGATGAAATCTGTGGATGAAGAGTATCATGAACAATCTCTATTCTTGCAAAATTAGAAATCGAAATCAGACAACGTCAATCAATGGAATCTAAAGAAAAAACAAAGAAGAAAGAAAGATGCAGTATGAGTCTGTTCTACACATCACAGTTATGATCAAACTCCCCAAATTATAGAAAAAGAGCAAAAGTACCTGATGAATCATGGTGAAGTGCGACGCTTTGAGCAATTGAAGACTATTTAAAGGGATGATTTGTTGCATTCACAAGTTTTATTCCATTTCAAACTCCAATTTTATCTCCTATTTAAGATAAAGCTCTATCAGATAGAGTTATTATTTTAAAAGGATTTAAAAAATGGGATTTGAAGAAGAGATTGAAGTAGAGTTATGATCATACCTAGAACTTCATTCTTTTAAAAAAAAAACAGAAGAAAAAAATAGTAAAGGAGCTACATTTTAAGGCCCAAGCAAGGAGGTAATCCATTTTGTTAAGTATGGACTATAATGGGTTGCTCCACAATAAGATTGAATTTGTATCAGCCTCGCCCATAAACTTACAAGTTTTAAGCCTTGAGGGAAAATTTATTGCAAGTTCAAGTTTGTCCATTAAATATTCGAGACCCAACCGCTTTAAACACTCTAAGTTCATGTCCGTAGTTGACTCTCGAAGGGGGCATTTGTAGGAGGCAAAAATTGTTCGACCAATTAAAAAAATGACATGTGGAAAACAAATTAAATTTATTTGGCCAATTATTATCCGCCATATGTAAATTTAATTATGGCGGTCCACTTATTAAATTTTAAATGGAAATATATCATGACCAATAACATCATGACACATGTCAATTATGATGCAGAAAATGATAATTATTTCTTTATTTAAAATTAAAGGAATAATTAATTAATTTAAGTCCAAGCCCAAAGCCCAGTGTGAACCCTAGACCTCCAAAGCTTATAAGCAGGAGTCTTTCCCTTTCATTTTAGAACCTCGGAGATTCAACAGTCGACATTCAGAGGTTCCATGAGATCAAACTGCCTGCGGCCTCCAACTACCAAGCGCTAATGATCGAAGTCTGCAGAAGATCAAGATCGAGTCTCCAAGTCTTCGGCACGTCTTGATCAAGAACAACAACGGAGTTCTTCAGCAAGACACTCTGCAGTCTACCCCCTGACATTTGGCATTCTGCACTCCAGAGAAGATCGAACTACAAGCGACCTTCAAGCGCCAAGGACCAACGCCTGCTAGTTCCACAACTTCTGTTCTTCACATCAAAAACTACAGTCATATTCTTCATCTAGTTCATCGATCGAGAACAAGCACTCAAGCCCTCGTATCAAAGAACTTGAAGAACTGCAAATAACAGTCAACCTGCAAGCAGGTCAACCTTCGAGCAGCCATCAACGCTCAAGACCTTCAGCTCAAGAACTGCATCTCAAGAATTACTACTAGAGTCCTTTAGCTAGACCTGCACTCGAGATCGAGATTGGGCGTCTGCGCCCTCGGCTCACCCAAATTTTAGGAGATCGAATCAAAGGACTATTTTATTGTATTTAATATAGAGATTGTACCCGCATACATTCAAATATTTATACAAATTAATTTGTTTCTCAATTTCCTGTCTTTATTTATTTTAGATTCGAAATTTGTGTTTATAGATGTATGTACAATGAAGAAGGGATATATCCATCAAGTTATTATAAAATCTATTCAACATTAATATCTTTTGAGGTTTAATGGACTCAGGTTTAAGTAAAAACCGGATGGAGACCTTAGGGGTTAAATATTACTTAGGGTTGAATAAAATCAAACTTGAACCTTTGACTTAGCCAAACTTCTTTGACTTGGGCCTAAGAGAAACCTTTTGGGCTTACTTTAATCTCGTTTGACTATTACCCAAACTAAAGTAATATTTGAGGGAAATGCAAGTGTTGTACCAATTTACTTTATAACAAAATGTACAATTAGCACATAATTGACACGCTATTTTTTTTTTTTTTTGAAACAGACATGCTATTTATTTTCTTTTAAAAATAGGAAATTATGCACATAACATACAAATGAGGGACGCACCTAATCCGAGATTCTATATATAAGGTTTAAGGTTCGTTCGTTAAGGACTAACATACCCATGTTTCTCACGTGCTTCAAACTCTATGGAGTTCATAGTAATGTAACTCATATGTTCCTCGCAAAATTAAAGGGGTATGTAAATTCATAATCCCAAAAATTTTGGAGTATTTCTTGAATGGGAAAGCAACTAGCAATCTTCTTGGAATGTGAAGTTCATACCTTTATGAAGTCGAAAGTAAACTTTGCCCAAAAGGGAGAATTGTGTTAAAATCCTAAATGGTGCCTTTGAGTTCATCGCAATTTATCAAAGAAATCATGATGCAGGCCTGTATGTTTGATGTCTAACTAAATAATAAAAATTAAAAGAATTAATTTCTTCTTTTTACTCAAAAATTTTAAAAATCGATTTTTCAAGTTTTACCATGTTAAAGTAAAGTCCCCAGTGGAGTCGCCATTTGTAGAACCTGAGAAAATTTCCATGGAGTCCCACGCGGTTAGGCGAGTTGAAAAGAGTGTCTTTTTTTCGAGGGGATGTAATCGAATTTCCCGTTAATTAATTATTATGTTCAATAAACTTTTCCAGACTCTATTTGACATTTCAGAAATTCATTCACTCAGAAAAGGAATAAAACAAAGAGACTTGGGGTCGGACCCAAGCCTACTGACCAAGCACAATACTTGGCGATATTCTGTCGGTCAATGGTTCGGTCGGGGATGATTCCCAAGGCTGGGGATTAGGCCCGCGCCAAAGGATTGGCGGAATACCTGCAGGTATTCCTCTGAACATGGCTCAGGATTTCAGGGACAAATCCATTTTGCACACTTTGATTTTATTCCATCAAATTTCAATTTCTGTTTGAATACTAGTTTCTAAAATCCGAAATAAAACAAAACAAAATCTGAAAGAATCGAAATAAAAAAAAGTTGAAAAAAGAGTGGCCAATTAATTTTTTTCGAGAATTAATAAACTCAAGATTGTTGACTCCATGAACTGGAAAACCATAAGATCCGGATCCAAGGGTAAGGTTACGAATTCAAGAATAAAAATCCACGAATTCGCCCGTTCAACGAACATACTCTACTAAACCGGTTAATAAAAGAGAGAATAGAAGAGGAAAATTAATTAGCGTAATTGATGCTATTTAGTTACATAGAAATGCAAGAATTGAATGTGAGAAATAAATAAATATAGAAGTGAAAGCAAGATAACGAACATGAATAAATTCTATTCAAAAGTATTCAAGTTTAATTAGGCCAAGTTTATTATTTAACCATGTTACAATATAATATAAGTGAAGAGGAGAAGTAGAGAGAGAAATTAAAATGCCAAGTAAATGAATGCAAAATGAATGAGAATGAAGGAGGAAGGAGAGCAATGAAATCACCAAGTGTCAATATATCAGGGTGATTTCGGTGTAAGAGCTGAAGTGAAAAAAGGTAAGGTATTTATGGGTGAAATGGGGTTAGGATTGTAGGTTAAAATGAGGGAATATTCCCTAGGATCATACCACCAAAAATTTCAGGCTTTTCGAGGTCCGGCAACGCGATTTTCTAGGTTTGGGCTTCCCTAGGTGCGAGGAGGCAACTCGGGTCAGGCATAGTCCGCCCGCATGCCTGCATGTATGTGGGTATGCCCAAACCCGTGTTGCAGCCACACCTTGGGTTGCGTGCTGGGTTTTAGTTTGGGCTGCTTTGGTTTGGGCTGCTTTGATTTGGGCCGCTTTGCTTTTTCTTTTTTTTTTTGGTTTTC
This sequence comes from Portulaca oleracea, assembly GCA_029582165.1. Classification (NCBI taxonomy): domain Eukaryota; kingdom Viridiplantae; phylum Streptophyta; class Magnoliopsida; order Caryophyllales; family Portulacaceae; genus Portulaca; species Portulaca oleracea. The sequence goes on along the minus strand of CM055888.1, from coordinate 14,319,892 downwards.
TTTATTCTTTTCATTTTTGCAATTCAATTTTTTTGGCATTTTTCTAAAACAAGATAAATATAATAAAAATGCGTGGAACAAAATTTACATAATTACAAGACACCCCTCGGGTGTCTACAATATGAATATGATTACACATCACAATGAAATTTAAAAGACCTAAACCAGAGTAAAGCAATAATTCAATCAAATGACACAAATCTACAATCATAAGTTCATTTAGTAGTTAAATAAAAAGAAATATTGTAATTGACATACCAAATAAGATAGTGGTAGATGACAATTCTTTGGTGACCTATTGGGAGAAATTTCTAAATATTGCGACGACATTAAATAAAAAGACCTAGGCGTTGCTACAACGTTACATGTATTTGCTCTAACGTTAACTTTCCATCATCAGTTAATCATTTTCCTCTACAAAATATGATATATTCTTCTAATTATATGATATGCACATGTTATAAATCCTATCATTCAAAACATTAATCATCTATCAATATAAGACAATATTGTTTTCATGAGCAAACACATATTTTCCAAATACTTATTTGTGAAAATAATCCATGAATATTACTATTTTTTTCCCACAACATGACTCCTTATAATCCCAGTATTTAGATTATTCTATTGTAGCCTAAAATGATCTACTAATTCTTTGACTGAACCATGCAATAGCTTGACCATTCAAGCTTGACACAAACTAATGCTAAACTATCTAGTCAGGTTCCATCTAGAGACAAGCCATCTTGAAAACGAAAATCTTATTATTTACACAAAATTTGAGCGAAAGATGCAAAAACAGTTAGTTATGTAGCATATTCTAAATAATAGAAGGCTAGGGGGATAGTAGAAACAAATATCCTCCTTGCCAACCATGTCTTATTCCAAATGCAATTATAAAATGGGGAAAAGTCACCCACTTTATAAATATTCAAGTTTTGTAAATGTAAATGGAAGAAACATATATGAACCTCACATTTTATCATATAAACCTTCTTACTAAAACAAAACAATAAATAATGATGCAAAGGTATAAGTCATAATGAAGAAAATAATGGATTAAAAATTCAAATTAATTTTTAATCGAAATATCTTGTACTAATTTTTTTCATGCTAGTTTATTTGCACAACAATATTACCATTTAGATTAACTTTTTAATTGGAATATATTGTTTATTAACTTTTATCGTGTTAGCTCATCTGCAAAACAATATTATCAGAGTACACTCAATCACAATTTGTCATTATAAATACCCATTGTTGTACAAATAATGCCAATTAAGATCATATATGAGCCTCACATTGTTGCATCAATGGCATGAGAAATTTGATGAGGCGATTCTTGCTAGTGGTTTCATACATAACAACGCTGACAAATGTATTTACTCCAAGTTTACTCAAAACTAAGGAGTTATTATTTGTCTTTATGTTGATGACTTATTAATTTTTGGCACAAACATGATAGTCATTGAAGAGACAAAAAGGTGTTTGTCTACAAAATTCAAGATGAAAGACTTGAATGAGGTTGAAACCATTTTAGGTGTTAAGGTGAGGAAGCATAGTGGGGGCTATGCTTTAAATCAATCTCATTATGTATCCAAGATACTGGATAAATTCCAACATCTTGGGATAGAAGAGGCAAATACGCCTTATGATACTTGCATGAAGCTAGTTGAAAATCAAGGTAGGTTAGTGGCACAAGTTGAGTATGCAAGTGCCATTGGAAGCTTGATGTATGTTATGCATTGCACAATACCTAATATTGCTTACGCTGTGTGCAAACTATCAAGGTACACAAGTAAACCTAGTACTATGCATTGGAAGGCCATAGCTAGAGTACTTGGTTACTTAAAGAGAACTAAGGACTTGTGAATTTTCTGTAAAAATTTTCCTGAAGTCTTAGAAGGTTATATAGATGCAAGTTGGATTACTAGTGCAAGTGACAATAAATCCACAACAGGTTGGATATTCACCATGGTGGGGGCGCTATTAGTAGGGCGTCAAAGAAACAAACTTGTATCTCTCATTCAACTATGGAGGCCGAGTTTATAGCCTTAGCTGCAGCAGGAAAGGAAGCAGAATGGCTTAGGAAATTCATATTGGATATAGAGTTGTGGCCACAATCGATGCCATCTATTTCATTGTATTGTGGTAGTGAAGCTATAATGTCTAGAGTATACAACAAGGTGTATAATGGTAAATCTAGACATATTAACTTAAGGCATGAATATGTAAGTTAACTCATTATGGATGGAATTATTTCCATTATATATATTAAGTCTTGAAACAATTTGGTAGATCCTCTAACAAAGGGTTTGTCAAGGGATGTGGTGAAAGGTACCGCAACGAGAATGGGCTTGAAACCCTTCTTTAAAGTTAAGTAGTGATAGGAACCCAACTTTACTTTAGTGAGAACTAAATATAAAGTTTAATAGGTAATAACAAGTTACTATATAACTTATGGCACTAAGGGAAGGATTTAGTGCACAACTGCTACAACTAATTAAGGAGGATGAGCATAGCTCTTAATGAAATCTTAGTCCAAGTAGTAAGGACATGGTTAAAAGATTTCGCCTACATGAATAAAGAAGTGGTGACGCCTCTAGCAAGAATGTTAAGGGTTCATTCTTGTAATTATTCATGAATCCATGATGAGCACACGACCATAATAGTGCTAAAGCAATCTAATTCTCATGTGAATCGAGATTGAGGTTATGTGTGTGGTATTTCTAATTTCATGTGAGAGTGCTGGTTTAAACTAGTCACCTAGTGTAACGCCCCGGCCCCCTCCCGGGCCGCGGACATTACCGATAATTGCTTCAAGGATCGCTGACTGGCCCCACAAATCACCACAAGTCTTTCAGTGTTTACGTCGCTCACACTACGAGAAAACTTCGGAGGTCACCATCCTTTGACTACTCGACCGCTTAAGGAGTTTCCAACGGATGAGCTACCATAAAAGAAGGTGCACCTTGGTGATTATAAGTAGTCATTTCGATCCTCTTAAGCCACACTTAACCATATACCCGGGGTGTTACAGTCACCCCCACTTAAGCGCACAACGTCCTCGTTGTGCAGCGTTGTGCGCGGGGTGGCCGTAACTAAGAGGATCGAAATGACTACTTATATCACCAAGGTGTACCTTCTTTTATGGTAGCTCATCCGTTAAACTCCTTAGAAGCGTGCTTTAAGAGAGTCAAAGATGGGTGACCTCTGAAGTTTTTCAGTAGCGTGTGGCGAGGACGAAACACGCTGAAAGACTTTGTGGTGATTTCAGGGCCACAACGATCCTCAGCAATTATCTATGTCCGCGCCTGAGGGGCCTGCGCATAAATGGTATCAGAGCTCTAGGTTCGACCTAGTAGCTTTTAAAGTCTTTTAAGTGTATAGCTTAGGACTTACATAGCTAAGTTCGGAGTGTTGAGTGTAGAAATGGGAAAAAGGGGTATTTTGTGATAGTATGCCTTCATGTGTTCAAAATATGTACTCATTCCTTGGTTTTGTTTTACTAGGATGGACCCCCAGCTTCTACACAGCTACGAGATCGATAAGTCTGATTTCCACCTATATTTTTGGAGAGACCCCGAGGAACCCTTAGAAGATTACTTCATTCGATTGAGGGAGGAGGTCGAGATCCAACTGGACGTAGATATCCAGTTCACTTGTTTGAGGCACGAGGAGGCCTTTGGGAGCCTTTTCCTACTCACCTTAGCTGGAGATCGGAGATGGAGATACCGGGTCTCCCAGCTTTTGCCACCGCTTCATCCGCCAGACCCGGAACTCCCGGAACACCCCGTATGTCTTTGGTGTGGGAGAGCCCCAGTGGGGGCCGATGAGTTCGATATTATACACCAGATGCATGAACAGACACCGGCAGATGTGATCGACATCGACACAGACCCAAAAAACCCACCCCCGCCTCTAGACTCAGAGACTGATGAGGATGAGGACCCAGGAGGTCCACCAGATGACCCTGCACTAGAGGAGGGTCAGGAAGAGGAGCCTGAAGAGGAACCAGAGGAGGAGGATCAGGAGGAAGGCCCCGAGGTCAACCCAGAGGAGAACCCGGGGGAAGATCCTAATCCCGTGGGGGATCAGGAACCCGAGGGAGATGTGGGGGGTAATGTTGAGGAGGAAGAGGATCCCGAAGAGGATCCTGAGCCTGATGAGGAGTCAGACCCGTCTGAGGACTCCGAGTCTGAGGAAGACTCAGGAGATTAGTCTGACGACCCGAGTTGGGATCCGGAGGCAGCTCGGGTGAGCAAGAGATGTAGGCGCATAGTTTAGGTTTTTTTATATATATTCTCTTGTTGTCATGCATAACTGATGTAATGCAATGGTCTCTCTTTATATAACCTTATAGTGTATTTATGTGTGGTGTTTCCTTTCTTGTAACAACCCTACTGAGGGTATGAACTGGGAATGTGTAGTTTCTTTTATTGAATGAGATGAGAATTCTAAAAAAAAAAGTGTTGTCCTTTGTGATGTAGTGTGAAATAACTGCGATACAGTAGACATGTTGTTTGGAGTGGGGAACACCCACAGAATGTGAATGTATTGATTATGCTTGTTTGTGGATTACTTGGTCAGTTATGTGTACATGATTGTGCATATCTATTATTTCTAAACTTGCAATCTTATAAGTAGATTTGATAACAACTATTAGGATTGGAACGTGTAGAGTTTTGTTTAAGGGTGGTATTAGAGACCTTGCGAATAAATGAGCTCTATGCGAAATTCAAAAAGTGTGAATTCTGGTTAGAACGAGTTGCATTCTTAGGGCATGTGGTGTCTAAAGAGGGGGTAGCTGTTGACCCTCAAAAGGTGGAGGCCATTACCAATTGGCCCATTCCAAAGAATGCCACCGAAGTAAGGAGCTTCTTAGGACTGGCAGGTTACTATAGGAAATTTGTCAAAGACTTTTCGAAGATTGCAAATCCTTTAACCAATCTGACAAGGAAGTCAGTAAAATTCGCCTGGTCGGAAAAATGTGAGCGAGCTTTCAAGGAGCTAAAGCAGAGGCTTACTTCGGCACCTATCTTAGCCATACCTCGTGATGATGAAGCTTTTGTTATTTACAGCGATGCCTCCCACAACGGGCTAGGTTGTGTGTTAATGCAAGATGGGAAGGTGATTGCCTACGCCTCTAGGCAGTTGAAAACACATGAAAAGAACTATCCAACTCATGATCTAGAGTTGGCAGCAGTAGTTTTCGCACTCAAAATTTGGAGGCATTATCTCTATGGGGTACATTGTGAAGTGTTTACAGATCATCAAAGTCTGAAGTACCTTTTCACGCAGAAGGAGCTAAACCTTCGTCAAACCAGGTGGTTGGAATTTTTGAAAGATTATGATGTAAATTTTCAGTACCACCCAGGGAAGGCCAACGTGGTGGCAGATGCTCTCAGTAGAAGACCATACCCCACGGTAAACCATTTGGTGACATTACCACGGGAGTTGTGTGAGGAGTTTCGAAGGCTAGAGATTCATGTGGTGACACCAAGGAAGAGGGCGTTAATGAATGCCATGGAAGTACAACCCACTCTTTTAGAAGAAATTAAGCGTGCCCAAGAATTGGATATGCAGTTGGATAAAATCAAGGGAGATGTACAACAAGGAAAGGCACCGGGATTTGTGATTCACGAGGATGGAACACTGAGATTCCAAAACCGCCTATGTGTGCCTAATATAGAGGAGTTGAAGCGAAAAATCTTGGATGAGGGGCACAACACACCATACTCAGTACACCCAGGAGGGACCAAGCTCTACAAGGATCTCAAACAGACATTTTGGTGGAGCAACATGAAACAAGAAGTGGCCGAGTATGTGGCCAAGTGCCTCACCTGTCAGCGAGTGAAGGCGGAGCACCAACGACCCGCTGGGTTACTACAACCCCTAGAGATTCTAGAGTGGAAATGAGACTCAGTTTCAATGGATTTCGTGGTGGGTCTACCCAGGACAAGGAGAAAGAACAATGCTATCTGGGTGATAGTGGATCGACTAACAAAGTCCGCTCATTTTCTCCCTATGGCCAACACTTGGACGTTGGATCAGCTGGCACAAGCTTATGTGCGTGAGATAGTACGACTTCATGGAGTCCCTAGCTCTATAGTATCAGATAGGGACACTAGATTTCAATCTGGATTCTGGAAGAGGTTACAAGAAGCCTTCGGGACGAAGCTCAAATTCAGCACCGCGTTCCACCCAGCAACGGATGGTCAAACGGAAAGGACTATCCAAACCCTTGAGGACATGCTGAGGGCATGTGCCCTGGATTTTAAGGATTCATGGGATGACGAGTTGATCTTAATCGAGTTTTCTTACAATAATAGTTTCCATGCTAGCATTGGAATGTCACCTTTCGAGGCATTGTATGGGAGACGATGCAGGACTCCCTTGTGCTGGCAAGACATTGATGAAGCGCTTACAATTGGACCCGACTTAATTCAAGCTACAACTCAGAAGATTAGGGTGATCCAAGATAAGATGAAGGCTGCTCAGATTCGTCAAAAGAGTTATGCTGACCGGAGGCGGAGACCTTTGGAATTCGAGGTAGGGGAACATGTGTTTCTGCGAGTCTCACCCACCAAAGGAGTCACAAGATTTGGTCAATCAGGAAAACTGACACCAAGGTACATCGGACCATACCCTATTCTAGAGCGCATAGGGGAGGTGGCTTACAAGTTACAATTACCAGGAGACCTATCTAGAGTGCACAACGTGTTCCACGTGTCGCAGTTACGGAAGTACGTCCCTGACCCTGTCCATGTGATCGAACCAGAACCGCTGCAACTAAGAGAAGATCTGACCTACGAGGAACAACCGATTGAAATTTTGGACCATATAGAGAAACGACTTCGGAGAAAAACAGTCCCTTTAGTAAAGGTGCGATGGGCAAACCACGCCACAACAGAAGCCACATGGGAGACCGAGGAAGAGATGCGATCGAAGTACCCACAACTCTTTAACGCCTAAGGTACGTCGAGTTTCGAGGACGAAACTCCTTTTAAGAGGGGAATGATATAAAGCCCTGAGTTTGGAGTAGTTACCCGTTAGTTTAGTAAGTTGCTTCGGTCAGTTTTAGCTTAAGTTTCGGTCAGTCTTAGCTTAAGTTTCGAGGACGAAACTTCTTTTAAGAGGGGAATGATGTAAAACCCCGAGAATTTTAATATGTTTACCGTTACGTGTTACGTTTGACTCTGTTACGCTGTGAAATTTTTTGTGATTATTTTATCTTGACACTTGAGCTCGTAGGACCGTGGAGAGACTAACAGGGGTAAAATAGTCATTGTGTGCATGGGGCCGTTGCATGGGAGAAATGGTGGTTTAGTAAATTTTATGTGACTAACCTTATGGTTTGCTAGCATTGTTATTATTATTATTATTATTATTATTATTATTATTATTAAACCTAAGATTAACTCCCTAACCCAATAATTACCTCCCTAATTAACCAAGGCTAAACACTAAAAACTGCAAAAGAAACCGAACCCCACCCCACTGTTCGTTCCTTCACTTTGTTTCCTTTTCATTTACTTTCCTCTCTCTCGTTTTTCAATCTAAACCGCCACCAACTTCCATACTCACTGTGAAGAACCGCCACATCGTCACCCCGCAATCACCAGGCCACCGGCAAGATCACCACAGACCACCACGAGACCTCCGCCGTAATCGCCGCACATTCAACCGGTACCACTACTATCACTGTCGTTTGAACCCGACCCCATCTCGTGGTCCCGACCTGACGCTGACCACTTGCACCACCACCCCGGCCGCTACCGTCACTTGTCAGAACCACCGTCAGCGACCACCAAACCTTCTTGTTAAGAGTATGTCTCTAACTCTAATCTAGTTGTTTTGGTTCACATAGAATGATGATATTATTACGTATTAGTCGTTGCTCAAATACACTTTCAAGTGCTAAATGAAATTAGGAGTAGTTTACTGGTTAGATTAGTATTAATATGCCCTAAGTGTAGTATTAGTGTGGGTTAATGGGTCATTAAGGTAGTAATAAAACAACAACAGAGGGTTTTTGGTGTACGTGGTAATGTTGTACAATAGCATGCATGTTAACATTTTCCAATTTCTGTACGTGACCATCAATTAGTAAGGCAAGGGGGGAGTCCTTTAACTTTTGTTTTGGATGGGGTATGAATGGTAGGGGGCCTTCTAATAATGATTAAGTGTGTTTATCAAAGTGAGAGTACTTGGATCAATTAATTATAGTAAAGTCGGTAGTATAATAAAAACCGATCAGAATCGGGACTGTTTTTATGCATCGTACTAAAAGATACACCATTAATTGTGTAGTAAGTTTTTAATCGAGATTTTTGGACTGGAAGTACCTCTAGATGTTAGCCTTCATAGAAATTTTACGGTTTGCAGTTTTGAGGTGTGTAGCCCGAGTTAGGAGCCGCTTATCAGGGGAAGGTCAGAACTGGAATGATTGTATGTTTTGCTAATTCTAGGTCTCTTCAAGGTGGAATTAGGTCTGGTGTTCAACATAAAAGTTTTAGTAGACATCCCAACGATTCTAGAAAGTTAGAGTTTAAGTTCATAGGAGGTCGGTAAGTCAAGTTAGAGACCAAACAACGGGGAGGTAGTGGGCTGTCCAGTTACAGCTTGCTTGTATGAAGGTTAACTGTACAATTCTTGTAAGTAGTGTATTATTTGTGCGTTTTAATAAAATTAGGGATGGGTAAGCTATAGGGGAGTGTTATACTAACTTCGTTAGATCGTTATTAATTTATTAGAACCTATTCTTTATAGGTTCGGATTAGATACATTTCGAGTAGTGAGCTCAAGTGTGTGATTATTGACTTGAAGTGACGATCAACGGGTAATGTCTATGCCCTATTGTTTTTTTTTCCTTTGGATGCGCTTACTTTTTTTTTATTGTATTTAAGTTGCTTTGGAAATTGCATCCCGAAGGGAACTTTGTGTAAAGTTGGCTGTCTGTTTTGAGTGGTGTATTATAATTCTTTTAATTTTTTTGTTAACTAAGGACAGTCATTTTATGAGGTTGTTTGATGTTTTTGGAACTTGGAACTTTTTGAGGATTAAACCGGACTAATAAATCAAGTGAGACTAAATGCGGGTTCGGGTAGCGTTCCCGGAGACAGGGCGGATCCCTGTAGGGACGTTATCAAGAGATCAGGAAAACCCTGATAGTTGTGCTAAAAAAAGGTCTTCCCCGGGGTTAAGCGAGCACGTGTTGTAATTATTGGATGGCCATCCAGTGTATTGAAATAGAAAGAAATGTTGTGATGAGTTTGTGAGAGTATGGATTGATGGGAGTCTGTGACTCCGTGCTGAAGGGAGGTTTGTAAACCCCCGCCCGCTTAATAAAAACTGGAATTGTCACGTTGCGTTGGGTTGGGTGTAGACTATTTTGTAAAATGGGTTGAATTATTCTTCTCTTCCTCTAAATTGTTTGAAATGAATTTGTAATGTGTTTTGACAGTTAGGGGTAGACATTATTGAGTTCCATCTCATGTTTTAAATGTTTTGTTTTCAGGTACAAAATTCATTGAAGGGGATGGGAATTAGAAGTGAGGATGCGTCGGTCTTAGGAGATTATTAGATAAACTATTGTGGTTCCATTTTCTTTCTATGTTGGTTCAAGTTAAAGACAAGTGTGTTTGGAGTTGAACAAATGTTGGTATTGCCTTGTTTAGTATGGTTGTTAAGTACTATCTTGCCTTGTGTTTCTTCGGAGACACGGCAGTAACGCCCGAATAAAGTTTGACTTCCGCTGTTACCGTTAGTTTGACTGTTAGAATTTTATAATCGAATTTCCAGGGCATTACACCTAGCACTTTGTTCAAATTTAATTTGAAATACATACACTAATTAAAGGTTTAAATCGAAAGATACCTTTTTGTATTCATAAAGGAAGATACTAATCAAATACAAAACTAGTGAGAGATTGTTGGTAGTTTTGGTATTTGAAAATAAAGAGAGAGGAAAGTGAATAGCCCCACATTGGTAGTGGAAGAGAATACTACTTGGTCTAATAATTAGCTAATTGGCTAGTATTGGGCTAGAGGTGGTACAAGGTTCAATGCGAAGCATTGAACCGCACACGCACACGCGTGCGCGCGTGTGTTAGGGGTCGCCTTATTAGGCATCACTTAACAGTATGCATGCTTGGGCGCGGTGCCAAAGCTGGAGAGTTATGATGTATTACATTGTAGTTTTCGTTTTCCTTTTATTTATTTAATTCATTTAAATAAATAAATTTATTTTTATCCAGTATTGGATATTATAGGACAGTTTTTGTAATTAATTAATTAGGTTAACTGCAATCCAACTGCCTGCCTGCAACTTCCTCTCTCTATCCTAACTTTCTGTTTACGTTATATTCACAGAGAATCCAAGGAAACTGAATGATTTTGCTCATCAGAAAGTTTTACAAGGCTTGGTTAATCCTGGAGGGATATTTGCTAATCTCTGAGCATTCTGAGTGAAGTGAGGCAAATAGTTCCTTAAAGATAGTGAATTCCAATCACGTTCAAGCCTTTTCTTCTCAATTTTGCTCAACAAAATATATTGTCACTACCGAACCAAATCATCCACTAACAAATTTTAAAATTATATCTTCCAAGTTATACAACGTCTCCAACCAATAAGAAGGGATCACTATTGTCTTACATACCCAATGCCAACATAAATTATGAGATATCTATTTTAATAAATTTAGGGTTCTAAACAAACTTGAAGAACCAAATTAACAAAATAATTTGTTTATTTGTTTGCAGTCAAAATCAATATGTACACAGCCCGTAAAACCTACTCTATTCTAGAAATCAATACACCATTGACCAACGTCACCCACAACTCATAGTGCCTACAACGATGAGCCTGAGGCCCTTTTTTTTGTGTGTGGTTGTATAATTTTATCTCATCCAACCAATTTATCTTATTCCATCCAATTTTAGCTTACTCAATCCATTTTTTCCCACTTTATTCTACCTATCTCATTCGTTTTATCTAATGTATTCTACTTTATCTCACCAACCCACCCTAAATAAGACCACGACCCTGAGTTTGGCAGATAAGATGAGATGAAACATGTGAATTAGCCCTATGAAAAAGTTGAAAATTAAAAAAATATATCAATTATATGTAATAATATAATTATTTTAGTGTTTCTAAAAAATATTATATGAACATTTCAAGTACTCGCCTCTATCATTGCAACTTATGTATTTGTGTGTGTTTTTCACAATAAAAAAATAATTAATATAAAACTCCATCCTATCCCAAATGTTTTATCACTACTCATCACTCATCATTTCAACTACTCCCGCAGCCATTTATTTGCCATTTCAACTCCACTCCTCCTATTCAGTTTTCTAGAGTACATCACACAACCAAAGTTGATAATGTATGTGTATAAGGGCATAAAATTCATAACATAGGTCTTTTAATCTAATGTATTACATGTTGGAGTATTTCAGGAGTTAAGAGGCATAAAGGTAAAAGTTATAAGCCTAGGATTGGCCGAGAATGTCAAAATCTTGCTTAATAAGCAAAAGGGACCCAACACTGACTGTGCCAGGTATGACACGGGTAGTGTTGGTGTCCAGAGAGCAAGGAAAAGTTGCACTGGTCACCAAGGACCGTGTTGAGGCCACCACGGACTGTCGTGGTCCAGCACGGACCGTGGTGATGCCTAGTCAGGATTCTTTTCAAAATCCCTTGATTTTTGCCTCGGGCATTAATTGCTTGGGGCATCATCAGGGATTATTCTTGAATGATTTCTCAATCAAGATCAATCCTTAATGACCCATAGACAATGCCCTAAGATCTTGCTTCATTATTTGGCAAGTTTGAATGACTTGAATGCTCCAAAAACCCCTATAAATAGTGGTTGAGTTTCATTCATCCACACCACCTCAATCACTTCTATCTAACTTTCCTAGAGAGCTTCAACACACTCCTAAGGTATTGAACTGCAACAATAATATTCTTGAGAGATCATGTAACTTTACTTACAAGAGGTTAGGTTTTACCCTTAAGTCTATTCGTGGTCTAGTGAATAAGTCTTAAGGGGAGAGGGTTTCACCCTCGACTCCTAGCTGCCCAATTGATCCTTTATCTAGAGAGACCACTTTACCACATATTTTTCAACAATCTTAAGACTTATTACAATGTCTCATTCCTTGAAAGACATGACCAACAACTGCCAAAAGTTGGACAAGTTTGAGGGGATCGACTTCCAGAGATGGCAAAAGAAGATGTATTTCATGCTCACCACTCTCAAGGTGGTGTACAAGCTCACTCAAAATGTTCCGGTGGAGGGTGATGACGAGACGGCGGAGCAAACGAGGCATCGACTCAAGATGGAGAATGACAACTACATTTGCGTTGACCACATTCTCAACGAGATGACGGATCCGCTCTTCGACATTTACCAAAATGTTGTATCCGCCAAAGAGCTTTGCGAGATGCTCAAAGCTAAGCATATGTTGGAGGACGCCACAAGTAAGAACTTTCTTGTTAGCTAATTTAATAACTTTAAAATGGTTGAAGGTAGAAAAGTTCTTGATTAATTTCATGAGATTCAACATATACTATGCAACTTTAATCAACACAAGATGCACATAGATGAAGCCTATATTATATCTTCAATCATAGGAAAACTCCCACCTTCATGGAAAGAAACCAAAAGGACTTTGATGGATTCTAAAGAAACCAAAAGGAAGAATTGAGAATGCAGGATGATACCAAGGAGAACCTCTCCAAGGTTCATGTGGTTCATGAGAACTCGATGGGAACAAAGAACAAGAACAAGTATGAGAAACAAGGGCAACAAGAAACCCAAAACGGTTTGTTGGGAGTGTGGCAAGCTGGGACACTCCGAGATAGAATGTCCGGTTTGGAAGAAGAAGAACGGGCTTATGAACAACTTTGAAAATCATGGTAAGAAAGAGTTCAGTGGACCCTTCGTAGCCATGATAAAGTTAGGACCAAATCAATGTCGTATCTAGCGATCATGTTTGGTGGGTTGATTCATGTGCGACAAGGCACGTGTGCATTGAGCGCTCTTTATTCAAGTCTATCCAACCCGCCAAAGAGGGGGGGGGAAGCTCTTCATGGGAAATAACTCTCTGGTCAAGGTTGAAGGGATAGGGCAAGTTGAACTTGTGTTTTCTTTCTGAAAGACACTTCTTTTGAATGATGTGTATTTGGCACCAGAAATTTGTAAGAATTTGGTTTTGGGTTTCCTTCTAAGTAAGCATGGTTTCAAAAAAGTGTATAAAAGGATAATTATATACTTTCTAAGGGAGGGACTTTTGTGGGAAAGGGTTATGCTTGTGGGGATATGTTTCAGTTGAATGCTTCAAGTGGCAATAAAATGAATGTTTCAGTTACGTGCTTGGTTCTTATTTAAATTCTTCTCTTTGGCACCTAAGACTTGGACATGTTAACTATAATAAGCTAAAGTACATGTCTAATCTTGATTTAATTCCAACTATGGATGAAAAGGTAGAGAAGTGTAGAACTTGCATGTTAACAAAGATCACTAAAAGTTCCTTTCCAAGTATTATGCGAGATTCTAAATTGCTTGAGTTAACTCATAGTGATTTAGGAGATTTCCATAGCACTCATTTTATATGAGATAAAAGATACTATGTAACTTTCATTGATGATTTTTCTAAGTATTGCCAAATGTTTCTTTTGTATTCAATAGATGAGACTTTAGACAAATTTAAGATGTATGAAGCTAAAAGTGAGTTATATTGTGAGACCTTAATAAAAAGACTAAGATCGGATAGGGGTGCAGAATACTATGACCGTAACTTTTTCCAAGCTTGTGGTATGGTGCATGAGACAACAACACCTTACACACCTCAACAAAATGGCGTGGCATGTTCGGTCTCGTTTCGAGCCGAATTGTTATCATTTATAGGGTGTTTTGCTTGTTTTAGCCCCTTAATTATATATTAGTTGTGATGATTTTGTGTTTTTGTAGAATAATAAAGAGTTAGAAGGAAAATGAGCTTAATCGAGGCTTTTTAGGGAATCCCAAGCGATTTCCCGAGCCGAGACCCGAAGCGGAACTAATCCGAAAATCCTTTCTCCATTTCTGGTGCAGAACAGGGGCGTAACAACTGCTATATCCCTTGTAGCGGGAGCTACAGCCCAAGGAAGAAGATAGAGGGGAAGGAGGCAGAATGAGGTCGGACTTGCGACTAGGGTGCGTGGTGACACCAGCGACCTTGACTGATAGCACCCGCGAACAGGGTGGTGACACCCGCGACCTGACTGGTAGAACCTGTGACCAACTCAGTGACACCCACGACGGTTGTTGAGTGAATTACGAAGGAAAAGGGCAGAATGAGGTCGCACCCGCGACCTGGTTGGTAGCGCCCGCGACCGATCGAAATTATGCAGAAATTAACACCCGACGGCTGTGATTAATCTTAGGGTTGGGCCTTGTTTTTACTCCTTCTATAAATACCCAATTAAATCAGCATCATTATCAATTAGAATTAAGTAGTTAGAGGTAGGATTAGAGTAGAATTAGGTTTTATTGCATTTTTTCTTATCTTGCCTTTATCTCTCATTAAGCTTTAACTGTTCTTCAAGTCTTCTTTTCTTTCATTGTAATCAACTCTCTCTCTCTTTTAATCAATTGAAGCAATTTCCAAGTTCTTGCTCTCTTTAAAGTTTTCATTGTTGATTTGCATTCAAAGCTTTCTAGTGCTAGTTCACCACTAATCCAACTTTTAGTGAGGAGGAGGATTAAGAGTCACAAATTCTACTTCACGTGAGGATTTGGGGATTCTTAGTAATCTAAATCACAATTTTCTTGTTTGTTCGGGGGAAAATTCGAGGTGAAGGATTCGAGATGAAGAATTAAGTGAAGATTTAATGCTTTGAAGGTATAATTTCTTGTTCTCAATTTCATTATTAGATTTAGTTTTATTGTTTTCTTATTTATTGCTTTCAATTGCATTCTTTTTTCTTGTCTATTAGGGTTAGTTCATCTTGTTGTTCATGCTTTTTTTTGGTTTTTATTGCTTTCAATTCCTATTAGTGTAGTTTATTTCAATTATTTATTGCTTTCCGCATTTGAAAACCCCCAACCAAACCAATTTCCTCATTAGCCTAACACCCCATCCCTGAGGACCGACAACCCTACTTTAAAACCGCAAAATCTACAATCGAACATGGCCAAAAGAAAGAATAGGACCCTAAAAGAAATGGTTAATGCCATGTTATCATACTCTAGCTTAAGTGAAGGTTTTTGGGGTGAATCCTTATTAACAACTTGTTATATATTTAATAGAATTCCTCTTAAGAGAAACCCTAAGACCCCATATGAACTTTGGAACAAAAGATAAGCCAAATCTAAATCATCTTATAATTAGGGGTGTTGGGCCATTGTAAGGGTTCTGGAACCTAAGAAAAGAAGGTTGGGTAAAAGAGGAATTGAGTGCATCTTTATAGGTTAAGCAAAGACTATAGGTTTATGGTTATCGAACCAAATGACTACATAACAATGAACAACATAATAGAGTCAATAGATGCAATATTTGATGAGACTGGGTTCTTTTCAATTCCTAGACCCAAGTATGACATTCATGACATGGTTCCAAAGGATGTTATTCAAGATAATCAACATGATGTTAAGGAAATAAGGAGTAAGAGAGCAAGGAAATCAAAGTCCTTTGGCTCGGATTTTTTCGTCTACTTAGTAGAGGGAAATACGAGCTCTACGAGTATAAGATTCCCTATATCTACAATGTAGATGAGGATCCTAAAACTTTCAAAGTGGTCATGGAGTCACAAGATGCTTCCTTTTGGAAGGAAGCGATACAAGATGAGATAGACTCCATTAATGAAAATAATTTTTGGGTCTTAGCAGATTTACCACCGGGATGTAAACCAATTACATCAAAATGGATCTTTAAACGTAAAAAGAAAGTAGATGATACGATAGAAAGGTTTAAAGTCTGGTTAGTTGCAAGGGGCTTTGCACAAAGGTATGGTATCGATTACTTTGACACTTATGCATTTGTGGCTAGAATTGCAACTATAAGAGTACTTATAGCGCTAGCCTCGATCCATAAGCTAGTAATCCATCAAATAGGTGTCAAGACGGCATTTTTAAATGGAGAATTAGAAGAGAAAGTGTATATGGAACAACCTGAGGGGTTTGTTGAAAAAGGTCATGAGAATAAAGTTTGTAAACTCATTAAGAATTTGTATGGTCTAAAGCAAACACCTAAGCAATGACATCATAAATTTGATGAAGTAGTGCTTCGATTTGGTTTTACGATCAATGAATCGGATAAGTGTGTCTATTCCAAGTTTGAGAATAGAAAGGGTGTTATCATATGCATATATGTTGATGATATATTGATCTTTGGGATCGACATGGAACAAGTTGAGAAAACTAAAAGTTTTATATCCGCCAAGTTCTCTATGATGGGAGAGGCGGATGTGATACTTGGTATCAAAATCATTAGAATAATGATGGAATAAGTCTAACACAAGCCCACTATGTGAACAAGGTGTTAGGAAAGTTTCACAAGAACTCCTATGTAGCAACTACCCCATTTGACTCTATGGGACCACCCTCGGGAAAAGTCACGCTTTTTCCTCGAGTGTGCTACTTAATGATCGAGGACCGACTAAGGTTGCTTAATCCTTAAATAAGGATATTTTTATTTCATAAAACACGTTTTCGAGATAAGAGACTTTATTCATTTACGAACCCTTTTTTTATTATTAACATACTTGAATTACACCGAATTATTTTATCGATGACTTCATACTAATTCCCATCTTGAACCCGGGCCCAAAAGAGAAACATAGGCCACCAGAAGGGTGTAAACACAAATTTCTAAACAAAAATTTCTGGGCTTAAAATAAATAAACACAAGAAATTAGTGAACAAATATAATTGTATTAATTTCAAAGGATTTTGGGTACAATTCTCTGTTTGACAGTTACAAGAAAAAGTAACTGATCCTCCGATTCGATCTCCTCGAGTTATTTTGGGTAGACTTTAATCTTAAAAGAGGGTCTTGATGACTTGATCTCAATCAAGATTAGTATTTGATCTCCTAGTAATCGGCGACACGAGCCTTGATGTGTTTGATGCCTTCTCCCAGAAAGTGGGTCTTTTGAATGTCTTCAGTAGTTTGGGAGAGAGTCTTTAAAGAGTGTTCAGAGTCCAGACTATCTCCAATGCCAGAATGTCCGGGGGCCTCTTAAAATGAGGGTAGGACCCCTATTTATAGCCTTCGGGGGCCTAGTGTTTTATCCGGGTTTTGGGTCTGGGCCTGAATTAAATAATCATTCCTTTAATTTTGACCAAATGGTTCCCCGAAGTCAACTTGACACATGGCAGTTTGTGATTGGCCAAATAAAAATCAATTTATTTTCCACGTGTCATTTTCTTATTTGTCGACAATTTTTGCCTCCTACAAAGGGGTCATAGGTCGCAGGGCCTATGACGAACCACTGCTGGGCCCACACCTCTGTGGCCCAATAGAAAATGGGTCAAAATTGTCATTGGCCGCAAGGCCTATGATAAGTTTTACACCATTTTCCCCTAGGTTGGACATGGGTTAAGACAAGGGTGAGTACAAAATCATTATATAAATTTTTCGATGTAATAAGCATGCATGTTGCACAATAAAAAAAAAAGTTATAAAGGAAGAGCCGCTAGCCGATTTAAAGAAATCGACAAACCAAGAAAAGAAATAAAAAAATAACTCCGGTCTACGAACCTGAATTCTGAATTCTGAATTCGGGGGGAAGGTTACGAATTCGAGAATTAAAGAATTCTTGAATCTGCCTATTTGAAAACATACTCCACTAGAATCAAACTTGAAATGAAATGAGCGGGGAGAAGTTTAATTAATTTCACAAAATTATATTCCGAATTTGCAGGGATTAAAATATGAAATTTTTACAAAATAATGTACATATAAGACAACTTGAAGAATAAAATTACATGATTGGAATACCAAAGGATGCACAAACCTCACTTTGAGCCTTGGCGAGATGGATGGAAGATCAAACTCCTTGAATGCTTGGACTTGGCAGCGATTTAGAACTTGGACGAAAGGATGAGTATGAGGGTGGCAAGAAGAGTGGTGTATGGATAGTAGGATGGTGATAGTGAGGATGATTATGGGGAGGAACTTTGAGAGAGGATGGATAATGGAGAGTGGATGATAATAGTTGATGATGATTATTGATGAAAGTTGTTGATGATGAGAGTTGACGGAAGTTGTTGGTGGGAATTCTTGGTGAAATGAGTGAGGAAATGGGGGGTATTTATAGGTGAAGAATGGAGTGGTGAAGAAAGAAGGATGAGGAATGATCCAAGGATCATGCCTCTATGTGCATGATCATATTCCAAGCGGCCTATGATAGTATCAAATCAAAACCGAGTCATTCCCAATTGGCTGTGATCAAGGGATTGGAAGGGAGATTTCTGGCGCCAAATTCAATTGCATTTCATAGGTCAGGCGGCCTATGGTGTGCAATCACACGGATTGCTGGCATGGACGCTGGCAGCGGGCTGAGTTTTCAACAGCATATATTAGGCGACCTATGCTTCTCTTTTCTGGTCTTGGCCTGCTTGTTAGGCTTGTCTAAGAGGCATCGTAGGCTAAGCGGGCTATGCCTCTTAATGTTGGGCTTGGCTCAGTTGTTGGGCCCGTCTTGGTTATGCCATAGGCCTAGTGGCCTATGCTAGCTCTTAGGCCGTGGTTTGCTGGGTTTTGGCGGGTCAAGTTTGATTTTTCGAATTTGTCGGTGCAAATCCCAGTGTCTACAAACTCAAGCATTAAGTTGAGCAAAAATGACGGTAGGCCAATTGCCCAAATGGAGTATGCCAAAGTCATAGGAAGCTTAATGTATGCTATGACTTGTACTAGGCCGGATATAGCCTTTGCGGTGGGAAAACTTAGTAGATATACTAGCAACCCAAGCAAAGAGCATTAACGAGCCATAAGAAGGGTTTTGGGATATCTCAAAAGGACTCAAAACTATAGCTTGCACTTCAAGGGAGAGCCTTCGATCTTAAAAGGATACTCGGACGCAAGTTGGATAAGTGATAAAGAGGATTACACCTCAACGTCCGGTTGGGTGTTCCTACTTGGTGGATGTGTTGTTTTATGGGGCTCTAAGAAACAAGCATGCATATTAGATTCCACCATGGCTTCCAATTTCGTAGCGTTGGTCGTCGCTTGTAAAGAGGCGGAATGGCTACAAGACTTATTGTTAGAGATTCCTTTATGGGGAAAGCTCATGCCTCCAATAACATTGTATTGTGACAACAATGCCACAATTGCACGTGTTTATAATTATGTTTACAATGGCAAGTCAAGGCGCATTGGGTTACGATAAGCTTATGTTCATCAACTCATCAAGGATGGAGTTGTGGCGGTAAATTATGTCAAGACAAGTGAGAACCTATCCGATCCCTTCAGAAAGAGATTGGCCAAGGTCTTGGTTGTAAAATCATCAAGGGGGATGAGAGTTAAGCCCACTCATGAACTTGGCATCAACGAAGCTCTAACTCACACTTGACATTCTTGGTCAAGTCTTGAGTTCAATGGTCGACAACGTTGTAAGACAATTGGAGCATCGATATTCAAGATATTCATCTCAAGGACAAGGTGATGCTCAAGGGCCGTAATGATAATAAGGAGGTTTGAGTCTCTGACTCATTAACAGACTTTGAAATCTTTAAGATGGGGAGCGTAAAAGTCAGCCTATGCAAGGACGTGAAGTGGGCCGCTTCGGATAGCCTAGGGCTAGGCTTGATTTCATCGCAGAGAGTAATGGAAATATGGTCGGTTCTGTAATAGTGCCATTATTTTAAGCAAAGTTTTGAGTTGTATGTGTGTTATATATCCAATTAGTCAAATAAGGATGAAAATTTCAAAGACTTGTCTACTTTTGCATTCAGACTAATTGTATTTATGTACACTAAGTGAAAGTTCAAGTCGAGAGACACTTTCATGATGTATAACAACTCCTTTGTTTCTCGGGTGTTCAAGTTCTCTAGGAGGTGCCACGTATGGCGGGGGTATTGATAAGTTCTTCTTGTATATATGAAAACTTGGTTGTTTTGATGAGAATTTGGGGAATATTTGATTTGATTATATTATTTTATGCCCGAATTTCCCATATTACGCTTGGTTTGGAGTTTGGTAAGTTTTGTAGGTAATTTGTGAAGAATCGATGTAAACCGAGCCAAAAATCAAGTGTAGATCCAAGTTATATGCATAAAGGACCAAGAAGTGAGAAGTTGGATCACCCAAGGCCCAAACAATGGCCCAAAGAGCTCCTAGGCCCGAGATATCAGTGACACGGGTGCCCAAGACAAGGGCACGGGTCGTGTCTATGACCAGAGAGTGTAGGATTTGAAGCAGGGCAACGACATGGGTAGTGCCTAGGGTGGTACGGTCCGTGTCAGTAGGGGCACGGTCCGTGTCACCCCTGACACGATCCGTGTCACCTGTGTCTCTTCATTTTCGGCGATTTTGAGTTACAATTTGCCTATATTAAGTTGTTTCCGACTGTTTATGGAGGCAATCATCATTCTATCATCCTCCATTCCATAACCTAATCCTAATCATATCCTTCATTCATCCATATTCCATCCACCATTGAAGATTGAGAGAAGATTGAAGATCGAAGAGAAATTTTAACATACTTTGAAGTGGAGGAGCAAAAGTCCTCCATTGGTGATTTCTAGCAAGATTGTTCTTCCCTTTGGTTTATTTCTCTATCTCTCATAGACTTTTATATGCTTTCTAGAGTGGATTTCAATTGCTTTGTAGTTCCAAATATGAATGGTGAGTTGTTCTTTTTAGTTTGGGGGATGAACCTTTGAAGTTGTTTGATGAGTTAACTTTGTTGGATTGAATAGTTATGATTAGTTTGTTTCAATTTATTTGGTCTTTGATTTGATTTGAATTGTTATTGCTTTTTCTTGATCACCAATTGCATGAAATTAGGTTGTTGAATGAAATACCGAAAGGAGAAGTTTGATTACCCGAAAACCTAGGTTAAACTAATTAAAATTGTCTAGACATAGAAGTTTTAATTAGGGTTCTTGTGATAATTAGATCTTTAACCTTGACTAAATCAAAATAACAACGAAAGTAGGTGCTTGGTTAGTCTTGGCAATTCGCTCTAGTGACAAAATCTCATTGCGAAGTGTTCTATGCTATTATCGAACCTTGATTGTGCACACTAATGAAATGAATGTTCAATCCACATCATTGATTCGTTACTTGACTTAGGTTTCATCCCCTGAACGCCTTTTTACCTTGATTAAATCAAAAATGTTTGTGTGGATATTAGTTTGTTTAGACCTTGATTGTGATTAGAATTAGAATTAGTTGCTTCAAACAAAAACCCGATCGACTTAGCGATCAACTAGGAGGCTAGTTCAGTGCGTTGAAAGGAAAAGTCCCTGTGGGAACAACCTTGATTCATGCTACAATTTCACCCGTGCACTTGCGGCCTATCAAGTTTTTGGCGCCGTTACCGGGGACTTTGTCTCTAGCCAGCCATTGAACGAATACCCTAAGGTTGCCTAAGTCATTTATTTTCTGTTTTGATTTTTCTTGGTGTTTTGGTTTTGCCTTGCCAGGTTTACTCTACGTGCATGCAAAAAGCTCCACTCTTTGAGTTTGATCCTGAAATCGAAAGAACCTTTCGCTCCCTGCTGAACAAGCAAAAGTTAGAGCACGCCTGGAGAAGACAAGAAGAGAACTCCAAGCGAAAGAACGCCATGTCCAGTGGCGGCGGTGGTGGCAGCGGCGAGCCTAGAGTCACGCTTGGCTCTTATGTGATGCCCAATGTCACAAATCAACCCTCCGCCATAAATCCCCCAAGAGTGGCCGCTGATGATTTCGAGCTGAGGAGTTCACTCATCAATTTGGTGAAGGCCAACCCATTCCATGGCCTTCCCAATGAAGATCCCAACCGGCACCTTCGCCTATTCAACCAAGCATGTGAGACCTTTAAGGCAATTGGTGCAACGCCCGATGCAATCAAGCTGCGATTGTTTCCCTTCTCACTTGAAGGGAAGGCTTGGGAGTGGTTGGACTCTCTTCCATCGAGCTCCGCCATCAGCACTTTTGACCAACTTGCTAGCGTATTCTTGGCAAAGTACTTTCCTCTTAGCATTGTTTCCCTTCTCACTTGAAGGGAAGGCTTGGGAGTGGTTGGACTCTCTTCCATCGAGCTCCGCCATCAGCACTTTTGACCAACTTGCTAGCGTATTCTTGGCAAAGTACTTTCCTCTTAGCAAGCTGACGAGCCTCCGGAATCAAATTTCAACATTTGTCCAAGAGCCGGATGAGTCCCTCTATGAAGCATGGGAGAGGTTCAAGGACCTCTTACGTCAATGCCCCCACCATGGATTCGAACCATGGGTTCCGATACAAGCCTTCTACAACAGGGTGGATGACAACTTGAGGGCCAACATCTTGGCGGTGGCGGGAGGCAACATCATGTCCAAAACAGTGGCAGAACTTCAAACTTTGATTGAGGAGATGGCGATCAATAGCTACCAGTGGTCAAAGCCCCGTTCCAAGAGGACGGGAGGTAAGTATGATGTTGATGCTATAACCATGTTGAATGCTAAGTTGGATGCCATGACTAAGAAGATGGATTTGTTGAATGTGAATGCACCCCCTCCCCAACCATTTGCGTCGTGTCAATCATATGAACATGAGACCTTGAATTGTCCTAGTGGGTTGGTTAGCGACGAATCGACCGAAGTGGTTAACTATGTTGGTAACCCTTCTAATAGACAGAACTTTGACCCTTTCTCCAATACCTACAATCCCGATTTTAGGTTCCACCCGAACTTTTCTTACCGGAACAATAACCAAATGGGTCAACCCCAAGGGCAAAGACAACCCCAAGCACCTCCACCACAAGCTCCCCAAAAGCCTAACCTAGAGGCCATGATACAAGCTTTGATGTTGTCTCAACAACAACACCAACAATGGCAACTTGAGCATCAACAAAGACAAGATGAGGTGATTAAGGCCTTAGCTACGAAAGTTGACCTTATGAGCACCCACACTAAAATGCTTGAGAATCAAATTGCTATACAAGCTAGTACCTCCACTACCCCTCCGGGAATGCTTCCCGAAAAGCTTGTATCTAACCCTAAGGAACAATGTCAATCCATAACCTTATGGAGTGGGACACAATTGGAGGGGCCTAAAGATCCTAGGATTGAGCATGTGGTGATTGATGTGCCTAAAGATGTTGAAAATGATGTGATTGATGCTGAGAATGTTGTGGTTGATGAGGAGGTGTCTCCGCCCTCCAAAGATTCTGTGATTGATGTTGATGTGCAAAAGGAGAAAGAGCCTCTTAATGACCTACCGAAAACTCCCCAAAGGACTTATACTCCGCCCGTGCCTTTCCCTCAAAGATTGGCTAGGGCTAAACTTGACAAACAATTTGGAAAGTTCTTGGAGGTCATCAAGAAGCTCGAGATTAGCATACCATTCACCGAGGCCTTATCTCAAATGCCCGCCTATGCCAAATTTTTGAAAGAAATTTTAAGCAACAAGAGAAGGCTAGAAGAGCATAAGACAATGGCTTTGACTGACCATTGTAGCGCCGTGATCCAAAACAAGCTTCCTCCTAAGCTTAAGGATCCTGGTAGCTTCACCATTCCATGTGTTGTAGGGAACATTTTCATTGATCGTGCTTTCTGTGATTTGGGGTCAAGTGTGAACTTGATGCCTCTTTCTTTGTCTCAAAAACTTGGTATGGGTGAGCTGAAACCCACTACCATGTCCCTACAACTTGCTGACCGTTCTGTGAAATACCCCTTGGGTATACTTGAGGATGTCCCTATCAAGGTGGGTGACATCTTTGTGCCTGTTGACTTTGTGATACTTGATATGAATGAGGACTTGCGCACCCCAATCATTCTTGGAAGGCCTTTCTTGGCTACTTCGGGGTGTTGTGTTGATGTGAAAAATGGCAAGATGACTTTTGATGTGGGAAGTGATAAGATTGAGTTTAATGTGAATAAAGCTTCCAAATTTCCTTCTATTTCCGATGATTGTAACTTCATTGATTCGATTGAGGGAATAGTTAGGGAACATGAGATTAACCATTGGCCAAGTGATGATCCACTTGAGCTATGTTTGCTGTTTTGTGACTATTTGCAGGATGACAACCCCGAGGTGGCAATTTGTGCTGAGTTGTTGGAAGCATCCCCACCATTCCCACCGGGGTTTGCCAAGATTGAGAAGCTGGAGGTTGAAGAAGAGCCTACACATGCTGCGAAAAAGGCTCCGGAAGTAGAATTGAAGCCTCTTCCATCTTCTTTGAGGTATGAGTTTCTAGGTCCTAATTCCACATATCCTGTCATTGTGAATGTAAACTTAAACAAATCTGAAAATTCTGCTTTGTTGGAAGTTTTAAGATTGCATCGCAATGCCATAGGATACACTCTTGATGACCTAAAGGGAATTCACCTTTCGTTTTGCATGCATCGCATCCTCATGGAGGAAAACCATAAGTCATCCATTGAGCATCAAAGGAGGCTTAATCCTACTATGAAAGATGTCGTGAAAAAAGAGGTTTTGAAACTGTTGAAGGCCGGTATTATCTACCCTATCTCCGATAGTGAGTGGGTAAGCCCTGTCATGTTATTGCCTAAAGGGGAATGATTTGTGAAAAATGATAAAAATGAATTGATCCCCACTAGAACGGTAACGGGTTGGCGAATGTGTATTGACTATAGGAAATTGAACAAAGCCACCCAGAAAGACCACTTTCCCCTTCCTTTTGTAGACCAAATGCTAGAAAGACTTGCAAAGAATTCCCATTTTTGCTACCTAGATGACTATTCCGGATTTTTCCAAATCCCGATTCACCCAAAAGACCAAGAGAAAACCACTTTTACTTGTCCTTATGGAACTTTTGCATATCGGAGAATGCCTTTCGGGTTGTGTAATGCAGCCGCTACTTTTCAAAGATGTATGATGGCTATATTCTCCCAATTTATTGAGGACATAATGGAGGTTTTTATGGATCGATGATTTTTCAGTTTGTGGCACCTCATTTGAACATTGTTTAAATAATTTGAAAAAGGTGCTAAATCGATGTGAAGAAGTTAACTTGGTCTTGAATTGGGAAAAGTGCCATTTTATGGTGCAAGAGGGGGGTAGTTCTTGGTCATGTTGTTTCATCTAAGGGCATTGAAGTTGATAGAGCAAAGGTGGAGGTGATTGAAAAATTGCCGCCACTAAATACTGTAAAAGGTGTGAGGAGTTTTCTTGGACATGTTGGTTTTTACTGGCGGTTCATAAAAGATCTTTCAAAAATTGCAAAACCTCTCACCCAATTGCTCATCAAAGATGTGCCCTTTGACTTTAATGAAGAATGTTTGAGTGCTTTTCTCAGGTTGAAGAAAGCTTTGGTCACCGCTCCCATCGTACAAGCACCGGATTGGGATTTGCCCTTTGAAGTGATGTGCGACGCAAGCGATCATGCGGTGGGGGCTGTTTTGGGGCAAAGGAAGGGCAACAAGCCCTATGTGATTTACTATGCAAGCAAGACGTTGGACGGAGCTCAAGTTAATTATGCTACCACCGAGAAGGAGTTCTTAGCGGTTGTCTTCGCTTTGGACGAATTCCGCTCTTATTTGATCAATTCCAAGGTGATTGTTTTCACGGATCATGCTGCTCTACGACACCTCTTGACTAAGGCGGATTCTAAGCCTTGCCTCATCCGATGGGTCCTCTTACTCCAAGAGTTTGACCTCGAGATCCGAGACA
This sequence comes from Portulaca oleracea, assembly GCA_029582165.1. Classification (NCBI taxonomy): domain Eukaryota; kingdom Viridiplantae; phylum Streptophyta; class Magnoliopsida; order Caryophyllales; family Portulacaceae; genus Portulaca; species Portulaca oleracea. Next base: position 14,294,078 of record CM055888.1, on the reverse strand, counting down.
AACCGGGATTGCAAAATGTGGTGGCCGATCATCTTTCAAGATTGCAACTTGAGGCTACAAGTGATGACGACATTCCCATTGATGATTCCTTCCCACATGAACAACTGTCTGTTCTTGCTCATCAAGTCACCCCTTGGTATGCGGATATAGTGAACTTCATTGTTAGTGGTGTACTTCCCCCTGAGATGTCATGGCAACAAAAGAAGAGGTTTCTTTTCGAGTTGAGGAGATATGTTTGGGAAGAGCCTCTACTTTACAAGCTTTGTGGGGATTGAGTGTATAGGAGATGCTTGCCGGAAGATGAAGTTCAAAGTGTGCTCCACCATTGTCATGCCACTACTTGTGGTGGTCATTTTAGCACCGACAAGACCGTTGTAAAGGTGCTCCAAGCCGGGTTCTATTGGCCTACACTCTCCAAGGATGTGAGAAATTTTGTGCTCTCATGTGACAAGTGCCAAAGATCCGGGAGTATTTCCAAGAGGAATGAGATGCCCCAACATTACATTTTAGAGGTGGAACTCTTTGATGTGTGGGGGATAGACTTCATGGGTCCCTTCCCTCCTTCTCACAACAACCTCTACATCTTGGTGGCAGTAGATTATGTTTCGAAGTGGGTTAAGGCAATTGCAACACCCACCAATGATTCCAAGGTGGTGATTAAGTTCCTCAAGAAGATTTTTGCAAGATTTGGAACGCCAAGGGCCTTATTGAGTGACAATGGCACTCATTTTTGCAATCGGCCTCTTGATGCTCTTCTAGCCAAGTATGGGGTGACACATCGAGTTGCTACACCATATTATCCCCAAACTAGTGGCCAAGTGGAGCTTTCTAATTAGGAAATCAAGAGCATTTTGGAGAAGACGGTCAACCGTTCGAGGAAGGATTGGTCTCTTAAGTTAGATGATGTATTGTGGGCCTACCGGACCGCATACAAGACTCCATTGGGAACCACTCCGTACCGGTTAGTATATGGAAAAGCATGTCATTTGCCGGTTGAGTTGGAAGACAAAGCTTTTTGGGCTGTTCAAACTCTCAACTTTGACCTTGCAAAAGTTGGAGAAAAGCGGATGTTGCAACTTCAAGAACTTGATGAGTTGAGGTTGGAGGCCTATGATAGTGCCAAGTTATACAAGGAAAGGACTAAGAGATGGCATGACAAGCACATTTTCAAGAAGAGATTTGAAGAAGGAGACCAAGTGTTGTTGTTCAATTCAAGGTTGAAATTCTTTCCGGGCAAGCTTAAGTCCCGATGGTTGGGTCCTTTCCGGGTTTTGAAGGTCTTCCCTCATGGTGCGATTGAGATTTGTGGGGACGATTCCGAGCCATTCACGGTCAATGGGCATAGACTTAAGCCCTATTTGGTTGGTCAACCTCTTGAAGATCGCCAAAACTTCAACCTCACCACTCCCGGTGCGGTTTGAGAGGTTCTTGGTCAAGCTTAGGACGTTAAATAAGCGCTTCTTGGGAGGCAACCCAAGTTTTAATGCTTTATTTTTATTTTTATTCTTTTATTTTACTTTTTTTCATTTTGTTTGTTTTATTTTTAGGTTTTTTTTTAGATTTTTCATATTTTATTTTTCATTTTTTTTTAGGATTTTTAGAGTTTTCTTTTCTTTTGATTTTATATTGAAGAAAATATTGAAAAAAAAAGAGAGTGAAAGAAAAAAGAAAAAAAAGAAGAAAAAAAAAACTAAGCAAAACAAAACAAAAATAAGAGAGAGAGTTGAAAGAAAAAAATGAGTGGACAGAGTTTGAGTGAAAATGAGTGAAATGTGAGAGAAAAATGTTTGATTGAGAGTTGAGGGAGTTGGTGGGTTTCGAACTCATGACATTTTAGGGCGAAAGAAGGCAACACGGGTGGTGTCTACTGCGACACAGACCGTGCCGCCCTCCAGAGACAGAAAAAAATTTTCAGGTAAGACAGACACGGTCCGTGCCCCTCTGGCACGACCCGTGCCTGAATCGAGCAAATGAATTCTGAGTTTTAAAAACTCAGATTGCGCCCTTCCTTTAATTCTGAGTTTCGATCCGTGCCTCATCCCACCCTAACCTCTTTGCTTCCTCTACTCACTTCTCCCTTCTCGCCCATCGTCTCCACAACGCCGTTCGCTTCGCCCAACCACACTCCCAACTTCTCGTTCGCCCAGCGCACGCCAAATCCCCACAGCATTTCACTCGCTTCCCCCATTCCTCTCTTCTGCTCGCTTCTTCTCCATTCGCGCACCACAGCACCACAGCACCACAGATCCGATTTCCTCCCCCTAAGCCCTAACAACTCCAACCACTTCCCCTTTCTTCTCAATTCTCTTGTAAAAAGGTTTGATTCTTGTTTATTTTTTGTTTTCTTTGCTTAATTTGCAGATTTTTGAGATTCATTGTCTTGGTTTTTGAATTTAGGGTTTCTTTGTGCTTAATTGGTTTGGTTTGGTTGATGCCCAATTCAATTACTAAGGTTAATTCGAACCCTATTGCTATTTTGGTGTGAATTCTTCAACTTTGATGTCTCTAATCTTGGTTGAATTGTTTAGGAGAGCAATTGATATGCTTTGGATTTGATTGTGTATTTGGTGTGGTTTGTCTCACACTTTAGTGAGTATGATTGGTTGAGTGTATATACATTGAGTCTTTGGTGGTAGTAATTTAGTTATTATGTATAGCTAACCTTCTTCTTGCTTTAGTTTTAGCTTAGTTTAGTCATTGTGGTGATATGTATATAGTTGGTCATTCACCTTAATAGTGTTTTTAGTAGTGTTGTTTTTGAAGTTTGGTTTGTTTGGTTTTTGCTAGGATGTAAATATTGTTTTCGCTTACCTATGTGTTAGATTTTTGTCTTAGGAGTCTAAGTTTCGTGTTTTCTTGCTTTGTTTTGTTTTTGAGTCAATGATGGTTTGTAAAAACTAACTTCACCATCAATTTTGAGTCTTTTGCACTTTTATATATAACTAACGTTGTTGTCACCCTTTGTTATCGAAAGATGGCTAGGGGTAGAGGTCAAGTTCAAGAGGAACCATCTTCTAAGAGGCGGAAAGCTGATGGAGGCAAGGGCAAGGACAAAGGTGCGCGATCTTCACGGCCAAATAGAGGTAACAATCCATTTAATCTCGAAGGTGAAATGTATGATCGTTATCTTGCTTTGAGCAAGCGTAAAGTTGTAGCCACTAGATATATGCATGAACCATTTTTGGTTTCGACTGGCATGTTAACTGATGTTGCATGAATGGTTGTTAAATCGTTGTGGCATGTTGCGCTTTGCTTGAATGAGAGAATCTACTTATCGCAACCTGACCTTGGAGGTGCTTAGCACTTTCGAAGTTGACTTGGCCACTAGGGATGGTTTGATTAGTTTTAACATTGATGAGGAGACCCATTCCCTAACCTTGGCCGATTTGCTGAGATATTTCAACTGTCTGCTATAACTGATAGAGGAGGAGAGAGGTGCCTGATGATGATGTATGGAACCCCACAGCCTTTTGGCAGTTCCTTACTACAAGGACTGATTATAATCCTCGCAAATCTAAGTGCACCGCTATCTGCAATCCGACTTTTCGGGTTACTCAGCGGATTTTATCCTGTGGAATGTTTGGACGTGGTGATAGCATGAATGTTGCTTCTAAGGCTGAATTTTATGTGTTGTGGGGGATGTATTATGCTCGACCTGATGTTAACCTCGCTGCCCTTTTTGCTCTTCATTTAGAGAGACATGCTAGCCTGGGAAAAGGGGATATTTTTATGGGGGGTCTACTCACTGTATTAGCGAGACATTTTGGTTGGGACCCTGCTCGCCATCAGCGAGATTTAGTTGGTGGACCTTTGCTTTTGGATGCTAAGACCTTTTGTTCTATGAAAATGTGTGCATTGGACGGGGCTACTGTTTTGTGGCGGTACCCTAACAATGAGTTGATGCGGCTTCCCCACGATCATGTGTCCATCCAACATGTCCCTAACATCCTCTTTCTACCTCCCATGGACCCAAACCAGCTCGATCTTGAGGCTCAACTAGCCATCCGAGAGGATGGAGAGAGTGGTGAAAGTAGCGATGATGAGCAACATGATGAGGGTGATGGTGAGCCTACCCTTGAAGAAAGGCTTAACGACCTCCAAATCTATTGTGAGCTTGAGTTTCAAGCCCTTCGGAACTCCCAGGGTAGGATTGAACGTAGTCAAGATGAGATGCTTGCCTTGATGCGGTCCGTTCGTGATTGGCAGCATAACTATACCTGCAACCCACCCTCTCCTCCACCTCCATGATACCTCTCTGTGTTTTCTTCCTTTGCTTCTCGGGTGATGTCTTGCATTGCGGACAATGCTCGGTTTAAGCATGGGGGGATTTGTGTAAATTTTGTGGATATGTGTGTTTTGAGTCGTTTTTATTTTGATTTTTAACTTGTTTTGAGTCTTTTTCTTTTGTTTTGATTTAATTTTCTTTGTTTTCCAGTTTAGTTTCTCTTGTAAAAACTGTATCCACTTAGTTGCATTAGTTAGATTTGCATGTAGTTTTTAATTTCTTCTTTTCGTAGTTAGTTTTCATTTTCTTATTTTCATTTTGAGTCTTGTAAAAAGTTTTTGAAAATTGAAGAAAAAAATTAGAAAATCTGAAAAAAAATTAGAAAAAACTGTTTGATATAGGATTAGACAAGATAGTTTTCTTTTGACTTGATTTGATCTTGTATAGCCCGTTTGTGAAAGATTGTGAATTGACACGAGTTGTGAAGCTAAATGTTGTGAGAATTGTGCTAGGATAATGAGACCAATTACTTTTGTCACTATTTTAAGAGTGAGTTGTGCATATGCATATCTTTTAAACTGGGTAATGATTGTTGAGCGCTACCGGTGAGTCCACATAAGCCTAAAAGAAAAGACTAATCATTTTTATTAGTCTTATTTCCATGAGTGACTCACCATTGTGGCATCCTCCTTCATTTGCTTTGCATCTCCTTGAAATTGCTATGCGTTGTACATTGACAAGATGACAGAGGCATTAGGAATTGAACCCGCAAGCCTTGGCCACCCGTTTATATCAGAATATCCATAGTTAGCCCCTTCTTGCCTTGACTTTTTCTTTTCTTGAACCCACATTATAAGCCCTGGCCAATTATATATTTCTTACCCTTAAGCCATTGCTTGAAATGTTTTGAGTATGAAGTTGGGTTGATTGTGATTACTTTTGTGGTTTGGTTTGTGATGGGGATTGGTTTGAGTTGTAAATATTGATTTGATTCCCTAATTATGTACATTGAGGTTGTTGGTTGGAATTGGAAACTTGCATAGTGAGTTGTATATAAGTGTGTTGATTGTAAGTGTGTGTGTTTGAATCGAAGAAAAAAAAGAAAGAAAAAACAGAAAAAACAGAAAAAAGTGAAAAAGAGAAAAAATCGGAGAATTCCAGAAAAATGAAAAAAAACAAAAAGAAAAAAAGAGAATAAAGTGTTTGACATTGTGTTTCTTTTGTTTTGAGGCAAGTTTCCAATTGTTTGTGGGGTTGATTTGGATTTGATTATAAGTGGTGAGAGTGAATGTATGTTGAATTGGTGCGAAATAATTTCAAGCTTTGGCTTTTAGCTCCACAATTCCCAAATATTATCCACTCCTTACCCTTAACCCTAGCCCCGTTACAACCCTTGAAAGTCCTCTTGATTGTCGTTGTTGCTTTGCAAATTGCGGTGGAGAGTTTAGATTTTTAGCAAATACGTGGTTGGTTGTGGCTTTGGTTTGAGTATTTGAGCGAACTTTCAATGATTTTTCATATTTAAACACATGAGAGGAGTGTTTCCACATTCCCAAAAAGTGAGTTTGCTCTCCATCTTACCTAGTTTCATGCTTAACATGTGCCTTCTTATCTCATTTGGTGATTAAGGGTGATTGGTTGAACTTGATGAGTGCCATTCTTGAATAATTTGTCTTCATTTACTTGTGTAAATTGGCTTCTTTTTCACTTTTGGGATGTACTTTATATTAGATTGGGTTGATTGAATGTTCTATCATTGTCATCCTGCGGATTGTAATTAAATAAAAATTTTCGTTTATGTTATTTTTACTTTTGAGTCTTTTTATTTTTACTTTGAGTTCTTTGAGTCTTTTTGTCCCGTTTTCTTTTATTTTCTTTTATTTTCTTTCTTTGTCTTTTCTTTTGAGTTTGGACTTGCTTAAGGATAAGCAAGGACTAAGCATGGGGGATTTTGATAAGTGCTTCTTGTATATATGAAAACTTGGTTGTTTTGATGAGAATTTGGGGAATATTTGATTTGATTATATTATTTTATGCCCGAATTTCCCATATTACACTTGGTTTGGAGTTTGGTGAGTTTTGTAGGTAATTTGTGAAGAATCGATGTAAACCGAGCTAAAAATCAAGTGTAGATCCAAGTTATATGCATAAAGGACCAAGAAGTGAGAAGTTGGATCACCCAAGGCCCAAATAATGGTCCAAAGAGCTCCTAGGCCCGAGATATCAGTGACACGGGTGCCCAAGACAGGGGCACGGGTCGTGTCTATGACCAGAGAGTGCAGGATTTGAAGCAGGGCAACGGCACGGGTAGTGCCTAGGGTGGCACGGTCCGCGTCAGTAGGGGCACGGTCCGTGTCACCCCTGGCACGGTCCGTGTCACCTGTGTCTCTTCATTTTCGGCGGTTTTGAGTTGCAATTCGCCTATATTAAGTTGTTTCCAGCTGTTTATGGAGGCAATCATCATTCTACCATCCTCCATTCCATAACCTAATCCTATCCATATCCTTCATTCATCCATATTCCATCCACCATTGAAGATTGAGAGAAGATTGAAGATCGAAGAGCAATTTTAACATACTTTGAAGTGGAGGAGCAAAAGTCCTCCATTGGTGATTTCTAGCAAGATTGTTCTTCCCTTTGGTTTATTTCTCATTCTCTCATAGACTTTTATATGCTTTCAAGAGTAGATTTCAATTGCTTTGTAGTTCCAAACATGAATAGTGAGTAGTTCTTTTTAGTTTGGGGGATGAACCTTTGAAGTTGTTTGATGAGTTAACTGTGTTGGATTGAATAGTTATGAATTTAGTTTGTTTCAATTTATTTGGTCTTTGATTTGAATTGTTATTGCTTTTTCTTGATCACCAATTGCATGAAATTAGGTTGTTGAATGAAGTACCGAAAGGAGAAGTTTGATTACCCGAAAACCTAGGTTAAACTAATTAAAATTGTCTAGACATAGAAGTTTTAATTAGGGTTCTTGTGATAATTAGATCTTTAACCTTGACTAAATCAAAATAACCACGAAAATAGGTGCTTGGTTAGTCTTGGCAATTCGCTCTAGTGACAAAATCTCATTGCGAAGTGTTCTATGCTATTATCGAACCTTGATTGTGCACGCTAATGAAATGAATGTTCAATCCACATCGTTGATTCGTTACTTGACTTAGGTTTCATCCCCTGAACGCCTTTTTACCTTGATTAAATCAGAAACGTTTGTGTGAATATTAGTTTGTTTAGACCTTGATTGTGATTAGAATTAGAATTAGTTGCTTCAAACAAAAACCCGATCGACTTAGCGATCAACTAGGTGGCTAGTTCAGTGCGTTGAAAGGAAAAGTCCCTGTGGGAACGACCTTGATTCATGCTACAATTTCACCCGTGTACTTCCGGCATATCAGGTATTTATACCCAAATGGGGGATCCAAGGCTATTTCAAGTGAAACTCTCGAAATGGCGGGGGATTGTTGCAGTATTTCAAGAGTTAAGAGGCATAAGGGTACACGTTATAAGCCTAGGATTGACCGGAAAGTTCAAATCTAGCTTAATAAGAAAAAGGGACCCAACACGGACCGTGCCAGATATGACATGGGTCATGTTGGTGTCCATAGAGCAAGGAAAAGCTACACTGGGTCACCACGGACCGTGGCTATTCACCACATACCGTATTGAGGCCACCACGGACCGTGGTGGTCAAGCACGGATCGTGGTGATGCCTAGTCAGGATTCTTTCGAAATCCATTGATTTCTGCCTCGGGCATTAATTGTTTTGGGCATCATTAGGGATTATTCTTGACTAATTTCTCAGTTAAGATCAATCCTTAATGACCCATAGACAATGTCCTAAGATCTTGCTTTATTATTTGGCAAGTTTGAATGGCTTGAATGCTCCAAAACCCCCCTTTAAGTAGTGGCTACACATATTTGGAACAGAGAAATGAAACTAACCTCCATAATCTCATCAAATTGGCTCTAGGTAAATGGATTTGTCGAAATCTCCATTTTTCTTCAATTTCTTCCCTTTATGTGCTTCATTGAACTTGTTTCAATTCTTCAACATCTCTTGTAATTTGATAAAAAGGGTATGAGTTAAAAGAAAAAGAAATCTAAAAAAGACAGAAGGGTTGAAGTGGTGGCTAATGGGCAATAATAGGACGATTGTGGTTTGTAATTTCATGAATATAAAAGTAAAACAAAGGTGGGAGAGACCAGAGAGAGATATATGAAAATAGAGAGGGATAAAAATGAGATAACTGTGAAGTTGGAGATTTGGGAGATAGAGAGATGAAAAGTAGATTGATTGAGATATGAGGAGACGGTTGTTCAACGGTTCCTTTCAATTTTTATTTGCTTGTAGTCAATTTTGAGTGTAAGTTTTTAAATATATTTCAAGGTAGGGGCGGATTTAATATGGGTTCATGTGAGGTCAAGTGACCACGTTTAAAATAAAAAAAAAATCGAAAGTTTATCATCTTTCTGAGCAAAACTTGGCCGTTTATATCATATAAAATGTGTGAGAATTTGTTATCGCATGTGTTCCTGTGGCACAGTGGTCTGCGTTAGATTGGGGTTACAATGTAGGCATAGGTCGCATACTCGAATCAAGTCACAGAAGTTCCTTTTTCGTTTTCCTTTTCAATTTTTGAACTAAATTTTGCAAATCCATCTATTTTAGTTCTTTTCAGTTTTTCTCTTCAATTTTTGTTTCTTTTCAATTTTTTCCTCATCAGATTTTAGTTTAATTTTAGTGTAATTTATTTAATTTTCAATTTAGATTGATTTACGTGTGATTATGTAGTATAATTCTTAAAAATATTACCCTATTTGCTATTAGTTAGTTGATTTAGTGGAATTTGTCTATTAAACTTGAAAATTTAGCCTGATAATTTTGTAAGTTTATTTTGTTCAGTTCTCTCATAATTTTCTTTTAATTTTCAATTTTTAAATTGGATTGGTTTAAATATAATTAGTTTGAATCACATTTTCTTGAATAAGTGTTATTGTAATCCCTTTTTTTAGTTTAAATAGAAATATATATCGAAAAACAACTTACGCAATCACAATTTCCTTCAAGTTCTGTAAATTTTCTTTCGAATGAAGAAAATAAGAAGCATAGAATTTAATAACATTAACCAAAGGTTGGTATATTAGTCACTATTGGTATAATAATCTCACCTAAGTATAAAGATCAGGGATATTGTTGTTCAATAGTAAGGGTCGGTATATTACAATCTAATACCCCGAAAGGTCAGTCTATTGTCATCCAATATCTCAAATTTTTATAAAAAAATATAATATTATACTTTTCTAATAGTATTTTTCATTACGAATCTAACGATATCAATTTTGTATGATGAATCATTATAAAACTAAGATATTAACGGTTAAAGTTTTTAATACGATTTTCTAGATGACAAATAAATAAAAATGGAGGTAGTATATGATTTTCTTGTTTTCTGCAATTTTAAAGATTTGGATAAATAAACGAAAATGAGAAATAAAGAGAAAAACTGGGTTTCCAAATCAAAATGGGAGCGTATGTGGGGGCGTTGATAGATGATCGGACGGCCCACATTGGAGAGGAGCAGTCGTCTAACGTTTCAATTTGGTTTGGCTCCAACGGTCACAAAATCCCCAATTCAGTAGTAATTGTAATTCCCCTTCTTTATTCTCCCATAATTTCTTCTCCCTCTCTTAAACCCAACGAATCCCTCTGTTCTTCAGTCTTCAAGAAGCACACCAAAACTCTTTCTATTTTGCAAAAATGAGTGTGACACAACGCCCAGAAACGCTCAATTCCCAGCACGTCCAAGTATGGGACAATGCAGCCTTCGACAATGGCGAATCCGAAGCAATCAAGCTTTCTTGGTCCAATCTAAACTCCGCCGTTTCCGTCAATCTCTCTGAATCATTCGAATCCAAGGAGAACCAATGTCCTCCAATGGCGTCCCCTGTATCCACCACATCCTTGGCTTCCGTCAAGCCTCTTCACCCCAACACCACAATCACCAACACCCAAACCAAGATCCCCAGCGTTCCCGAGGACAAACGCCTCGATTCCGAGATCGAGGCGATCGAGAAGGAGATCAATCGGCTGTCTTCGAGGCTGGAATCTCTGAAGCTGGAGAAGGCAAAGCGAACTGCCAAGACACCCGGAAAAATCACGCCATTGAAGACTCCCAGGAGAGGATTAAGCATGGGTCCGGCGGAGATGATGATGACGACAAGAGGTGTCAGGAGAGGGATCAGCATTGGCCCTGCCGAGATTTATTCCGCTACGAAATTGAAGCAATTGGGGAAGCAAGAAATCACAACCACCACCCCAATTCCACCCCCTTCAAGCAGACGAAAATCATGTTACTGGAAGCTACAAGACATCGACGAACTTCGGGTGGCAAAAGAAATCCGGGGGAAAAGCTTCACTCTCAGCCCCAAATCTCGCAACAAAACCAGAGTCCAACCTGCAGCAGCAACAACCACAATCGGGTCCAAGAAATCAGTCAAGAAAGACGAGGGGATCATCTCTTCGATTCAACCCAAGAAGCTGTTTACCTCCTCTACAAATGACGGGGAGAAATCGGGGAAGAAGCCATTGAAGAACGGGAGAGTGGTGCCCAGCAGGTACACTCAGATCTCCAATTCAGGGATCAGGAAGAGGAGGTCGTTGTCTGAGAGCAACGACGAGGATTGCAAGAGGAAGCGTGCTTCTTTGGCAGGAACGTCTCGAGTTCTGACAACAGCCCAGAAGAGTGTGGAGGACAAGACGACAACGACGACGACGCCATTGTTGTCTGTTTCGAAGAGGTTGAATGTTAGGACATTCAGGAGTGTGGATGAGAGTCCGAGTCCTCGGGATTCTGGGCCTGCGAAAAGGGTGGCTCAGCTGGTTGGAAGGAAGTCGTATTTCAGTATGGATGATGATGATGAGGAGGATATGCCTGTGTTCAGTTTTGAGGTGGAGACTGCTGAGGAGGAAAATTAACTCCTATTTTCTGTTGCCTATTTTTCTTCTGCTTGGTATTTTTTATTGGTGTGATGTTAATATGTACGTAGTAAATGGGAGTGTGCTTACTCCTACCAAATACTTGTCTCCTTCTCCTCTTCATTCCTCAGGATTTCTGTCTAGTGCTGCTTCTGGTTGTAATAAAATGGCTTTCTTGATCAACTACCAAAATTGTCAGGTGCATCTTTCCAGTGTGCTTCTCTTTTCCTTTCGTAAGTGAATTTCATTGTGATGGAGAGAAGAGAAGGGTTGGAAAGATGTTTTTTTAAGGTATTTTGGTCTTGCGTTTCCAGCATTTAAGCTTGCTTTTTATATGTATATATTTCCAAAGGTGTCATCATTTACTTCTATTATATATTGCATAACTTGCACGGTTTGTTTGTGTGTTTATACAACCAAGCCTCTTTGAGCGAGGTCCATGTAGCACTCCATGGCACGGTCCATTATGGCCTTAACTTCAACGTGCAATAATAATCTTTGTAAAAGGATTATTAGGTTTTGAAATTTCCAATTTTGAGTTATTTAGTGCAATAATGCAAAATTCAATAGATAAGATCGAATTAACATCAATTAAACTCGCACTGCTGTTCTTTTACTCGCGGTATGGTGCGCAATGGTGTAATTGTAATTGTAATGATTATTGGTATGTTGTAGTGAGTTTTTTGTATATATATAATAAATTGGAAAAAGCTTTTCTGATGTGCCCGTTGTTTTTTTGATTTAGACACATTTCTATTATATATTTCACCCCTAAAACCATCATCACAAAAAACCTAAGTTTAATTGATGTTAATTCACCACTCCAAAGGTTGACTACTGTTATTAGAGCTGGCTAATAGGTCAGGTCGAGTCGGGTTCGTGTTCGTGTCAAACTTAAACGGGTTCAAAATCTTCCGACCTGAACCTAACCCATTTATTAAACGGGTTGGAAATTGAAACCGTTTACCGTTTAAATTTTAAACAGATTGACCTTATTATGATCTGTTTACCCATTTAAGTAAACGTGTTATAATAAAGTTACCAATTTACCCATTTAACCATTAACTCGCTTATACAAAATAATTCATTGTGGGATCAAAATAATGACATATCATACCCAACAATTTCTATGGTAATATAATTCGAATTATATATAAGGAGATGTATTTTAATTCATTGTCAAAGATAAATATTAGTTAAAATTACAAGTTTTACGTATATTTCAAAGAGTATTAACTGTAACTTTCACATAAGTTTATTGATAAATGGTATGATTTGGTAATAATTATGGAGCAAATGACTTGATTCATGTGACATGCCTAATTAAACGGGTTAAATAGGTATTTTTTCGTGTCGAAAATCCTGACCTAATCCTGACCTGAACTTAACCCGTTTAATATCGTGTTAGGTTCAGGTCGGTAATCGTGTCGGGTCAGCTTTTCCCAGCTCTAACTGTTATGAAATATAAAATTTGGATTATTTTGTTAACAACCCCAAAGTTGGGAATTTCAGTACCTAGTAACTCTTTGTAAAAATAAGTTGAAGTTTAAGGTCAAAATTGTATGTCTAGTTGCCCTTGGTAATGAAATTATATATGTCATGCTCTACTTTTTTTGTACGTTTTATATTCTGTCTTTGTGTATACAAAATAGTCGAAATATATAAAATCTGCAGAATACGGCCTCAAATTCATAAACTTTCTCTGCAAGCATCGACAACTCAATTTTCCCAGAACAAAAGGTTAAGAGTTAAGACCAAACATAACTGACAATAAATAGATGCAACACTTGAATGAGGAAAGGGCCTAGCACAAGGTAGGTAGGCATGACATCGGTGCTCACTTGACAAGTTCTCATTGTCGCCCTGCATAATTCCTTGTAGATTTCACTGACAAGAGACTAGTGACCATTTTCCACACAGAATGTTTCCAAGCGAGGCTCTGTCAAGTCCACAATCTCATCTTCATGATTAGGATTCGAGCGCTGCTGGCCATTTGATGTCAAAAAGAGGTAATGAGATGAAGAAAGAAGCACTTCCTGCCCAGTACTCTCAGTTGAAAGAGTGCGATTGATGTCTGACGAATATGAACATGGAGAAGACCATCTACTTGCAGACAGTTGCTTCAGCTCTTCTGCATCTATCGACAACTCAAATTGATCAGTGTGCTTCTCCGGAGCTGGTTGTTCACTTTTAGTGTTCTCAGGGGAAAAATTCTGCAAGAGGGACGGCAGAATACTAACCTTCAGTTCATGGGTGTTGATGAGTTCTCAAATGATGCAAGTTTTGCAAGTTAAAAAAGTTGGATTATCTAAACCAGATTATCCCTCAAGGATTAGTTAAATGGAACTAGTTATGTATATTGCTGGGTCCTTTAAGTTGGCCCTCATCTCACATTGGCATAGCCGCAACATGTTCTTAAGGATTTGCTTTGAAAATCTTTTGTGCTTCCCTCAAAAACATCTTCGTGAGTTTCGTAGAAACTTTTTTGCTTGGAAGTCTCTCTGCCCAAATCTACGCTAAGTTTGCTATTACTTAGGAGAAGATTATCTTTTTCAATCTTTTTCCTTTTTTTTGGGGGGGGGGGGGGGGGGGGGGGTTGACATAGGGGGAGAATGCAGACAGATGCAGGAGCACAACAGCAAAAAAAAAAAAAAAAAAAAGCAGTCCAAGTGAGCAAACCTCAATCATATTCAATGAAATTCTTCTCCGCCTTGACATATTATCTGGTGCAATAGTTGAGAGAATTTGTACAACTTCACTCATGCTTGGTCGGGATTCAGGATCCAAAAGCAGGCACTCCTTTGCTAAGTAAGCCAATATCTGCATCTCTTCTTCTCGGAAATTCCCTTTTAAATGTGGGTCAGGCAACTCTGATATTACCCGCTTGCTATTTTGCAGACGAGGAGCAGCCTACATCATAGACAATAAATGGTTGTTCCATAGAAATTAGTCAAATTACATTTTGGAAAAAGAAATTTGTTATCTCTCTGCGAAGATAGTACTACAAATATGAGGACACATTGACTACAGAGAATAATCAAATACCCATATGACAAGGCTTTCTTCTCCTCTGTCCGTTGCTCTGAAAATAGGAGTTCGCCCAGTTATCAGCTCAAGCAGAACCACTCCAAAACTGAAAACATCTGATTTGAGGGAACCTTTCCCGACAATGGCGTACTCTGGGGCAAAGTAGCCAAATGTTCCCTGCATTCTATCAGGTGAAGAGGAACAACTTGGGAAGCCATCAATGTTCAAGCGCTTTGCCATACCTAGATCAGTTACCTGCATAGCCAAGTAAATGTACATCAGTGAACACAACTATGCTAGGTTACTGATATACTATTATTGTATTCATAATAGTTCATTATTTACAATTTAAAAATTTTCATTGACAAAGCACATTATATTCAAGAGACATCTTATATCAACTTCTATTTGTTGCCAAAACATTTTAGCTCATCTAAAGAAGAAACTGGCAAGGCTTAGTACTATCACTGAACTTTTCTGCAACACACCCAACGGATTTCGACACTGCCCAATGGAGATGAACAAGGAGAAGGAAGGTAGCTAATCAGCCAGCAGTCTTACTTTTGGTTTCCAGTTTTCATCGAGAAGGATGTTGGTGGATTTAACATCTCTATGCAAAATTCTGGGGGCAGCAGCTTCATGCAAATACTCCAATCCCCTGGCAACTCCAAGGGAAATCAACACACGAGTACGCCAGTCCAAGTAGTTCCCTAGAGCTCCATCAAGACAATCTCTAAGGTTACCATTTGGTAAGTATTCAAACACTAATAGCCTTTCTGTGTGTTTCCCGAGGGATATTGAGCAGTATCCAAGCAAAGGCACAATATGAACATGATGCAATCTTGATATGATCTGAACCTGCAAAGGTGTACTACTAGTTAGCCACCCCGAAAATTAACTTGCAGCAAGTACCCTTACTTAATATATGCGGCTTCCACCGGATCATGTTTTGGGATGTTGTAAAAGCGTGCAAATTTTTACCTCTTTCAAGAATTCAGACTCGGAATCTAGGCCTTCAGAAGTTTTAAGCCGTTTCACAGCTACAATTCTACCATCTCTAAGCTCACCACGATAAACATGGCTGCTTCCCCCAACTCCAATCAAATTAGCATCAGAAAATTTGTTTGTTGCGTGTTCCAACTCTGAATATTGGAAATGAATCACTGTGGCCTGGATTATTCCCACTCTTCTATCAAACAGAAAGGAAGATATTTTAAAGCACCCTGAAAGAAAAGAAGACGACTAAGTGATTTAGATACCCATGATGTATTTCAAGTCCTTGAAATTGACTGAATTTTGAGCTGATAAACAATCTCTAGATACCCATGATTGATTCGGCGTATCAAAGAATAGAAAATCAGAGGCCATTCACATACCTATGACAGGAGATGTGAGAAATCCCAAATTGAGTTTTGGTACAGTCTCAGGCTTATGTCTTATAAGGTATGTTTCACTGTTGTAGTTTGATCCTTTGTCATACAAGGACTTCTGTGATTTATACTTCTCTCGCTGATACATGTAGCACATTATTGAAGCAGCAAACGCCAATGTAGTGACCACCACACATATCAAGAGAATGATCACAACTCTTTTGCTGGAGGCGCGCTTTTCGGAAGCTTGTGTGTCAATGGAAGACCCTGATAAGGAAATAAAAATGACGAAAAAAATGAGCACTCTTGCAGGTAGTTGATTTTATTTTGTTCTATGACCACAGGTTGAAACATTTCAATGTAAATCATATTCATGCATCTGGTTCTTCTTTAAACTCATTTACATCAAGCAAATGAATTACAACCATCATCACATTTAAACAAATTTATTATTATTTTTTTTGTAAAAATACAAAAAAGTCCCCACCTGTAGGTCCCAAGTTCATGCTTTTCTACATTACAAATTCACTGTTTATAATAGCAGGGATCAGGTGGGATTTGTGACAAATTTGTCATGAAATAGAAAGCTTGCCTACTGAGATGATTACTTTTACAACAGCAAATGTAACCCTCCCCCCCCCCCCCCACACACACACAAAAAAAAAAAAAAAAACCCTTTTCCCCAGCCCTTCAAATACTGTGCATCCTACATTGGGTATTTTGTCTTATTGCAGAGCGTAAGTACAGCTAAATACAGAACGTGCAAATGCCAAAATTTGGCCAAATCTTCTTAACTGAATAAGCTGTTAGCATAATAAAGCCATCTAGAATACATATCAGACTCATTGGGGGTGGGGGGGGGGGGGGAAGAAGAAACTTTATGGCTGTAATATCCATGAAGCATTAACCAAAGCATGAAAGACTACCAGAGGAGCAATTGCAAGCAGTGAAGCACTTATTGTTCACGTCATTGGTTGCCACAGAAGGCAGTACACCATTGCCACAGCTACACATCCATCTGCTCCCAGTTGATCCAGAGGTAACTACATGAAGACCAAAAGAACAGCAAGAAACCAGCAAGGAGGATCAACATCTGATCTTATGTCTCACAAACAGAGAATTATGCATGTACAATCTAATGCCACTCAGGAGGGCAAGGAATGCAATACTTTCAAGCACTCATTAACTATTCAATAATCCACCTACATTCCATCAGAAAGAAGATCGAATTAAGAAGCATTTTTTGCAAAGCACAAATGAAGCACTTCAACAGTTCACAATTTTTGTATGTATCTGATTTATTTCCTTTAACCTATGAGAACATGCAAGAGATCAGAACAGTACATGGTCACAATTTACCAGGTTTACAATCACAAGATGTGGAGCAATTGGCTGCAACAATGGAGTCTCGAGTTCCTTCATGAGCAAAGGAACATGTACAGTACCATCTAACTCCAGATGTAGTGGGCGTCTCTTCTGCAACAATCATGAAATAAGCGATCAAACCCAGCTACCAATAAGTCAATAACACTGTCATATTCATAGGAGTGTTAACAATTTTTGGAGGCATATTACATATCTCATGTGGGCTAGCAATTTTAAAAATAGACCAAGAAAGACTGGACGAGAAAGGTAGCCACCAGTGTAGTCCATTAGTGCTTACCGGCACTGCATTCAATATCTTGAACCCCGATCAAAAAAAGAAGCAGACACGCAACAAGAGGGTGAAATTGGATCCTCATCATTTCCTATTGAAAGAAAAATCACAATTGAAGAAAAGAAGCGTGTTAGACTGAATCTCACTACTGCAACTTAATTAGATAAGTTGTCAGTCATTAATGACAATAGCATCAATTAACTGTAGGCTATGCAGCAGCAAACAAGCAAAGCATCGTCCTTCTTAGACTTTAGTTATTGGGTCAATAGCTGACACAAGAGGGGATGCTTGCACAATGTGGAGCTTCTAACACAATAAAGACTAACTTATAAAGTAGACATGGTTCACAAAATGCAGTTTTCTCAATCCCAAGGAACAAAAGGAGGGCATCGCTCTTGAGCATAGACAGATAGAATATCCTAATCTTCAAGGTGAACTGAGAAAGAATGACATATAGAAAGTAGAACTCGAACATAAACATATTTACAGCCCTCAAGCAGATGAGGTAAAATTAAGGGCTGTTTGCATACCTTTACATAACTAGTGTTGGCATATAATATCTATATCACTGATTTTGGACCTCTCAACTACCAAATCTGCAGGGAGAACATCATCCAAGTTAAACACGCACATTGATTTAAGAGATTCTTCAGAGAAATATAATAAGGAAAAAAGTAGTTACTCAAGTTTGCTAAATTTGAATTTTCTATGGAGGGTAGCCCCCCACATACTTTGTGGTCACATTGTTGAGGAAAATCTTAAAACATATCCTTAGTCTGTTACATGTCAAGCAAGTACCTACCAAATGTAGTTGGCCAACAATCTCATATAGAGATTTGTTTTGTTGGGAATTTCTTCCTAATGGTGGAAGAGTAAAATATTTTAATTGAAGCTACCCTCTACACTTTCCATTTAAGCTCAAGAGGCACATGCTTAATGCTCCATTACCCACTGGTGTTTGGATTTGCTTAAACAAGGGCTAAAAAGACAAGGGAATTTAACTCCCACCTGGGCTCCCGCTTACCATATCTGAATTAGAAAACAGAACAAGCAGCAACTTCCAAAGTAAAAGAGCCAAACAAGTACTAAGATCATGCAAAGATATTCTTAATGCATACCGCTGCTCGAGATACAATTGAAAATTCTGCTCATACTTTTTTACTGCAAGTACTAATTACTGATTAGACCCGGAACTTGAATCAACCTGACAATGCCAGCACAAGAAGAGCAAGCAGTGTGATTAACGAGCGGAAGCAAACGGAGATGTCAACAGAACAAACTTCAGAACATAAACCATTGACAGACAGCAAATGGACAGAGCAACCGGAACTCAATCTCATACATGAATTCAATGCTAAACGGATATAAACAACCCTTAACTGTTGAACACTGCTAAATTTTTGCACTGCGAAAGCGACGGCTCACCCGTTTCGAATTATGATCAGTTTATCATGATTAATTAAAGATTAAAGTCAGCTGTCATTGTGCCCTCCATGATTCTAGCTTTCAAGAAGATATCATTGAGATCATAATAAAATAACTTACCTTTTAAAATGATTAAAAATTTACCAAAATATATAAAGTTGGAAATAGTAGTAGTACTGTATATCCTTAAATAAAGAAAGAATAAAAGAGGGTCCAAAATGTAGTGCTAAAAATGGTGAAGCGTATCATCACGCACTCTGTTCAGCTGCTTGCCTTCAAAGTTGAAGGGAGCAAAAAAGTCACGAAAATAGACGTCTGATAGTGATTTCCCAACTCCTGGTTATTTCTTGTAATAAATAAAAACGTAAACTCTAATAAAAATCTTATCCTGTTGATCAACGATTACCAGAAGTTAAGGGCTAAATTAAATTCCTGACAAATTCTTCTTTCAAGAAATTTCTTCTTTTTTTTTTCTTTTTTTGAGCACCCAAAAAGCTGTTGAATTTGTTACGAATAATGCAAACAACTCCCAGAAAAACCGTCGGTTGATTAATTTATTCGAATACTATAGTAGTAGTAATAATAATAATAAGTAAAAGGGAATACTAGGGTCTGTCGGTCACGAGAATTCGGAAACAAATAGTTGCAAAAGAGAAGAACAAATTGGCAAAATTAAGATGAAATCAAATTAAGAAGAACTTTACCATGGCAGCAGAGCAGAGGTGTATGATCATAATTCTGCAGCTGGGATTTGG
Source organism: Portulaca oleracea (assembly GCA_029582165.1). Classification (NCBI taxonomy): domain Eukaryota; kingdom Viridiplantae; phylum Streptophyta; class Magnoliopsida; order Caryophyllales; family Portulacaceae; genus Portulaca; species Portulaca oleracea. Next base: position 14,274,640 of record CM055888.1, on the reverse strand, counting down.
GGATTGAAAGAGAGAAGGCAGCTGAAGAACAGAAACTTAACTGGGTTGGATTTCTGAAAAATATGAAGAATGAAGAATGAAGTTTGTGGTTTGAAGTTTGAAGTTTGAAGTTTGAAGTCCTCATGCAGGAGCTTCCTGAGGATTAATAATGGCGGAAGACAGACAAAGTACAGAGTGCATGAAGAGCAAGAGGGGAGGATACTGGATATGTAGGGCCTGAAGAAAGAAAGGAAGAGGGGTGGTCCCCGACAACCTAGAAAATTGAATGTTTGGTGAGCCCCCAGATTATAACTGTTGGCTTAAAAGCACCAATTTTTGGAGGTTAGCCAATGTACTTGATGCAGCAGATGTTTTTGGGGAAGGAATTAGCCTACTTGATGCATTCTACTTTCTAGGTTTGGCTTATTTAGGTAAACGTGATCTTCCCATATAATATAACAAACAATATAGTAAGTACAAGTATTGCAGTATCTATTGTGAGGTGAATGATTGTTAATGTATCTACCGGCCCGGGCAACTCTTATCCTGTGTGTGTGGTTTGGCATAGCCCTTGTCACGGGTGTATGGGGACAAATAGATTTCCTACACCTTTGTCACAAGTTTGATTATGGGGGACAAATAGATTGGTATTGTTTGCATTAGTGTATGTCATTTGGCCTTGGTTGCCAATTCAGGAAGATAGATTGCATTAGTAGAAGTTTGTCTATTGCAGAATGAGCTAGAAACTGAAAATAACAAGATCCAGAGTGAGTTAGCAATAAACAATCAAGAAAAGAAAGGAAATCGTTTTAGGATTAAGGATCTATTGTGTTCGACTTATGATAAGTAATTTATTGTTGATAAGTGTTGACTAGACCTGTCAATCTTTGACTCGACCCAAAGATCGGACGCGCCCGAAATTCTGGGTTTTGAACACGATTTTTTCGACCCGAACCAGAAATATACCGAACCCGATAAACTTGCAAATTAGCGGGTCAAACCTGACCCGTTCGTTTGACTTGGAAACTTTACTTTTTACATTCAAATCTATTAGAACTTGTTACTTTTCGTTGGAATTCATGGCTATTAAACAATAACCGCAACTCATTTATATGTTATTTCTCTAATTTAAGTTTAAACATTTACAATAATCTATCATTATTAGAGACAAATTTTTTAAAAGAGAAAGTTGAAAAATGTCGCAATCATAATCTAGTGTTGACCAGTGTTGATCAGTACTTATCGGTGCTGGTCAATAAATTAATTAAAATTAACAATATTAATTAGCAATATAATTAGTTATATTATGATCCTATTTAATAAAAATGCACTATTCTTTTGTTTTATTTATTTAGAGTTTGTTAGGAATTTATAAACAATATAATTAGTTATACTTAATAATTAGCAATATAATTAGTTATATTCTTTTATTAACAATATATTTAGTTATATTACAAACTTTTAATAATTAACAATATACTCCCTCTGTTCCATATTCCTGTGACGTCATTAATTTCTCAACTTAAACAATATTTTCAATATACGAAAGTACTATCATTATATTCATAACGAAAAATACTATTATAAAAATATAATGTTGTAATTTTTTGATAAAACATACTATAAAAAATTATTGGTCAAAGACGACATTTTGGACATAAACATGGAACGGAGGGGGTAATTACTTAGAAAAAATGACACTGTCTTTTTATTTCGTTTCTTTAGAATATTAAGATTTCCAATCTTCCTCCCAAATCCCAATTTCACGTTAAATTTCCTCCAAATCCCCCCCCCCCCTTTCTTATCCTATTATTTTATTTCATCCCTTCCAAGATATTATCTATACATCCAATTGATATTATTTTTAGCGTTTTAATCCTTTTCAAAATCTATTTTTGTCGTCATCTTCCTATTGTCCAAGTCTAAGTGGCTAATTTTAAAGTAAGTTTCAAATCTCTTTGTTTCTTTTAAGATTATTTTTTGCCAGAATTGATGTACTTTTGTTAATTTTATTTCTTTTTTTATTAACTTTGTGTTCTAAGGCCCTATTCTTTTCTGCGGTATTTTGCGGTATGGTGTGATGTGGTGTAGTGGAATTGTGGTGGGTGTGGTGGAATTGTAGTAGGTTATTGGTATGTGGGGTAGGTGAGGAGAGAGAATGTAAAAAGTAGAGGAGAAAAGTGACGAGAGAGAAAAGTGAGGAGAGAGAAAAGTTATGATTTGTGGTAAAGTGTGGTGAGTTGTGGCAAACTGCGATATGCTGTGGTACCGCAATTTGTCAACCGCAGAAAAGAACATGCCTAATTTGATACATGATTCATAAAAGTATATTGAAGATTATGTATACTATCATAAAAGGGGGCTATCCTAGTATTACTCCAAACAAATAATAGTACATTTATTAACTCCCAAAATTTACAATTCCTTCAAATAGGTTATGAACTTTGAATTCATTATGTTTAAAACATGTGAATAGACGTAATAGTTTATAACTTATAGACATTTTATGTTTTAGCCTTGTTGTGTTTGTTTTGCCAAGTGAGATATGTATTGACTTGAGAACTTATAACATATAGACATTGTATTTACTATAATATATAATTATCCTTGCAAATAAATGCAAACAATGAAAAAAATACTAAAAGTATTATTGAATTATATTTTTTCATTGCATATACAAGAAGAAAGACTAGAAAATAAGACATTATTTTTATAATCTTTTACGTATTCTTAAGTTTTATATATTTTATGTAACCCTTTATAATCGAATATGTAAGGAATATACAAATTGTAATGGTAATGATTACTTTTTTTTAATCCAATTTATTCATTAAAATTAACCACGTAATTATTTAAAAAATTAAAAATGTTAGGTGTGCTGATCAGCGTTGATCAGTGCTAAACAATGTTGATCATTACAAGACAGTACTAATAAGTTTTACTGATTAATAAAGGTGTCCAAAACCGGTTAACCGCAATTTTGGTTAACTGCATTTGATGTTTAATGATTTTGTACACCTATACATAAACCGCATTATGGGGTTAACCGGTTTGCGGTTAAACGCATTTGAAAATTAGAAAATGAGTCCAAACCGAAACTATCGGTTAAGCGCATTGAGAACACAGTTAACTGTTGTTTTTTTGTTTGGTGTACGGTTAAGAGGGGTTAATCGTTGATTCCTAGAAATTTAATGTAATAACATAGGAAAAAAATTAATATTTTGCTTTAAAATTTCAAATTTTGGTACTAAATTAGTTAAAGCCAGTTAACCATGGTTAACCACTTAACAAAAATGCAAAACAAAACATAAGTCATTTAAACCAATTTGGTTAACCTAAACAACAATTTTCAAAAAATCCAAATGGTTAACCGGTTTTACCAATTCGACTTTTGAGGTTTTACAGGATGGTTTTTGATTCCAGTTTTTCTTTGACACCCTACTGATCAACATAAGTACTAAACAGTACTGAATGTTGATGATATATACTTATCATAAGTTGAAAAGAACATGCCCGAAAAAGTTAGATGGGGTACTGTTGGAAAATGATGCTTGTACGACATGTATCATGATTAACCATGGTTAACCGGTTTTAACAAAAAGAACAAAAATGCTTGTGATAACCTCTTGGTTTTCTTATTCTTGTGATATGAGTTGTGACAAGATGGAATGTATCATGAATATGAACTAAGAGTCATAAACTAGTTCATTTTCCTTTAGAAATATTTATTATATTGTAAATGTTCAAGGGATAAAATTTTACCCATGTAGCACAACTTGGATTTTTTTCTAACTTATACAATTGATATTTTTCCAAAGCACTGTTGTACACCAACATTAGAGAGATCTGTTTGGATTTGCATATCTTGATATGTCTTGCAAATGGCTAGGAACATCGTTATTTATAGGGAAGAAACCTAGGTTGAGCCAACAACTACACCTCTTTAAGGCACATAAATGAGAAGAAAAAAAAAGGTCACTTGAATACATGATTTGACCACACATCTAATATTCGATATCACTATACTTAAAGAGTGAAAATCCACCTTTACTATTCATGATTACTGTAGCTATGAACAGTGAATGAATGATACTGTTCCAACGAACAGTAAATAGGGTATTTGTGTCATTTTTGATAATCCTATTCTCCAAAATTCAAATGCCTCTCATTTTTCATTTTCATGTCTTTTCTCTCCTGCATTCTGTAACTTGTGCTCTTCAACTTTGAGGTTTGTACCACTCTCCTTCCATAGTTACCATAACCAATTGTTCGAAGCTTACATTCTCAGTCATCTTTCATCACTCTTCCATACCCATAAGATCCCATATATGCACCAAAACTCCCTGTTTAATGGAGCATGTATGAAAAATGAAGAAACGCCAATTAAAAACTTCTCTAACTTTCTGAAGCCTTCAATTTAATGGCGAACCCAAAAACAAACTGCAAAAGTATTCAGATCTTCTCCCCTTGATTGCAGTGCCTTCCAGAAATGATATGTGCTATGTCGTATGTCTTCCTGTTCCTTATAATCATGCCTATTAATTGTTTGTGAAAATGCCCCAATGAAAGATTGAATCATTTTCGGCTGATTTTGTTTTTTATTTTTTTGGTGTTACGGTTTTAGTGATGATTGTGGGTCTTCAGTGCTTGTGGTTGGACATGCATGAATGCATATTCGTTAATTTCAATTTTCGTTCCCTATTTGTTGTTGCATGCAAGGTTCCATGATTCTCGCTACTAGATTTACTAGGTTAAGTTATGTCAAGGCTATCTTCAACATGGTTAGTTGATTGGGTTGTGAGTTTGTACTGAATTTTGGGGGATTTGACTTGGTTTGATATTTATTTTTTGGCTCCCCAGTTGGCATCACAATTTAATTAAAATGTGGCTACCAAATATTCCATAGTCATAAATAGTGGTGTATCTTGATTTAATTAAGCATTTCATTGTAGCGTGTAGTTTCTTTCTGTCCAGCTAGAGTTTAAGAATGAGCAAGTCATTGTCTTCCTTTCCCAATACCTAAAAATTTAATTTGAAATTTAATAAAAAACTCACAAGGTGTCCAGAATTAATAAAAAACGATAGCTATAGAGTTCCACCAGTCCAAGGTGTCCAGAATTAATGTTTCATCCCGAATCTAAAAATTTAATTTGAAATGACTTTAACTGGGATTCTTGGCAGTGCTAAGTATTCTGAAATAGCTATAGAGTATGTTTACTTGTCAGATCAGTTGCATCTATTATTTTATATTGATGTATCCCATGTTGTTGAATGTTATTGATCTATTTGGATTTGTATGCTTTAGGGTTTAGGGTTCTATATTAAATATTCTATATAGCAATCCCAAATAGATCAAGAACATTCAACAACATGGGATACATCAATATAAAATAATATCTAATGGTTAAGATTAAAACTTTGAGTGTATTACTACAAGTTCAGTTCTCTTGAATATCTAATGGTTAAGATTAAAAACTGTATTATGAGATTGCTATATAGAAAACCAAAGAGATGAATGAGAAGTACATAACTTTATGATTAAATATCCCACTGAGGAACTGTTCCTTTATTTACTCTTTTTTCTTTGTTAATTGTAAAGGGGAAGGGGATTCAGGGGGAACAATTGTTACCTCACTAAATTTACTTTGTTCTTTGCACTAGAACTGGTCAGTGGAAGGTATTTGAGAGCCCTTTCAAGTTAGCAGGTAGCTTTGTGCTGGGTTTCTACATTGCTCACATAAATCATGAAACAACAATTTGAACTAGTGGCCTTCTAAAGGTATACTTTGTCATTATGTGTGTGTTTTGAAATTCAAAGTAGCAATTTTAACTGTTCATGAACCTGTCACTACATTTATGCTCTTGATATTCATTCAGTTCACTTTGTTGCTGACTTATTTCATTTGCTTATGTCATGCAGAGTTTCTTTCGAATTGGAGACTGACTATTAAAGAATACTATAGAAAAACAACGTAAGCTATTTTTTTACGTATCTCTTCATGAATTCAAAGTTTTTTCGTTCTATTGTCAACCTTTTGCTTCCAGGAACATCACTTTTTTGCACTGTATAATCTTAGCCATAATTGCTTTTTGTAGTGTACGTTGGTGTCTTTGGGTAAAAGTTAGCTCTTTCTTTCCTCTTTTGTTAACTTTAGTTTTTCTAAAATCAGTAATTATTACGTAAGATCGTCTCATTATAAATTTATCATAAGACGTATAATGTTGTGATGACTATTTATGAATACAGGGATGACTAATAATTTATTTTGGTTGATTCTAATAAAAGTCACATTTTGATAAATTATTAGTCACCTTTGTATTAAAAAGTCATTCTTATATTACGTATTAGTCATAGCAAAATATTAAAAATGTCACCATGTGAGGAGTCTGTCTCACAATAAGTTACCATGAGACGGTCTTATACTAGAATTTATGTTTCTCAATATACTTTAGCAATTTAAATCTCAATAATTACCAAGTTCTTTCCCCAAGACTAACTTACAAGAGACTTGTGGTTCTCTTCAAGTAATGTACGAAATACTATCCTTCAAGTAATGTACGAAATACTATCCTTCAAGCAATGAAAATCATAAATTAACTTGCTGATAGCAGTTATTGAATTACACATTACTTTTTAGTTATTAGTAATCATTTAAGCAAAATTGTTCTCCTTTAGGCAATACCAACATAAGATTTATCTTACCTTGAAAGTTGAGATTGTCATCCAGTCATACAATGTCCTTAGCATTTTCTTGTAGGAATCTGCACAGGCTTAGGTCATGGATCATTATGGATGCTCTAATATATTATAAAAAAGTTGTACTGAAAAGTCTATGGCCCTGACATTTTGAACTTAATAAGATAATATTAAAATCTCCCAATACGCAGGCATATTCAATTGAACATGGCAGAATATTAGTTAGGACCTCCTGTTATTTGCTCCATATATGGAGTTTTTTCCTAAATTTTTTGTGTGGTAACTTAACTAGGAGAAAGAGATGATTAATTAAGCATGTAACTAACTCAAACAAAATACCTCCATGTGGTTAGTTTTAGAAAATTCTACGAGCACACTTTGTTATGCAATAGCCATTTTTTTACATACACTAAACTTATTTACTTTTCTTCACCTTTTCTAACTATCCCATTTTGGATATAATTTGGGACCCCTTATTGTTGTCAATTGGGTTATCACCTTTGCTTTTGGATCATGTGAAATTTCAGCTTAGTGTAACTAGGGATCCTAACTTTTTAGTGTTTTTAAAATATTTGGCCTGATTGTCCAGAAAATTACCCTTTTCAGAGCTATTAAAGACATGATCCTGCATTGCGGTGTCCCTTTGCATACTTATTTAGCAGAGCAATGGAAGTAGTTTTATGAGTGAGTAGTTATGTTCACTTTATTATGTTGACTGACATACTTGTGTTTGATGGGATTGAAAACTGTTCTCAGATCTTATATTTGAGTTGTTGGTGTCCATTGTGTCAATATGTTGTTTGCTTTTGAATTTTTTTTATAGTTTATATAAGTAAAATGTATGTACTTTTGTTAAAATGTATGTACTTTTGGCTATCATATTAGATCTCTAGCATGACCAAAGTTGTAAAGTAGTTGATCCACATGGGTTATTGGATTTTTGTAGAGGTGCAATGAAGGCTGGTGTGGTGGTCAAGAGGAAAACTCCTTATGAATTAAAGGTACGATCATTTTCTCCTTTAGCAATTCCTTAGCTACTTTAATTGATTTCTGTTGAGGATCACATATGTGCATATATGGGTCACCAATTCCCATTGCTTAACTTGGAGAGATACTCATTATTTATAGATTATTCTAAATCGGGCGTAGACTGTAAATCTATCAATGTGAAGTCTTGAATTGATTATTTGTACTGAATAGGATAATTGTATGAAAAGAAGTTGGCTAAGTTAGCTTAGTTGTTGTTGAGGTAACAATGTTTTTTCTATCTACAAAGGGCAGCAAGAAGAGTAAACCAATTACATATAAGATGTATGAAGTCCTACATTGGCCAAATATATTGTCGCAAATTTTTCATCAGGGACCTGTGATAAATTGTAAATACCTTCTTCCCCCTTCCTAAAGGAATCTATCAGGTTATCTGTTGATTAATCTATCCATGGGAAATATAACAAACACTAGAGCACAGTGTATATCACTTCATAGATGAGCTATTATGTGGTATTTGATACTTTTGTTCAAAGCCAGTTATAGAGAAGCTGATGGCAATCTTCTTATATTTTAGGTCTAGTTTAATGTACGATAATTTTACCTAAATTTATCTAACTTTTCTCAACTTTATTGTACCTATCTAAAGAATAGATGGATTATTTTCATCTTTTGCTCACTTCTCCCGACTTTAATGGTTGTTTCAATTTCTCAACATTATGACAGGTTTCTCGAGGAGTACCTTATCCTTATCTCCTTGTATTAAAACTTGAATTACTTACTGTTAGAGAAAAGTGAGTAGCAAGGTAACAGCGGAAGCGAATAATAGAATCGAAAACGAGATGACGGATATTACGACAAAATTTAGGAACGAAAAATAAGCGATAAAATCAAACACCAGAATTACGTGGGAAACCGAAGAACTCGGAGAAAAACCCACGGACGGCGACAGCCAGAAAATAATCCACTATGAGAAAGGAGGAGTACAACCTGATCACTATCACAGGGTGTGATGCGATCCACAAAGGAGATGATAACAATCTCTCAACACTCAACTCACAATCTCTCAGGATACACTGGGGAAAATATTGGTGAGACCCCTTTCTCTCTCAATATTTTCTCTCTCTCTCTAGCTCTCTGTGTTTTCTGATGATATTTTTTGGTGGAGAAACATGCACCCTATTTATAGGGAGAACTCCCTATAACCTAACTTGACTCCCACTCCAAATAGATTTAGAATCTAATACAATTAGGAAACCCAACACAATAAGGAAACCTAAATAATATCCTAATACAATTAGGAAACAAATAATTGTGAGATCAAGAGATTTGGTGATTTTAGGACACTTTCCTAACAAACTCCACCTTGGACTAAAAATCAACGAATCATCGGTCCAGATAAACATCTTGACTGTCGCCATCAACACGCCCCTCCGCAGGGCGTGGCCCCGCAGGGCTCTCACATGCTTAGAACACCAACTAAGTCCAAACAATGTTCGAACTTAGCTATAGATAGAGGCTTGGTTAACATGTCTGCAGGATTATCAGAAGTATGAACCTTCTTCACCACGATCTCTCCTGCAGCAACTGTATCTCTGATGAAGTGATACCTGACGCTTATATGCTTGGTCTTCGAATGATAAGTGTCATTCTTTGTCAGATGTATAGCACTGATATGCAATAAACCACGTCTCGCCTATGGTACTCTAAGCTCCATGACCAATCCCTCAACGGATGACCTCCTTCACTCCTTAGTTGCGTGAATATATTCAGCCTCAGTAGTAGACAAGGCTGCTATAGATGAAGTGAAGCTTTCGAAGATATTGCTCCTCCACACATGGCGAACACATACCACGAAATTGGCGTCTCCTATCCAGATCTCCACCATAATCAAGATCAACATAACTGCAACATCGGGCGTTGCGACTACCTCTATCATACAGATGCCCTTCTCCAAAGTACCCTTCACATAGCGAAGGATCCACTTCACTCCTTCCCAATGCTCCTTCCCGGATTACGAATATATCTACTCACCACACTAATCTGCGTGGACAGTCAGTCTAGTACACACCATAGCATACATCAAACTACCAATTGCACTAGCATAGGAATATTAGACATCCTCCTTACCAAATCGATTTAGGGCGGTTCTCACTAGACAACTTGAAGTGCGGCTAAAGGAGTTGAAAGCGCTACAGCTTTCTCATGTTGAATCCCAACACCTTCTCCAGATATTTCTTCCGAGGCAGAACAACTTCCCGCCTTTCTATCCCTTTGGATCTCCATACCCAAAATCTTCTTCGCGCTCAGGTCTTTCATCTCAAACTCTGGTTGAGTTGAGATTTCACTTCTTTATTAGTGACATGTCCCCGAGGCAATCAACATGTTATCCACATACAATAATAAATAAATGAAAGACCTTTCTTCAAATTGCTGTAGTACACACAATTATCATAGTGACTTCTTATGTACCTTGCCTCTACCATAAAGGTATCAAACCTTTTGTACCACTTGCTGGGTGCTGTTTAAGTCTATACAAGGACTTCCTTAATCTGCATACATTCCTGTTTACTGCGAACGATGAAACCTCTCGTGCCTCATATATATTTCCTCCTCCAACTCGCCATGGAGGAAAGGCGTCTTGACATCAAGTTGCTCCAACTCTAAATCAAATAGAGCAAAGGCAAGCAAGGTGCGGATCGACGTATGCCTCACGCGTGAGAATACTTCGTTGTAGTCGATTCCTTCTTTCCGTTCAACCCCTTACCACTAATCGGCCTTCCACCTTGCACTTTCTACACGGGGATACCTTCCTTTCTCTTGTACACCCACTTCGCAGAAGAGCTCGCCGCCTTAGGCAACTCACATAGCTCCCATGTATGATTTTTCCGCAAACTCTCCATCTCCTCTGCATAGCTCCTATCCAATTTGAGGCATTCGGACAAGAGATGGCCTCCGATAGGTAGAAGGTTCGACCTTCAGAGTCTCCTCTGCAACACTCAGCGCATAAGCAATCATAGCATCATCTTCTTCAAGATATCGCTACCGGTCTCCGATCTCCCTCCCGGGACGATCCCTAGCAATGCATGGTTGTTCCTCCACCGAGGAACATTCATCTCAATTCGGTGCTCATCAACTGAGTTGGTTCAGAGCATCGATGGTTTGCTCGATTGCGAGTTCCAATGACTCCACCTCGAGCTGCTCCACTCGAACACCATTCTTCTGCATCCTTCTCCCGATTTCTGCATCATCGTAATGCAGTAGATTCCATCCCAGATAACATAGCAGTTTCATTAAAGGTTACATCTCTAGACTAAATAACTTTCAACAAATCAGGACACCACATTCTATATCCCTTAGACTCAGATCCGTAACCTAGAAACATGCATTTAACAACCCTGGGAGACAGCTTCCCATCACTCACATGGACATATACAGGACATCCAAAAATTCTCAAATTAGAGTAATTAACTGGATTACCTGTCCATACTTCCTCTAGAATCTGGTATTCGATAGAGGCGTGAGGTGATCTGTTCAAAGTGCGAGTAGATATCACCTCGCCCGAGCGATTTGTTCTTCCAAAGCCCGCATTCGAGCATGCGCGGGCTTTCTCAAGAGTGTCCTGTTGATTCTCGGAACCCCATTTCTTTGAGAGGCTTACCCACCAAGGTTCGATGCCTCGCAATCCATACTCCTCAGAATTCGATAAATTCGTAATCAACAAACTCCAACCCATTGTCGATCCCGAGTTTCTTGATTTTCTGCTGTCTGGTTCTCCACCAAAGCTTTGAACTAATATGAGAATGTCTCATTCTTGTACGCAGAAATAAACCCAAGTCTTCCTCGAGAAGTCATCCACGAATGTCAACATGTAGCGCTTGCCACCCGGTGATGGCACTCTAGCAGACCCCAAAAATCGATTGAATATAATCAAGGATCCTGGCATTGTATGTTTAGCCCTTGAAAAGCTAACCCTCTTACATTTCCGTAGACATGGTGATCGCAAACTCGACTTGCCGATCTTTGCGCCTTCAAGGTATCCCTTCTTGCTCAACATTGACATTCTCTTCTCGCCCGTATGGCCTAGTCTCATGTACGCAGTTTTGTCTTGTCGGACTCATCAAGATTTAGGATCGCCGCAGATCCGCATTTGTAGACCCTGCAGGATGTATAGATCGCCTCTTCCGATTCCTTCATAAGAACCATGGAACCCTGCACACTTTCAAAACACCATCTTCTCCTTTGTACTGCTTCAATAGTACCCAAAGAAATTAAATTTCGAGTCATGTTAGGGATATGACGAACCTCCTTGAGAGTTCTAACGATGCCATCATGAGTCTTGATTTTGATGCTACCGATTCCTACAACCTCGCAGGCTGTGTCGTTACCCATGACTACGACCCCGGTGTCAACACTCTCATAAGACTCGAACCAGTCCTTATGAGGACACATATGATAGGTGCACCCCGTGTCAAGAACCCACTCATCTCTAGCTATCCTACTCGATGTGGTAGCCAAGGCATCATCCGTAACTACAAACCCATCACCATCTGACTCGGACTCTACGCAGTTTGAGGTACCAGGTTTTGGTGTGATTATCCTTACCCTCCTGCTTCTGGTCTCTCTGTTTTGCCCAACAGTCTCTCTCTATATGCCCCATCTTACTACAGTAGTTACACTTCTTATTCTTGTGAGGATTCCTAGACTTTGAACGGTGTTTAGACCTCCCTCTAGACCCGTTTTCCTTACGTTCAGTATTTCTACCCCTTACAACCATAGCATCACCACCCTGGTCATCACCATCGGTATCAAGTTTCTCCTTAGACAGTAAACTAGCCTTTACTTCACTAAGGTTAAGGTCACCACGATTCTCATACAACATGATTTCCTTAAATTGTTTATGTGATGCAGGTAGGACAATTAAATGAAAAGCCTTATCCTCATCAGTGTGTTTTATATCCATTGATTCCAATTCAGTAATAATAGAATCAAATTCACTAAGATGTGCCTGAATAGAAGTACCTTGGGGCATCTTCAACCTGTAGAATTTCTCCTTCATTCGGTACTTGTTTGCACGACTCTTCGACATGTACAGCTTTTCCAGTTTGGTCCAGAGCACCCGAGGTTTCTCGATATGCATCACCTCTTTCTAAATGTGCTCTGCCAAACACAGCTGAATCCCTGCCAGAGTCTTATCTTCAAGCTTCTTCCACTCCCTTGGAGTCAGATTCCCCTTCATATCCTTCTGGAGTTTTTGGAATTCATCATCGCTCATTGTCGTATCAGTCTTTGTGTCGGGATACTCAATTACATCCCATAACCCGTGCTGAATCAGGACCGCCTTCATCTGCAGTCTCCACATAGTAAAACTCCTCGTTCCATCAAATTTTAGAATATTGCACTTCATGATTGAAGCCATCTCCACCTTGCTCTGATACCACTTGTTCGAGAAAAGTGAGTAGCAAGGTAACAGCGGAAGCGAATAATAGAATCGAAAACGAGATGACGGATATTACGACAAAATTTAGGAACGAAAAATAAGCGATAAAATCAAACACCAGAATTACGTGGGAATCCGAAGAACTCGGAGAAAAACCCACGGACGGCGACAGCCAGAAAATAATCCACTATGAGAAAGGAGGAGTACAACATGATCACTATCACAGGATGTGATGCGATCCACAAAGGAGATTACAATAACAATCTCTCAACACTAAACTCACAATCTCTTAGGATACACTGGGGAAAATATTGGTGAGACCCCTTTCTCTCTCAATATTTTCTCTCTCTCTCTAGCTCTCTGTGTTTTCTGATGATATTTTTTTGGTGGAGAAACATGCACCCTATTTATAGGGAGAACTCCCTATAACCTAACTTGACTCCCACTCCAAATAGATTTAGAATCTAATACAATTAGGAAACCCAACACAATAAGAAAACCTAAATAATATCCTAATACAATTAGGAAACAAATAATTGTGAGATCAAGAGATTTGGTGATTTTAGGACACTTTCCTAACACTTACTGATTTTGTCTATTTTGGTCTTTAGGTACGCTATATATCTTTCTGTTGAAAATGTGAAAAGAGTTGATGTGGTGCCAGAGAGCAGAAGACTATGTATGCCTGAACAACCCATTGGTAGGAGATATGAAATAAATTGATTTTCTGTTGGGTAAGTTTCTCCTTTTTTCCCCTTTCTTTTGCAACTTTGGGTTGGAAAGAACTTAGATGAATAATGATGATAAAGAGGTTATGGAGCATACAAGTTAGTCCCATTAAAACTAGCTTCCTTCTTTTCCGTTTTAGAGTGTGTTTCTTAAAGTTTTAAACGTTGCTTCCTTGAAGTATCAGGCGTACATAAATCACATCCTATGAGAGTTTGTATTTGTATCATAACTTCCATGCACAAACTTGCTATAGTTTATACTCTTGAATTTATTAATGAGGTTGGCAAGTGGCAACACAAAATTGCCACATATTGTGGGTTTTCCAGGATCTCTTACAATGCATTCCATCAAACTTCGAGACCCCTGGAGAACAAGCACAAGGCTTTGGTCTTTAAAGAGCTTCCGAAAGTATGGGAGACTTATTGTCCTAATTATCCATGAGAGAAAGATTACCTTTAACAAATCAAATACATTATTTTTGAATGATATTGTCTCACATTGCAATCTTTCCTGTATTCTTACTACTTCAAAGATTGAGTTGATATTGTACTTGGTATGGTTTCGTTCAAAGAGCTGTTACTGGTGCCTGTATTATTTGTCAGTCATAATAGTTTGACTTCAAATATTTGTTAAAATAGGTGTTTTTTAGAGTGATTTAGCTAAAACTATGATGTGATGTTGTATCATTACTTGAAAAACCACTGCTTTGAGTTTTTACGGGCTTTGCTAGATATGTCATTTGGGTAATGATGCTTTTATCAATGAACCACTTCGAGATTTGCCTACGGTAAAAATTGTAACGTCACCTAAAGCTTATTCCTTTCTGCCCTTCAGAAGGTTCTATAGTGGACTTAGATTCTATTTGTAATAATAATAGATAACTATTTGTAATTGTTCTCCTGTAATGTTATTTGTATACTATGAATGTTGATTTTCTTTAATTTATTACAAGATTTGAGCTAATCTAAAGTTTTATATAAAAAAAATATTCTCTTGACATATAATTGGAACACAATACGACACTCACAATGCAAACATCCTATATTAACACCGCGCAACGCGCGCATAGATCTACTAGTAGTTATTAACATATGCGTAGGGTAACATGAATCCTCTAGTCAGGATTGTAGTACTTACGCTAACCTATCCAATTTCCCATTTCTTTTCCACTTTCTTTGTTTAATTAAAAGTTTCTCATTTGAACTTAGGAAAAAAAAAGAGGGGGCAAATGTAGTAAAAAAATAATCTTTGTTCGCTAGAAAGCAAAAATCGTGGTTTTGCCACATCAATCAACAAAGACACCAAGTGATTGACATATAACGAAATATTTGCACCGTTCGTCTTTAAAATTATAAATAAACAAAATTGTAATATTCCAATTGTACGTCCCTCTACCACTGATTTGATGTTGGAGGGTTTCAACAGCTTCAAATTAGAAAAAACGAGAGTCCAGGTCTCGGTCCACCCAGTCAAGTCCTGGTCCCATAGTCTCGGTTCCAATAGGAATGCAACGAAAATGAGATCCCGGCCAAACCGGGAGTGAGACTTAACCTCAATTTTTGTTCCCGATCCAGATTCCCGGTTACTTAAATAAAACACAAACACACATGCATGAAATGGCAATGTATTAAACATTGTACGAGATTCATTCCGAAAATGGCTATGTATTACACTCTGCATGTGAGAGATGAACCAATGAATAAAGAAGACTCTTTGGACGAGATTGATTCCTTATCCTCTAGTGATGAGTCTATATTCAAAACTAGAGACTTTATTGCCGAAAAAGCAATCAAATTTGGGAAGGATAGTGGTTTTATGGAAAAAAAAATGTAAATCTGAAACAGCACTTTGACAACAAGTTGTCCTCAAGGAAGAAGAAGAAAGTAAAAAAAAGTCTGAGAAGAAAGCAAGCAATGGCAAGAACTTTATCCCTTCTTCTAGAAGGGGGCGATCAATAAAATAAGAGTTGGTGCTTGGAATGTGAAGGGAATTGGGTCAAACGAAAAGAAAAATATATAAAGACCCTCATCATGAAGAACAGGATTGACTTCATGGGTTTAGTTGACATCAAGTTTTCAATGAGTGGGGAGTCAGGCAAGCTAGGGGAATGCATGATGTGCACTTCGCGGATATTATTGCTGATGGAAGAGCAGGTGGGATTATTATGTTATGGTCAAATGAGGCATTTCATTCCTTTAGTGTTAAAAAAGGCTCTGGATGGTTTGTATATCAAGTTTTCATGTTCAAAGCAACCTGGAAATAGTTGTTGGTGTTTTCATGTTCAAACCAGTGGAACCAACAAATGTGAAAGTGGAGGGTGTGTCTATGGACATTAGAATGGAAAGAGAAGCATTCATACTCCAGTGATATGCTTAAGATGAACTTCGATAATTTTCCTTTCATCTTTCAGTAGTGCTTTCAACTGTTTGAGGTTGAATTTACATATCTGCACTTCTATTTTGTGGTTATATGCTGCTTCTACATTTTTGGGGTAGAAAAGATACAGTATGTTTTGTCGAGTGTTGGGATTGGATGTTACCTCCTAGTTTTCATCACTATTGGGCTGAGTCATAGTGCATTGGGCCATACGACCTTGATAATGCTCTTTGACACTTTTTGTTAAAATAATAATAGGGCTTTTGGGCCGCAACTTGTCAAAAAAATAAAAATTTAAACATTGTATAATTAAAATTTTTATAATTTTGGGGATTGCTCATATTAAAATGTCACTTTACTTGTCCAAAATGTCAAAAGGGCCACCGAGAATTTTCTGATTAACTTGTTGTCACTTAATGAAACTAGCAAAAATGCCATTAAGGTGAGTTGATATCGGTTGTGGAGGTAATCTCTTTTTTTTGAAATAGTTTTATGTCTCTCTTTATCCTCATCCTCCTTCATCTTCATCTTCCTCCCTCTCATCCTCATCCTCATCCCTCATCATTCAACCATGAAAACAAAAGCAATAACATTTTGGAAAAAAAGAGCTTCTTGGGACGTCCTCATTTGAGCCATAATACTCTCACTTTCCAATTGAACTCTAAATTCTCCCTCCTAAATCGAAGAAGAGTTGCACAATTCTGGACGTGGCCACACCATGACGATATGGTTCATCGTCGTGAAGGACTGGATCGGGAGATTTCGGCTGTTGAAAGAATGGTGTAGTAAAAGGAGATCGAGAGGGAGCTTCCAAAGTCATTGCTAGTGGAATGAGATCATATTGAAGTTCGAAAACACAATTGATTGAGAATTTGGAGAAGAATTGGATGATGAACTCCTAGGATTAGGGTTGGAAGGGTTGAGGACGCAGTAGAGAGGGAGAGGTGGGGGGGAAAGAAGGGGGAAGAAGAGGGAATAGATCAATTTCCGCCATGAAATGCAAACGAAGAAGAGGAGGGGGGGAATTTGGAGAGGATGAGATGGGCGATCTGGTCAAGGAGTCCTAGGATGAGCTGCTAGGAATTTTTTTTATGTTGTCATGGGTGTACGAGAGTGAGAGCTTGAGTTTAGTGCATTTTTTTGTACATGAGAGAGAGAGAAAGAGAGAGAAAGAGAGAGAGAGAGATTTGAGTAGAAGGTGAAAGGAGGAAGAATGGGATAGGTGGTAGAGAGGATGATATATACCTGTGATGTGGCTTAGATTGAAAAAAAAAAAAAGACAGGGGAGTAGCTATAATGGTAGTGGCCTTAAAGTCAATGGGTGGTTGAGCAACCATTATTGATGGTTTGAGTGAGTGCTTAGGAGAGGAGGGGGATTTAAGGGGAGCGGAAGGAGTTAGGGGAGGAGAGAGAAAAGAACATGAGGGTTAAATTGACATATTTAACTAAATCACCAAGTTAAGTGGTAAAGAGATAATTGGAAAAATTTTAGTAACAATTTTGATATTTTGGACAAGTATAGTGGCATTTTAATTCGACCACTCTAATTTGGGAAAAAGCTTACGAAATTTATAAAATTGGTGTTATATATACTGTTTGTACATTAAAACAACAGATGCAAAATGTTACACTATCAACTAAAGTTTGATTCTGGCCAAACCTGGAACTGTGAGTGACACCTCCAAAATATTCAAGATTTTGACTCCCCTAGTTTCATCGCAAGCTGCACCCAGTTAATACTCGAAACATTTATTACTTGTAGATCTCTCTCCATCTCCAATGGCAACGTCTCTTACCAATGCTACCACGACGTCGTCAACACCAACTTAGACTCAAACCCACGAACAACTCTCCGTCAAATTCAGGTTTCCAGACTCTCTTTCCGAAGTCCACTCTCTCATTGACGTAGGAAGTATGAACCACCTATGAGTGCAACGCATACCAGTGCTCCCTCAATTTGGACCTTGAATCCCTTCTCTCCCATCACTCTAACCTTGAGAAAGTAGAATTAAAGACAAAGTGAAAGAGAGAGCAGGGATTCAAGTTGTAGCATGTTTAATTGTGTAGATATTGATATCAATAGAACAATACATGTGTGTGTGATCCACCTTGAGAATCAGGCAGAGATAGTAGAAAGAATTATAAAGACAAAGTGCAAAGGGAGAGAAAGAAAGGAATGGTGTTTAATTGTGTACATAATGATCGATATCAATAGAACAATACACTCATGTATTTATACTCTAGCTCAGTGAATTTTCACTCAAGCTAATGAGGTCTAATAGGTTAGCTGTAACGCCTCAAATATATGGTTTAGTGTGGCTTAAGAGGATTGAAATGACTACACATCAAGGTGCATCTTCCTTTTAGGAAACTCATTCGTTGAGAACTTCCTAGTTAAGCTTGATTGGTTGAGAATAGTCTCAGGATGAGCGACCTCCTAGAATGTTTCCTTAGGTAGTATGTGAGTGAGGATAAAGCACACTGAAAGGCCCTGTGGTGAATTGTGGGCTCAATCGTCGATCCTTGAAGCATTTCTCCGTAATGTCCATGACCTGGAGGGGCCATTACGTCACAGATGGTATAAAAGCCGACCCGTAACTGTGAGCTGCGCCAATGGATAGAATTTTTATTGGTAGTCACCTAATGAGGCAAAGATTCTAGATTGGATTGAGGCAGAATGAGGACCTTATGCACTTAAGTGGGGGTGATTGTTAACATCCTGAATATATGGTTAAGTGCAACTTAAGAAGATTGAAATGGCTACTTACATTACCAAGGAGCATCTTTCTTTTAGGAAGCTCATCCGTTGAGAACTCCTCAGTAGGTGTGCTTGGCTGAGAATAGTCTCACGATGGGTGACCTCCTAGAAGTTTTCTTAAGTAGAGTGTGAGAAAGGATGAATAAATTGTATCAAAATCCTGTCAATTTTGACATGCCTATGATCACTGGATCACCCAAAGCCTCATTTGTCTCTCAACAATCCAAACTCGGTTATGGGGTCAATTTCAAGGTGGGTTTGGGTCCTTGTAGGATCATTTTGACCCTCATTGGGTGTGGTCATCACTTCAAGGTGGAAATCGGACCATGGGGTAAGATTTGGGTCTTCAATGGGACCTTCCTTGAGCCTTCAAAGGAGCTCCAGGATTCATTGGCTCAAATAAGGAAGCAAAGTCGAACTTGACTTTTTTTGAGCTCCAAATGACCAAGAATCGATCCCAAGGGTATTTTGGGTATTTCCTCACCAAGGTAGGCTGATCAGAGGTAATTTAATCCTTTTGGCAGCCTAGGGGAATCATGGTCATTCACATCGTACATAGGTTGGGCTAGAAGATCATATAAGGGAAGATAAGGAAGTTTGACAAAATTGGGCAAGAAATAAGATAGGCAGTCACTCATTCCCTTATAACTACTTCAATAAATCTCTGATAGACCTAAGATTCGGGGAGCTTAAAGTTCACACCGAGAGCTTTCCGTCAATATATTATAAAGATGAATTGGCGTTCAAACAAAGAAGTTATGCGCGTTTGAGTTTGGAAAACAAAAATTGCCTAGTGGGCAGCCACCCCGTGACCTCTCGCTAGCCTGAATTTTGCAAGAAAGTAGGGTCACGCCCATGACCCTCAACTGTGACCTCATAGGTAATATCCATGTCCCTCATTTTCCCATGGGTTTTATTCCCTAGAAGAAAAGGTCACGACCGTGACCTTTAAGGGTCACGCCTAACCATTTCTGGGTCGAGGTTTTTTTTTTTTTTTTTATCGGCAATCCCTTTTATATTTTACCCCTCTTTTGTAATTCAAATCTTTTGCCCCTCCATTTTGTTGTAAAGCCTTCCAAGAGGGCATTTAAGGTATTATTAAAGGACCCTTTTGTAATTATAACCCTCAAGCCCCATTTCCAATTCAATGCCCTATATATACAAGGGATTTGGGAGGAAGAGAGATATTGAATCTTAATGAATGAAATTAGAGGAAGCTTTGGCTTTCTTCTTTCTCTCAAATCTTGTTTACTTTATCGACTTGCTATATGGTGGTGTTGCCAGTCTTCCCTTTATAGAATTTTGTGGTGGTTTTACTTTATCAAATTCTTGATGGATTATAGTTCTTGGGTGGTGGATTTCCTTTATCCCAAGTTCATATTGGGTACCAAGTTAAGTTATGGGTTTGAATTCATCCTCCAACTTCCCAACTCAAGTAATGTCAAATCCCATCGTGATACGCTTCATCTAGTATCAGAGCAAATCAATTTTAGGGTTTTGCTTAAGTTTCATTGTTCTTCAATTCAATTGAGTTAGGGTTTCAAAACCATTGTTGTTCTTGAGAAATTTGGACACCGTCATCCCCTGTGTTCATCAATTTGGATGAATTGGATGTTATTGATGTTGTTGGGAATTCAATTGTGGTGTACCCTTTGTTGGCTTGTTGAGGTTGTCTCAGTTTGAGTTTAAAACTACAAAGAACCCAAATAGAAGGCCACCTACAAAGAACCTAGCTCTACGATATGTACAGTGCACCCAGGTGGGATGAAAAAACACGATGAGGTAGTTGAATTAGGCTTCTTCACCATGTCATTAAGATACTTCGTGAAGATGTTCATACGTCCACCTCTACATGAACTCTCGGAGTGAAGACGTCCAACTGGGAACGTGTGGCAACCACACCAGCTAACTAGTACAGTTTTTCACTACCAAACAAAATAAACTTTCATATTAAAATAAGTATCCTCATTTGAACTAAGTAGTCGTATGGAGTTATAGAAAAGATTGTCCACTTATAATGGTTTCATCCCCGTAACATCATTTGGCGACAAGAAGACATATTGACTTATAATCCTCTCTGCTTGTGTCAACTTCCGCGCCATGCCGGTAGCCCTGTCGGCATACAGCGAATAGAACTCATCGAGAAGTTTCTTCCATTTCCACTTAGGGTATCTTCTCCCAAATCCTACTGAATGTTGACGTCCTCAACCCCGACATGCACCATTATATGTTCATTGTCGATCCCCAATATGCATTGGACGGTGATGTTGGCCGCTCAAGGCCTACGCCAAGGAAACTTACACTCTTTGTCCTTCGACCAGTTCGGGGCTATCCATGAGAAGGGGTCGTTGAATGTCGGTCACTACGTCGCTCGGTGTTGTAATGTTGGTCCATAAATTGGATCCACCAGCATTACTGACGTCGCTCCCAGTGTTTGCCACTACATTCTGAACTAGGGTCCGAGGATCGTATGGGGTAGGCGGAGTCATATCTAGTATCTGATTAAAGTGCGACCTAGTTGGGTCCCTATTTAGCAGCCTCTGAAATATCTTGTCCTTCTTTTCGAAGAGCGCATCTATGAAGGGGCGTAGCCAAAATGCATTACGAGAATCTCAACTCATGTGGGGTGCATGCAACGAGTTGATGGGATTCATCCGGGATGTTGTTTGCTCGTCCTATGTGCGACCTTCATCAACATCATTGTTGGTATGTTCATGTGATTTTTTGCCTTAGGTGGTCGTTTCGGATTCTGATCTCACAGATTCTAACATTTCAACTACCCTCCTTTGAATATCTACTAAACCATCGACATCCTTGTACCTCTTGTCGATCTGGTCGACGACTGATGAAACTACAACCCCTGCATCAATGAGATCCTTCAACGATTGTTGTAGTGTTTAGAGCTCACCTTGTATAATAACCTCAACACGGATATATATTGACATCAAATTGAACATTCAGTCACACCACAAATGAAATCAAGCATAATCAAAATCAACATCAAAATATTCATCCAACAACAACAAAATGGATATCAAATGCCATAACGTATAACAGTTAAATGATACATCTAGCAACAAGAAAATTAAAATCACCATCCCATAACATCATTTTATTAACATCCATCATTATGAAATGAACATACAACAACAAGAAAATGGACAACGAATGACGGATACGAAGATCATTGAAATGAACATCCAGTAACAAGAAAATGAATATCACACTGCACGTACAACATTATCAAAATCAACATACAACTACATATAATGAACATCGAGCATAATTGAGATGAACATCCAGTGTAGGCAACAATTTGTTTGGTAGCAAAATGAACATCCAATATAATCAAGATGCACATCTACCAACATCATGATGAACATCTAGTAGGAAAATAAATATCGAATAAAATATATGGATGACATTGAGATACACATCAAGCAACAAAGAAAATGGACAGAAAGGATACCCCCTAGACGAGTTATGTCAATAACAGATAGGAAAAATGTTGTAACGAACATCTTCTACCATCAAAATGGACATCATCCCAACAACAAACATGATCATCAAGTACCAATAACATGAATAACCAGTACAATAAGAGAAGAACATCAACTACCATCGAAAAGGACATCCATTACACAAGAAAAATTGACAACTATTGACAATAAGCTGAGCATCCACTAACATCAAAAAGAACATCTATTTACGAAGGGAAAGGACATCCACTGGAAAGAAGGTCTATTTATGAAACAAAAATCGACAACTAGTGATAGCTAGCTGATCAGCCACTAGCATGTAAAAAGAGCATCTCATGACAAACAAACTGATATCAATTGGTCATCCAGCATGACCAAAATGAACATTTACAGACATTAAAAATGGATATCGGCTAAAATTGAAGTGCAAATTAAATGAAAGCATAACACGTTTTTGACATCAAGACCCAGCACATCACCAGGGTTGCTGGACTTTGCACGAATGATTTCTTCAATTGTTGAATCATCTAGTCGCGGCTCCAGCAACCTCTTCCCAAAGGCCTTCAAGTTGATCTCGTCCGCAATCCTCTGCTTCAAAATCTGCTCTACCTAGCATATATTGTGGGGAACTGCCTCACTTTAGGTGAAGAGGTACAAACTATCTGGTCGAAGTACAACATGTAACATCAATGCAAAATAGTATTAGATGTTATTATAGAATAAAACTTAACCAATCAGTATAAAAATACTACTCAATTGCTAGTGAACATTACAATATGGAATATGATCGACCCCTCGAAGAAACCTTCTATACTTTTTCTGGCCTACTTTTTGCATGCATCAATCAGTCGGTCAACTGTGTCTGTACACCAGTCATACTCCTTGACGCGCTCAATGTGCTTGATGTTCTTGACAAATATTGCGGAACAATGTAGTTGATGGTTTCTATGGAAGAACTTCGCAAATAAATATAGGATGAACTGCCTCCTAAATTTCACTCCACTATCCTGGAATCCCAAGATCAACTCCGCCATTGTAGATAATAACGGGGTACCCTCCTTAATGCCCCAGTCCGCTCGTAACTTAATAAGAGTTTGGTTGTACTAATCCTCACCTGGTCTCTCATCGAGAACTACAACAATGGGGACATCTCTATATGGGATGCCCATGGTGATGTATACATCAAGGGGGGTAATCTCTATATGTTTGTGGACATCCACCTTGAGTGTCAATGAAAATGGGTTGAACTTTTCAAACAACCACCTTGCAAGCTCCCAGGATTTATTTCATTCTATATAACCTTTAACAATCCCTTGAAGCCCATATCAACGACCGTAGCTTGTTAGGCATCATTCAACTGTTCATCATATAAGTGAACCCCCTAGGCGACATTCTCGTTCGGAATTGTGGTTCCTTTGGCAAGCCCTCACTTGACATGTCATTGTCCTTGCTTGTCTGTGCAACAATTGCGTCGTCACCCTTTTGCTTCTTTCTACCACACACTGCTTTGTCCTCCTGCCTATCATGTTAGAGCTCTATCTTTCGACGGGATGGCCCGACACCAGTGTGAGTAACAACCATCTTCTTAAGGTGGACAATTGTCTTAACTTCCATCCTAGTGTATGCCTTCACAGAGGCATTATGGCCCCTTTCCAGTAGCTGATCTAGCAATTCACTACATTCCACCAAAACATGTAACGAAATTGTAAGGTTAACAAAATGAACATCAAAATACAACATGTGAGGGAAGCTACTAAAAAGCTGATGAACATCAACAAATGCATGAAAAATGTCGTGAAGCATGACTTATATTCATATTAAAGTTACATATGGGGACAACATACGAACTTTGTAAGTGACATCTCGAGACTAACTATTTCCCCATTGTCGAGATTGATTGTCTTGGCTCTTCTTTTTGTTTTGGTCGAGGTCACAACCAGAACGAGGAGAAGTGTAAAATATGAGGTCACGACCGAACCGCGCCGAGGGGGGGCGGGGGGAGGGAGGAAGGGATCCCGAGAGACTTTTTTGCTAATTGTAGTGTTAGGAATGGGGATTCAGTCTAAACATCACCCTTTGACGCCGGTGCATCCCTCATAACGTGGGGTGGTATGAGGCTAGAAGTTTAACCTACTTCAACTGATTTTCTTATCATCTCACTCATCTCACTCAAACTCGTAGTGAGCGCACCAAATGCATGGAGCCGTGTAGTTTAGTCGTCGGCCAGATCTGGCCCTCCGCTCCTACATGAAAAACAACACACAGTCATTTTTCATGGTCAACCATGTAAACACATAATTCTTACCTCCACTCATACATGAGCATCAATAAATGCATAGATTATATTTCTCATGATTCAGGTCTCTATAATATACATCCAACAAAAATATATGACGACATTATAAAATAATGAACATCAAGATGTACTGACCGGGCCGCAAGCGCACAGTGTACGGTGTAGCACGTCAAGGTCAATCGCACAGGGACTCAATCTAGCAACGCATTTATCTAGCTCTCGATGTGATTGTTAAGCTAACAGGGTTTTGATTTTAGAAAGGTTTTGACTACCAACTAAGACTAATAAAGCAGGAAAATTAATCAAAGGTTCAATCAATGGAGAAAGACTTCTAGTGAATTGTTTTCCTAACAACGAGCATGATTATTATAACCTAGTTTGCACAATCATCCATTCAAGTCGAATCAAGAACCGATAACCATAAGAACTCTACTGCTCTTTTGATGCTTGTAGAACTACCTCAATTAACCTAAATTACAACTTTCGTATGCTTTTCAAGTTAATCAAAGTTAAAAGTCTCATATCATCCGGTTATCAAAAGGGTTCCCTAGTTTGCTATTCTTTTCTCAAATTTCACAAAACTAAGTAGAAAGGTTGGTAGTCAGATTATCCTAATTCACCTTTCAGTACTTCTCAGGTTAACCTCAAATCATAAGTATTCCAGGCCTAAGAACACACATGAACATGAGAAACACAACCGTCTATTGATTCAAATGAAGAATTCGTGCACAAACTAGAAGCATTCAATCAAACTACATTGTTTCGGGTTGCAAAACCCTAGAATTCAAGAAATCTACTCACTCATATTCAATGAAAGCACGAAACAAGTTCCAATCATCGTAATCAAATCTCAAAACAAAGAAGGAATACGAAAAGAAAGAACAAGTTGCGAAGAATACGTCCCGATTGAGTCTTTCGATCCCGGGATGGAACTTTCTCTGCGTACGCCGCTACTTTCTTCTCGAATCTTGATCCTTGCCTCTCTTGACTCGATTCGATCTTGAATCTTGATGGAAGGGAAGAGGAGTAGGATGGAAGTATTGAGGCTCTCTTTCTCTCCTTGATGGCCAAGAAGAACGAAGGAATGAATGAATTTTCGAGTAACCGCTTCCTCTCTTTTTCTATTCGCGAAACCTAGTCGGGCTGACCTGTCCGTACATGTCCGTACCATGGACCGTGGGGCTCACCACGGGTCGTGGGGCTCACCACAAGCTGACCGTGGTCGCCTCTGGCCGTGCAGGTCTTGCTCCGTTTCGTCCCAAATTCATGCCACGGTATGGTTGTCATCTCTAGAGGCCCGTGGTGTGCCCATTCTTGCCAAACGTTGAGGAATTGTTGGTGTTTTGGCCTAAAAACCTACAAATTTACATCAAAAATAACAACACCAAGTGTAATAGGGAAATTGGGATATAAATCAAGATTTACAATTAAAGCTATCTTTAATTAACTATCAAAATCCCCTAAAAACATAGTTATAAAAAGCACTTATCAAATCCCCACATGCTTACTCCTTACTTGTCCCTAAGCAAGTACAAGACTCAAAGCAAAATGAAAGGACGCAAAAAGAAAACTACTCACACCTCGTCCAATAAAAGACGATGTAAGAATACCAAAACAACATACACAAAAGGACTCCCCAGCGAGATGAGAAATCAAATTGAAACAAAGATCGCAGTTCGAAACAGAATCACAAGTCAAAAAGCAACACAACCAATCTATCACAACTCAAATGCAATCAAATTCCATTCACGTGCTTGGCGAACTAGTTGGGATCGGTAGGACCTCACTTTAGGGTATGTGAATCACTCCTCTCGTGTGTTTATAAAAGATATGGCGGTTCACTCGAAACCTTTAACCAATGTAAGCAAACTACCATAAGTTTGACAAGACTCTCAATTCTCTACCGCTATAAACCATATGCACAGGTGTCAATCATGAGGACTTTTCAAGGGTTGTAATGGGGCTTATGTGTAGGGTAAGGAGGGAGTTCATTTAGGAAATGTGGAGCTAAAGAGCGAAGGACCTAAAGAGCAACATTCCCAAAACATAAAACACAACACCTCTCACTTCACACCGCAATTAAGCACCAAATATATCCCCAATCGAAGAAAAGTAAGGGAAGAGTCTACATAAGCAAGAAAAAATCATCATGCTAACCACCTATTCTTCAAGCATTCTTTTTTTTTTCTTTTTCAATATGTTTCATTCTTCTCTCCTTTTTTCGGTGAATTGCATGGTTACATAAGGAGTGACTCATTCCCCAACAACAAGGTTCAAACTTGAATAAAAAGAGGGGACAAACAATGATCAAGAATAACGTAACATTCCCCTCATCAAGCACTCAACCGAGGAAGTAGCCAAACCGATAGACTACGAAACTACCCCCCAACTGAATTGTTGTTCTAGTAACTTGGCTAAAAGGGTATGAGATCAAGAACATACCAAGGGCGTGCAATAGGGTAAACAACAAGACAGGAAAAATGGTTAGTAAAGGGCTAGCAAAAAGGGGTCATATTGTTAGGTGGCTTTTTGGCTTTGTTGCTACAATATGGGCCTCAATCATGTTAACACAATGCACAAGTCAAATGCAGTTTCAAAGAGAGTCAAATCAAGTTCTAGAGATGCAAACATGGTAAGGCCACACTCAAAAGAATATGAGACTATAAAAGTGATAATCTTTTAGGCTCTAAAAGTCTCACGGGTTAACCTACCTCAATCGCTACAACCAGTTCATTTGATGTACCAAACACAAGAACTTCACTATCATGCACAAGAATCGATCAAGACTAGATGAATCACAAACAAGACAAGCAACCAAGTCTCTTTTATCATCCACATCAAGCCAGAAATCACATGAGTAGACACTTGCAATGACAATCCAACACACACCATAAAGTGCTCATCATGGGAGGGGCTTTCGCCATAAAAAACTATCCTAATTTTTTTTGTTTTTAAAATTTTAGCAAGAAAGTAAGAAAACTACTCTTATATGCAACCTAGATGCAAATTCAAAGCCTGACAAACACAAAAAGAAACTAACAAATATGCAACTATAAACGTCAGTTTCACTCAAGCACATGATTTCAAGACAGTCAACCCAATCCCCCCATGCTTGGACAAAGCTTTGTCCGTAATGAATTTCGAGTAAGGGTCGTACGTACAAGAGGGAAGCAATGTAATGCATTACACTCTAAAAAAATGAAGAAAAATAAAGGAACGAAATAGGATGAACTCACCAGGTTAGGTGGAGGATACACCTAAACTATCGCTTCTTCAAGCAAAGGTCATCGAGAGCATCAGCCACTCCATCAAGACCTTACGATTAAGCAATCACCTCAGACGGAATCAAAGCCCTTAGAAGCTTGTCAAACTCTACAGCATTTACAATATGGATCAAGATAGGGATGAAACCCTCCTAAAGTGCCTAAGGACAAATCAAGATCAATGTTGGTCCCCTTAATCACATTCACGTCACAAGAGTTAACAACAAATCCCACATCAACATGAATATCAATGGTCTTTTCACAGGGAATGGCCTCCTCAAGGTCCTTAGGGGCAAAGGAAGGTGGTGAACAAAGTGTAGAAACATGGAGTACATCATCAATTTCATTGCTTGAAGGATCCAATCCACCCACAAATCCCTCACAAGACTCCTCATCAATAATGTCAATTGGCCCATGACATAAATCATCATCATGCCTAGCATCAAACCCATGGGATTGACTCCCCTTAAACCCCGTCGACTGAGAAGAAGGTAAAGATGCATAATGGAAAGTCAAGACACCATCAGTAGTGTCTCTAGGTAAGTTAGGACGAGAAGGAGCAACAATTGGCAGGGATGTCTTAGGAAGGTCAACTATTTCCTCTAGACTAGCCTCTAAAGGGATGGTAGACTCAACCTCATCACATAATCTAATATTCAAATTGAAAGAACTAGAACCATGGTCAGAATTATGTAATGGGTCAGACCCTCACATCATGTCAAGTATCCTATCTTGTTGCTCATGCACTGTTGTTCGGTCTCGTTCCGAGCCGAATTTCTTCTCTTTTATAGGGTATTTTTGCTTGTCTTTAATAATTATTTTAGTATTTTTATCATGTTTTTACTATTTTATTAGATTTTATAACATTTTATTATTTTTGTTATTATTATTGTTAAATATGAATCAAAAATATGAAATTGATAAATAAAATGAAAACCTATTTCTAAATCCTAACTAAACTAGCCCAAATCCCTCTTCAATTATTTCCTCCTTTTTCCCCCCTTATTCGGCCCAAACAGATCCCAGCCCAGTCACCTAAAACCCACCTACCCATTTGCCCAGAAACCCTATCCATCTATCCTACCCACACACCCAAACCCGCCTAACCATTTACCCACTTACCCTAACCCGTTTTCCCTTTCTCTCACCCAGCCGAATAACATCCCACTCCAAACCCTAATTTCATTTCCACATTTCACTCCCCCCTTTCCTTTCCTTTCTTCGTCCCTCACGCTCTGGTTCTCATTCGCCCAGCAGCAACCGACCCAACCACCACCATTCTCCATCTCTGTTCTCTTCTCTCCTCTTTTCATCTCCTTCTCTCTTCTCTTCTTCTCTTATCTCTTTTTATCGCGATAAATTACATCTCACTCTCTCATCTCTATTTCTCTTGTAACAGAATCTGTTGAGGGGAGCACCACCACCATCAACGCATCATCATCTTCATTCCAACCTTCAAGTTCATCTCCACCATCCATTTTGAAGAGAATCGACGGCTTGGATCTGAAAAGGAGGGACGAATTCAAGTATAAAAGGGAGAAAAAAGAGCCGATTTGAGATGGAGGTTTCAGCCTCAATTAGGATTAGGTTAGATTTTAGGGTTATTCATGTTTTAATGCTTTGAATTCTGTTTTTAATCTTTATTTTCGGTTTCTTACAATCGAAACTTTGGTTTGTTCTTGAATGTTTGTGATTTTCGAATTGCTAGTGTAATTTTCTGGGTTTGAATTGTGTTCGGTTCTTGATTCGGTTTTGTTTGATTGTTTTGGGATGAATCTGTGATTAGTTCTCTTGGTTTAAATGCTCTGTTTACTCGTCGTTTTCCTCCTCTGTTTTGTTCCGTCTTTCTTTCTGTCTCGGTTTGTAACAGTAGGGATTTAGGTCCCTCTGTTTCTCCCTTTTCTTTCCTCTGTTTTTGGTTGTTGATAGTAGAAATGAGTGTTTTCTTCTTTTCTTCTTTGTGTCAGTCAATTGACAGATAGTCAGTAGGTTTTTTTTTTTTTTTTTGTTCTCGTCCCTTTTATTTTATTTCTGTCGAATACTATGATTAAGTTTAGGGTTAGTCTTATTAGATTAGATTCAGTTTCCATTAAGGGTAAAATCATTTTGGGATTAGGTTAGGATCAGTAGCAAGGGTTTGGTCTTAGTCTCAGTTGATAGAGTTAAGGTTTTACTAGTCTTTATTAGTATTAGCCACAAACAATTCAACTTTTAGTGAGGAGGAGGATTAAGAGTCACAAGTCCTACTTCAAAGTGAGGATTTGAGGATTCTTAGTAATCCAAATCACTTTTCTTGTTTGTTCGGGGGAAAGTTCGAGTGAAGGATTCAAATGAAGATTAGTTCATCGAAGGTATAATTTCTTGCTCCCAATTTCATTATTAGTTGTAGTTTTATTGCTTTCTTATTTCTTGTTCTTAAATGCTTTCTTCAGTGTTAATTATTATTATCCATATCTAGGTTAGTTTAATTGCTTTCTTAAATATTTATTGCTTTCCGCAATTGAAAACCCCATACACAAACTGATTTCCTTGTCAAGCCTAAACGCTCATCCTCATGGATCGACAACCGCTACTAAAAACCACAAAAATTACAACCGAACAATGGCGCCGTTGCCGGGGATGACGTTATTTGGTAGATTAGGCTATTGGTTTGTGTGTAAATAGTCATTTGCTTTCTAGGGTCTATCAAGAAAAATATAGTGAAAAAAATTGAATATCGAAAAAAAAAGAAAAACAAAGAAAAAAAAGATAGCATGTTTTAGCTTCCCTCAAAATGAGCAAGAATTATTTTGTGATTATCGTGATAGATTAAATGATTATCTTGCTTATTGGACCCCTTATTAGGGCTGACAACGAGCCAAGCCGAGCCCGAGCTTGGCATGCTCGAGGCTTGACTCGTGAGCTACATTGCAAGCTTGGCTCGGCTCACGAGCTTGGCGAGCCTGAAAAGTTAGGCTCACGGCTTGGCTCTCCAAGGCTCGCGAGCCCTCACGAGCTTTAACGAGCTCATATTTATTCATTGTTAGTCATTTTGTTGACCTACAAAGTGATAATAAAGAATAACTCTTAAAATAGAGAATAGTAAAAAAAACACATATAACAAAGTCAAATAATGATATAAGACTGAAAATTAATTAATTCAAAATAATAATTATAGGATATATAATAAAGTAATCTGTTAGCGACAATGAAAATAATTTGTGATTGTGGATTTATTACACATAAAAAAAATGTATCAAAAGCACAAGTTTCAATTCATGTGAATAAGGTAATTTTATTTTGGAAATTGTATTATCAAACATAACATATTTCATCCAATTTTCCATTTTCACGAGCCTTGCGAGCTTCACGAGCCGAGCTTCCTTGGGCTCAGCTTGGCTTGTTTATGTGACGAGCTCGAGCCCGAGGCGCCTCGAGCTTATTGCGAGCCGAGCTTATCGAGCTTCCCGCCGAGTTGGCTCGCGAGGGCTCACGAGCCGGCTTGGCTCATTGCCAGCCGTACCCCTCATGGTTATATTTATTCTAATTGGGAAGTGTTAGTTGTTATTAATGAGGGTTTGAACCTCGAGACCCGTTCTCTTCTGAATTACTTTGATTTCAATGTTGAAAATGAGTATCGGGCTTGGGAATTATTTGATTGGTTGTATACGGATACTTGTCAATTTGGGGAGACTTTTTATTCATCGGGTTCTTGTTTTGGTAATCTGTATGCTCTTCATGCTCAATCTCACTATGAGAAACATTATGTGAAAAATTCTTATGATCTTCCTCCGAGTGATGTTGTTGAGTCTCATCATTTGTGTTCATATTGTGAATCTCATCTCATGCTTTTGAATCTTGTGTGGAAGTTAGACTAGATAAAATTCGTGCTGGAATAGATGGTTTACAAGATGAGATACATGAGAAATTGAATAAATGCATGCAAGAAATTGAACAAGTGCTTAAAACTAGGGTAGAAACTTTTCTTTCACAAATGGTTGATTCGGATGTTGAAGTAGGTCATTCATCGTCTTTGAGTTCTGAAATGCATAATGATTCTTCTTTGTATGACTATGATGAGAATGATGACTACTATGATAGACCTAGTTTTGCATGCCGGCTTAGCGATTCCTTTAGCTCCAGTTGCACCTAGTGAGCATGAGGAACATGATGATTCTGTGTGTGATGATGAAGAACTTGATGAATACATGCTAGATGATGAACCATTGTCCACATCATTGTCCATGCCTTTGTGTGAAGAAAAGGTTGAGTTTATTGATTGCCATGATGTTTGTGATGTAATTGAGCATGATCTTGTTGAGAGTGAAATTGAATTTGTTGTGATTGAATGTGTGCTTGATACCGATTTGTTCACTTTCATTGAGAATCATTGCATTAGTGAGGCATTAGCTACCCTTGCATGTGAGTCCATTGATGTGCATTCTTGTGATGATGAGTTTAATTCTTTGGGAAATGATCGTGATTGCTTGAACTTGGTTGTTGACAATGATGTTTTTGATGATAATATGCTAAATGAGTCATTCACGATGGGTTATGACCCGGAGCCTTCCACTTTCTCTTTTGATGTTGTTTTGAATGATGCACCTTTGTCTTCTGATAATGATAGTTCTTCTGATTATTCTGAAATTAATGAAGATGAAGATGTGCCTGTTTGTGATGTTGGGAGTGTTATGATGTGGTCTAACACTACTTTTTCCTTATCACCTATTGTTGATTATGATGAATTTGATGAAAGTTGTGATTTGGAATCAGTGTTTGATGAACATTGCATGGATATTGAGTTTGAATCATTGTTTGCATCCAGGTCTTTGCATGAGCATGTTCAAGATTGTGTTGTATTGCCCCCTCCCGTTGATTTGCATACCCAATCTCCATTTACGAGTCAATGGGAGGATCCTTTTGTCATGTCTCACTTCACCATGCCTAGGAAAGTCTTGTACATTCCTGTAGTTTGTTCTTTCTATGACTTTTCTAAGGCATTCGATAAACTGTTAAGAGCACTAATGTTTGTTGATGTAATTTTGCGAGTGTGTTCTTACCACCACCATTCTGAGATGCATTCGCGGATGCATGACTTGTTACTCCGGGCATTGAATGGTTCTGACATGATGCCCAATATCTTGAGGTGAGAAGGAGTGAATTTCTTGATAAGACGCTTTCCAGGTAATATCCTTCCTCACCTTTTCTTGTACAGTTAGTGAGTTGTCTTTCTTTTCTTCTTTTATTTTCTTTTTGTGTGTGTCTTTTTCTTTTGGGGTGCTTGCTTACCTACTTATGTTTCCTTTGAGGATATGACAACCTCTTTGTGTGGGAGTGGGAGGGTAGTATGCATTCTGGTTTTTGAGTTTAAGAAAAGAAAAAAAAGAGTGAGTCGTTTTGTAAATATTTTAGTTTGTTTTCTTAGTTCTTTAGTCCTTAGTGTCTTGTATAGTTTGTTTTTCTTTTTTGATCTTGCATGTGAACCATCACACGTAGTATGATTTTCTTGTTTATTTCTAACCTTTGGTGTGATGTACCTTGGATCATGGATTGAATATGCTTGATTGAAGACTTCGAGGTAACTTCTTTCCACTCTCTTTGAGTGTATATATTTTTTATCCATGTTGCATGCTTGATTTTTCCTTTTGGGTAGCGAACCCCATGTGTGTGAAAGCTAGGTTTATCTGGTTGTTGGAGCCGTGTAGGCTCAAGTCGCCATCGCTTGTTATGTGATAAGTGTTTTTGTATGTATGTTTTTCTTGGTTTTCCACCTTACTTGTGACACCCTTCTCACGATGGAAACATTGTGATGTTTTGTGTTGGAGTGGGGGTGTTATTTTCCATTGTTCATGGGTAGATCACCTAGTTTGAGTCTTTTATTTTTGTTTTTCGTAATTTGTATCCAAAATCTAAAAAACGTTTTGTGTGAAAAAGGGAAAAAGGTTGTGAAAAACCTCCAAAAGTTTCTTTTTCTTTTTGAAGATGTTTTCGTTCACAGTTGTGTAAGTAGTTGTCTAATTGGTTGATTCAATCAGTTAGAAGCGACCGATATGAATAATGATAGGCCTTAGGAAGGATTTCTGCCATGATTATCTTAATTAGACCTTGACATGAAATGTGAAAGCGGTATCCTTATTCCTTACACGCCTTGATTGTGAGTTCTTACTTAAGTTAGACGGTTTTGGTTGTTCAAATGCTCTTGCTCTTAATTAATGAATTAATCAATTATTGTCGGGCCTACCGATTTAGGTTGGTTTGGGTGACACGGCACCCTATGCCCCTTAAGTACAATGTTTACGAATGGAGAAACCCGGATCAGGGAGGGTAAACCCTTTGCGAAGGCCGGTCCTAATCCCGAAAAACCCAACACCGACGCTCTAAAATTTACAAAACGGATTGACCGAGAGGTTTAATAAAGAAAGAAAAGAGTGAAGGAAATGAAATGAAAAAAAAAGAGTTGAATAAAGAAAAACAAAAAGAGAAAAGCAAAAGAAAGAGTAAAAGAAAGAAAAGAAAAAAAAGGTTGAGAAATTGAATTAAAACAATGAAAGAAAAGAAAAGCTGAAAGAAAAACAAAAGAGTGAAGTAGGATAGCAAATTGTTAGGTTTTAGGTTATCTATTTCCTAAACAGATACAGATTAATTGGCGGAATATTCATAACTATTATAAAACAATTAATCACAATAATTGCAGAGGCTTTAGTAATTATACCTTATCGCTAATCCGACTAATGAAGAGGTTGACCTTCGAGATTCCAATGTTGAAATCCTCTACTGAAAGTCCACGCAGCACTCCGGGAACCCGACTGCTAGATCGACCCGATCGATACGAATCTCAATCTAAGATGTATGTGAGATTGTTTCGGAAACAAATACTGTTTCCTGAAACTAGAACTGCAAAACCAAAAGAGAGAGGAACTCAGGAAATCACCCTGGTATCTCTCTAAGAGTCTCAGGCAGTTGGTGTTGAATAATCTCTCACAGAGACCCATTTATATAGTGTTTAGAAAACCTAGGGAAAAGGTTCAAAACCCTAAAGGGCCGACTTAACGCAAGGCGCCTTCTCAGGCCCAACACGGTCCGTGTTGGACTCCAGAAGGTCCATTAATTCGACCCATGGACACCACAGACCGTGGTGTCCCAACACGGACCGTGTTGGGTCAACACGGTCCGTGTTGAACCCAGTTCGGTCCGTGTTGGGCTGATTTCTCACATAAATCAGTTCCCAACTTTTCTAAACGTAATACAATATCTCTTAGGTTACATACATTGTTCCAGGGCACTGACTTGTGTGACCCAGTAGGACTAAATAATATAGCTGTAATTAAACATATTTAATTACTAATTATAGAGGTCTCTAGCAAGACATATAATTTTACTATATTACTTTGGTTTAATTTCCGTGTATATCGAACATTGTCGGGACATTCCCAACAATCTCCCACTTGTCCCACAAGTGTTCGATTCCTTAAATTCCCTTGCCACTTACTGTCTCATGTTCGGATAAGGTAAGCTGAAGTCATCCTTATGTAAGACCCGAACGTTCCTCGATCTCCGAGTTTAGACTTTGAAAAGCTGATGATCAACTATTGATTCAACGGAGCTCGACCAAGCATTTTCAGTCCAATCTCACCGAGTGGCCAATAAGACAACTATCCCTAATAGGGAGGACAATGTCATTTGTTCAGACACACATTCTCACATGATCCAACTGTAACCCAGACACCTCCTTTATAGCCTACTGTTACGAAAGGCGTTTGACACGCTCCAAAGTCACAGCAGATCATGCAGTCTGTGTACTGAACTCAGGATTCAGGAATTTTGAGTGGTGAGAGCTCCTATGACAATTCCCAACTTAAAGAGCTCCCACTGCGGGTCAGTTCGGTAGTTATTCTCAACAATACTCATGTGATTAATTTATGATGTCATCACATCACTATGATCACGAAACTTGATCATCACCTCAATCCTACATGCTAATTGTGTTGATATTATCACTGTTCCTACGTGATAATACAATTAGGAACTAGCTCGACTGTCGATCAAGACTAGCGTTATCAAGTTCACTAATGGGGTTTCAGAAATCGAACCTCATCCAATTTCCCATTTTGAATGCGCTAATCTTTTTGGACATTTACATAATTCTAAACCACAATTAATGTATATTGGAATCTTATTCTTAATGATGAATCAATAAGGTCATAATTCATGAACAATTCATGTAAGTTTGACTTGTTAATATTCCGGAATGTGTTCAATACCTATTGCCCATGAATGACTACCATGCTATAAATACAACAAGGGTTTAGTACATAATACTTGCAATGAACCTTGCACATATACCGTCTCACTAATGACCTTTAATATAGCGAGATATTTCCGGAACTTATGTTTGGATTCATAGTGAGCTTCAGTTCCTTTGCTTAAGTGATGGCTCCTATCAACAAGGCTCCATTTCTCTCGCAAGGCTAGAAACATCACCAAGTTCTAAAACGAACTTCGCAATCCTAACAATTTCTGTCACAGCTTCTAAAGTCGTGTCATGCTTGTCTTATTTTGTAGAATTAAACGCATGTCATGTTAGGAATTTCTTCCAACTCACCTCAATACCACTCAAACATATCGTATAATTTTCTCTGACCTTTCAGATAATTATATTTCTCTGTCATAAGTGTAACATCAATGCAACTCTTCACACTTAGCTTTTATCAACCACTTTAGACTTAGGACACATCCTTAAGTTTGCTTATACATACACAACGTATATGTTATGTTGGGCTTTGAACATTTCGTGGCATACATTAATCTCACGCTTGAAGCATGAGTTATATGTCTCATCCTTTTTAGATCTTCTGATTGTTTTGAGACAATCAAAATTCCCTAAGGATATGCCATGATTTATGGAAATTAATCCATTCTCGAAGTGGGTTGAACTTATTCAACACCTAGTCAACTTTGATTCAAACAATCAAAATCTTTAATCTATCATTATAGATCTTGTCTCCAAGAAAATTCTTAGCCCCACCAATCCTTCACTTTGAAAATTATTTCCAAGTCAACCTCAGTAGAAGCAACATTGGAATATTCTTCTCAGTAGGCAGTATGTCAATCACATACAATATCAGAAAACACATTGCTCCCACTGAACTTCTTGTAAACACAATATTATCTTTGGCACTTCCCAGTATGTCAAACCCTTTTGATATCCTGGTTAAGAAGGTGAATGATTCCAACTCCTAGAAGCTTCCTTAAGACCACAGATGGTCTCTTGAAGTTTATAAGTATTCCAACAAAAGACCACTCAGTTGTGTCAAGTACACACCTTTCTTCAAAATCTGATTTTGACGTCAGTCTTGATGTCTTAATGAACCCATGTTTTGCCTTAAAACCCTCCTATGCCTGATGGCTCACACCTTCAGACAAATCAACCGAGTTCTAAACTTGGTTGCATACATGGAGTCCATTTTAGACCTTATGGAAACTTGATTTGCTAAAGCTTCTTTGATGTAGGTAGAGTCATTACTTTCTAAAAGTAACATCTCATGCTCATCCATAGAAGATCGATATCTTTGTGGCTGATGGAGTTGTTTACCTGACCTTGCTTGGAGTATTGTTCATGGCACCTCCTCCTCAACATTTTGAGGAGCTTCTACTACTTCAACCTCGTTCTTTAATTTTCCGACCAATAGGAAAACTTGAACTAGGATCAAGTAACGGAGTTTTAGGTGATGACTATAGTGTTTTATGTCTCTTGAACTTCGGTAAGTTCAGAATTATCTCCCACTCTTTCTTTTAGAGAATAACATATTCTCTAAGAAGAAAGCATTTTGAGACACAAACACTTTCCTCTACAACAGTTTGTGGAAGTGTACTCCTTTCTTTCAGAAAATGGTTCAAGAACTTCTTTTCTCTAGTGCTTCAGATAATCTTTATTCAGTAATTAGAGCTATGGTTAACTGCGTGTATCCCCAAAAGGTAATAGGCAATGTTGACTCAACCATCATTGAACGCACCATATCTAATAAGGTGTGATTCCTCCTCTTAGATACGTCATTGAGATGTCGTATTCCTAGAGGAGAGAGTCATGAAACAATTCCACATTCTCTGGAATGGTCAATGAAATCTTTGGCTCAAATACTCACCTCCTCAACCTAATTGAAGGGTTTTGATTTTCTTGCCAAATTGGTTTTGGACTTCACTTTGAAACTCTTTGAACATTTTCAAAGGATTTGAACTTGTGGCGCATTAAGTAGATATACCCATATCTACTAAAAAAAAGCGTCAATGAAAGTGATGAAATAGTACTGTAAACCTTCTTCTTAGGACTAGTGCTCATAGGCCCACATACATAAATATATTTACATCCTAATAAGTCATTAGCTTGTTCACCAATTCCAATAAGAGGTGGTTCTAGTCATCTTACCCATCAGACATGCTTTATAAACATTGAACTTTTCAAAGTTTAGGTTTTCCAAAATCCTGCACTATGCAGGTTTCTGAATGCATTTCTGATTGATATGACTTAAGCTTATAGTGCCAGAATTATGTTTCATTTGAGTCATTTGTTCAAACTCTTGGCTCAACCATTAGCATCTATTCGATCGTATCCAAGTGCTCTCATTGTTTCGCCAAGACAACTTCATTTTGGAAATCATTAAACTATTTTAACATTCCAGCTTCAGATGAATCTCATAGACATGAATCACCATGTGTTATTTTATTCATCTTTGAAGATTTGAAGTAATCTATCCCTTGTATTTGTGCTCAATTGGACTACATACATCCATATGCATGAGTGTTTGTTGGCACGTTTACCCTTTCTTGTAAAAGGTACAGTCATGCTTTGCAGACATCACATGTTTCAAAGTCTTATCATTCAAAAGTTTATTACTGTGACGCTTCTGAATGCGCTCTGATTTGCATGACTTAATAGATAGTTACAAGTTTTATGTTTGAACATGATTATTCCTTTTAAACCTTTTGGTTTCGATGTGTTGGGTGTGTTTATCCGTGATCCTCTCTCTCTCTAATTGAGAGTAAGAAATTAAATTTCTACTTATAATGAAAATATAGAATCACCTATATATTTCTCTTATAAGTCTTGAGGAAATGGATAAACAACTAACTCTTCATAAGGAACTACAATTAATTGCATATTCTTATTTGAAAGCATATCTACTTTGCTGTAGATCCTGCACATTTGCTTAAATGCGAGTTTCACAGCCGGTATCTTATACTCAAAGTGGGTTTAATAAGGGTAGTGTGTATCATATACGCATTTGCCTAGAATTGAAATCATATCTCAAGTCTTCCTTATAGTTATTCATGCTCCCAGTGTCATACATGATCTGGTTGTTAACAGGTTGCCGTCATTGGTTGGGTATGTACAATTGTTTGTCCTTACCTTTCCTTTGACTTCTTGTCTTTGATAGATTTCTTAAATCTTATTTTCCCTTTCACTAAAAGACTATCTTTGGTTGCCAACCTTTTGGCTAAAGGGGATCTGAGGTTTCTCATGTTTTAAAATAGTCAAATTATTTCAGAACATGAGTGCCATCAATTGGCCTTTATCTAGCTTAACCGAGACTATCTGGTTATTGGTTTCATATTTTATCGATTCTAACTAGTTCGATGAACTTGGTTTTGAGTTTGGTAATATTGAAAACCTTCCTCTAACCTTCAAACATTTTGAAGTTAAAGTTGTATGAATACTATGACATTACATGTATTCATTTAGCTCAATGTTATATCAAAGACATGTTTCTTTTAATTCGCCTCCAAGACAATCTTGCGATGGCAATGCCAATTAAGGAATTGGCGTAATTGTTTCTCTTTCTCAAGGAGAAAACAATATTTTATTAGGGGTGGATGTTTGAGTGAAAAGACATAAATAATTCTACGAGACAAAAAGATTCATTTTAGTTATTATTCATCAAAAGAAATTAAACAAATTTTAATTTCAAATCAAAACACTTTATCAACTCTCATTTAGTGTTTTAATTTACCAAGACCCACAAGACTCATGGGCTCAAGTGGACTTTGGCCCAACAAAACTCGATCCCATGTTATCTTTGGTGGATCATGTTATGATCGATCATTCAAAATGACTCTTGGCAAGAAATTTGTATCGAATACAATATTTCTCTTCCTCTGCTCTTGGCCCAAAACTATTTTGATAGCCAATTTAAATTGACCTAGCTCCCACCCTACTTATTAATGATGGACAAATAATTCG
This sequence comes from Portulaca oleracea, assembly GCA_029582165.1. NCBI lineage: Eukaryota > Viridiplantae > Streptophyta > Magnoliopsida > Caryophyllales > Portulacaceae > Portulaca > Portulaca oleracea. The sequence continues at coordinate 14,234,422 of CM055888.1, read as the reverse complement.
CTTTGGCTTTCTTTATTTATCCATCTAAGTGGTGTTTCGATAGGTTGAGCAATAATTCATTTTGAGAGTAGGTTTTATTATCCTAAGCATGCAATTCTAGGTGAACTCTTTCGAAAAGCATAAAAGGCATAATAAAACAACATGTCATAACAAACTTAAAGCATAAATAAAACCCCTAGTATGGCCACCTAGACTTAATCAAACTAATTTTAACTAAGCCTTGATAGTCTTCAAGAAACTCTTCTTGGGTTTTGCGACTTCCTTGGATGGACTCCCACTCGAATCACCACCTCTATTGTTGTTGGGCTCCCACTCAACTTGATGTCTCCAATTACAACAAATTTACAAAGTGGACCTCTTTAAAGAGACCTTACATGAATTAAAATAACTTAACTGAAAAATTAAATTTAAATTAATTCAACGACGGCACGCAGGCCGTATTTCACCCAACCCAGTACGCAGACCGGTAAAACCGACTATCTATCGCCATACTAGAAGCACATGCAAAACATGTAATATTGCAATAATTATATCAAATATAACACATGCTTAAATAACAAATTATAAAGGCATATATATAATTGCAACACAACATATATAAGGAAACAATTATTAAATATGGTTTCCTAAAAGATTGCATGATAAAATAAACAAAATTCCAGATTTTATCTTAATTACCTAAACAGATTTAGGATTTTATACTCATACATACAAAATACTTGACTTTCCTAAAATCAAGGAATCTAAAAGATACTATATCTTTTAAAGATATTGTAAGTTTCCTAAACTTTACAAACTAATAGATTTATGCCCATGAACTGATTTAGTAGTAATAGGATAAAATAATTAATTTCTAAAATTAATTACAAACCCTAAAATACATGAATTCACCAAAACTGCTGGCAACACGGTCCGTGTTGGATCAACACGATGCATGTTGCTTCGATTCAGTTAATTTCGTGAATGAAAAACTTAAATAAAAAATATCATAACTTATCGAATTTAATAATTTCATATTATAGTGTTATCTAATAACCCAATATGAACATTTTCCAGAATTTTAACAATTTTCAAAAGATTGTAAAATTTTAGGGAATTAAACATTTTAATTCTCCGTTTAAAAGGAAAATAAATAATAACTGTCCGATAAGTTTAACAATCAAATTTTATAATTTTCCCATATAGTAGGTTCATCCAATATGCTACTGTAAAAATTTTAGATTTTTATCCAATTTCTAAAATTAGAATAAAAATCAGAGAAGTAAACAATTTTACTTTTCTGTTAATCTATAAATTAAAGGAAAATTAGTTAACGCTTTCGAAAATTCACGAAAAATTTATCCATAACAGAATGGTTAGCCAGTAACCTACTGTAAACTTTTCAGAAAATTTGCAAATTTCTATAAATTTACAAAATTCAGAGAAGCAACAAATTTATTTCTCTCAGATCTGAAAATCTAAATTAAAAAATATAATTTGAACGGATAAATTAACGGAAAAATTTTCCCTACTGTAAAATTTTTAGAAGTTTTACAAATTTCTACAAATTTATAAAATTCAGAGAATAAACGAATTTTATTTCTCTTCAGATATGAAAACTCAATTGAAAATCCATTTTAAAAATCTACAAAAATTATGGAAAGTCCAAAACACTTCCAGACACCTCCAGTAAAAATTTCAGAAATTTCCGAATTAGTTTGATATTTTATTTCTATTTTTCATATTTACCTTAAATAAACTAAATCAGAAAATAATTCTACAAAACCCTATTTTGTGAATTTTGACCTATTTCATGTATTGCCTACTGTTTAACAATATTAAACAAGATTGTTTCTAAAATATTCAAAATTGAATCAAGTTTATGTCATATTTAACGATTAAACAAACATAAAATCGATTAAATAAAGGCAACAAGAAATAAATAATAACAAAGCATGAAATTTTACAATAAAATTTCAGATTTATTATCATGAACAGTAAAGATTAAACTTTCATAAAGATTCAAAATTTAGGCATAAATCTACTCTAGCATATTCATAATATAATTCAACTATTGACAAAATTACTTACGAATACAAGTACAATACTTTAGCATGCAATTGGTGGCTCTAATACCACTGTTAGGTTTTAGGTTATCTATTTCCTAAACAGATACAGATTAATTGGCGGAATATTCGTAACAATTATAAAACACTTAATCACAACAATTGCAGAGGCTTTAGTAATTATACCTGATCGCTAATCCGACTGATGAAGAGGTTGACCTTCGAGATTCCAATGCTGAAATCCTCTACTGAAAGTCCACGCATCACTCCGGGAACCCGACTGCTAGATCGACCCGATCGAGACGAATCTCAATCTAAGATGTATGTGAGATTGTTTCGGAAACAAATAATGTTTCCTGAAACTGGAACTGCAAAACCAAAAGAGAGAGGAACTCAGGAAATCACCCTGGTATCTCTCTAAGAGTCTCAGGCAGTTGGTGTGGTATAATCTCTCACAAAGACCCCTTTATATAGTGTTTAGAAAACCTAGGGAAAGGTTCAAAACCCTAAAAGGCCGACTTAACGCAACGGCACGCTTCTCAGGCCCAACACGGTCCGTGTTGAACCAACACGGTCCGTGTTGGACTCCAGAAGGTCCATTAATTCGGCCCATGGACACCACGGACCGTGTTGGGTCAACACGGTTCGTGTTGAACCCAATTCGGTCCGTGTTGGGCTAATTTCTCACAGAAATCAGTTCCCAACTTTTCTAAACGTAATACAATATCTCTTAGGTTACATACATTGTTCCAGGGCACTAACTTGTGTGACCCAGTAGGACCAAATAATATAGTTGTAATTAAACATATTTAATTACTAATTATAGAGGTCTCTAGCAAGACATATAATTACTATATTACTTTGGTTTAATTTCCGTGTATATCGAACATTGTCGGGACATTCCCAACACAAATAATCCCGAGCTTGAGCATGAGAACAACTATGATTGTCTGGTTTAGGATACGAAGGATCGATTAAGGCCCACTTGCACTTATACACGAGGTATTTTGCTCAACAGGAAGTGTTTTGGTTGAAAATCTCAAAGATTAGCAGTTTTTCAACCTTCGTGTCCTTGTTTGTTTATATTTGCTTCTTCCATTAGATTGTTGAGGCGGGTTGGGGAACTAAGTGCATGATTGGGGACAGGAATATTTTCTTCGCCTTTTGTTTTGTTTTGTTTTTGGTTTTTCACCTCTTTTTCTTCCCCTTTTTCTTTTCTCGTGGCTTTTGTGGGTATAGCTTCTAGAAACCCTCACGAGACCTTCCTTGTCCACCCGGGCTACCGGGGGGTTTAAAGGGCTTGATGCATGTGCTAAATGCATCCGCGATTCCTGCGAAAGTGAGTTACGATTTTTAGTTTCTTTTTCTCTGTTTTTATCTTTGTTTTTAGTTTGCTCAGGCAAGCAAACCCTGGTGTGGGAGTGTTGTTCGGTCTCATTCCGAATTTCTTCTCTTTTATAAGGTATTTTTGCTTGTCTTTAATAATTATTTTAGTATTTTTATTATGTTTTTACTCTTTTATTAGATTTTATAGCATTTTATTATTTTTGTTATCATTTTCGTATTGTTAAATATGAATCAAAAATATGAAATTGATAAATAAAATAAAAACCTATTTCTAAATCCTAACTAAACTAGCCCAAATCCCTCTTCAATTATTTCCTCCTTTTTTTTCCCCCCTTATTCGGCCCAAACAGGTCCCACCCCAGTCACCTAAAACCCACCTACCCATTTGCCCATAAACCCTATCCATCAATCCTACCCACACACCCAAACCCGCCTAACCATTTACCCACTTACCCTCACCAGTTTTCCCTTTCTCTCACCCAGCCGAATAACATCCCACTCCAAACTCTAATTTCATTTCCACATTTCATTCCCCCCTTTCCTTTCCTCTCTTCGTCCTTCACTCTCTGGTTCTCATTCGCCCAGCAGCAACCGACCCAACTACCACCATTCTCCATCTCTCTTCTCTTCTCTCCTCTTTTTATCTCCTTCTCTCTTCTCTTCTTCTCTTTTCTTTTTTTATCGCGATAAATCCCATCTCACTCACTCATCTCTATTTCTCTTGTAACAGAATCTGTTGAGAGGAGTACCACCACCATCAACGCATCATCATCTTCGTTCCAACCTTCAAGTTCATCTCCACCATCCATTTTGAAAAGAATCGACGGCTCGGATCTGAAAAGGAGGGACAAATTCAAGTATAAAGGGGAGAAAGAAGAGCCGATTTGAGATGGAGGTTTCGGCCTCAATTAGGATTAGGTTAGATTTTAGGTTTATTCATATTTTAATGCTTTGAATTCTATTTTTCATCTTTATTTTCGGTTTCCTTTCAATCGAAACTTTGGTTTGTTCCTGAATGTTTGTGATTTTCAAATTGCTAGTGTAATTTTCTGGGTTTGAATTGTGTTCGGTTCTTGATTCGGTTTTGTTTGATTATTTTGGGATGAATCTGTGATTGGTTCACTTGGTTTAAATGCTCTATTTACTCGTCATTTTCCTCCTCTGTTTTGTTCTGTCTTTCTTTTTGTCTCGGTTTGTAACAGTAGGGATTTAGGTCCCTCTGTTTCTCCCTTTTCTTTCCTCTGTTTTTGGTTGTTGATAGTAGAAATGAGTGTTTTCTTCTTTTCTTCTTTGTGTTGGTCAATTGACAGATAGTCAGTAGGTTTTTTTTTGTTCTCGTCCCTTTTATTTTATTTCAGTCGAATACTAGTATTAAGTTTAGGGTTAGTCTTATTAGATTAGATTTAGTTTCCATTAAGGGTAAAATCATTTTGGGATTAGGTTAGGATCAGTAGCAAGGGTTTGGTCTTAGTCTCAGTTGATAGAGTTAGGGTTTTACTAGTCTTTATTAGTATTAGCCACAAACAATTCAACTTTTAGTGAGGAGGAGGATTAAGAGTCACAAATCCTACTTCAAAGTGAGGATTTGAGGATTCTTAGTAATCCAAATCATGTTTTCTTGTTTGTTCGGGGGAAAGTTCGAGTGAAGGATTCAAGTGAAGATTAGTTCATCGAAGGTATAATTTCTTGCTCCCAATTTCATTATTAGTTGTAGTTTTATTGCTTTCTTATTTCTTGTTCTTAAATGCTTTCTTTAGTGTTGATTATTATTATCCATGTCTAGGTTAGTTTAATTGCTTTCTTAAATATTTACTGCTTTCCGCAATTGAAAACCCCATACACAAACTGATTTCCTTGTCAAGCCTAAACACCCATCCTTGCGGACCGACAACCCCTACTAAAAACCACAAAAATTACAACCGAACAACTTCCCTCATCAAAATATCAAGTCTAGCTAAACTAGGGCATATAAAATCATCATGGTCAAAAGAACAATATAAACTACAAGGAGACAAACAATGGGGTTGAGTATATGATCTAGCATGAGATGCACAAGGATTGGGGAAAGAGTGATCAGATGCACAATAAGAATTCTCAAAATCAAGTGTATCACATGCAAGCAATTCAAGCAAACTCCAAGCTTCATTAACAGTTTTAGCATAAAAACTAAAATGCTCTACTAGAGTACGAGTCTCTATATTCACCCCCTCAACAACAATGTCAAGAATATCTGATTTCCCAGGCACAATACCACATAGAACATAACATGCAAGTAATCACTCATAATAGTGCCAAAATAATTCCTGCTCAAATTGAGGAAAATCAAGAATTGCCAATTTTTTTTTGAAAATCAAAGATAAAAAGAAAAGACAAAGAAAGAAAAAGAAAACAACTTAGTCAACCTAAGAGTATTCATTTAATGGCTGCTAGGGATAGAGTCCCCGGCTACGGCGCCAAAAACTTGACAGGGCCGCAAGCGCACGGTGTACGGTGTAGCACGTCAAGGTCGATCCTACTGGGACTCAATCTAGCAACGCATTTAACTAGCTCTCTATGTGATTGCTAAGCTAACAGGGTTTTGATTTTAGAAAGGTTTTAATACCAATTAAGATTAATAAAGCAGAAAAATTAATCAAAGGTTCAATCAAGAGAGAAATACTTCTAGGGAATTGCTTTCCTAACAACGAGCATGATCATTATAACCTAGTTTGCACAATCATCCATTCAAGTCGAATCAAGAACTGATAACCACAAGAACTCTACTACTCTTTCGATGTTAATAGAATTACCTCAATTAACCTAAATTACAACTTTCGTATGCTTTTCAAGTTAATCAAAGTTGAAGGTCTCAGATTATCCTGTTATCAAAAGGGTTCCCTAGTTTGCTATTCTTTTCACAAATTTCACAAACCTAGGTAGAAAGGTTGGTAGTCAGATTATCCTAATTCACCTTTCAGTATTTCTGAGGTTAATCTCAACTCATAAGTATTCCAGACCTAAGAACACACATGAACATGAGAAATACAACTGTTTATTAATTCAAATGAAGAATTTGTGCACAAACGAGAAGCATTCAATCAAATTACATTGTTTTGGGTTGCAAAACCCTAGAATTCAAGAAATCTACTCACTCATATTCAATGAAAGGACGAAACAAGTTCCAATCATCATAATCAAATCTAAAACATAGAAGGAATATGAAAAGAAAGAACAAACTACGAAGAATATGTCCCGATTGAGTCTTTCGATCTTGGGGTGGAACTTTCTCCGTGAACGCCGCTACTTTCTCCTCGAATCTTGATCCTTGCCTCTCTTGACTCGATTCAATCTTGAATCTTGATGGAGGGGAAGAGGGGTAGGATGGAAGTATTGGGGCTCTCTTTCTCTCCTTGATAACCAAGAAGAACGAAGGAATGAATGAATTTTTGAGTAACCGCTTCCTCCTCTCTCTTTCTATTCGTGAAACCTAGTCGGGCTGACCTGTCCATACATCTCCGTACCACGGACCGTGGGTCTCACCACGGGCTGACCGTCGTGGCCTCTGGCCGTGCAGATCATGCTTCGTTTCGTCCCAAATTCATGCCACGGTATGGTTGTTATCTCTGGAGGCCCATGGTGTGTCCATTCTTGCCAAAAGTTGAGGAATTGTTGGTGTTTTGGCCTCAAAACCTATGAATTTACATAAAAAAAATAACAGCACCAAGTGTAATAGGAAAATTGGGATATTATAAATCAAGATTTACAATTAAAGATATCCCTAATTCACTATCAAAATCCCCTAAAAACATAGTTATAAAAAGCACTTATCATGTACCAACATAAACAATAGGTTTAGCATGTGAGAACATCAAGTTAGAACATCATGAACTTAAATATACTCTAATTTCAAAGCCATGCGATTATGAAAATATATGAAAACAACAACCCACCTAGCATTTCAAGTCATAAGTCAATAGTCACACCAACTATAAAACTACGACGAAATGAACAATAACTTATGACATAATGTGTTTGATCAACATCAAGCTTTGACAAAATGAACAACATGTTTAACATTGAGAGTACATTAGGTTAAACATGATGAACATCAAATTATCCCAACAATGTGCCCAATGAACATGATGTTGTCACAAAATGAACGTCAAGTTTAAGAATGAAGGACATTAGGCTAAAGCATGATGAACATCAACTTCTCAATTCCTACCAGAGAAGACACAAATTGACGACTAATTGATAAAATCGGTGAAGAAAAAAAATTGAACACCAACCTTTGAACGATCCCCAATTCACGCTAGGTTTTTATCTGCCAAAATTCCAGACGATTTTGCTCTCCAAGACGTCTGCTCTCCAAAGTCAGAATTTTTGAAAACTCAACGGATGTTTTTGGAAATGGTGTAGAAGTGAATGATCAGCTACTCAAGCAGTCACGCGTGCTTTCCCTCTTTCTCTTTCTCTCTATTTTTTTTTTTTTTTTTTGCTTCAAGTGACAAATCAATGGCTAAGATTATCATTACTCATATGCTTACAAAACTTCAATACTCATCATATCACACACACACACACACACATATGACTAAAAGGTGAGCATTTCCATTCATTAGAATCATCCAAAATACATCAATAACTGCCAATAATTTCCATATTAGAAATTATCTGTAACTTGTTCAATAAAGATAAACTCCAACTAAGTTTGCTCTACAATCCTTGATAACCAGTTCAGCTACAATGTGGTTCAGTTCAAATATTAAATATAGTAAACCATGCATGAGTAGTATAAGTATTCATGATTCTTCTCCTTTAAGCTGAGGTTGTGTTTGTTTAAAACCTCCTGCCAGTGAACACCTTGCATTCCAATTCTTCTAATACCCACATCAAGACTCAGTTGCCGTAGAATTGCCTGGTTGTATCAACAGTTATAGAAAAGATGATCATGAGATTCTCTTTCCGCTTTACATAAGAGACATCTAGATGCCATATGGTACCCAAATCTTTGTTGTCTCGTCTTGCATTTTTAACCTGTCTTGGACTGTTAACCAGGTAATAAACGAACATTTAGGTATTTTCCATTTGCTCCAAATGAACTCGTGCCCCCGGGATATCATCTGACTTCTTCAAAAAAAAAATAGTAAGCATCTGCAATGGAATAATCTTTAGCATTGCCATGCCGAGAGATTTGTTCCCTGATTTTCAACATGTCTCTTGTACCATGAGCAGTTACGACTTCTTAAATATATATATATATATATATATATATATATATATATATATATATAGCCTGTTTCTGTTGCAATATATATATATTTAATATATATATATATACATATATGTGTGTGTACACATACATACATACATACATACATACATACATACATAGTGCGCACGCATTATATATGCATTTGGTGTGCATAGAGAGTCTACATTAGTTGTATATTCAATGCAATTTAGTCATAAATATGTTATGTATTAATGTTATTGTACTGTATTAGTTATATTTTGATAATAATATAACACTTTCATGAAAAAAATATGAAAATAAAAAGTAAAGATACAATCGATATGATTTATTCCCTGATTTTAAACATGTCTTTAACACCATGAGCAGTTCTGACTTCTTCAATATATATATATATATGTGTGTGTGTGTGTGTGTGTACACATACATACATACATACACACAGACACACATATAGTGCGCAAGCATTATATATGCATTTGGTGTGCATAGCGAGTCTACATTAGTTGTATATTCAGTGCAATTTAGTCATATACATGTTATGTATTAATGTTATTGTACTGTGCATTAGTTATATTTTGATAATAATATAACATTTTCATGAAAAAAATATGAAAATAAAAAGTAAAGATACAATCGATTAAAACACCATAATTTATGGTCTATAAGCAAAATATATAATACATGTGACATAAACAAAAACAGAAAAATAATTCACAATACAAAGTAGAAAAAACTAAAATGACGTAAAAGATAAATTGGAGAAAATAATCTAAATACGAAAAAGAAAAAAGAACTAATAAATTTAACAAAAAAGGAAAAAAATGTTAGATAAATAATTGACACTACCCAAATTTGAAACCCTAACCCTAGTTTTAAAGTTCAAATTGCAGGCATCCTACCAACCAACAACTTAATATAATGCATGTCTTTATTCTTTTTCATATTTTTGTGAAAATTCAATGGTAATTTTTTGGGTTGGAAATGTAGATCACATGTTGCTTGATTAAGTGGGATGGACTAATATTGGGTTGGAGAACAAACGTTGGTACTCCCCTGAGCTTGGTACGGGAACTCGTGAAAGATATAAACCCCTTGGGAGAAGGTTAGTTTTAGTTTACACTGGGTATTAATTTAGTTCCTCATGTTGTTAAATTTGCATTTTAATTTTATGTAATTAATTTCAAAGTGTCAATCCTCAGTTTAAAGTTGTTTTAGTCAATCTTAGTTTCTTTAAGGCTCTGTAATTCGGCAACATCATATTTAAAGTAGCTTTAGTGGTTTGACCAATCAAAATATTGTCTTGTCAAATACCGTCGCAGCTCTGCTTGGAAACCATAATGTAGCTAATATACAACAACTATCTAATATCCAAATTGACATTCGCAAATTAATCTTTTTTTTTTTTTTTTTTTGCAGAACAGAACTTAAACTTATGAATTTTGGCTTGGAGTTACACGATTGTTGGTTTGCTCTATTCATCAATTTTCAAACTTTAATACGAAATTCTTTTTCTCTAACATCTTGATGATAATCCAACAGGCAGCTTAACACCTTGACGCATTATATTATACATAGTTTCTTTTGTACTTCACAGACAAATAAGGGATAGTAAACCAAAAATAATAAAGTAAAATATTATCATTGCATGGATAGATACACTAATTATTAAGTGCACTAATACATTAAAAATAAACATCCTAATTTCCATTAATTCCACCTTGATTTGATCCTAAAATTCTTAGTATTTGACCTAAATAATTCTTATTCTTACAGTTTTTTCATATATTAATACAACGAATTGTAATATTGTTAAAACTAATACAAAGAACGTCAACTTTTATTGTTCCATATTATATGTAGATATCACTACGTGTATTGTTACGGAAAATCAGGAGATTTAATATTGTCCGCATTTTTCTCAGAGGAGAATTTCATATTGTCTACGTTTTTCTCAGAAGAATCTGTTGACGATCGTAGACCATAAGGTGGGGGAGGAGGTGGAGGAGGTGTTAAAGGAATGGATGGTGGAGTGCCGAAAGTTCCTGGTAGGGTTGGGATGGTTGGCATGATAGGGATGGTTGGCCTGATGGGGAAGCTAGGCAGGACTGGTATGAGCCTCGGTGGAATGAGAGGTCGTCTTTGAAACGAGGGTAGTGTTCGAAACATTGTAGGCTTGTAAAAGAGAGAGTTGGGTTGCTCGTCTATTGTATGTTTGAGCTTATGAGATAAATCTTGGGACGAATTGTCATCCTGCAACAAATGTCGGGCTTCAACTTGTTGTAATGTGATGAAGCATGAGATTAACAAGAAAGTGAGCATGATTTCCAAAGTAAGTGTGGAGAGAAATGTGGGGTTTGTTGAAGGCATTTTGGTGGAACTTTTGGTTAGAATAGAGATATAGGATAATTTGTTAGGCAATGATTCAAAGGATGCAAGTGAGTTTTTATAGTGTGTTGTGGGCACAATGTTGAATGTTGCATGGCACGTCTACCCAAAACCTACCTTCAACAACCCATGGTTTTCATGTTGAGGGAAAAATAGTTGGAAGTAATGTGCAGTGTGTTTTATTTGTTGTTGTTGGACAACATTTTGTTGGAAACAATGTATGACATGCATGAGTTGATCTAACAAAAAGGTATTAGATACATTATTATGATTGGGTTATATAATTATATTATTGAGGTAGAACTTGTATATTTCATTCAAATTGTTTGTTCCTCTTTTTATGTTTAGCGTTAGTGTCCAAGCATTATAATCAAATTTACTGTATGACCTGACTCACAATGATATGCAAATTGCTAATAAAATTAATTGTTTTATTAGAACATCTTATGTCTTTCGTGCTTATATATAAGTTCTATTAGCATATGTTCTATACCATGTCCAATATTTAATATATATCCTAGATTTTTTTTGCTCATCTTTTGAGGGAGCACAAAAAAGAAAACAAGAAAACACAAATGGGAAAATGAGCCAATAATGATAAATTGTTCATGAATAAGTGATAGAAGGAAAAAAAAAAAAAAAGAGGATGACAACAAAAAAAAAGGGGGAGAGAGAGAGAGAGAGAAAGTTTATGCACACATGAGATGAGTTTTAGAGCACTTGGAAATTATTGCGAGTGTTCATAACTGATATCTTGTGAACTAATTTCACATTTAGTATTTGATTTCAATCTCAACTAACATGGCTCCTCTTTAGATTTGTTTATTTTATTTATATCTCCTCTCTCATTCAATCATAGTATCTTGATTCTTTTATGTTTCCATCTACTTCAAGAGGAGTTTATGCTAAGGATTGAAATATTAGTGCAAATGAGAAGCACCATTGGTATTTAGTGGAAGAAAAGAAAATTATATAGCTCAAGTGGATATATAAATTGTATTTAAAAGTCTCCTTAGAGTTTTGCAGGGAAATGTGGGATAACTCGCACACACTGCCACATAAGAATAAATGGTGATTTTACTTGAGTAGTTAAGGTCGATAGTCAAAACTCATTTCCCTTAAAACTTATTTACTAAACCATGAAAGGACTCCTAAGTAAAACTTAACTTGCTTATGAACAACAGGACAAGAGATCTCAACTTATTTTTAAAAGAGTTTTTGCAATCAACATTCTCAATATGTGTTCTAACACACTAAAAACTTGAAGAGGATGAGAAAGATGGGATGAATTGCATTCAATTATTTATATGGGATGAGTGAAGCCTTTAAGAATGAACTCCATCCAATAAAAGAGGCTTGGCCCATGACATAATTCTTGAGCATAAACATAGAGTTAAGTTAACATTTCATAAAGTCAAATCAGATTGTTATGAATGATAATCAAATGCTTTTATCTAAGGACATAAAATTAAGGAAATTAAATCTTATGTAAACTAGACATCAATATGAGTTGTATTCTAGCAAACACAAGTCATGTTGGTCAATACAGTCAACATCATATTGAACGCGGTACATGTCATACTAAGAACAAGAATTGTTCCCAATGTCTACCTACATGGCTCGTGTAACTTATGACACGGTCCGTGTTAGTCCCGCCGAGCATATATGGACTCGTGTTGACCTTCGGGGTGAACCTTAGGTTGATTTATCATTTCCAAACATGTTTTTACCATTTATGTTTTTGAAATACCTCAAAAAGTTTAATTATAATATAATATGAGTTAAAACATAGTTGGCATTAGAAGAAAGTTTACAACTTAGAGAACAATGTGGCTTTGAGAGATATGATGATAGCACTTAGAAAAAGTCGATAAATTATTGACCGGTTTGTAAGATGTTTTGAGATAGACTACAAAATATAGAATTTTTTATGTGGGGATTCTTGTGTTAACAATAGTTAAATTTGTGAGCCAAATGAAAGAAAAATCATTTCTTTCCGAACTTGTGTATTCACAACAAATAGTGCAGGCAATTAATCTGGCTTATAGAGGTAAGTGGGTTTCAACCCACAACAAAAGGATTAGTTCACCTTACTCGCTACTACAATTCATGGAATATGGATTGAAAGAAATCAAAGGTGTTTTACTTAGAAAATAAAATGTTGTTGCTTTGACTTATATAAATTGAAATAGGAAATCAAAGTTAATCTCTAAGGAAGAAAGAAGATATTTAAACCATGGGTTGACCAAATGTAATAAAGACAATCAAAGATAAGAATTAGGAATCATTATTCATATAACTAACTTAGCATGTTGCTTAACATCATCTATTGTAAATTAAAGCCCATACATAAATATTATTTTAAAATTAGTATTTGTGGATTCTGGTTTGCTAAGCATACTAGACTGCAATTGGTTACCTTTTTTTCCAATGAAGATAGAATAACATAAAACATAAATATTGTGTACTTATTTTTTCTTACTTGGACAACTAGGGTGTGGGTCAAACCTACCCAAACCTTCAAATTTTACAATCGCACATAGACTTGCTCAGGGGCGAAGCCAGAAAATAATCAGTGGGGGTGCCCAACTTTTGTGTTGCTAGCTTTATTGAAAATACTTTGAAGTATCAACTTATTATAAAATACTTTGTAGCTAACCTATTGTTTTGTATGACAAAATTCATTTAAAATTGATTTACTATAACTATGTCTCTACTACCGTAACTTAATCAATCTAATCCTACCTAATAAATTAAAATCAATTCATAATCACATTAATAAAATCTATGTATTATTCCATTTTTAGTCCATAATGAGACATGCACACATATATGAATACAAGGTCCATCTATATAATTTTCTCTAAATTTACTTGTCAAAATACATGTTGATAATATTATTTTATTCTCTATAAGGAAAGAAGGTAATTTAAGTTAGTTGGAAACATGTAGTTTTTAAATACAAACATTGTTTTAAATCAGAAGCTAGCAGATAAGAAAATTTACAGAATTTCAAAATTTATATTTAAAACATTAGTAAACAAAAAAAATAATGGAAAGACAATTAAATATTTGTATCAATTTAAAAATTTAGAAAAAAGGATTAAGAGCGCTTATGTAAATGAAATTATTGATTTATTTAGCTTGTAAACAAATGAGAAGAAAATTAAAAAAAAAATATATGAATGTCAATAATTAAACAACTTTCATAACTTTGAACTCATGACCTCTCCAATCAAATAACAAGGGATTAACAATTAAACTATAAACAAGCAACTACAAATTGTTAATCTAATTTGGTATTATTAAATTTGCTAGGCATAGGGGGTGCCACGGCTCCCCCTAATCCCCTTGTCTCCGCCCATGGACTTGTTGTAAAAGAAAATAAACTAATATAAAAGTTACTTGATGATGCATATTGCATATGACTAGAAAATAAGAGTTGGGTATGAAATGGCCTAATATCAGTGACAAGCTTTAATTAAGAAGAGTAGTCATAAGGTCTATTTGTCTATATTCCTCCTGAAAAAAATGTGTACTGATAATATGATGATCTAAAAGCTACCATCTCACCATGTTGCTTGTTATATCAACTAGCACATTCCATGATCTTCATTTCAATAGGTTAATAAATAATAAATGTATTAAAGGTTTTGAACGTTTCAACTCTAAGTACTAGCCACATAATTTATTTATTTTAATTAAAATAGTAATTAATAACGAAATAGTTTTGGCACCATAATTGTGAAACAATAAAGATACTTGTTAACATAATATAATAGTTATAAATTCTTTGAAGTTCTTTGAAGAAATAATAAAGATCTTCTTCTTCTTCTTGTTATTATTAGTCCTAAACCCGTCGCATGGATGTATTAAAAAGTAGGAATGTATATAATAAAGAAATGTCTATAATCTATATAAATATAAACACGAATTATAATGAAAAACTACTCCCTCCGTTTCATATTAATTGTCTAAAATGACTAAATTTCTTATATTATAATTTATCAAAAATTATAATATTCTTTTTGTTATGAATCTAATGATGGTGATTCTGTATATTAGAACATTGTATATATTCAAAATTAATGGCACCAAGGGACAATTAATATGTAATGGAGGGGGTTTCAAAAAAAAATGGAACGGAGGGAGTATATGTTCATAAGAAACTATAAATGATGTTATTTTACTTGCAATGAATATACAAACATATATGTATAGGTAGTATTTTTTATTAATATGTAGTGTATAACGAAAAGATCAATATAAAAGAAAAATAAACTATAAATATACAAATAAATTAGAAAGGATACACATGAATTAAAAAAAATTAAACTGCCAAAAAAAATATAAGAGTTGAACCAAAAATATTTAGATGAACAACCAAACTTGAAACTACTGGAATAAAAAAATTAAACCAAAACTATTAGTATAATTTTTAAGATAAAATGGAGACCAACAACATTATTTAAATACTATACTATAATATTCAAATTTTATACTTCATTGTATAGTGGATATTTACAATTTGACATGAATGGAAACACAAAGCAAACTGATAACATAAAACGATTTAAAGACATTATAAGAGTTTACCAAGGTGGCAATATGACATTATTAATTGACCAAGATGCATTCATAAGTTTCAGACTTAAAACAAAACACAACTACAATGCAGCCGCGTATCCCTGAACAAAGCCAAGATCTTGAAAGATCAATATTACCGCTCTTGCAGTATTGACCAACAATTATAATTCTAATATATTTGCAGAAGTATACCAAATAAATAGCACTTTTTCAACTTTGTTTGTAAAGTAGACATATTTAAAGAGACAATTAACAGCTCAAGATGCTATAATTAATATGTGGATGCTAACATTATCTAAACCTCAGTAAATATATATTCCTTCAAATTTTGCTTTACCAATTTGTCTGGAAATCACTTATTCCCATAGATAATATATTATGATTCTAGTGTATATAAAATGCACTTGCTATTTTTCCTATTAGTGCTATTAAGTAGCTCCCTTGATATTTAAAAATCAATCTCCTTATTCCATGCCTCATCAACACATAATTGACAACATTTTTCTTGATCAGAAAAGTGATTCTTGGCCTTTATCATTATGGTCGTCGTCGTCGTCTTTTTCAGTTTTTTCCTGTGTTTCTCCTCAAGTTCCTTTGGAATTTTTTGAAAGCTTTTTTCCGGTTGGTCAGAAAGCTCATGCCCATCATCATCATCATCATCATCTCTTGAGCAGTTTTGTCATCACTCAGATCACAATTTCCACACAAGAATTTTTTTTTCAAAATTGAAATCTAAAATATCCGAGAAAAAGGAAAAATTGGAAATTCAAAGTAAAGAGCAAATGGTGTCGATTAATTCAAACCCAGATATGGCAAGCAAGAAATTGCCAAATAAAATAGAAAAAAGTGACAAAAAAAACTATTATATTTATAATTATCTTTATTATCATTGGTTCTGGCTCCGCAAATTGCTCTCCTTTCAGTATTTAGAGGGGTCCACTAACATTCCTATTAGATTTATACAGATTTGCCTCTTTCAATAAGTCAATAATAATGTTAATACACTACATTATTAAGTAGTTAATATCTTGTGGCTTGTTTTTATAAAAAATTAAATTAACCTAAAAGGGTTGTGGTACATTTTTTTGTAAAAATTCTCAAACAATGTTCCCTCAAATTATAAGAAATGTAAATGAAAGTAGAGAAGTTTTTACAAAATCATTAAAAAAGTAAAAATAGAAAATTTTCTCATGCAATCATACGGATATAGGAAGTGATATTAGTCAAAATGATTTTTTTTTAATGAACAAAACAACTTATTTGAGTATAGTGCTGTGATAGTTTATTTTTTAAGAAAAATGTTGAACTAAAGGATATATTGTAATTCGGGTTAGATAATGAGTTATTCGGGTTAGATCGGGGTGTATATTTGGAACTAACAAATGAGTTATTCGGGTTAGATAATGAGTGGGGTGTGGTTTAGATTTAGGTAGGTTTAGTTCGGTTTGAAATCTTAGTTTTTTATTTTTCCGAGAGCAAACTTTAGTCAATTAGGAGTTTATTAGAAAGGAAAGATGTTGTAAATTGGTAGGTTTTGTTTTAGATCCATGAAAGTTCTGATTGAGTGTTTTTCTTATGTGATTTTGTATTTTGAATAATCAAATTCTAAACTATATAGTGGATAAACACAAATATTAAGTTCACCTTCATACGTAAAATTAAGTTTATGCATGTTTGAGTTTTCAACTATTAATGTTCTAGCTTAAATCGACATTTTCGGAATAGTTTAGGTTTGAATTATATAACTCAGATTTGAATCTATTTGTATCTCTGTAGATTCGATTTTCATTGGTTTGATTTGTGTTTGAAATCACTCGAGTTTGCATAAGGTCAAATGTTTTGTTCGATTCCATGTCAGTCGCTTTCAATCACTGAATCATTACCAATTCACTATAGTTGAATATATATTTAAATTTAAAGGTGTGTTTGATGCAAATAAAAATCATTTTTTAGGAAAATAAGTTTCCTTGTAAAATAAATTTTCAAGGAAAATAAGCTTTTAAGTCATATTTTCAGTTGTTTGATATATATATATATATATATATATATATATATATATATATATATATATATATATATATATATATATATATATATATATATATATATATATATATATCTTGGTGTAGAAAAGAAAAAAAAAAGAGTAAGAGAGCAAAGATGAGTCTCATGAGAGAAAAAGAGTTGGATGAGAATTGAATTGTTTCCAGTAGAGATATGAGCGAACGAGAGAAACTTTGATTGTGAGGAATAGCATAGACCAGGAAATTGGATTTGCTTAAGATCAGACCTAAGAAAATAGTTTACAAAGGAAGGGGTAAAATGATTTTCACTGAAATGATTTTTCCCATTTTTTAGCTGTCAAACACTCTAAAATGAAAATCTTTTTTTGAAAAATGTTTTTCCTCCCCACCTAATACATCTAGAGCTGGCAAAAATTTGTCTGGCCTGGAAAAAACAGGGTATATACATATGAGACTCGATTTTTGGTCCGAATTTTAACATTGACCGAACTTATCTTACCCAAATTTACCCAGACCCAAATTTTTGCTAGCGCTAAATACATCCATAGTGTAGTCATTGTGAATTAAAATTTTGGGTGAGATGTGCCAGCCACCTACAAAGTACAAACACAACCCAGCACTATTTAATTGACTTACATTATTTTGTTTCCTGATAGAATTAATTGACAGTATTTATTAAGAATGTGACAATTTTTTCCCCCTCGTCCTAAACAAGAAAGTGACTTAACAAAAAAGAAGCTTTTATTACAAAATGAACAAAAAGAAAGACAATATAAAGTCGCGTTATATATGAAAGAAGTTGCGGTCCAGTATATAGACAGCGGTACACATGGAATTGCCGGCCCGCCGGAGCATACTATTCTCTCTTTGTCTAATTAATTACCATTACAACGTGATTTCTTGCAACACCCCACCATTGCAATAATAATATTAACATTTCCTCTTTAATTATTACATTACATTTTATTTTTCTTTCTTTCTTTCTTTCTTTCTTTCTTTGTTTTCTCACTACTACATCACATTCTTGTTCCTACGTTGTTTCCCAGCTCCCTCCAATTCTCATCCACCGACAAAATCCCATTGTTCCATTAATATTAACATTTAACACCCCCCCTTCTGATCTCCTCCAAATCAAATCATCACTCATTTTTATTCTCTCTTTCTACCCAATTGAGATCTCACCCTTTTGTTTTGGCATCTTGGGATTGCGGAAGAAGAAGAAGAAAGAAGAATGCTAAGTTGGTGTGTTGGGCAACGGCGAGTTGCCCAGATCCGCCATGAATGCCGGCACTGGAAGCTCACAATCCTCTGCCTAGTGATGACCCTCCTCGTCTTCCGCTCCATGCTCGGCGCCGGAAACTATGGCACCCCCGAGCAAGATTTGGAGTTCCTTGCCAATCGCTACAGCCATACTCGTCGTGTTCTCGAAGAACAGCAACCCAAGGAGGATTCCAAATCTGATTCTACTCCGACAACAAATCCCAACAGCTACGAGGCCTTCGACATTAGCAAGATCCTCGTCGATGATGAACCCCCGGAAAAGAGAGACCCCTCCAAACCCTACACTTTGGGCCCCAAGATCTCCGATTGGGACGAGCAGCGTGCCAAATGGTTGAGGGACAACCCTAATTTCCCCAATTTCTTGCAGCCCAATAAGCCTAGGGTTCTTCTCGTCACTGGGTCTTCCCCCAAACCCTGTGAGAATCCCGTCGGTGATCACTACCTTCTTAAATCGATTAAGAACAAGATTGATTACTGTAGGATTCATGGGATTGAAATCTTTTACAATTTCGCATTGTTGGATGCCGAAATGGCTGGGTTTTGGGCTAAGCTTCCTTTGATTAGGAAGCTTTTGTTGTCTCATCCTGAGATTGAGTTCTTGTGGTGGATGGACAGTGATGCCATGTTTACTGACATGGCTTTTGAGGTTCCATGGGAGAGGTACAAGGACTCCAACCTTGTTATGCACGGTTGGAATGAGATGGTTTATGATCAAAAGAATTGGATTGGTCTCAACACTGGTAGCTTCTTGTTGAGGAACACTCAGTGGGCATTGGATTTGCTTGATGTTTGGGCTCCAATGGGTCCCAAGGGTAAGATCAGGGATGAAGCAGGAGCTCTTCTCACTAGGGAGCTCAAAGGGCGGCCGGTTTTCGAGGCTGATGATCAGTCTGCAATGGTGTATTTGCTTGCTACACAGAGGGAAAAGTGGGGTGACAAAGTTTACCTTGAAAATGCCTACTATTTGCACGGTTATTGGGGTATATTGGTGGATAGATATGAGGAGATGATTGAGAATTACCACCCTGGATTGGGTGATCACAGGTGGCCATTGGTCACTCACTTTGTGGGTTGCAAGCCCTGTGGGAAATTCGGGGATTACCCGGTTGAGAGGTGCTTGAAACAGATGGATAGAGCGTATAATTTCGGGGATAATCAGGTTTTGCAGATGTATGGATTTACACACAAGTCATTGGCTAGTAGAAAGGTCAAGAGGATTAGGAACGAGACGGATAATCCCCTTGAGGTTAAGGATGAACTTGGTTTGCTTCATCCTCCATTTAAAGCTATGAAGGTATCATCGTGATGATCATGATAAGCCATACACACAAAATTGAGGTGTGACACCAACCCTGGTTTTTGTATTTTTTGGGCCTTTTTCTTACTCATAGATACACGTTACTTGATTTGTTATGTACCTTTGATCGTGATATGTTGATCCTACGTTTGTAGCAGTTGTCAATGATTGTGAACTACAGTTCTTTTTACCCAAATTGTTTATGTTAGTAATGCTTAAGTTAAATTGATCCAAAAGAGGAAAAATAATTAGATTGTTGTTGTATCTAGCTGTTCTGTTCCATCTCTTTGAATCACTTGACTTGTTGGCATCTTTGCCCATAAGCTCTGTCAATTTGGGTTGTTTTGTTTTGTATTTGTTCATATTTCATAAATGTTCTGCCATGCCTTTGAAAGGGTGGATCATAATTGTTGCTTAGATTAGGTACAGTAGAGCATTTTTAGTTCCAAATGCTATATTTTACTAGCTTTATGAAGGAGACCCATAGAGTTGGTGCTTAAAAGGTGCAAAATCTTAAACTTGAATTTGAGTTTCCCAAGTATGTAAACAGTTAATCTTCTCTCCTGATCTCCTTACAGCCTGTATTATAGCTCTCCTATTACATGTTTGCGTACTCCTCTTATTTCATTCTACTTGCTTTGAGTTTGAAGCATATATGCTACATGTGAGGTCCCATTGAACCTAGGTTGGCATTGATTGGTATTACGGTAGTGCATTCTATTCGTAGCATCTCATTCAGATTCTCTCTGTTTTGACCATTGCCCCCTAATGCGAATGTCCATTTGAGTAAAGCACCGATGGCACAATGGCCCTCTTTACCTGCCCCATATTCAGTGTGGGGGGTGTTGAGGGATCCGAACCTGAGGTATCTCGTCATGCTCAAAGAATACCTTGTTAATGAAGCAACTCAACCAAAAGCGTAAAGCTTAAATTCATGGTTGAAAGCCCAGAAATATGTTTATGGTCAAACAGTACGTAACTAGTGTTCTGGTTTGGGGCTAACAGGTTCCTGACTCATGTTTTCCCCTGATGTCAGCACTCAGCATTATGAATTTGATACTCACCCTTGTTCGCATCAGCAGTTTGTCAAAAGCTTAAACTCTTGGTTTACATCTTGCTCTTTCTGCGAACTTTGGTTTACTTGTACAGCTGCAGGTGAGTATCAAACTTAAACTCCTGTTTGCAGTTTCTTAGGCCTTAGCATAGGCTGTCTCAATATTTTATGCTGTGTTTGCATCTTCTGGTTATATGTGGTTTTACTTCCATGGTAGCGCCCTCCTAAGAATCCTATGAATGTCAAAAGATTGAGGTATCTTGACTTAACTGTGGCCGAGCAGTGCTGTCTGCTTGTGGTTTGTATATGTCGTAAGTTCAAGCTGCTCGATATTGGGCAATGCCAGTATTATTTCGATTGAAATTTAACATGCCATACCATGGTTGTCTCTCATAAGAATCGGTACCAGCAACTTTGTTGGTAGAAGAATTCCCAAGCAAGTTAGAAAGCATGGGGATACATTTGGATTATATAGTCCATTCCAGCTTGTGTCTATTATGTTGTTTTCCGTTTGGCCAAGCAGGATCATTACATGTAAACAACTCGAGTTTTTGGGAAAAAAATGCCACTAAACTTTTCAAATTATTCAAAAATACCACTGAGTTTGAAAAAGTGTCAAAACTGCCGCTAATTTTTTCAGTTAACTAAACATATGCCATCTAAAACCTTTAAACCTGGAAATGTAAGTTAAAAGGGTGAAAAGGTGAAGAATTCAATTTTTCAAAAATGAAAATGATGAAGTTTCTCACATACACTTCCCCCTTTTTACAATTGTCAACATTATTATCCCCCAATTTCAAATTAAAAACCCTACCCGCAACTTCTTAAATTTAGTGCCCCTCATCTTTCTCTTTCTTCTCCTCCCGATTGTTCATCTTCTTCTTCCCCACTGCCCTCCATCTTCCCCTGTTCATCTTCTGCGCACATCATTTCCTTTTCTTCTCACTTTTCTCTCACCTTCCCTGAAAATGTCTTACTCAACTGCTGAAAATGATGAAGGAAACTCCCATGGTCAATGTTTTAACCCCATTGAGAATGAATGGAACTAAACAACAGGGAGATGGGTATTACTTTTTTAAAGTTTTAATTTTTCAGTTTTCAATTATTTTTCAAATTTTTTTGAGCAATTTACCGGCTCAACCTAACTCCAAGTCATAAGGGCAATTTTGAACAAACTGGAAAAAATTAGTGACAGTTTTGACACTTTTTCAAACTCAATGACATTTTTGAATAATCTGGGAAGTTTAGTGACATTTTTTTTCAAGAACTCTAAACAACTCCCAAGAGCGAGATTTGTCGCTTTTAACCACGGATTGAATTCTATTTTTGGGTGAAAATTGTTGGTGGTTTGGGTACCCTTGCTTTTATTTTAAGGTTAGGTTTCATTAAGACGTAATTTGGTACTTGTGTTATCCCCATTTTTCATCCCTTTGCCTATTGGATATGTCCAAATTTTAAGGTTAGGTTTCATTAAGAAATGAGAATTTTCTCTCTCTACATTATGGTTTCCTAAACACAGAAATACAAAGTTGTTAGCTTCCAGTACATTACACTCTACAAGCGGATGCTTCTAGCAAAACCATTACAGGCCCAATTAATGTTGCTTTGGATAAGAACAAGCAGGCATGCAAATTGTCTTACAAGGATGCTCTTTTGAGTGGTTCCAAAGTCAATCATGTGGCGGATTGAGATTTGGGAGTCGATTCCGATAGTGAATGCACTCATAGCAACCCAGTTGAATCCTTTGATGGTGCAACTGAGCGTGACTTACTTGCTGATCTTGAGGATTCCATCCTGGAGGCTTCGAAAGGTAAAGTCAGAAGTAAGAGAAAACATAACACGTTGATGAAGTCGAAGTGGCAGCTTGTCAGAGATGTAACCTGTAGAGCTGTTCGGGGTTGAAAGGATGGTCAGGAGGTTAGGATGATTAGACGTGCGAACATGTTGAAAGAAGACAGTCTTGATGACATTGATGTTGTAGTAGACTGAATGGCTGTGACTATTGACAAAGATATAGGTGTGCGGTTCCTCGATGACCCACCAAGCTGAAGTTTTGGATCTTACATCATGTTGGAGGTGTGAAGGTTTCTTTTGATTGTTATAAGCGCGAAAGGCTTTGCTGTGTTATTTATGTTTAGCTATTTGGTTGTAACATGTATCTTTGTAGGTGGTTGTTTGCTGTTCAGTTTGCGAACTGCTGTATGTGTTGAACTTTAAGCCTTTTGGCTCTCAATAATCGAAAAAAAATGTAGTATTTTTTTATCTAGTCTTAAGACCAAGTTTTTTTGAAATTTTGAATTTTAGTCTAGTCTAAGTTAACCCAACCTGGTCCGGGTTTGATCCAACGAACACAACTATCTATGGCTTGCTTCTCCAACCTTTAATCAAAGCTCTCTTAAATTACTGTATCAACTTATTTAACACGCTGGATACTAGTATAAATGTTATTACCAAACACAATCTAAAAGCAGCTGTGCTTTCCTTTACTTCATAGTTTTGCCACTCTTTTTTTCTACCTCATGTCGATTGTGATTTTCTTCTTTCAAACGTCACCTTATCCATTCTTTCAAAGGTTTTAGGTTTGTAGTCTTCCTCCTAAAAAAAAATGTTTAGGTTTTTCTTAACAAAAAAGTTTAAATTTTAGTTTTTTTTCCGGTTTTCTAAACAAAGGCTTAAATGTTAGGTTTTCGGCTTTTTTTGAATATTTTATTTCTGAAACTTATTTTCCTTTTCAACTTTCAAGCAAATTCTATTCATTGAATTTTTCAGAGTTAAAATTTAACCTTTAATATCTTAAGCTTGTTTTTACAAGTTAAAGTGGCACATTCAAGATTAAAATCTGACTCTAATAGAAAGACCAACTTGCACTTCTTTTTTTTTTTTTTTTTTTTTTGGAAGCATGACATCAGATACAATAAAAAAAGAAAGAACGGACACCCTGATCAATACGGAGCAGCCCGCTTCCTAGCCGCTGTGGCCAGAAAGTGTGCCTCCTTGATTGACGCTCGAGGGGCATTTAGGGAGGTTAAAACTAAAAAGCGTGGAAACTAAACTAATATTACAAGACTCATTGACACTAAACTCGAGAAATTGTAAACTGTGAGTTGTTGCTTTGAACTTTTTCCTAACAAAGACAGAAGATTCATCATTCGACATCGATTTGGCCTTCCTTTTAACAGGTTGTATATCTCGAAACTGGGAATAGGTGGAAACCTGGTGTACCAGCGTACCCAGTCTCCTGCACCAATGGTTAATCTTACCTGAAAAAAGGGCCTTGTTACTTTTGGGTATGCTTCTTGATGTGCGACGTTTGCCGGGAATCTTTTGTGACTAGGGAGCATTGTGGTAGCCTAAGACAAACTGTGGGTTTACTGGGAGAGATATGGCAATCGGACTTGCCACCTGGGCACACTCTTGCTGCACGCCGTCTGGTTGTGTAGCGACACTGAGCTTACCAACGGTGTGAGTTGATGGCAGTTGCGATGCTGGTTTGATTTTAACTTTCATATAATTCATACTGAGAGGGTCAAAAACTTCAATGAAATTGCCTTTGAGCAATCCTTCATATGCTTCAACGTTCAATGACATGATTTGATTATCATGTCGTTTAGAAAACTGAAGTAGAGACTTGGTCTTTTTCTTTGCGTCTTCCGGGGAGAAGACGTTAGCCGGAGATTCCATAGAGCTATTGCAAGCCCTATCCTCTACGCATGACATAGTTTCTTCATGCGCAACTAGAAGATAGTTGCGAGGGTCAAAAGGACCCGATGGTCCATGCTTGGTGTGCTGGAAATCAACCCCTACCCGTACTTGATTCTCAACTGGCTGCACTCTTGCAGCCTGCGAACCCCTGTGGGCATCCCTCGTCTTAGTGGCATAAACCGACTCCATATTCGGTCCACAACCTCTAGAATCCCTTCCTTCACACGTATCCATCTTGTCACAAATTTTTCTCAAATCTTGTTGAGTTTTCTGTAGCTCCTTGTTGATGTCTTTGTCATTTGGGTCCAACACGATGGCCCGTTCGAGATCTCGAATGGCTTCTTCGGAATGGTTTAGTTTTCCCAGCGCTATCGCCCTCCTAAAGAGGGCTTTCACATTCAGCGGATCAAATTCTAACGCTTCTGTGCAGAAGGATAAGGTGAGATGATATTGTTCTAACTTCAAACTGCAAGCTGCCAAATTTAAACTAAGAGATATTCCCAAATCCAACATTTGTTTCTCATCGTCCTCACAAAGGGGCTCACCAGCACTGAGGAAAAGAAAAGCGGTGTCATAAGCAAAGATTGTTTGATCATAATCCTTACAACGAAACAACTTATTGCCCTCTTCTTTGATTTCTTTGGCTTTTAAAATGGCATGTCGCGGATGAGACATCTTGGCTACCAGTTGACGAACTTCTTGTTTGAGTGCGTCCATGGCGGTTGTCAATAGGAACAAGCCTTGAGAAAGTTGTCAAGAATTACAAGAAAGAGTAGCCACTATACTTCCTTTAACAGACACCCAACCCACCACTTTAACAAACTGATTCCTGAACTCTAGGAAACCTACCCCCACCGATAGTCCAAGCACAACACCACAAACAGGGAACAAGCTCCAAAACGGCTCCACACTGAGAATGCAAATTACCAAACGCTCGCACCTCTATGTCAGAGACACTACCCAAAAAACTTAGACTAACAACAACCACGAACCAATTTGGAAGCACCAAAGGATCGAAGACCAACAACAACCATTAACCAATTTGGAAACACAACTACTATAGAACGGAACTACAAACTGCCAAATTGAAGGAACTAGAAACAGAACACCCAACTACTAAGCTAACGAAAAGAAGCAAAGCCAAGAATCGAAATGGCAGACTGGAGTAAACAGCAAATCACCTGGCCACGGATGCATAGCTGCTGCCGGCACCGAACCTGGTGCCCCCAATCAGCCACCACTAGAAAGGAATGGAACGCCGGGCACCACGAGGCATTCACCGCCGGCACCAAGGGAAATACTCACACAGTACAGGATCCGAAAAACAAACACCCAAAACCAAAGAGAAACAGGAAACGAAGATGAAGACTGAATAGATCGGAGAACGATGGTGCTGGGGACAACCTTTGATCAGCCGTCCCCGGCATCGGCCGGAGAAATTAAGAGGTGGATGCTATGGTGGTTGGGTAGTATGGAGAGAGAGAGAGAGGCGGCCACAGATCCAACTTGCACTTCTTGTTGTCAGAGTTTTGGTTTTAACTTGCAAGTTGCAACATAGAACAAATTTTAATTTGCAAATTGCAACAGAGAACAAACCTTAGGGCTCAAGAAAATTCAAGTCCATGTCAAGTTAGGATCGGTCAAATAAAAAAAACAATAATCGCTCCTAGATAGGCATAAAAGAGTCAGATGTAACAATCTTGCCCCTAAATTTTATAGTTTAAACACAATGGTTCCAATTAATAAGGATCAATCAAATCAATTAACAACGATCAGTCAAATCAATCACTGTTAAAACTCGAACGAGCAATGATGTCAGTTACCCACATTTTTAGGCGGTGTCAAATACCCACATTTTTAGGGGTCCAGCCAGGTGGAACAAATCAATATTTCTATCAGACTTCGGACAACAGGAAACAAAAAGACATTGACCGAACTCTGACATCCAGTGTATATCTAAAACCAAAACCAATATTAATGCTCCGAAATCTCATTCAAGCACGATGTAATAGTCTCACCGCTGAATTTTTTTCTCGACTCTAGCGAAACCATTTGAAGCATTTGTGCTTGGGGCGAAAAAATCAAAGCACTATGATACAAGGATCCAAGAACTCCAACAGTTTGAGACCATCATTGTGTATATATAATATGAGATGAGTACTGAAAGATACAAACGCTGATGCAGAGGAGTTTAAATCCTCCTTGGACATCAATGTGTCCCGAGATAACAAATACACCCCCTGATAACTTGATTAAGACTCCTGAGGCGTAAAAAAAAGAGTAACCTACAACAGGAGCACCGAAATCCAATCCAGCATTTTGAATGATTCTCCTCCATCAGCGTTATTACTCAATAGCATGCGTTCCCTAAATCTACCGGATAAACGACTGAGTGCTGACATTATTATGCAATAACTGCCGTGATACGATAATAGAGAACCGATACTGGCTTTTAAACCCACATATAGCATTCTCAAGACACAAAACTAACATACAGTTCATCTGCAACAAAACATGCTAGAGATCCTCAATCATCAGTAGATTTGACGATGAAGTTCTGGCGACTGATGGGGTTCATAACAACTGGGGGGCCCGCAGTGCGTGGCCACGCCTGAAACTTCTTGTCAGTCTCTTCCCACCACTCTTTGCTGGCAACGGTTCTGGGTGTCGTCCCTGCTTCCACACAAACAAAGGGGTTCATGTCAAAATTACTACCCACTTAAAGGCCTCAAAAGAAACAAACAAAGTTACTTGCCTCCAAATATCTTCTTGTCAGCAATAAGTACATAAGCCCAGTATGAAATGGTAAATGATCCCAAGACAGATGGAATTATATACCTGGCAGCCATGTTGAACCTGAGATATACATACAAAACAAAGTGCTCCTTCAAACTTAAATCATAAG
The DNA here is from genome assembly GCA_029582165.1 of Portulaca oleracea. Classification (NCBI taxonomy): domain Eukaryota; kingdom Viridiplantae; phylum Streptophyta; class Magnoliopsida; order Caryophyllales; family Portulacaceae; genus Portulaca; species Portulaca oleracea. Next base: position 14,206,559 of record CM055888.1, on the reverse strand, counting down.
TCATAATGCAAGTATGCAACACCCTAGACCAAAAAGGTCAAAGTAGCCCAGGGAAATTTTCAATCTAGCAGTTTCAAGAGACAAGGAATATATAAGAACAAGTTGAATGGAAGTATGAATTGATTAACAAGATTCATATTCCAAGCAGATAACGGGCTCTAACTTTCAGAAACAGAATTTTAACCAAAAAAAGTAAAAAACCTTTCTGATCTACAAACAGTGAACTTTTACACAAATAATTTCACAAATCACCCACAGAGCAGCTGGCTAGCTGCACACAACCAAAAAGACCTCAGATGACAAATTCAAACTACACAGGATGGCAATCAAATGTTCAGCTCAAATCAACTAAAACAACAATTTTAGGGGGGGTCATAATATTCACACTATGAATAAGATACAAAAAATTACTTAGAGGTACCCTAACTTTTGAAGAAACAATTTTTTGGTACCCTAACTTTTCAAAACTAATTTTGGGGTACCCTAACTTTTAGGATTAGAAATTATTAGGTGAATTTCCGGCGAAACTCCGATTGATTCAAATCATTTTCGTCCACAAAAACAAAGGGCATTTTCATCCACAAAAACACTTAATCAATTTCCCGCCTAAAACTCACCGTTGAATTCAAGTAATTGGCCGAAAATTCACCTAATTATTTCTAATTCTAAAAGTTAGGGTACCCCAAAATTAGTTTTTAAAAGTTGGGGTACCAGAAAAACATTTCACCAAAAGTTAGGGTACCCCTAAGTAATTTTTTGAATAAGATACCATCATTAAAATTTATATTCAACGGTACGGTGAAGGCTGACGTTTTAGTCATTTACTCGTTGTCTTGATCAAAAAGTTCACAAAATTGCTACATTTTTAGCTTAATGCAAGATTATTAAACCTTGGAAGCCAAAAATCAGAAGTCTAACATATAAAAATCAGGTTTTGTGCAGGAAACGCTAATGCTACACATTGGCATAACACTTGGGTAATATAAACAACTGAGTGAAGTGTTAAAGATCTTAATTTACTTGGATCACACATAATTGAGATGAAACATAGACAGGATGGAATTCCTTTAAAGCTCAACAGGCTACTGAAGTAACTATGGCAATATACACATCATCTTTCTAATACTAATGAATTATACAAGTTCAGGGCCGGGGGAAATCATGTTTTCTGCATCTAAGAAATTCAAAATAACTTTTTGAATCCACGACATACAGAAAATAATAAAGTAAGGTTCAAGTTAACTTATAGCGAGAAAAACACTACTAGTTGATACGGTGATACCACCACGATAAAAATTATAGGAATTCAGGCAAAACTGAACAAAACAAAAGGAAAAAGACAGAAGAATAGAAAACAAAAAGGAAAAAGTTTAGCAGGTGCATGCAACAGAAGCATAAATCCGAGAAATATTTCCAATATTTTCTCAAAATACATTGAAATTGAACCAATCTCAAAATTAAGCTTTTCAATCAACAAATTAGATGTGCAATTACTCAGTAAATTATTGAGTAAAGCATGAATTAAGCTCGAAAGCAAGCAAAAAAGCAAGAAATGAGTTAAAAGAATGAGAGAAGCAAGAAACTTACGCAGGTAGAAACCGTAAGAATTGTGGAAGAACAAAGTGGTTCACTCGAAGAAGCAGGACGAGAGAGTGATAGACAGAAACGGTGATTGATGGCGGGTGTGATGCTTCTGAATTCTCAGTGAACCATCCAGCTGCCTCAATTCTGATCGCACACGTGGAGGTCGATATTTTATAGGTTCATATTAATTGTCATCTTTGAAAATTGTATAATAATGCAATTGTTATTAACATAGGTAATAATCCAACTCATCGGGCCCCTATCTCAGGGGTATAACCCAACAGGCCTTTGTAAAGGACCGGGACAATGATCCAAAGATAGGACCCACTCCAACCCACAGCACTCTCCGAAATGGTAAGAGAGAGATGCCGTCCCCAAGATTCGAACCCTGAACACCTGGGGTAGAAGGTGGACCTCTTGCCACTCTTGCAAGAGGTGATTGGCGAAATTATTATTAACATATTATGCAAGAAATTAATAATCAAATATTGATATTGAAGATCATGAAAGTCAAAATTATGACAATTAATATGAAACGGAGGGAGTATTAGGTTTTAAACCCCCCAACTTTGGGGTTTGTTTATCAGAATATCCCAAACTTCATTTTTAATATGAATATCACAAACTTTAGGGGGTTGTAATTGGCAGTAGTCCGACACCAAATTAACATTAGTTAAACTCATGTGTTTTCTGTGATGTAACAATGTTTTTTGGGGCGATTTGAAGAATGAAAGTGTATCTAAGTCAAAAAAACAACCACTATATCGTAGAAAACTCGAGTTTAATTGACGTTAATTTGGTGTTGGACTGCTAATAAATATCAACCTCCAAAGTTTGGGATATTCAAGTCAAAATTAAAGTTTGGGATATTCTAATAAACAAGACCCAAAGTTAGGAATTTTGAAACCAAATAATCCTTGAATTAAATTATTTTGATACACAATTATTTTGGCAAAATAATTTGCTGAATGGAGAAAAGAGATTAATAGTTAGGATTTCGACAATCATAAAGTAGATAAATAAGTAATTAAATTATTTTGATGCAAATATCAATCATTTTTTGACAAAATAATAATCTATATCTATATATACTATATTAATGATGACGTTTGCGGGCTCCGTAAAATGGTGAAAGAAGATTAACCTTAGGAGATTTGGCCAATAAGTATGAACATAATTTCCAGGTTTCTTTTATCTATAATATATTAAAATTTTATTAATTATTAACAGTAAACGAAAGCATGTTTGTCACTTTTGATAACCACATTTTTCCCTTTATGTTTTATTCAACATTTTAAATTGGATTATTGGAGGATCATACACTGAACTTTAGGGGTCTTGGATAATAATGCACTGAACTTTTTCTTTGGACTCTAATACACTGAACTTTGAGGGTATTGGACGATAATGCACTCAGACCAATTCAACTGGTGGTTGACGCGGTGGCTGTCTTACTTTAAGGTGTCGTTTTTCTATTTTTTTCAGCAAAAATTTTTACTGTGTAAAAAAATACACATAAGCAGGATGACTAATATATTTTTTTGGAAAAAAATATAAACGACACCTCAAAGTAGGACAACCACCGCGTCAATCACCAGCTAAATTGGTTTGAGTGCATTATCGTCCAATACCCTCAAAGTTCAGTATATTAGAGTAAAAAACAAAAGTTCATTACATTATTGTCAAATACCGCTAAAGTTCAGTGTATTATCGTCCAATAATCCTTTTAAATTAGATAGAGATAGATTTGTAAACACAAATTTCTAGTCCAAAATAAATAAAGACAGGAAATTGAGAAACAAATTAATTTGCATTAATATTTGGGTGTATGCGGGTACAATCTATGTAATAAATACAATAAAACAATCCTCTAATTCGATCTCCTGAAATTTGGGTGAGCCGAGGGCGCGGACGCTTGATCTCGATCTCGAATGTAGGTCTAGCTGAATTTGTAGCAGTTCTTGAGCTGAAGGTCTTGAGCGTTAATCTCCTTAGTGCTTGGTAGCTGGAGGTAGGGGTGGGCACAATAAACCTAAACCGCAATTCGAACCGCAAAACCGATAAAACCAAACCTGTAAATGCGGTTAACCGGATTAATTTTTGCATAAAAGTGGTTTAGGTTAACCAAATCAGTATGAGCGGTTTCGGTTTCGGTTTTGGATTTTCATTAAACGGTTAACCGCGGTTAACCGATTTCTACTAAATTTTTTTATAAAAAAACCCTACTCACTAACTGGCTTTGTGCTGCTGTTATGCGCCGCTAGAGAAAAAAACGGGTAGAGTTATTTTTTCTTTTTATTTTGTAATTGTAATTTCAATTTTGAAGCGGGAAAAAGTGAAAAACCTAGGTCTCTAATCTCTATTATTCACTCACTCTTCACTCTTCTTCAGTCTCTCATTTTTCTCACACTCTCACAAACCCTAACTCACCCCTTTGGACTCTAGAGTCTGGCCCTCTGCCTTTTCGGCTATTGAATGAGGTTAGCCGTGTAAATTTCGGTTTGGTTTAGGTTTCTAGATTTTAAAAGCCGTTAATCGCATCTAAGTGGCAGTTTCGGTTTGGTTTAGGTTTCCAGATTTCAAAGGGTTAACCGCATATTGCGATTTCGCTTTAGGTTTTCAAAATCCGAAAACCTTAACCTGTTGTGCCCACCTCTAGCTGGAGGTTGCTCGAAGGTTGACCGTTTGCAAGTTGACTGTTGATTTTCTGAAACCTCTGAAGTGCAGAATGTCGAATGTCGTCGGGCCGCCGGGGGTTTAAAATGAAAGGGGGACCCCTATTTATAAGTTCTGGAGGCCTAACCCCTAGGGTTTGAGTTGTGCTTTAGACTTGGGCCCAAGTTAATTAATCACTTCTTTAATTTTAAATAAAGAAATAATTATTATATTTTGCATCATCTTGACACATGGTAGACTCTGATTGGCCAGAATTTAATTCTATTTAATTTTTTACCATGTGGGTCCATCGGTAGTCAATTTAACACGTGACAACTTGCAATTGGTCAAATAAAAAATTAATTATTTTCCACGTGTCATTTTCTTATTTATTGACAAATTTTTGCCTTCTACAAGATTTTCTAAGTCATTTCTATTTTATTATTTCCTTAATTATTTTACTTAAGTAAATTCTAAATAATATTTCTAAAATCTCCATTGACCTAATCTAAACACTTATTCATACTAACTATCTAATCCAATCAAGATAAAACGGTTAACGATGACTTTATCCTGTCAATATTGCGGTATTAATATTCAAAAGTGTTTATATATTAAAAAATAGGTACAATTAAAGGTACAAAAGCACAAAAATAGACTGATCTTATTTGTCAAAAAAAGAAACTACCATGATTTCAAGTCATCAAATCAGAAGATGAGGTCAAATGCGAAAAATGTAAAAGCCTAAAATGAACAAATTAGAGATGTAAATTATGAACCATGAAAACCAAATGAATGAAAATGAAAAAAAAATAATAAAGAAGAGAATTAAAAAAATAATGAAGAAATATACTCTTCAATAGGATTCGTATATTGAGAAAATATTCAGTGACTTAAATCCAGAAGCGGTTACACAAATTCGTATCCATGTCATATCGAGTACAGTACGAACAAAAATACTAATAAAATACTCAAGATTTTTCTATTTGATTATTTAATAATTTACTCCACTCGCATGTATATTTATATTTTGTTCAATTTTTTTACATCTTGCAATTTTAAATTTATATATTTTTATTAGGATAATTTATTATTATACCCTTTAATTTGATAATATAATTTATGTTAGATAGAATTTGTACAATTTTACATCTTGCTCCTTCACATTGTTGCTATGTCAATTGAGTTGTTGGCCTCACATGCATTTTTAATTTTGTGTAGTTTTTATTTGAAAATTTTCATTATATGGCACATTTCCATTTAATAATACCATTAATGTTTCTTTTTTTTAAAAAAAAATTTATATCCCCATTTGTACATAGTTTAATTTTTATTTTTTTTATCAAAATAATTATCTTATCATATATCGTGCATTGCATGGGTTTTGACAAAATAATTAATAATAATAATCTATATTTTATTAATATACAAAAGTTAAATAATTGAATTTTTAAATACTTAGTAGAGATTGAGTTTAGGTACTTTCTGCCAATGAAATTGCAGATAATTAAAATTTGATAACTACTATTCCCGCCAATGTAAAAATACAAATAAATTAGCTTGTTTTCTCTGTTTTATTTAATTTTACCAACGCCTCATCATTTAAAGGTGTAACTACCAACAATTTTGGAAATGCTTTTAGAATCCAATGCGGTCAATACTTAGCAAGGGTTTTACCAAATAATCGTCCAGATTCCAAATCCCGCTACCTCCACAAACTCGGAAATTGCCTTACTATATATAGTTATATAACTTTTTTGCATTCAAAATTTCAATAAATTTATTAAGATGACTAATTAATCAAGTTGATTATTGACACATGTAATTAACAAAGATTTTATACACACATTACAAGTTGCTTATATTCTTATCAATGTGACATTCACGTGGTATTCTATGGATTATTGAGGTAAAGTTTTCTATTAGATGATAAGATAGGAAGAGATACATACACAATACTCTCTCTATCCAGAAAAAAAACAAGACTAACATCACAATCGTAACAGAGATGTGATTGCAATTCAATCGGCTTGCCATTGGATTGCAATTCAATAAGATAGGAAGAGATATCTCTAATTTTATCAATTATGCATAATTTAATTTGTCGAAGGAATAACTAGATAGTTATGGCTTTGGTACTGCATATATCTCATTGTCCAGTTTGATCAAGAAAGTCGTTTATGAATCATAACAATATAGATATTTGATATTTCTTGCTCAACTATAATCAGGAATTGGAGGAAGAATTAGTAGAGGTTAGAGGGATAAAGTTGAGTCCAACCAAGGAAGGGTTAGGGCAATTGGACGATGTATTGAACAAGGGTGAGTACATACTAATGGAGATGAAAATGGTAGAGGTTTGATAATACTATACCATTACACCTTAGAGTCCTACAATACTCTCACTACTCAAGAGTTGTAGATGTTAAATAGTTAGTAAAAGTTTAGGGATTCTAACTTGTCCCACATGGATAGGCTACTAGAGTTTCCAACTCTTAAGGGAAATAAATAGGTTATTTTATTATTGTCCCACATGGAGAGAATACCATATTCTCTACCTCTTTATATATTAAAGAGTGTTATGGGGTTTATAAATACATAAGCCCATGGTGTGGACTTGCATGTGCTTGCATTAAGGTTCAATGCTTTGCATTGTAGGGCGCTAGAGGCGCTTATTAGGCGCACTTGGCACGTGAGCAGGGAGCCAAAGCAGATAATATAATTATCTATTAATATTTTCCTTTTATTTTTTATCTTTGGCAGTTGGGCAATTGGGACAGTTGGATCAGATTCAACTGTTCGTAACAGTCTGAATCTATCCAAATCGTCATTCTATCCAAACAGAAGAAGGGGATTGATTATTATATAAGAATCGATCCAGGAAGCTTTGTTGTATCCTGGAGACACGATTTTGCATGAGGGGCAAATCTTGTCTTAAAGATAGTGATTCCATTTCATGCCTCAAAGCTCTTCTCAATCCAACATTATCTAACAATTTTAAGACAAGATTTCGATGGTTGATTCAGACACTGTATTCAAAATCATGAATCAAGATCTCGTAAGGTTGGACAAATTTGATGGCACAAATTTCATGCGATGGAAGGACAGGATCTTATTCGTGTTGATAGCACTGAAGATTGCATATGTTCTGGATGCAAACTTGAGCGATCTGCCGAACCCATCAAAGGAGGAACTAGAGAAAATGGATCCTGCGGAGATTCAAAAACTGAATGAAGCAAAGAAGAAACGGGAGGAGGACGAATTTCTATGTAGAGGACACATTCTGCAAACCCGACCCTGTCAGAACGTTTGTATGAGTTGTACGTTTCATGGAAGTCACCAAAGGACATCTGGAAAGCCCTCGAAGAAAAATACAACACAGAGAGACAAGGTACTGGCAAATTTCTTATGATGAAGTACTTTGATTTTCAGATGTCAGATGATATACCTATTCTGGACCAAGTGCATGAGTTGCAGGTTCTTGTCAATAGGCTTCATGATCTTCAGGTTAAGATCTCAGAGTCACTTCAAGTGGGGGCGATTATTGCAAAATTGCCACCCACTTGGAACGACTACAGGAAGAAACTTCTGCACATGTCAGAAGATTTCACTGTTGAAAAAATACTCAGACATCTCAGGATTGAGGAGGAGAATCGTAAAAGAGATGCTGTGTATTTAGCCAACAGTTCAAAGGTTAATGTCGTGACTCAGGAGAAGTCTAAGACAAAGAAAGACAAATCCCTTAAGGCAAAGAAAGACAAGTCCACTTTCAAAGGCAAGGGTACTAAGGGTACCAAGAAGCAGAATAGTCATTGTTACTATTGTAAGGGCAAAGGACATTACATTAAGGATTGCAAGAAAATGAAGGCTGATTTGGCAGCCAATAATGGAGATTCTTCCAAGGCTAACATGGTAGAGGAGAACATGAAGGACTTGATTGCTATGGTATCTAATCTTTATTTAAATATGATTACTGAGATACATATGGCTAATGTAGGCAAGCCTTCTGGTTGGTGGTATGATACAGGTGCCTCTATTCATATTTGTTATGACCGGTCACAATTTAAAACTTATGAAGTTGTGGCAGATCGTGAGGTCCTGATGTATCCTTATCAAGCATCGGTATAACACTTAGGGGTTCAAGAACCATGAAGGATGTTTTGAAGCCAGATGGGTATGAGGACGTCGCCTAGATCAGTCGGGAAGGTCATTCACCCTATAGCTATCTCGTTCTGGACACGCATTGAGGACGTTTATCTGGAGCTGGTTGTTCTTTTCAACTTGGTTTGTGTTTCTCCTTTTGGACGTCAAGGAAGTTTATTACTAAGCTTTCCTAAATGCCAAGGGTTGATCCATTTGGAGGTCGTTAGCCTTCTATGCAATCTAAATATACGCATGAGGACCTTCATTTTGAATCTTCTGGGAATTTAGACGCCCAAGGCCATTCACTACTGAAGGAAGAAACACAGCAGCCTTGTTGGACAATTGACAGCCACGAATTTGGAATCCAAATGAAGAATGATGCTCCAATGAGAAAGCGCCATGTGTGATGTTTCTAGTGCCTTCCAGTTGATCTAGAAGCTTCTTATTTTAGTTACATATTAGTTTATTATGATGTAATTAGTTTAATTAAGATTAGGACGTTTCTTTTTGCTCAAGAAACTCTTAATTAGAGTTCAGCTGGGTTTTAAATACCCCTCTGTAATGTCCTTCGGGGAACAGTGAATTGATGAAATAGATGAGCCTTGAGCTTGCTTTGTTTGTGAGTATCTAACAACTCTCAAATTCTACCTCATTATCTTGATTTGGCAATCAAGTGGTGAATAGGTAGGACTTGATTTGATCCTTAGAAGGTGTGTCTGTAACTAAGGATTGGATTAAGATTGCCCTTGTGATAATCGATCATGGTGCATCTGTATTGATTGATAATCACTTGTTTCTATCCTTTATTTTCTGTATTTTCCATCTCCTTGTTGATCCCAATCCATTTGAACCCTTGAGAAAATGCATCTGTTGAGTTTGTCAAGGTCTGAAGGACCTTCGGTTTGTGCCCAGATTAGTGCACTCTGATTTGGTTCGGTCTGAGATACATCAGGTCCTCATGGGGAACAACACTCCGGCCAAAGTCCTTGGCCTAGGAACGGTAGAGTTGAACTTCACATTAGGGAGGAAACTCACGTTGATGAATGTCTTTCATGTTCCAGATATGAGGAAGAATCTAGTTTCAGGAAATATTCTGAATAAGAAGGGATTTGTAGTTGTAGTAGGTTCAAATCAGATTGTTATTACTAAGAACATTGTATTTGTTGGCAAAGGTTATGATTGTGAGGGCATGTTTAAACTAAGTCTAAATGGAATAAATGAAGTACCTAGTTCTTCTTATCTTGTTGATTCTTATTAAGTTTGGCATGCTAGGATAGACATTTAAATTTCAATTCGTTGAAGTTTATGATCAAGGATGGATATTTCTCTTGTGAGTCAGATTCAAATGTTTCTAAGTGTGAAATCTGCACTCACGCTAAATTCACTAAGAAACATTTCCCTAAGGTTGAGAGAAATACACAAACTCTAGACTTAGTTCATTCTAACATATGTGAAATGAATGGAATGCTTACCAAGGGTGGTAAAAGATATTTTATCACATTCATTGATGACAGTTCGAGATACACTTATGTATATTTATTGCGAACTAAGGATGAGGCATTCGACATGTTTAAAGGCTATAAGGCTGAAGTTGAGAATCAAAAGGAAAAAAGAATTAAAATTCTAAGGAGTGACAGGGTAGGGGAGTATTTTCCAATTGAATTTGATGAATTATATGAGAGCCATGGAATCATCCATCAAAGAACAACCCCTAGAACACCTCAACAAAATGACCTTGCTGAAAGGAAAAATCAGACTCTATGTAATATGGTTAATGCCATGTTAAATGCTGATTTGCCAACAAATTTATGGGGGGAAGCACTCTTAACTGCGTGTCATGTCCATAATCGAATTCCTTCTAAGAAAACGAAGGTATATCTATATGAGGTGTGGAAAGGAAGAAAGCCTAACATTAAATACTTCAAAGTGTGGGGGTGTAACAGCCCCGACTTTTGGGGTATTACTAAGCAATTGTTTATTCCATTTAAACTTGATTTAGCGAAAGCTTATGACTAAAGCCGGGAGTGTTACCGCCACTTTCCCAAACAGTGAGAAAGCAAGGCTTTTATAGCGTACTATGATAAACTAAAAAAAAATAAAGATAAAGGAAAAATTAAAAGATGAGCCATTTCTAGTTAAATCAATAATATCTAAGAACTTCCTAATAATTCCTATTTGAGCAAAATGTTCATATCTAACTAATACAATTGTCTCGAATAGCTAATTTGACACTGGTGGTTCCTCTCTTCCCCGATGCATATCCCCATGGGTACCTGCCATCTAAACCAAAACATAAAACATGGGTTTTGACCTCAGTACAATGCAACCCTATTACGTAAAATTCATTTTATTTCGATCATTTAAATTCATTTTGCAATAGGTAGAGAGGGAAATAATGCAGGTAAAACATGATATTCTTGCTGATGAAATATATAATTACTGATGTATGTTTCTGGGTGTGGAACCCTTTTTATATTATTGTTAAGCCAGGCTATATAACCCTAGGATCCTGTCATTCGCTATGCGCACAGCTGAGTCGGTTATTAACTCAGACTCCGGTACCAAGAATGCTGTTAAGGGTCCACTAAAAATTGAGCCAAGAGAATGATTTGAATAATGTTGCTTCTTGACTTTGCATGACAAAATATTTGAACATGAAATATATAATGCATGATAAAAATATTTGGACATAAAATTGATATGTATAATTGTGATAAAGGTGAATAGCAATTGCATGTACCTTTTTTCCGAGACTCTGATTAAAATCCGCCAGATATTAAAACAGTTCACCTTTTGAATACGAAATAAATAAATAAATATATATATATATATATATATATATATATATATATATATATATAAAATGTTATGAGATATTATAATTTTACTAATGGAATTGGTAGGAAAAAGTTTAGATAAGAATATTACCTAGCATTAGATACTTGGGCTAGTAAGATATTGGCCCAACCAATGGTAAGTGAATTTTGGGTTGGAAAATTAAAGAGGGAGCCTTCCTCCCTTTTCTTTCTTTACGCACACACAGAGAAACGGGGGAGAGGCAGACTGGTGGTCAACGTCTGGTCAAAAGGCGGCAAGGGAGACTGGTCGGTGGTGTGGTCCGGAAGGCAGTGAGCTAGGGAGGAAGACCACCGCATTAGGGGTAGTGGTCACGGTGTAGTTGCACCGCGAAAACAGAGGAGAGAGAAAGAGTGGTGTTTGGTAATTTTGAGTGGTTTTCTGGGCTGATTTTGAACGAATTTCGGGTGGTAGAAGTGTAGCTTGTATTGGCGACGGCCGACGGCGGCCATAGGCGTCGGTGTTGGCCCTGTTCTGGCGCTAACAGGGGTGGAACGCTAGTGTTTTGTGGGTTGGTTTTTGGGCGTTTTCCGGTGGGTTTTAGGTGGTGATGGATGATTGTGATGGTGGTTGTGTGGTGGTTCGATGGTGGAGGAGATGGTGGTGCACGGGGAGGCCGAGACACGCAGAGGAAATTAGAATGGGTTGTACTTGTGTTTTGCTTGCTAGATTAGGGTATAATTTATATACAATTTATAGGTATTGTTTGAAAGCTTGATGAGTCATCACTATGAGTTTGCTGTCAATTGGAGAAGCTATGCCTTTGCCACTTTGCATTGGTGTTTGAAATTAGAGCAATAGAAGCTTGGTCAAGGGGCTTGAAGGTGAAGTATGTTGGAAAAAAGATGAGAAGGGTAGGCAATGGGTTGGCATGACTTTTGACAAATAGAGAGTTTGATGAGGAAAGAGGGACCCCAATTTAATAATTGTGAGTGAATAAAATAATTATTTGGAGGAAGAAGTAGGAATTCCATTTGTTGATGATCTTGACTTGGTGCCATGGAAGAAGGTCAAAGCCTTGAAGGAAAAGGAAGAAGAAAGTAACCATGGGAATGGTGGTTTGTAGAAAAATTTTGTTGGCCTTTGTGGTACCAAAAAGTAGGGTAGTATTTTCTCATTATGGAGAAGAAGTAAGGAATGATTTGTAAAATGGAAGATTTTAATAAATAAAATTAGAATATGTTGGATCTTTAAATAAAATAAGAATTTACTAATGTCCAAAACTAACTATTTTAGAAATTTTTTTAATGATATATATTTTTATTAAGAATAATTGTTTGGACAAATCTACTTGAATAATTAACCCTAAAATAAAATTAGTGCATATATAATAAAATAAATCATAGTTATGAAAATATTAAAATTTCGGACTGTTACATCCTACCCCCCTTAAAGAAAGTTTCGTCCCCAAAACTTAAAGGAAATTGAAAATTATAAGGGTGAAAATATTTTGTTTAAAATTAAGGAGAGAACTTGCAGTCTTGGTCGTTCTTATGCTGCAGTCATAAGAAATTCCCATAACTACGAAGCTCATTCCATAATATTTGGCTGGTGTAAATAAAGTTTATATAAAATATACTAATATTGGTTGATTTCTCCAAAGGGTACGCAATTGGCTATTCAATGCAGATATATATATTTGACTTGATAAACCAATCCACCTTAATCGAAAACATATGCATGAAATAAAATCTAGGTATATATAAAATACTCAAAGATTTGAAAATAGGGTGACTCGAATAAATAGTTACTATGCACTTCACAGATAATGTAGAACGATGAGTTCTACCATAAGTACTAATTTGATTTTCCAGACAATTTTGAAATAATATCTACAACATGAACTGCTTCACCTGTCTATGCAATAATGTATGCAGACACTTTGAAACAATAACATCATGAACACATGCAGTAATGCAAGCATATTTGAAATATCTACATCATGAACTTTATTTGCCAGACAATTTGAAGCAAATTGTTATGAGTATAAAAGGTGTGGTAGTATGCAATAGTCATTCAAGACACATATTCAAATATTCATCATGGAAAATCAAAATTGGTGGAAAATAAAATTAGAGTATACCCTATTACATCTTTCATGATAATTTTTCTAGCATATCCATAAAATAATAAGTACTACATATATACTTTTGGGCAGTAGCACCCACCACAAGACATATAGGTCCCTTATTTTATAGAGATTTGCTACCTAAATAAATTTAAAACTATCCACCATGATGCTAAGCTGCATATATAATTATGATTATCACATAAAAGGGACACATCAACTCCTTATATGTATACATATCTTAACAGCATGAAAATCTATGAAATTATCATCATCAAACACAGAGAATATCTAGATGTATATATAATAAATAAATATAAGGAATTTCATGCACATATTATTTCCACTACTGATAATTAATCCTCCTATTTTCATGTAAGCGGCTAAATAGATCATGTAGTAATAGATTCAGTAATGGGCTTCACATAATTTGACAAAAATGTAGTCAAACTTGACATTGTTATAACTCAAATCATATATTTGTCAAATAATGTAATGTGAATCATCTTTACTATAATAATAATAATGTATACATGCTCGCACTCTCAATTTATATTCTCATGACCTGGAAGCAAGCAAGTTCATGATTTGGAAGCAAGTAAATTCTAGTGAATAATTAAGCAATTAAGAGAGAAAACATTTGAAGTATTAAGAATTCCTAAACACACTATTCATACATATAATACATGGGTCATGGAATATATCATTTGCATACTCCTACGTCTAAAATATAAGCAATAAGTAACCTCTAATCACAGTATTTATACACAAAGCAACACATACCTTGGATGATTTAACCATATTTTTTTACCACATGGAATGACCGTAATTTAGTGTATGGGACCAAGTCAATGATTGAATATCCTATACAAACCTATGCAAATCTAATAATTGCTCCAAGTATTAGGCATGTATAGAATGGTAGATAGTCAAGGTTTGGTAATTTGAACTTATAATTTCTACTAGTATAGTCATTTATTATTGGTATCATGGATAAGCAACTAAATGTATGCATGTATATGGTAGCACTAAGTGTCTTCTTAAGTATATGCATGTAATATTGACTAACTTTTGACAACTAACCCTAGGGGACATTATATAATATAGACTTTAACGGATACTATATGCACGCTTGAATACATACTCAACTGATAAAGTCATAACCATGAACCAGATAGTCCTTTGACACTATAGGCTAGGAATTGGATGATAATTCCATGGATAATGTAATACCTCAAGCAGACTAATCATGTAAATAAATCATATATACTAACTGATAAAATAATCCAATCATGCTTCACTACCCTAAATTTGACAATTAAAAGTATACATCACATATATAGTTTATCTATGTGGAATATCTAGACATATGACAAGGAAGTGACTTGTTATGTAAGTTTATTTTCACCATATGTATGCACCTCCATATTCTTATGGAACAAACTTATCATTACACCTCAAAAAGAAATACTCTTATCAAATTAATAACTAAACATGTATGTTACTTATGTGAGATATAACAACATAATTTTGTCAAAACCAATCGATGAAAACTCAAAACATGGAATTGTTTAAAGCATGCATGGGATAATAGTTATCAACTTAAAGAACAAAACATGGGGCATGACTAATTTTATTTCAATGATTACAACACTTACGCCCTCAAATAGTATTAAAGTTCTCCTATTATGAAACAGTAATGACACGTATATGTATGTGTGTATATATAACCATGAACAGGGAGGACATAATTAAAGGTAACATCAATCCTAGCAACTAATAGCTAATAACTTTTATCACCTACTTAACTCATATGTCATGAAAATTAGGAGTACACGATATTTAATATATTTACCATGTAAGAAAGGATTAATTTATGTAGATACACATGGAATAATAAGGTTTCATGAATTAGCATAGAACCTATATGTAATTGTATAACAGACATATTGCCAACAATATGCTATAAGTATATGTCATATATATCATATGCACGTTTCATCATGGAAAAGAAATTCCTCACAAGTAATAAATCAGTAACTTATGTGATTCCCTCATAGTGTATATATGCATCATAACATGTTGGCATAAATATCTTAACTACTCATAGCATGATCTCTGAATCAAGAATACAGTACATGAGTAAATTATTTTATCATGCTCATGATATGATGCTAAGAAATTTGAGAACTTCATGCAAATGAGTAAGTTCTTTTAGCATATATACCCAGATAATTCCCAACAATCATGTTATGAAAATTTATTTTAATCCATCAGTGTCATGCATGAATTAATTCGATTGACAAACCGTATAAAATTAAGTAATTTAAACTCATTAGGTGCACACGTAAATAAGCATCAGAATGAACTTTGCATATAATTCATATTATATGTAAAAAATCAATCAGTCAGTAAAGTGGATTCTTTCAATCAATTTCATATGTGACAAGTTAACTAGACCATGACACCAAATTTAGACTATTAAATAAATGTCATGCAACAGACATCTCTCTCTTTTTTTTTTCCTCTTATAGAAATTTAACCATAATAAATTCATGTCATTAAGCACATTATTAATTCCTAAGACCAAGATTTGAGTAAAGAAATATGCAGGACTTATAACTCTAATTGAGTATCCTACCAAACATGCAAAAGATCACTGGAAAAATAAACATGGTCATAACTGCCACCTTCACTAATAGATATACACATATACATAATCATCATGCAGTCTATTTTGATCGTAACACATTCAATCACATGTATTTATGTACACAATAGAAAATAAGCATTATATCTATAAAATTAATTGCAAGACATAAGACATGACCTCATAAGTATAATAAGGTAAGTAATCAATATGGATTTACACGTAGAGGCTTACGTTAGGTTGTACTACAAATATTTTAATCATGTAAATTAATAATCTAGTGCACATAATATTTATTCTACACATGCTAATATGCTATGCCTTCGAAAACTTCTATTCCACGTATAAGACACAAAGCATTTTCAAGATAATTATCATGTAATCACTCACATAACAAGGCATTTTCAAGATAAATCCAAATAACAAGAGAGCTATGAGCATGAAAAATGGTTAGGAAACTAATCATGCAATCTAAAATATTAACCCATACCCCATACTCTCTCACCTATGTCTACCAATTTTATTTGTCAGATTTTAGACATTTTTATACCCTATGGCTCGACCTGCTCTGATACCATCTGTAACAGCCCCGACTTTTGGGGTATTACTTAGCAATATTTTATTCCATTTAAACTTGATTTAGCGGAAGCTTATGACTAAAGCCGGGAGTGTTACCGCCACTTTCCCAAACAGTGAGAAAGCAAGGCTTTTATAGCGTACTATGATAAACTAAAAAAAAAAATAAAGATTAACCCTAGAGGGGGGGTGATTAGGGTTATAAAAATAATTCTGCACTTCAATCAACACAACCAAGTTAGTAGCACTTTTATATGAAAAATAACTTCTTTATTGAATGATCAAAAGTGCTAAAGAGGAGGAGGTTACAACTCAGCACAAAAGAGAACTTGTGAGATCCTCAATTGGCCTACCGGATTAGAAGACACAGCAGAGGTCTTCTGAATATGAGGTCTCACAGTGGAGGCGATTACAACTAGTGACCTTACACAGTAGAGAGGCACTTGTTTGATTTGGAACTCTCGACCCTAGAGGTCCTCCCCAGTATGACCACTGGTTACACAAAACTCACCACTACACAAGAATGGCTACACTTGGAATATTCACTCAAATACTCCTACACTCAGAACTTTCTTTCACAAAGTTCTTACAACGATTTTCTTCCTTGGAAATCACACATTGCTAACGGAGTGGGTTCTCATATTTATACTTGATTCTTCACTGACTTCCTTCCTTTCTTTCCTTTGCATTTGATCCTTTCCTTCGTACATTGATTCTGATTTGGTGGCTGTCTTTCAACGGCAGAATCCAGCTTTTCAATGCAACAGTTTAAGCAAGAATTTGTTTCCTTTTCTGAGGTGATCTTTTATCTTCATGAAGGCCCTTTGCCATATTATCTTTCCTTTTCCTTTGAATTCTGAAAAAGGAAATGAAGATCATTATAAACAATTCTCAAAATAAAGGGAAGATATAGGATTAGGATATGATTTGTACTTCCCTAAGATAGCTCGGTTGGTCTTTTAAACAAAATAATCTTGTGCTGACATTTGAGGTCCTCATTGACGATTACGCTGAGGTCCTCATAACCAGTTGAGGTTCTTCAATCTCCCCCTTTTTGTTTAAAAGACAAAACTTCCTTGATGCTGCTTCTATACATGCATTCTCAATGTACAGCAGATATGGACAATAGATGCAACAGTACTTCTTGTAATAGAGTATCATATAGTAGCAAGCAACAGTTCACCATATTGTTTCGGTTACGGACCAAGGATATCTCCCCCTTTTTGTCTTTCAGACAGAAAGGAAACAAGAGATTACAAGGAATACATTTTGTAGCCAAAATAAATAGAGGAAGAGAGAGGGAGAAGGAGGGATAGGAGGAAGAGTAGTGCTGAGGACACCTTGACCAGGCCCTGATATAAATTTTGAGGTGCCCGAGAGGACATGCTGATGAGGACATCAGAGGTCCAGGTGTGCTGTGAGTTGACGAACCTGGGAGGAGGAGAGGGACCACATGTAGGGAAGATGGATGATAGGACTCCCCCTCAATCTGACACCTTGTGCATAGGTTGAGGTCCTCATAGTAGACGACTCCCCCTCAAAAGGTGCGGGTGGTGTTGTTTCACGACCTTCCCAATGTCTAGGATCTTGTCTTGAATTTTGTCTCCAAAGGTCACTCTTGCATTCTTGTTGATTTCCAGTTTGAAAAGCTTGGTTGGATCTCCGTGTTTGAGGCATACCTGTAAAAGAAGACACTATACCTTTCTTGGTCTCTGATAAAAGATGAGATCGTTGCAATGAGGTCTTTGGGACCCAGATTTTAGTAATGCACGGAGGTCTAGTTCCTTTAAACAGGGGATTTGATGAGGTCCTTATTTTATTTTCTATAGGAGGTCCTCTATGATGATTTTCTTTGAGAGGCAGAATGTTTGGGATAGGAAGGAGAGGTCCTTTGTTGGCATGGAAGGGAGGACTTTTGGACCGATAGTTTTTGAAAGGTGGGGTATTGGGTGTGGGAAGGAGAGGTCCTCTGGGAGGGTGATTTGTAGGAATTTTGGTCCGAGGTTGAGAAGAGGGGGTTGTGGAGACTAGTTTGCTTTGGTAAGGATGGGAATTATTGACTGCCTCATTGGATAATTGAGTAATGGTTTTATAGCAGTCTTTGACCTCAAGAGACAGTCTATTGCTTTTTATAAACAGGAGGTCATTTTGAGAGTTCAGGCTTTCTATGGCCTCACAGAGACTTTGAACATGGTTGGTAAGGTGCTTGATTCTTTCTATCAAGGACTTAGAGTATTTAAAAAGATGCATACACTTATGAGCAAGATGTAATGGTGAAAGATTAAGGAGGTCATCAATGTTTACCTCGTCATGAGATGAGGTTGGATCTTGATCCTCACTTGTGTTTGTCATCAGACATACATTTGTTATTTCTTCTACCTCACTGTGGCCTTCACTGGAATCACTATCACTCCATGTTTCCATCATTGCCTCATGGTTATGCCGTTGAGGTCGATTGTTTCTCTTGTCTTTGTTTCTTCTAGCATGAGGGCAGTCCTTCATAAGGTGTTTTGAGCTGCCGCAAACAAAACAAGTAAATGGGTCAGCATCTTTTCTTGATGAGGACTTACCTTTTGAGGTTGCTTTTCTGTTTTGTCCATCCTTAATGTACCCTCGAAAGGTTGGATTTTTCTTGTATAATCTTCTAAACCCTCTTCCCATCATTGCCATTGTATCTTCCTCCTCATCATTATCTGACTCACTATCAGATTTATATACTGCCTTGAAGGCAATTTCCTTGGGTTTTGAGAGGTCATTCAATTGGATCTCATAGGCCAACAGTTTTCCAATGAGTTCCTCCAGTTTGAGGGCCTTGAGATCTTGAGCTTCTTCAATGGCTGTGACTTTTGGACCCTATTTTTTTCTAGGCAGGCATCGGAGGACCTTTCTAACTTGTTCCTCATTTGGGTAGGTTTTTCCCAGAGATATGAGGTGGTTGGTGATGCTGCTGAATCTTTTGAACATCTCTTCAATAGTCTCATTTTCCTTCATTCTGAAGGCCTCATACTTTTGGACAAGGATATCTACTTTGGTGTCCTTGACTTGACTTGTGCCTTCATATGAGGCTATCAAGTAATCCCAAACTGTTTGTGATTTCACAATTAGATATCGTTCAAAATCATTCGAATTTAAACCGCAATAAATCAAGTTTAGGGCATGAGTATTTTTCTCAATTGCTCCAACTCTTTCTTGGTCGTTTGGATCTTTTCTTTGGTCCATCTTGACCAAAGATGTTCTTCTTCGTGGGAGTGGATAATCTCCTCGGTAACCACATCGAGAGGTCCTCATCTTGGTCCTCGAGGAAGACCTCCATTTGTCTTTCCACGACTGTAGTTTTCTCGAGTAAGTAGTGGAGCTATTGTCCATGGCGTCCTTGAGGAGCTTCGGTTGTGTTGAGGCCGGCCATGATCTTTACCACGAGTTGTTAGACTCTTCAGATCTGTGGACCTGCTCTGATACCAATTGAAATAACCCTAGAGGGGGGGTGATTAGGGTTATAAAAATAATTCTGCACTTCAATCAACACAACCAAGTTAGTAGCACTTTTATATGAAAAATAACTTCTTTATTGAATGATCAAAAGTGCTAAAGAGGAGGAGGTTACAACTCAGCACAAAAGAGAACTTGTGAGGTCCTCAAGTGGCCTACCGGATTAGAAGACATAGCAGAGGTCTTCTGAATATGAGGCCTCACAGTGGAGGCGATTACAACTAGTGACCTCACACAGTAGAGAGGCACTTGTTTGATTTGGAACTCTCGACCCTAGAGGTCCTCACCAGTATGACCACTGGTTACACAAAACTCACCACTACACAAGAATGGCTACACTTGGAATATTCACTCAAATACTCCTACACTCAGAACTTTCTTTCACAAAGTTCTTACAACGATTTTCTTCCTTGGAAATCACACATTGCTAACGGAGTGGGTTCTCATATTTATACTTGATTCTTCACTGACTTCCTTCCTTCCTTTCCTTTGCATTTGATCCTTTCCTTCGTACATTGATTCTGATTTGGTGGCTGTCTTACAACGACAGAATCCAGCTTTTCAATGCAACAGTTTAAGCGAGAATTTGTTTCCTTTTCTGAGGTGATCTTCTATCTTCATGAAGGCCCTTTGCCATATTGTTTTTCCTTTTCATTTGAATTCTGAAAAAGGAAATGAAGATCATTATAAAAAATTCTCAGAATAAAGGGAAGATATAGGATTAGGATATGATTTGTACTTCCCTAAGATAGCTCGGTTGGTCTTTCAAACAAAATAATCTTGTGTTGACACTGGTGGTTCCTCTCTTCAAAAGATAAAGGAAAAATTAAAAGATGAGCCATTTCTAGTTAAATCAATAATATTTAAGAACTTCCTAATAATTCCTATTTGAGCAAAATGTTCATATCTAACTAATACAATTGTCTCGAATAGCTAATTTGACACTGGTGGTTCCTCTCTTCCCCGATGCATATCCCATGGGTACCTGCCATCTAAACCAAAACATAAAACATGGGTTTTGACCTCAGTACAATGCACCCCTATCACGTAAAATTCATTTTATTTCGATCATTTAAATTCATTTTGCAATAGGTAGAGAGGGAAATAATGCAGGTAAAACATGATATTTTTGCTGATGAAATATATAACTACTGATGTATGTTTTTGGGTGTGGAACCCTTTTTATATTATTGTTAAGCCAGGCTATATAACCCTAGGATCCTGTCCTTCGCTATGTGGACAACTGAGTCGGTTATTAACTCAGACTCCGGTACCGGGAATGCTGCTAAGGATCCACTAAAAATTGAGCCAAGATAATGATTTGAATAATGTTGCTTCTTGACTTTGCATGACAAAATATTTGAACATGAAATATATAATGCATGATAAAAATATTTGGACATAAAATTGATATGTATAATTGTGATAAAGGTGAATAGCAATTGCATGTACCTTTTTTTCCGAGACTCTGATTAAAATCCGCCAGATATTAAAACAGTTCACCTTTTGAATACGAAATAAATAAATATATATATATATGTATATATATATATATATATATATATATATATATATATATATATATATATATATATATATATATATAAAAGGTTATGAGATATTATAATTTTACTAATGGAATTGGTAGGAAAAAGTTTAGATAAGAATATTACCTAGCATTAGATACTTGGGCTAGTAAGATATTGGCCCAACCAAAGGTAAGTGAATTTTGGGTTGGAAAATTAAAGAGGGAGCCTTCCTCCCTTTTCTTTCTTTACGCACACACAGAGAAACAGGGGAGAGGCAGACTGGTGGTCAACGTCTGGTCAAAAGACGGCAAGGGAGACTGGTCGGTGGTCGCTGGGTCTGGAAGACGGCCGGAGCTAGGGAGGAAGACCACCGCATTAGGGGTAGTGGTCACGGTGTAGTTGCACCGCGAAAACAGAGGAGAGAGAAAGAGTGGTGTTTGGTGATTTTGAGTGGTTTTAGGGTGGTTTTCCCGGCTGGTTTTGAACGACTTTCGGGTGATAGGTGGGTAGCTTATATTGGCGACGGCCGACGGCGGCCATAGGCGGTCAGTGTTGGCCCTGTTCTGGCGCTAACAGGGGTGGAACGCTAGTGTTTTGTGGGTTGTTTTTGGGCGTTTTCCGGTGGGTTTTAGGCGGTGATGGATGATTGTGATGGTGGTTGTGTGGTGGTTCGATGGTGGAGGAGATGGTGGTGCACGGGGAGGCCGAGACACGCGGAGGAAATTAGAATGGGTTGTACTTGTGTTTTGCTTGCTAGATTAGGGTATAATTTGTATACAATTTATAGGTATTGTTTGAAAGCTTGATGAGTCACCACTATGAGTTTGCTGTCAATTGAAGAAGCTATGCCTTTGCCACTTTGCATTGGTCTTTGAAATTAGAGCAATAGAAGCTTGGTCAAGGGGCTTAAGGTGAAGTATGTTGGAAAAAGATGAGAAGGGTAGGCAATGGGTTGGCATAGCTTTTGACAAACAGAGATTTTGATGAGGAAAGAGGGACCCCAATTTAATAATTGTGAGTAAATAAAATAATTATTTTCCATTTGTTGATGATCTTGACTTGGTGCCATGGAAGAAGGTCAAAGCCTTGAAGGAAAAGGAAGAAGAAAGTAACCATGGGAATGGTGGTTTGTAGAAAATTTTTGTTGGCCTTTGTGGTACCAAAAAGTAGGGTAGTATTTTCTCATTATGGAGAAGAAGTAAGGAATGATTTGTAAAATGGAAGATTTTAATAAATAAAATTAGAATATGTTGGATCTTTAAATAAAATAAGAATTTACTAATGTCCAAAACTAACTACTTTAGAAAAAAAAATTTAATGATATATATTTTTATTAAGAAGAATTGTTTGGACAAATCTACTTGAATAATTAACCCTAAAATAAAATTAGTGCATATATAATACAATAAATCATAGTTATGAAAATATTAAAATTTCGGACTGTTACAGGGGGTGTATTGCCTATTATAGAGTTTCTGATCAAAAGAGGACTAAGTTAGGTCCAAGGGCAATCAAGAGTATTTTTGTAGGTTATGCTGAAAATTCTAAAGCATACAGGCTGTTGGACTTACAATATAATGTGATTGTAGAGACTAGAGATGCAGAATTCTTTGAGAATACTTTTATGAAATCTAATGCATCTCAACCAACACCTATAACTAGGAACTCTCCTGATATACCATTAGGAAGCACTACTTCTAGTTCAATTGACAAAAGTAATGAACTTGAGTTTGGTGTAGAACCAAGAAGAAGCCAAAGGGTTAGAAAAACTAAAGATTTTGGACCAGATTTTGTTTCCTCCATATCTATTGTTTTTCTAGTAGAAGGTAGCAGGACAGAAGTATCAGACCAAATACCCATTGTACTAAATGTTGATGATGACCCTAAAACATTTAGTGAGGCTATGGCATCCAGAGATTCTGCATTCTGGAAGGAGGCAATAAGTGATGAGATGAATTCAATATTGTCCAACAATACTTGGATTCTAGTGGACTTGCCTACAGGTTCAAAACCAATAGGATGCAAATGGGTATTTAGGAGGAAGTACAATACTGATGGTTCTTTACAAACCTTTAAGGCTAGGTTAGTAGCTAAAGGTTTTACTCAAAAGGAAGGTATCGATTACTTTGATACCTATGCTCCTGTAGCCAAAATTACATCCATTAGGATTCTGTTTGCATTGGCTTCAATATTTAAGCTACATGTGCATCAGATGGATGTGAAAACGGCCTTTCTAAATGGAGATTTAGAAGAGGAGATTTATATGGAACAACCTGAGGGTTTCGTATTACCAGGAAATGAAAAGAAGGTGTGTAAATTGGTCAAATCCTTATATGGGTTGAAACAAGCGCCCAAACAGTGGCATGAAAAGTTTGATGCTGCGCTTCTTTCAAATGGTTTTCTCCATAATAGCTCGGATAAATGTATTTATTCGAAGTTTATAGATTCTTATGTAGTTATTATATGTCTCTATGTTGATGACATGCTAATTTTTGGAACCAATTTACATGGAATAAATGAAACTAAGAAGTATCTCACTTCTCAATTTAAGATAAAGGATCTTAATGAAGCTGATACTATCTTAGGCATAAAGGTTAAAAGGCATAATGAGGGTTTTACCTTGAGTCAATCTCATTATATTGAGAAGTTGTTGACTAAGTTCAAACATCTCAATATAAAAGATGCCAAAACTCCCTATGATCCAAGTGTTCACTTAGTGGAGAACAATGGAAGAGCTGTTGCACAGTTGGAGTATGCTAGTGGTATAGGGAGTCTGATGTATGCAATGCACTGTACCAGACCAAACATTGCATTTGCAGTGTATAAATTATCTAGGTATACAAGTAAACCAAGTACAGAACATTGGAAGGCCATTGCAAGAGTACTTGGCTACTTGAAAAGGACAGTTGACTTTGGTCTCTTCTATAATGATTTTCCATCAGTCTTAGAGGGATTCACAGATGCTAATTGGATAACTAGCTCTAAGGATAACAATTCAACATCTGGGTGGATATTTACCTTAGGAGGAGGAGCCATTAGTTGGGCCTCTAAGAAGCAAACATGTATCTCACATTCCACTATGGAATCTGAGTTCACTGCTCTAGCAGCAGCAGGAAAGGAAGCAGAATGGCTGAGTAATTTATTGATGGATATTAAGTTGTGGCCACAACCTATGTCAGCCACTTCCTTGTATTGCGATAGTCAGGCTACCATGTCTCGAGCTTATAGTAAAATCTATAATGGGAAGTCTACACACATTAGTTTGAGAAATGCGTATGTGAGGCAGTTGATTCAGGATGGTGTTATAACAATCACCTATGTTAAATCAACTCTAAATCTAGCAGATCCTTTGACTAAAGGTTTGCCAAGGGATTTGGTGAAGAGCACCTCTGCTAGAATGGGTTTAAAATCCTTTAATGAATGGTCTGTTGTAATAGGAACCCTACCTTACTCTAGTGAAAACTAGTTATAAGGTTTAAAGGGTAATAACAAGTTACAATAAGGTCAGTGGAGCACTATAAATAGGATATAGTGCATTTTCTTACTTACGAGGATGAGTTTTACTCTTAATGGAATCCATAAAGGTATGGAATTCACCTATGTAAATATTAGAGTGTGGCCGTTGTAAATAAGAGTTTATGGGATTTTAACTCTTATACATATCCACAAAACCAGGATGAGCACAAGGCCATAATAGTGCTATAATAATAAGGCTTCTTCGAATAAGGTATGGTACTGTGTGAAGTGTCTTCGGTACTGACATTAAAAGATTTGGTTTAAGCTTCTGGCCACCAAACACTTTGTTAGGACTTTGAAACACTTTCACTAACTGATGATTTAATCATGTGATACCTTCAGATAGGCAGTATCATAAAATGGATTGTTAGGTTTTACAACTTTCACTAACTAGTGGGGGATTGTTAAATAGTTAGTAAACGTTTAGGGATTCTAACTTGTCCCACATGAATAGACTACTAGAGTTTCCAACTCTTAAGGGAAATAAATAGGTTATTTTATTATTGTCCCACATGGAGAGAATACCATATTCTCTACCTCTTTATATATTAAAGAGTGTTATGGGGTTTATAAATACATAAGCCCATGGTGTGGACTTACATGTGCTTGCATTAAGGTTCAATGCTTTGCATTGAACCGCACACGCACACGCGTGCGCGGCGTGGGCTATAGAGCGCTAGAGGCGCTTATTAGGCGCACTTGGCACGTGAGCAAGGAGCCGAAGCAGATAATATAATTATCTGTTAATATTTTCCTTTTATTTTCTATCTTTGGCAGTTGGGAGGTTGGGACAGTTGGATCAGATTCAACTGTTCGTCATTCTATCCAAACAGAAGAAGTGGATTGATTATTATATAAGAATCGATCCAGGAAGCTTTGTTGTATCCTGGAGACACAATTTTGCATGAGGGGCAAATCTTGTCTTAAAGATAGTGATTCGATTTCATGCCTCAAAGCTCTTCTCAATCCCACATTATCTAACAGTAGAAACAAGAAATGTGTAGATAAAAAGGGTAGAAGTAATAATAATGTTGTTATATTCTTCATTCTCTGTTTCAAGTGTAAAAGGATTTATTTTGAAAGTAATTTGTATGGATATTTATATTTTAAATGTCTTTTTTCATTATTAAATTTATTTTTTTATTTATGCATATCTCGTGCATCACATGGGTTTAAGACTAATACTTTTTAATAGGAAAAAAGGCCTTCATTAATATTCCATCATGATGGAAATTCTCTTTCAAATATGGCGTCCAAAGTTATTTCATGAATAATTTTTTGTTGGTTTCAAAGAATAAACTATAATATTCTGTTTAAATTTTAAAATATGGAAAAGTTGGATAAGAATATTTTAAATAACCAAATTATCCTTATTTATTAAATTTATAAAATAAATTTCATGGATATTTTGAGAAGTCATTATAAATAGTTTCACTTTCTCATAGAAAAAAGAAATTCTCAACTCCCAAGTAAAGTTTTTCCCATGAATTATTGTTAAATTTTGCACCCCACTCAAAAACTTTCACACCGTCATTTAAAACCCAAATATGGAAAGTTTAATCAATTTGAAAAATTTCACAAACTTTCCCAGGAATATTTTTAAAATCAAACAACCTCTAGTAATATTAATAGTATAGTTTGTGTGTTACACTGAATGGAAAAAAGATAATAGTTCCTAGGATGTCATCCAATCATAAAATAGATAAATAGTCAATTAAATTATTTTGGTAGAAAAATAATAATTTATATAATATTAATAGGAAAGTTTGTGTGTTCTGCTGAATGGAAAAAAGAGATTAATCCTAGAGATTCCAACCAATCATAAAGCAGATAATGAATTAAATTATTTTGACGTAAATATCAGTAATAATTTTAGAAAAAATAATAATAATAGTCATTATTTATTAAAATACAAAAGTTAAATATTTGAGTTTTTAAATACTGGGCGAAGAGTGAGTTTAGGTACTTTCAGCCAATGAAATTGCAGATAATTAAAATTTGGTAACTATTATTCCCACCCATATAAAATATAGATAAATTAGTCTGCTCTGCTTTTCAAAATTTTACCAATGCCTCATTATTTAAAGGTGTAGCTACCCACAATTTTGGATATGCTTTTAGAATCCAATTCGGTCAATAATTAGCAAGGATTTTACCAAATGATTGTCCTAATTCTAAATCTCACTACCCCACAAACTCGAAATTACGTACCCTACTGTATACAGTTATATAACTTTTGTGCATTCACAATTTCAATAAGTCTATTGAGATGACTGATTAATCAAGTTGATTATTGAAGCATGTAATTAATAAAGATTCTATACATACGTTACAAGTCGCTTATATTCCTTTCAATGTGACACTCATTTGATATTCTATGGATTATTGAGTTAAAGTTTACAATTAGTTGATAAATCGGGAAGACATACATACATAATACTCTGTCTATAGGGAACAAACTATACTAACATCACAATCGTAACCAAGACACGCTTTACCATTGAGTAGTAAAAGAATTATATGGGATGGAACCACTGATGGTAGATGATTTTTTAGCCGACAAGGTAATGAGATTAGAGAGCACTTGTTTCGAGACTGTGAGTGGACACAACATATTTGGTTAGCCTCGTCAATAGGCATGCAAGAAAGGGCCAACCTTTCCATGGACCTCACCACATGGGCAGTTAACTAGTTAACCATGTTCTGGAATCTAGGTGAGGGGGCGGTAGTTTGGTTGAGGAATTCATTGTCATAATCTGTTTATTCATATGGATTGCCAAGAATAGAACGTTAATAAATAAGGAGCAGATCACTCCGAAGGTCCGAAGCAGATCTCTTGTTGTGTGGAGGAGGAACTCAAACGCATTCAATGCACAAATACAGATGCAGCGGGAACTAGTGGAGCCGACCAATCACAAGAAGTCATACGAAGAATGGATTCACAGTTGGAGTACATTTGGGTTAGGTGGGGGGGGGGGGAGGCCCAAAACATTGACAGAGAATTCCAGTGTGATGGGTCCTTGAACAAAAATAACTTACAGGGTGGCGTAGGATAGGTCCTACGTCAGAATGGCTGAAAGGAGGAACAATTGGGGCTCTCTGCTATGCAAATGGAGCTACAGGCAGTGGAAAGTGCTCTTGAGAGAGAAAAGGAGAAGCATTTGAACATCACCATCAATACTGATTCAACCCTGATTCCACCGATGTCGTAAAGGCCTTTAGAGGGATGACACAAATCCCTCCAGAGTGTTCTAATGTCCTTAGTTACTGCAACTCTACAAGCTACTTCTTTTCAATTTTTCTTTCTGTAAAATTAGGAAAGTGCCTAGGTCTGAAGTCAAGGAAGCGCATACCCTGGCCAACATAGCCAGGAAAAGAACCCTTAGTTGGTCTTTATTTATGTACTCTATCTCCTACCAAAAAAAAAATGAGCTTCTAAAGAGAAGACTAAAGTTCCATGGCAAGTTTGCATAAACATTATGGATTCCCAACACTTCATATACTTTGTATTGCATGGCACAACAACAGACTTTTGTGGATGATTCAGTGACATGGATGGAGCCGTGGAGGACTATCCTTCAATCTTTCACATCTATTCTTGTAAAAGGAAGATTTGGGATTGCTTCCAAGTTACATCCCTTTACCCTTTTTTTTTATCCAATTTGAAAAAAAAAAAAAAGCTAAACAAGGCATCTACAATCCAAAGAACCAAAAGGTTATAGGAAAAAGACATGAAAAAAAAGCCTAAATGGTCTTCAAAATCACATGGCTAGACTATATCACTATATACAACAATCCTTAAGAAAATACCATTTACATTCAAATTTACACTATTTCCAAACATTATACATACCCACAAATGATGGCAACAAAACCCCAAAGAAAAATTAAAATCTGATTTAAAAGTTTCCCTTTTTACAGTATATTTACGAGAGAACAAATTCGAACAGTATAAGTACAAAATATACATAATGAATGAATGGATGGGAACCTAAGAGGACTGACTACACTTTAGTTGCTGTACCACTCAATCTGTTCTGCTGTTTATGCTCAAGAAATCCACTTTTGTGGGTTGTTTAAGCTCAAAACACTCAATTCCACGTCTCTCGGTAACAAAACTCACTCACTCACTAATCAACAAAGAATCAACAGCCGGCAGCTCTCAAGAAGTTGTCATAGGGGCTTGAAGCAGGCAGCATAAACTGTTGGTGCTGGAACTCGGTTGCACACAACAACGGGTGGGCCTTCATTTTTCTGCTTCCCTCCAAATCAAAGTTGTCATCTGCAAACGGATTTCCCGCCTGCACCAATAGTCAATGCTAGATAAGAAATTCATGTTTCAAGGTCAAACACAAAAACACTCAAATGTTGCGAGGGTATTATTAACTGGAACAAAACAGTTGATTTTCCGACTTAAATTGTAATGGCTCTAAATTAAAATGCCAAATTACTAAACTTCAACTGCTTCTCCACGCAGTAGTAGGTAGCTAACGAGTTTTTAAATTTTGGGTCAATTAGAACCAGTCTCTTTATATGCAAAAATGTAGGGGTAAGACAAATACATCTGAACCCTCCGTACCTCGCCATGTGGCAGGATATTGGAGTATTGTTTTAGGTTTTTTTTTTTTTACCTTAGATTGAGGGCCTGTCCTGTTTCCTTCGTTATCCGGTTTGTGGGCCGTCATCAACCGCGACATCTTTTCTTGCTTACCCATCAAAAGAGCTTCACACTGACTAGCCATTTCTTTGTAAGATATATCAGGGGCTGTTGACACGGAGAATCTCCCTGGTTGCGGAGCTGCGTCCAACTGCATGAATCGAAGGACATGACATTAGCATTAACATTAACCAACTTGTTTTGTTTAATTAATTCTGAATCTTTCCTATAGTAAGAAAAATGAAACACTGCAGACTAATATGTTGGCAGAAATAGAATGATCTTTTAAGTTCATAATTGTGTGACATGAGAACACCACGATATGACATTGCCAAATTCTAACGGACCCAAATCCCGTTGTCCCAACAGGTCATAAGGCAGGATTTTTGATTTAGCAAACTGTCGTTTAAGCTCTATATCTCAACAACTTTGCCCTATCATGAGTTTTTTTACTGCCCAGAAAGCATACTCAGAATAATGTTTCCTATTCGTGTTATAAAATATGCCTCAAACAAAGCTATTTCAGGCGTTTAGGCTCTTTGGGTCAATAAATGTTTGGATGAGTCCAGGATGTACACCCAAAAAAAAATCAACAATTATAAGGAAAATTCCAGGTT
This sequence comes from Portulaca oleracea, assembly GCA_029582165.1. Taxonomy (NCBI): domain Eukaryota; kingdom Viridiplantae; phylum Streptophyta; class Magnoliopsida; order Caryophyllales; family Portulacaceae; genus Portulaca; species Portulaca oleracea. The sequence continues at coordinate 14,176,219 of CM055888.1, read as the reverse complement.
ATTTCAGTTTGATTGGGCAGATTGCAGTACCTATTTCAGGCTGGTTATCAGGAATAGTTCTACTTTGTTGTTGTCTATGGAGAGAATATTAACAGAAGCAATGGCGACATTGCGAGAAAAGTAACACGTGTTACCAACAGTCAATTCAAACACACAACAACAGTATTTTGAAAACCATTGCGGCAAGCAGCATCCATAATACCAAACAGAAGTAAACAAGCAGAATTGACATACAGAATCTAGAAGTTGGTTGACACTCAAGAGACTCGGAACTTGTGCTGTCATTTGTGGATCCTGTTTGGGGTGATTGTCTGGCGCCGTGTCATCATCTGTGGTGAAGAGTGGAGCACCCTTAACAAGCAAGACAACGATAAAGTCATTACGGCAAATAAGAGGGCTAACTGAGCGCTGAAATGTGTATCAATTAACACAATTAGGAGTTGAACAGAGCGTAAATATACCTCATCATAAAATAAACTTGTTTGAGAATTCAATTCATACACTTTGGCGGGAGACTCAAACATTTGGGCTCCCAAGGGGCACACATCGTCAGGGTAAAATTCACTAAGCAACTGTTCTCTAACAGCACATATTTCAGCCTACAAGAAGAAGAAAAACCACAAGCATATTTATTTGGTGGAAAGCAAAGCAACCATTTTCTACAATTAGAAGAAAACTTCAACTTCATACTTCCATAGTTCCAAGTATTCAACTAACTTACCGCTTTTATCTTTTCAAGATTCTTTACAATTTCTGCAGCAAAGGATTCCCTGGTTTGGTCCTCTGTGATTGTAATTTCTGCTAGATATCTAGAAGCAGAAAGATCATCCTCCTTTGATCCAAACGATATACTGGAGTTCTTGTTCACAGCTTGCAACTTGCTGTCTCCAACCAAACACAAAAATGGATCAACCTGAACCCAAAAACAAACAGAAAAATGAAAACCCAAAATCCATGAAGGGCGAAAATTAAAGAAAGCATGAACTCAAAAAACTTTCGGGGCCACAAAATGTGATGAATGTTGCCAGTCACAGATGGCATACCATCTTATTGCTGAGAGTTGCCTTTGCACAAGACGCAAGAGATTGTATGTCATATGCTTTTGCTGAAAAGATAATCATTGATGTTGCCATGGTGAACAGCGATCTACAACGTGATGGTGGAAGAGGCCCTGGACCAGAAAATGAAACAAGTATGAGATATGGATGCATCATTTCTCAACATTCTCTCCTACTTGGCGAGGATATGTCTAGGTAATAATTTGGGATTGGGTCATTTTGGGTCTAAGATGAATCGGAAGTAGGACTAGAATTTATGTCCAAATTCCAATGCTCTTTATTTTATCAGGTTGGACAATTTGGACGAGCCTAAATTTGGGTTCCACAACAAAAATAGGAAGCATTGTGTCTGGACTAGGAATATAACGGTCAATGTCAAAACTAGGATGAAAAATCTATGATCGTAACCGGGTTTTTTCCCGGTTCAGGCTGAACTGGGTTTTCAGGTCAAACAGTTTTTTACAGCCCTCATATGTCTCACTAATGATTACTCTTCACATACAGTCTATTTCCATGAGATTTTGGACTTTCAGAATCTTATTACTTCTGTGACTTTTAGTTGGTCAAGTTATTTCCACTATCTTAGCCAGATGTTCACCTTCTCAGTCTCTTTCTCCGGCTCATATAATAGTGGAGAATAGTCAGATTATAAAGAGAAAATAAAGAAACTATGCACATTATCATAAACATAAATCTAAGTAACCTAAGCACCTCAAACTATTCATTGAAATTAACAAAAGCAACAGCTCAACAAGGCAGGAATTGGTCAACTAATAGCTTCAAGTATAGAACCGGAAAGTCTGAAATGACACCAAGACAACATACTATCAATTATCAAACATTAATCAAGATAATAAGTGTTCACCTGCTTTTGCAAGAGAGATGCCTCGTAACGAGAATGCAAGTTGAAAACTTCTAACTAGTACCTCTCTACCAGAGCTCTGCAAGAAAAGATATGGTTAATCAGAACAAATTAATATACATAACGAGGGTCTCTCCCTTCCCTTCCTCTTCAGGCTGTGATTTTAGGTGGTGATAGTAAAAACAGAGGGTTAAATAAGAAAGGTTGTGATTAAAGTCACCAAAGGGGGACATTAGGGGTGAGAGGACAAGGTCTACAGCTTGACACCAAGATTCCCAAAAAAAATGAAAAGCAAAAGCTGAAGCAAAAGCAATTACTTAGGCACTCCGAAAGTAATGGAATTCACAAATCCATAATGTCGGGTGAAAGACAGAAAAGTTTTCAAGTTGAAGGGAACACAAACTTCCTGAAAATTACCTTAGCGTGAGCAAATAGCAACACCAGACTAAACGTATGAGCGATTGCTTCATAGTTTTCAGGTGTATTTTCAGGGGATATTGATTGAGCCCAAATTGATGACAGGAGAAGAGTGATTTGCCGGCTACTAAGTCTGAGAGAACTTCCATCCTGCATTTGTAATAAATACTCAGAAACCAATCCACTTGATAAGCAACATATTAAATTTTTTAGTTTTTTTTCAAAAAAAAAAAAAAAAAACCCAAACGTACCACTTTCTTGGTAACAGTAGCACCCACAGAAGCTTGGTCTGCAGGTACAGCTGCAGGTGGTGGAGCCCTGACACTATATGCTCTACTGTAGCTTGAAGTGAGTCTACTGAAGACCCCACTAGGGCTACTTCTGGGGTTGCCCTCACTAGGAATACTCACTTTGCTACCCCCTGATCTTTCCTTGCGCAACTTCTCAAAGAGGGCAGCCGAGGAAGAGAAAACCGAGACAGTTCTTGAAAGAGACCTTGGAATATGAGCAGCCTTTGCAGCAATTGGTTGAGCTTGCACGGAAGTCTGCCGAGGAGCTACCGAAGATGGTACAAGAACCACCGAGAAGATCCTGTGAGCTCCTATCCTCGTTTCATGGTCTTTGTGGACCATTGCCGGTAGAAGTTGATGGAACAAAGACTCCGGGAATGCCTGTGCCACAAATAACAAGTTTCAGAGCTGCCAAAGAAAACACTATCCCACAAAACAAAGGGGGAGGATAATTGGGGTCCTCACCTTGTTTTGATATGAAACATTCGGCAAGGAAGCTACAATTTGTGCAGTTCGGAAAACAGCCGATATTGTAACCCTGGCTATGACGGTAATATTAGCAAGATTTTCAAGCATGACAGCCATAATGTCAAGGATAGGGCCAGCATCTCCAACCTGTTCAATGTTAACAACTTTGACATTTAACTCTTGAGCAAAAGATCATACTGAAAAATGCCAATTCTCTAGAAGGATTTTAATACCTTATTCACTAGTTGAACAAGGCATTCATCCACCAATTCTTGGAACCTTCTATTATATTTGATCATCTCAGAACCAAGATTTGCATCGTCAAGGGAAGAGTGTATGCTTTTACGTAGATGACGCATAACATCACTAACTGCACCAAGCAAAGCAACAGAATGATCAACCTTTGCCAGCTCTGCCAGGGACGTTGTCACCTCTAGAATGTCCAACTGCATCTCAGGTTTTTTAAGCACGTTTTTGTGATCCAGATGCTTCACCAATATGGACAGCAAAAAGTGTGTACTGTGGCCTGTGAAACAAAAACATAGTCTGATATAAATTGGCAATCCAACGGTGACAGTACAGACACACAAGCATGAGAGATACTTGATTCAAACTGATTATCCACATGAAGATTACCATTTTATGCATTTATTTAAGGGAATGCACTAGTTCTCCAAAACCTATATTAGTGCTAATTAGTTTTACTGATTAGTTATATAAGTGCTCTAGATTGCAGTAAAAAAGAATTTACGAAAATGAAATATTTACCGAAGTTCTCCATCACAGCCTGCATATCCTTCAAAACAGGACCGGCTAGCCCATGCTTTGAAGACCAGAGATTTCCGTTGTCAAAATAGCGGAACAGTGATTCTAAAACACGTCTTGTGGTAGTGACCTCCTTGCCTAGCTTAGCCATGTTGCTAAGGCAAACCTTTGACCAAAAAGCAGGGTTCTTGGCATCTTCCCTGGCCAAGAAAAAGATGTGTTATAACAACCGAAGCCAAAAACAACCTTAAATATACTCAAATCCAAAAGCCAAACTGATTTAGCGAAAAAATTGCTGTTGTGTATCCAGACCAAAGTTTTTTGGGGGAAAAAAAAAAGAAAGAATCTTTTGGGGGCTCAATACGGTTTAGCTCCTTGTTAAAATAAAACAAAATAAACTTGAAGTTTTTGGTACTCAGTTACCAAATCTGAAAACACCCTACCAAAAGGTCAGGTACCTTGATTTGTTTTTCGATTGAACTCACGCAAGTCCTGAGAATATCTTAGTGACAAGAAATCGTGATGTCATGGTTAGAAAATTGAATAGTATTTGAGTACAAAATTATTACTCTGTCACAGTGGATTCGCCTTTGGCATTGACAATCATTTTCCAAGAAGGAGCTCGAGTCAACTGATCAGGTGAAGTATTAGCTTCAGCGTCACCTTTATCTTCCCCCGATTGACCTTCAGAGCCTTGGTTGTCGGCGTCGTTCCCTGAGCTTTCTGAAGAACTGGCATAATTCTCCAACACCACTGAAACAACCTGTTAAGAGAAGCAACTGGTCAAAGTGACATGATTGGCCAACAAAACCATCTTTACTGTAACATATACGCGAGTGACTCCCAAAACTAACGTTCAGTTGTTTTGTTTGTGAGACAAGTATGAATTTAATTTGTTAACTATAAACATTAAAAGGGGGTAATGCTACTCACAACAAAAAGCACATAACAGTCTGCTGACAAAAGAAACTCAATGGCAAAATTTAAACTCACAACGATCATCAAAACCTTGAGGCTTTGGAAATGAGCATTTTGAAAGTAAATCAAACAATGACTGGAGCATCAACAAAATTTGATATGGCCATCGGCAATCAAATGTGAAGGATGACTAACAATTCACAATAAGCCTCTAATGAAGCCAGAAAGGAGTTAGGACATAAATAAATGTAGCTACAAGTTACAGATGAAGGAAAAGAAGGAAAGAGCTCAATGGCTGGTGATCGCACCGGTATCTTTTTGATTGACTTCATAAGTATTCACTTTCCTAATTCTTGCACATATTAGAAGTGCATATCACTTAGCTATTCAATTTATTTAAGTATTCAATACCAGCACAATAACAGCCAGTTTCAGTTCAAAACTTGCGGACAATTACTGTCGAAATTCCATAGGCATGTAGTAGAAATAGAAGAATGTTTAGCACTACTTAAGGCGGAGAAGTAATGAGGGAAAAGACCTCAAGCGATTTTGCAAACAATTAGAGTCCACCTTCCCTAGAAAGGTATATAGAGTGAAAGTATCTTTCAAGTCAAAGTAAAAACTCATGACCATAAGGTCCAAAACGAATAACACAACGAAAAGAAAGTGAAATTTTCTGTTTGCTTACGTTATCAAACTCGTCTAGCATATGAGAGTGTTGCCCCATGAACCAAATCTACAAAAAAGCCACAGAAGAACATAGTTTAGCACCAAGAAATTCTGCAAGTATAAGCTTGACACAATGAGTTAAAGAAAACAAAGTAACTATAACCAGAAAAGTACAACAAGCAACATAAAATATGGGGAAAACACCCAGCCAGAGACCGACAAGGCTTTTTGGATTGAAGAAATATGGAAAGCAGTAGTAATCTAATAAAAAAGCATGAAATCACCATTGAAGACAAAGCCTGCAACCCAGCTGCTCTAAGGCGGCATCCCCTCTCATCTTCACCAACTTCTTGAGCTACCTGACACACTTTCGGTGCAAAACCTTCTAAGTTGAAGATAAAAGTTCCATCTTTCTGAAAAATAAGATACAAGAAAGCAGGATCAAGACTACAATCCAAAAAAGCCAATTTTGCAAGCCATCAATAAATATAACTCATAAATCATCAGCAGCCAGGATTAAGAAAAATTTGTGTCATACACACAATGAAACGCACCTGATTATTCACAAAAACAAAAAGAGTCTGGCATCCTATGATTCGCAGTTCATCCTGTCCAGTTTGATCCAGCAGAATATGTATGATGCTTAACAAACTGCTTGCAAACAAAGGCCTGCATAGTTCTGACCATCAGGTTATAGAAGTGGGAACTATGATTGAAAAACTCCTGAAAGTCTATACAGAAAACATAGGACTAGTACTAAACAATGCAAATTAAGTTGGCCAATTGAGCGGCTAATTCACAAATACATTGTGTAGTTGTACGAAATCAGAGACTCGTGTTTGCTTTTTTCAAGTTTGCATATTGTTATTCATGACAGCGTACTCAGTAGGAAATGTAGGAAACAAATTTGTACATCTGGAGAACATATTGTTTTGTAAAATATAATCCTCAATATGGTAGCTAGACCTGTCAATTTGGTCGGGCGGGTTAAATACAGGTCGGGTGTATATCGGGCTCGGGTAAATATGGGTTGGGTGTATTTCAGGTACACATGGGCGGTGTATTTTGGTTTTGGGTCTACCCAACGGATTATGACCGTGACTTTTTCCCGTTTTCTCTTTGAAAAAACTGTCTCTAAGTACTACATTTCGTACACTATGCATAATAAAATACGATTGTCTTATAGCAACGATGGATCATTTTGAATGTTTCAACAGACTTAAACTAGAGAAATATAGATGAATAAGTTGCACTTGTAGTTAAATAATTTGGTAAAGGACGACATTATCATAATTTCCCTCTGTTTCAAAGAAGCAAGCACTTCACATAAATAGAATCAGTAGACAAAGACAAAGAATATCTCTTGACAGCAAGATACTTTTCTCTCTCATCATCTTTAGTTGGTTTTTCAACTAACTAGTAATCCATGTTTGTTGTCTACATTGTCTAACGAACATTTATAGGCTACGAAGATAGGGAAAACAAAAAGTACACTTCCTGAATGTCAGTCAATGTCCTAAAATCAACTAGTCACCTTCAATCAATAATAGGAAACTGACCTTAAACAGCATACTACCCAGGATTAGAAATCAAGCCGAATTTGATATGATAAAGTAGGAAATAAACTACCAATTATATATTATTTATAAATCCATTCGACAAGAAGTAAAGCATACAAACAACATCAGCTGATGAAATACTCCAAGGTCACACCAAATATCAGAGACAGAAAAGCTAGGCAACTCACATTTGGTCTCTACAAGAAACCAGCAGTTTTCTGTAAATACACATGACGATCTTTGCAAGATTGAAGTTCTCACTTCTTAATTCCCTGTAAAATCGCTGCTCAAGAGTATCTGTAATCTGGAAAGGTCAGAATTGCAATGTTACTTCTTCGTGACATCAAGAACCATGACAGATTGATGTAAATTGTTTGAAGCTACATCAGGCAAAACGTTTCAACAACTGCAACAGATCACTGGCATGTTCCAGCGGACAAGTACAACATCACAAACAAATGAACATATTTTATTACATCTTACAATGCTGCTTAAACACTTTAAAAATTAATTCTTCTGTTCATAAGTCTAAGTTCCCCCGTCACATTGGGACTAGGGAGCAAGGGATGCTCTCCTACTTGGCTCAATTTTAGTAATTTCAAGTTTAGACTATATCAAAACCCTCATCAGAAGAGCTGCCTATGGTATTTCTCTTGGTCCTTTACCTATTTCCCAAAAAAAACATTTAGCTAATATGTTTCGAAATTCCCCCAAATCAATTTGCTAATTGTGCAGGAAGGGGGGGGGGATGCTATGGAAACATGCATCTCAAGTGGGCAAATTCCTTGTTAATCTCGAAGACATCTCACCCAAGCAACAATTTTCAAACTAATTAAATGAGTACGAGGAAAGTTCAGATGTGTTAAGAGGGGCAAAGGGGTAGCACACTTTCGATCAAATTTCCATAGTAGAAGGCACCTTTGGAACACGGAGTGGATTTCTTGCAGCATATTCACATAGCTTTCCAATCATTCTATCATTTGGCTCCCCATCCTAGCACCAAAACAATAACAGTTAGCATTAAAACAATAACAAGCAACCGGTCAGAAGAGGTACCGATGTACACATGCTGACATGCATGCCCTCATACACATACAGAGTAGACTACAATTGTTCATCAGATAAACGGAACATTCAAAATAAGATTACTTCTGAAAATAAATGGTATCAGAGAGGGAATCTGATTTTCATAACCATGTATTGCAATCAAGTGCATATTAAGCTAGAAATAAATAACAAAGGCAACAGAACACAAAATTGCAACCAACAATAAGAAACATTACAACACCTCTTCTTCCTATACAAAAGCATGACGTATCAAGTGACATCCAAAGCAGTTCAAGCTGAAGCAGCGCTTGTATTCCAAAGCATGCAAATAAAGAAAAGGTAATCTTTCATAAAACAACGTGTCCTATCTCTCTGGTCCTCCAGATCGATTCGTTCTGTGCAGAAAAAAATTCTTTCTTGCTATACTTTTACAGCTAAACTTTTTAGAGTTAAACTTGTATCCTTGAGATCTCATATTCTCTAGTACAAATTCTTGCAAACCATTTCCAACGTAAAATCTTTCTTTGAAGTTTAACGAAAGTGGGTAACGATGTAACATTCATTCTATGTCATATACATGACTTTTCAAAATTATGGAGAAGGATGGAACATAAATTGTTACCCAAGGTTTAGAGTGTGGAATTTTAAGTTTGGAGGAGAAGCTAACTCTTTTCAAGAAATATTGTCCACTGTTTCCAGCAAGAGGAGGTGGTATAGCAATTCGAGATTTCGGTTGTAGAGTGTATGAGGAATATACCCAAGATCCAAGAAACCACTTGCTTATGAACAAAAGCTGACTATAGAATTCAAACAGCATGCATCACAAACAAGCTAAGGAAAAGGTAAAGAATGTGGTAAGCACTGCGATATCTAGAATTCTAGATGGATCATACGGGAAAATATTGCCAAGGGAGAGGGATTTTGCCAATCGGGCTTGTGTTGGAGATAGATAGACTTTGGCTTTCTACAACTTGCACCGAGTCAGACAAATTGAGGATGAAAAAAACCGCGTGCTTATAGACAAGGAGAAAATTAGCTATATCTGAAACTAATTTGGTATTGTGCCAGGTCAAGCATCACAGAAGCCTTATATTTATGGTGTTAGATGATAATATTCTACAGAGAGACAGAGACTAGCATATGATCTTCTGCCCCTATAAGTCCAGCAGAGGTGTTCAGAGAAGAACTATGTCTTGATGATTTACATCCAAGTTGCTGATGATGTGTATGATGCGCATATGTATCAGTACTTGTATTCATACACTAGGAGGAGATGGCACTTTGTAACTGATACTAGATTTGACCCCTTTTCTCTTCATAGCATTGCAGATGGGCATACAAAATTATATGATGGTATCAGTAAAAATTAACCAAAAGCTTTAACTAACAAGTGTTGGCTTGCAATGGATGGTGCTAAGTGTTGGTAATTAAGGTATTAGCTCACAACGGATGGCGCTAAATGTTGGCAATCAAGCATGTGCAAATCAAATAAATGAGGTAGCTGATATAAGACCAAATTTGACATGTTGGCTTAAGAAAGATATGACTAGAAATGATGACTTGGAAAATATGACAGTTAGCCAATAGAGATATAGTTTTTGAGACAAGGTTTTGGTGATGTGGGCTTTTTGTGCAACTTAAGCAGAGACATCTTAAAGTCTTAGCGGATTCATGAGTCAGAATGGATCCCCATTAAGACAGCACAGAAAAGAAGGGCTATCCCTGAATAATATAAGCAAGGCGGCCAAAAAAAAAAATCACAATCCCATGAAAATCACTTTGAGTACTTGCTCTTTCGCAAGACCCTAGGGTAATCAAGGATTCATATGCGAGAACTTATATAGGAATGTTGCTCTCTAGTTTATGTCTCTCTCTCTCTCTCTCCCACACACACATCCTTTCCTCGTTTACCTTTGTCTTAGCTTGTTTATTTACTTCAAAACATCATATTACAAAATCGCCTCCCATCTTACTGAGTATGACATTTCTCTTTCTTTTCTATCTGAGCTTACATTTGCATTCACTGTTGCGTTACTTGCTCCGCCATTTAATGTGTAGTCCACTTTAGATGTCTTCCAAACTCGCTTCTCATTTGTTTTATAAACACTTTACAGACTGTCTTCAAAGTTGCTCCAGGCACTAATCTCTAAAATAACATCTCACATAAACCTGGAGCTCCCTAAACGCCATCTCTATAGCAGATTGTAAATTGCTAGTAAAGTGATTATCCTTCTAGCTCACTCAATGCGTTCACCCATCCGAAATGGCCCCAAAGTCTGAACATTCTACAACTTATGAATAAACATTTTGCTGCGTAAAACCTCAAAGTACAATAAACAAGCAGAAGAAACAAAATGAAGTTACAACAGTTAATACCTCCACCTTAAACACATCACAGAACATAACAAAAAGCTCTTCGAACTAATCCCAACACACTATGGAAAACAAACAGTTGACTAGCTAGAATATAACATATTGTTCAAGCACACAATGGGAAACAAACAGTTGACTAGCTAGAATGTAACATATTGTTCAAACACACATCAATGCAGAAGCAAACACGAATCGGGACACCCGGAAAGTTAAGTTGAGAGAAGAATATGATGCAAAAAAAAAAAAGCATAGTCATACCGGGGTAGCTGGAAAACTGTCCCTGATCAATTTTTTGTATCTCTTAACAGGCTGCCTAGACCTTGTCTGAAAAGCAGGGCAAAAGAAACAGAGGGTGCCACATGCTGGCAAAACTTGTCTTGAGATTACCCCAGATACAACACTCATATTTCCCCAAAAATATCAAAGTTTTTGTTTACAATCCTCAATGAATGAATGAATGAATGAATGAATGAATGAATAAGGGGGGAAAAAGAAGAAAACCAAAAATCTAAAAAAATTAATAAATAAACAAATAAATAAATAAATAAATAAGGAAGGCCTTTGATTTCTGGGGGTCTCCCTCTCTAATTCTAATACTAATTTAAAGCTTAGCTTCCCATTGTTTAGATTCGATCAAATATTTGTGGAAACCCCATCTGAAGGAGAAATGCTCTTCAATTCAAATGGGTGTCCTCCACTCTCCGGGACCAGCCTACAATCCAATCAATAAACAAATTCAAATTTCCTCAAATGGAATTCCAATAAAAGTTAAACAATTGATTAAAAACCAAGTAGGAAAGGATTGAAACTTTCCATCTGGGTCATTATAATTATAGGGTTTCATCGAAAACCCAGAAAAAAAAAATAAGGGGAAAATAAAAGAGGAATTGAATACGAGAATTAAGAAAAAATTGAACCTCTGGATCGATGCTTGAAGAAGCAGAGAACAGAGGCTGGAAATCCGTGAAGGCTGCTATGCCAAAATCTAAGAAATTTCCAGCATTCCGCAGCAATCAAAATTTATGATCTTCCCTCCCCTATTTGCTATCTCCTTCTTCTTCTCTTTCTTCTTTCTTTCTCTTTTTTTTTTTGTAATTTTTTCCCCTCTTTGATGAAAATAAAAATAAATGACTGGAAAACGGCGAATTTCCTCCCTTGAAAACAATTTATATTTTCTCTCTCCTCGCCTTCTCTTCTGCCAAACAAAAACAAAATGGTGCACCTTCTTCCAACGGTCTGCTCCTCTAAACACTGTTTACTGTTTAGTTGGGAGAAGTTATTACTCTCTAAACACATCAATCAATTTACAAGTTTAGCCACCTTCTTTGACTTAATTATAGTATTTATTTAAACCATTGCACATTTCAATTGGGGGTTTATCTACACTGATGATGGCGACTCCTGTGTTCCAAACAGGTCAAACTTTTGAACCGAATAACGGTTCAAATTTTAAAATAATCCGCCCCGAAATATCCGATCCAAAAACTCGTTATCCGGTCAAAAATTTGGGGTACCCAAACTGAAAAATTGATTTTAATTGAGTCGGGTACCTAAACCGAAAAAAAGTTCGGGTGATCGGTTCAGATACGAGTCAGCCTCTAGCCAAAATCGGGTACCCAAATTACCCAAAACTAAAATAATAAAAAAATAAAAGTGAAATGAGTGGTTTTAATTATAAAAGCTACTTACCTGAGTTACCCGAAATTAAGATGTATTTAGGCCGTGTTCTTTTATGCGGTATTTTGCGGAATGGTGTGGTGGGGTGTGGTGGAATTGTGGTAGGTTATTAGTATGTGAGGTAGGTGAGGAGAGAGAATGTAAAAAGTAGAGGAGAAAAGTGAGGAGAGAGAAAGATGAGAGGAGAGATGGCAAATTGTGGTACCGCAGTTTGCCAACCGCAGAAAAGAACAGTGCCTTAGCATAGTGTGGCTAACTTTCTTTCAAATAATAATAAAATTAGTGGTTTTAATTATAAATTTACAAATTAAATTAAAAATAATAAAAGCGAAAACTCATAAAATTAGAACTAATCGGGTCTTTTGGTTAACCAGTATCCGATCCGAAACTTACGGGTACCCGAACTTCGAGTACCCGCAATTTTCGGTTACGGTTAGAGGGTATGGCCGATCCAAAGTTTCGGATATCCCGAAAAAATTATCCAATCTGTTCAGATACCCGATCCGTGAACACCCCTTAAACTATACCCAAAATTTATAGGAGTTCTTAAAAAAAAAAAAACAACAGTGGGGTTGGTTGTTATTTTCATGTGCACAATTCATAACATAAAATTTCTAAGAATCTAGCAAATTATATGTATTCTGATATGACAATTTTATTATAGTTGAATTTTACTATTAACTTGGTTAAAATTAACCGCATCAGCTAAAAAGATTTATGCGTTAATAAATATGGTTAACTATTGTAACATATCATTTGATCAAAATATATTTGATCATATTGATTTCAATTTTTCAAGATAAAATTAATGTTTTGAATACTTTTTAACTATGATATATTGATTCCACATTGCCATATGAATTGTACTTGTAAAAAATTGTTATCCCATCACCATCCGGACATCCCCATTCACTCCAGGGGTGGCTATGGCGTAATTTTTGTCAATTTAGTATGAATTTGGATTTAAAAATGGATGGTGTGATTGCAAAATAAGTATAATAATATATTAGACCTCAATTTGAAGGTTTAGAGTCGTAACTGCCTATAAAAAAATTTTAAAAAAAACCTCAAGGTAAATTCTTTGATTATATTGTTGAAAGTAAATACATACAGTTATGTGAAAGGTATCTTACTGTGTGGTTAATTTATAATATGACACCAATTAGACTCGCAACAAATAGTTTCATACTCCACAAATTCTTAATTAGCGATGATGGTATCTATACGCGTTAAATAATCATAATGCCATGTGGGGAAAAAAGATCATAATGCAATGTGGATACTTGATAGAATTTGGTGAGGAATGGTAACACACTCCTACAATGACCTGAATCGGCTACCTAAAAGCTTGATAGAATCATATTTGAAATGGACAAACTAATCAGCCTTGAAATATCTTTTGGTACTATAATTTTCACATATAATGATATCATGATAAATTTTTCATGGCTTCTTCTATTTCAAGAAATGCGAAAATGAAACATGGAAAACTGAGATAAACAAGTTTTCTTTTATGGTGATTGCAAATATTCCGTTCTGATGGAAACTGATCACACTCGGATGTTCGGTTGTTATTCCCATATGAATACTAGATTTTGGATATAACTAGAACTTCATCCAAGAATCTAGATCCAATGTCATATCCAATTAGTAGTAGATCCTCAGTCAGATAACAATGCCAGCCATGTCGCCCATGTCCTCTTTGTGGGTATGTAGGAATCGGGTAAGTAAGATTGAATAGGTTTGAATAAGTTTAGGTATTTTATGTAGGAATGGATAATAGGTTGTTTTAAAAGTAAAGAAGTTTCGTAGATTTTAGTTGAAAAAGTAAAATTGAACAAGAGTAAGTTGAAAAATATTGTGAGCAATTTACCTTGCAAACAACCAAACCGTAACGCAGGAGAAAACCAACATCTGTTTGGATCACAATAAAACCAGCCACAAAACAACAAAAGGAGATGCTTTACAGTTAACACACCAAGAAAATCCCAAATTCCTTTGATTATATGTGCAGATTTACATTTCCCACTGGTTCAACACAATCAAATAGATGTCTCAAAAGCTCCTCTCCATCTATGAACAACTGAGTGAACAAGAGACCCCAAAAAAAATGCAAAAAATGAATACAGATTTCTACGCTTTAGAAGTGCCCCCATGATCTCTCTCCACATGCTCAACGAGGGCCACGGGATCCCTAAACCCTTTGCTGCATTTCGGGCATACATCAACGGTCAATTTCCTAACACCTCCTCGGTTACTATTCTTCCCATGGTTTTTCTCAACATGATCCACAAGTGCTGTTACTGATGAAAACCTTGCATTACATTGTGGACACACTTCATCACCACTGTTGTCGCTGCCTTGCCCCGACTGAAAAGCCTGGTTGATTTCAGTACTCAGCTTTGACATCCCTGTTGTGGCTGCATTAACAAGCCTGGCCCATGTCGAAGATGATTGGGCCGGGGCTCGATTCGATCTCGGGGTTTCTTTCCTACTACTAGTCATGAGGTTCGAGAACTGGAACCCAGTGGCAGGTTTTCGGGGCCCAGGGCACTTGTGATCAGGCCCAAATCGGTGTTTCAAGCAGTGGTCGATGTTACAATCCCTACACTTGACTGTGTTGGAGAACACAAGGATCTCTCTGCAACCAGCAGCTGGGCATTTTCTCTTCTTGGTGGCTTTCTCGTAGTTTGATGGATCACATACTGTTTGGACGTGTTTTTCCCAAGTGATGTTAGGATCTTCCTCCGGGATCAGGCGAACGCCTTTTGCACAAAGTGGGCAGATGACGACTGTGACTCCGTGATTGTCACCATGTGGACATCGATGCTGTCCATAGCTTCGATGTTGAAGGCAGTATACCTACTAAAGCAACAAGCGTTGTCAAAATGAAATACTTGTCACAATTGAATGAATGAATCAAGCACAAAAATGTAATATCAGCAACATCAAGCTCGAGAACCCTTAAGAATGATTAGAGGAAAACCAATGAAAAGTTACACTCAGAGTTCCAGGATAAGATAAGTTCAGATCCAAATTCTAGAAATCAGGAATCTTAAATCATTTGGCATCCCAAATACTTTACCATGTCATTTTCTACAGGCTAGTTTCTAGAGACATCTATCATCCAAAACAAGGGGACCAACAGGATGATGCTTCAGTAAGATGAGACCTATATGAAGAGACATATAACATCTAAGTCCCTCAGAGGCTCAGACTCTTCATTTTACAAGGTGTGTATGTTGGACATTAAATAATCAATGTTCAGACATAAGCATCATTGTATGGACATTTGACAATTTTGCACATAATTTCAAGTAAAAGAGCACAGCAGGTCCAAATCCCACAGTGCTAAACATGTCCCAACTGGAGACCTATGACTGAGCAAGAACCATAATGGATACATCACACAAACACAAAGAGGAAAACAAGTACACATTAACAAGGAGTAATTTCATACTGTATACAGATGAAGGAATAGATATTTCTCCAATAAAGGCGATAGACCTAACAAGTGGCACAGCTTATGAGCGATAAGACCAAAGTTTCTTGGGTTAGTATACTAATTGCTAATGAAGGCATGCCCACAGAATCAGGTCTACATTTCCAACTATTTCAGGTACGTGTTCTCCAAGGATACACTTTTGGATACAGCAGGGGTGCATCAGCAACAATTTTGAAATTTTGTAGTTCATACTTACATTGGAGACCTAAATATGGAATGGAGCTGTAGTCTATATGTAAGAGTCCGTCCGATACACAATTCAAAAACATGAACTTTTTCATTTACATCTCCCAAACACATTACTCTCAACATAACCAGACAAGCGCAACAGATCCCAGTGTCGGATGCCAACTTATTCACATCAGCTGTCAGCTTACAAACAACCAAGTTATGAGGTACATTATATGCGATATCTTAAATTCTCAACAGCACAATGAAATTTTAAGTATGGAACCACCAACGAATCCAAATGTGAGAATCATACTCGGGTTAGGCTTTGAGATAGGAAGGGAGAGCTATATAAACACCTGACATACAAAAGAAAACCACAAAGCTCTTGGCTCATGGGAACTATAAACCGAGCTCCAATTCCTTTAATACAAATTAACAAACATATGGTACCCAACAATTATGCTAATCAATCCTATCTTTCTTTTAACTCAATTTTGGTTTCCGTCACGCTCAAATACACAAAAACAACCTCTCTACTGCCTTCACATATGGGCATTTATCATGAGCACAAAGAAGTCAAATACCCACCCAAATCAGCTCATCAGCTTAACTAAATACCAATTAGGCATTAGCTGATCAGCTTCAAAACTGGGTCAACCAATTCAAGGATAGCAAGAGCCAATTAAGCACAGTGATTACCGAATCAAATTAAAACAAAAGAAGTCGAGTTTCCGAATGAAAATTATGACCCAGATTAACAATGGCGCTAGCAAATCAAGCAGCAGCAACAAAATCAACTAGAATCACGTCAAGGAAACCCTTAAAAGCAAGATAGATGAGAGAGGACCTGTTTGCAGCGGTCGCAGGTGAAGGGAAGGAAATCGATCTGACGGCAATCGTCGACGGAGCAATGTTGACCGAGATTTGGGAATGCGGGGGTGCCCATGGGTGAATATGAATGAATGAATTCGAATTACCTGCCCCGAAGCGCAACGTATTAACCTTGAAACTTAACAAACAATGGAGGAATTCAATTCAGAGAATGAATTCCTCCTGGATTGCTGCGTAAAAGGTAGGACGAATGAGGGGAGACTTTGGGAGATTTTACAATGAAGAATATGGAATATGGAATATGGAATATGGAAAAGGAAAAGGGAGTCGTTGGTAGTACACACGGAGACAGCGACGATGAGACGACTCCTCCAATTTTCAAGTCTACGCTACGCCTTTTTGTCCCTCGCCAAAGCCGCCTTCGCTCCTTCACTTTGCCTCTATTTTTTTCCCGCTTGCTTAACATCGTCATCCTTTTTACTATTGTCACCCATCTTTTGCATAATATTTCTAATCCGTACCCTTGAACCTCATAACATTCACTTTCCACCTTCTCTCCAGTTTATCTCTCTAGAAAACTCTCTCAACCAACGACCACCACAAACCACCGTCATCCCGGGATTTCGAACGCTACGAATCGAAGAAGTTGCGGTATGTTTCGAATGAGTTGATTTGAATTTGTGTTTTAATTTTGAAATTTGACGAAAAAATGAAAAAAATAAAAAAACGCAGCGAGCACTGGCTGCGGCGCAAAACGCACGGCAATCGGCGGCCAGTGCCACCCGCAGATCTCGGCAAGGCCGCACTGGCCGCCCTGGCCGCCGGTTGCCGTGCGTTTTGCGTGGCAACTGACTGCCGTCGGCCGTACGTTTTGCGGGCCAGGCCCGACGAAATTTTTTTAAATTTTATTTTTAATTAATAATATTAATAAATTAATATTAAATATTGTTATTATTAATATTATTGTTAGTAAATAAATATTAATATTGTTATTATTAATATTATTGTTAGTGATTTGTAATAATAATTATTATATGTTTATTATTGTTAATATTAAAAATTTGATTAATTAATGTTATTGTTAAGCATGTGTTAATAATAGTAATTATTATCTGTATATTTTGATTATATTATTGTAAGTGTGTAATTTGTACATTAATTATGTATCTATTTATATGATTAATTGTTTATAAAATATTGTAATTATTATTGTCAATAATATTAATATTAATAATTAATTATATCATTGTAGATTTGTTGTTTTTTATTAATAATTTCATTGCTGACATTGCGCAATTTGTATGATTTAGTGTTTGAAAATTTGTTTGTTTATTATGAGTATGCATAGATCAGTATGAGTTAGGGTAGTGTATGTGAAAAAAATTGTTTAGTGTTCGTACCAACAGAAATTATGAATAGTTTAGGGTTTAGGGTTAGGGTAATTAGTATGGGTTTAGGGTTAGGGTTAGGGTTAGGGTTTAGGTTAATGTAACCAAGTACATTTTCCATGAAATTCATTGTACAATTTGAAAAGTTGTGGAATATCATCCTCAACTTTAGAATTGTTGGTTAGCATACTTCAAAAGTATTTGAAACTACTTCACGGAACAAGTAAATTGGTTAATTGTGATGTTAGTTTAGAGGATTAAGTTTAGGGTTTAGGGTATTCTGAGTAGTTTATATGTAGTAGTGTTAAAAGGAGGTTGAGTTTGGATGATTTTGGTTGTTATTAGTAAATGAGTTGGCCTTTAAAGTTGGTAGGGGTAATTTCTTCCAAATCCAACTTAATTGCTAACTTAACTGAAATAACCCTAGAGGGGGGTGATTAGGGTTATAAAAATAATTCTGCACTTCAATCAACACAACCAAGTTAGTAGCACTTTTATATGAAAAATAACTTCTTTATTGAATGATCAAAAGTGCTAAAGAGGAGGAGGTTACAACTCAGCACAAAAGAGAACTTGTGAGGTCCTCAGTTGGCCTACCGGATTAGAAGAGACAACAGAGGTCTTCTGAATATGAGGCCTCACAGTGGAGGCAATTACAACTAGTGACCTCACACAGTAGAGCGGCACTTGTTTGATTTGGAACTCTCGACCCTAGAGGTCCTCACCCGTATGACCACTGGTTATACAAAACTCACCACTACACAAGAATGGCTACACTCGGAATATTCACTCAAATACTCCTACACTTAGAACTTTTTTTCACAAAGTTCTTACAACGATTTTCTTCCTTGGAAATCACGCCTTTGTAAAGAGAATGAGTTCTCTTATTTATATTTGGCTCCTCAACAATTTCCTTTTAGTTGCCTTCCTTTGTACTTGATTCTTTCCAACTTGTATTGATTCTGATTTGGTAGGTAGCCCCATTTAGTGCAACGGTCTGCTAGGATTTTGCTTTCCTTTTCTGAGTTGATCTTCTAAATTCTGCAAGACTCCTAATCATACTTTCTTTCCTTTTCGTTTGTCATCTGAAAAAGGAAATGAAGATCATTATAAACAATTCTCAGAATAAAGGGAAGATATAGGATTAGGATATGATTTGTACTTCCCTAAGATAGCTCGGTTGGTCTTTCAAACAAAATAATCTTGTGCTGACATTTGAGGTCCTCATTGACGATTACGCTGAGGTCCTCATAACCAGTTGAGGTTCTTCATTAACTACTCATAACTTCAAATGAAGACATAAATTATATAAATAGTTATGTCACATCCATTTAATAACTTAAGTACCCAACAACCAATTGCTACGTAAGTAAATAGGTTATTTGTGATGGTAGTTTAGGGTAGTAAGTATGTTAAGGTATAGTTCTAGTATCTTAGTTGTATGTATCATAAAAAGAGGTTGAGTTTTGGGTCCTGTTAGTATCCAAGGAGAGTGTGTGTTGTTACCTGATAATGTATGGCTGAAAAGGACTTTCATGAGTTGTATCGACTCTCCTTTATTTGTTAGTATCCAAGGAGAGTGTGTGTTGTTACCTGATAATGTATGTCAGCAGTGAAACTACGCGGGGTCTATAGTGCCCTGGGAGTTAGAAGCATCTCAGATTCGGTACAATGCAGTGTTTCTATTGTGCAGCCTAGCGGGCAGCAAGACAAGGTGGGTCTGAAAGAGATGCTTGTAGTAAAGGGTCTAATAGAAATCGTGTTGGGATTTCTTGCATGTAGGATTCATAGGTTCATCAAAGTAAGGCACGATGCTGCTAATTCAATGCTTTGATGGACCTGTGAATCCTACATGCAAGAAAGCCCAACACGATTTATATTAGACCCTTTACTATAAGCTTCTCTTTCAGATTCACCTTGTCTTGCTGCCCACCAGGCTGCGCAATGGAAACACTGCATTGTACCGAATTTGAGACGCTTCTAACTCCCAGAGCACTATAGACCTCGCGCAATTTCACTGCTGACATTGCGTTACTTTTTGGGAATCAAACAAATAAAGGAGTTGGTACGACTCATGAAAGTTTTTTCATCCATAGATTAACAGTTAACAAGCACACTCTCCTTGGACAATAACAGGATCCTCTTGCCTCGTGACACGGCTTAGTTATAAATGCGATAACAAAGTGTTGAATTTGGATGATTTCGATAATATGATTATTATGCTATAGGGTTTTAGGGTTTAGGGTTCATAACGTATGGTTTCGATTATATTATTATTATGTTATATGTTTTCATTTTGCAGGTGATCTAACATGGTAGGCAAGGGCAAGGGTGGAGGGTATCTGGAACAGTCGAATCAACTTCCGTCTGGTTGGAGGTGATTCGGGACCCATGACGTAATGTGATCGCGCTGAAGACGCCGCTGCGGTCGAGGTATGGGTGCCGGTGTACGTAGGGGTGCACATGATGATGCAGGCGGCCAACCCGAGGACACGGGAAGTCAGACCACGCGAGATTTCGTTGACCATCTCAACCAAGTCATGGATGAGTCAACCGGCACAGAGACATCGGGGGACGATGGGACCGGGGAGCCCGGCACACAGATGATCCCGACTTCAGTCGCGCCCCCTCGTGGGCCAGTTTACAGGCCAACGGGTTTCATGCCGATGAGGGATGCATCGGGGAAGTTTGCCCCAATTCGGCAATGGACAGGGCGAAGCGGTTACGCTCATCGTGATCTGGTCGGTCAGCAGACATAGTAAGAGGATGCGGAGCGGTGACAACGATTGGAAGATTGATGGTAACGTGCCCGGGGGACCTGCAATTGGGTTCGTTATACCAAGCTTTGGAGGTCACATTGCTCGGGTAATATAGGAGGGTCGCGAGTGTTCGCCCCATGTTGTTCTTGAGTGCGTGACAAAGAAGAATGCATTGAGGGAATTGAGGTCAATGAGGTCCACGATGGATCCCGCATGCCAGGATGGACTGGGAAGGATCCAAATCACCCATTTGGTGGACTTGATGTATGACCACATCGATATGACGTTGATCTCGGCGTTTGTTGAGAGGTGACAACCCGACACAAACACATTTCACCTTCCCTTCGGTGAAATGACAATCATGTTGCATGATGTGCAACATATATTGGGTCTTGCAGTTGATGGCCTGATGCGAATGGAACCACTGGAGAGTCGTCTGCAGTTCACACTGAAGGTCTTAATCGGGAAGTGGTTAACCAGTACGTGCCCGATATTTTTGATAAATGAATGGAGGAGCTGAAGACCTTGCACATTTATGATAAGGGTGCCATAATTGACGTCGAGTTGAGGTTGATTTGTACATCGACCCGTTATCCCATTCCCCACAGGATAAGGGCGTGGTTGTTGAGTATGGTGGGAAACACTATCCTCGTGGACAAATCGAGGGATAGAGTTAGGCCACATACGTGGCCTAGCATTGACGTTATCGTTGATCGCATTGCTTGACCCTTTTGCAGGCCTGGATCTATGAGTACTTTCCTGATTTTAGGCCATACGGGGAGCGGCCGGTTACTAGGCCTCGCGCGAGCAGGTGGTTCCCCAACCGCCTGCCAAGTTCGGAACAACGCCTCCGAGAGTTGAGGGCCTCCTTGGATGCGTTGATGCTGGATCGTGTGAGTTGGGCCCCATACGGACCTGCCCCATACAAGTCATGCAAAAGGACGTTGTACGCGGGCGACATTCCTGCATACGACTTCACTGAGTTGTACATGCCTGATTGCTCGTTCGTCAGTTAGGGCACCTACAACATATCCCCCGTAGATTGGTCGTACCGAAGAGCGCTGAACGACCGGCGAAGGGGCTGTACAAAGTGGAATTTGTGGATGCTAACGTCAGCGCTGACTGGGCGGGGTTTCCGATTAACAACAAAATGTCAGTGAGTGATGTGCCCCATACAAAACATTTGCCGTGGGAAGCGGATGTTGCTTACAACGATTGGTTCGCGGCACATTCACACAAATTTTTGATAAACAACGCCTCTGCCAGCCAATTGACAGTCGATGATCATCCGTCACTCGAACAGGTACCCTAAAACCCTCAGCATAATTTAATATTTTGTTTAACTGATTTGTTTATGGGATGGTGGATATCATGATTGGTCTAACCGCATTATTTTGTGTTTTATTTTTATAAAAGTGGGCCTATGACTGGGCCTCACTAGTGCAGCGAGGGAGGCATCAGTTCCAACCGAACGATGAGACAACGACAATTAATCGTGGGTGGTATAATGAGATGGTCGACATACACGGGTGTTGGTGCCATCAGATGCATATCGAGGTCCCCGAGCAGCAAGATGATGAGCAGGAGGAGTAGAGTGTGTTTTTCAATTTCATTGTTGTGCATGTACCCTAAACTTAGTGTTGTGTTTTACAATTTCCAATTAACTGCATGAGTTTCCATATAAATATAATTAGACATTCATAAATACATAAGCGTATAACTACAACCATCACCGGCGTTGAGCGGCCCTAATAGCCTACCATCTATCAATACGAGCCTTAAATGGCTCATCCCAACCTTCAACACTTACGTCTTTAGCTGCTCGCCATCCAACATGAACCGGCGGTAGAGGGAAATCATCCCGTAAATGAATAAGCATGAAGTGGTTGTTTGTTCGCACTATTCCCTGAACTTTTTGTAGGTGCCGTAAGTCTAGGTCCTCCTCGTATGGATAATACTGATATGCATAGCTCAAATATATGGTATAATGAAATGTGGCAAAGCGTTCTCGAATGGGAACAGATCTTTACACATCCGGGGGATACCTGCGCATGAGATTAACTTGAGTTATAAGCAACAATGTATAATCATTTTGAAAGCCCTAAACGTGTGATTAACATCGGTTATAAAGATAAAGAAATCCACACCTGTTGAACCTATCCCGACTGATGAAGAACTGGTTCCCTTTCTTCTCGAGGAGTTCGTCGTAGTCTTGCTACCCCGACCCATTGTTCGGCCGAACTCACGCACTGGGGTTGCGTCGCGTGGATTCCGATGTCCTTGGTCTCCCGGGGCGTGGGGGGCTTGTCTGCGAATCAGGAACATCGTGACTGTCAGGATTCAACTCGCCATGGAGGACCTGGGTTACGTGTCGTATAACTGCTGGATCACTCTCCCGAACCAGTTTAACGAGGTGCTCAAATTCTTCCATGTCCGTACCTGATGGAACATCATTTGAGCTAGGAGTTTCACCATCGACGATTACTGTGAGTTGTCTCCAAAACATGTGTATCCGTGTAAGCTAAATTGGCGCTCCCGTTTCGTAAATTTTCACCATAGAACACGCGCACGGAAGGAGGTGGGTTCTGGACACCTTGTGATCGCACAAGTCGCAGCCTCCGCCATACCTCATCGATAGCATCCTATTGAGCTCCAACGACAACAAGTCCAATGCGTGATGAGATACATGCCCGTACAAATTCTTAAAGAAATGACAATTACCAAAATTCTTGTGCGTGCTCCTAGACTATTCAAGCTCCCTCTTAATCTCAGTATGTTGATTCACCAAGTGTTGGTGAATCTTCGCAAACACATGATCGAAGGTGCCTCTAGAACTGCCGATATAATATTTCAGTGAAGAATGCTGGCTCTCAACTCTAGAAGTCGCCGTGTTCCCCATGTGAGGGACAATGTCGGTAAAAGCACAAACAAATTTTTCCTTATTATTCAACCACGTCCCAGTAAGATACTCAACTATTGGTTTGTTTTGCCCAATCCACGCGCTAACGACGTCGTTCCACTTCCTGTTGAACTCTCCAACAGTCTTCGCATATACAATATCGTTCCAGAAATGATGTTTGAAATGAAGCCCGAGTCCAAGATTCTTGCCCCCAGTAAGGTTGTTTACTTTGTTCTCCACATCATTTCCAATATGCCACACGCACAACAATAGGTGCACATTTGGGTAAACCTTGGCAATAGCACCCAACAAAGCATTCTGCTTGTCCGTCACAAACACGGATGGAATACCATCAGGGCCCAACAATTCATGCACCCTCCACATTAGCCACTCATATGAGTCCATCTTCTCGTCCCGCATGAAAGAGTAAGCAATCTGGAAGTTGCGGATAGTGGGTGTCACGCCTACCAGCTCACATAAAGGCCACTTTGCCTTGTTTGTCTTGTACGTAGTGTCAATGAGAATGGCATGCGGGTACGTACGTAACAACTTCAACGAGTAAGGGTGACATAAAAAAACTGACGAAGCTCGCCATCATCATCGTAATCACCAAATGATACGTATCCGCCGACTTTCGCTATGTACAGACAATGTTGGGCATGCGTTCTACCATCCATTTCCTCGGTGCGCATCTTTGCCCGTTCATTGTATACTTGCTTCACGTTTATCTTAGAAGCAAGGAACTTAATCTTTAGCGATGTTTGTATCGTGGCCGGTGTGCATCCCGTGTTGGTCATTTCATGGACATGATGTTTCATGTCAGAAGTCAATGGGTGTCCATAACGATGTCCTTCCTTGTACACGATGAAGCCATGATTGTGCTTCCCCCATTCTCCATCGCAAACACGAACTCACCATTCCGTTTCATTGCGAGTCCACGTTACAATGACAAATTTACATTGGCACACCTTCGTCGACGTACTCCGATGAGTCGCATCATCGAGATCATTCAGTTTCCCACAATATTTACTGTACCTCCAACACTTCAAGTAACACTTTTTCGGACTCTCTAGATCTTTTCTCTTGTACGAAGACCGTACAAACCTAAATCCGATTCCCCCAGCTATTCCATTGGCCCAATCTTGCACTGCTTCTATAGTCTCAAAAACATTTTGCGTCACAGAATACGTTGAATAATCAACGCCGTCTCCACCAAAGTCCTCCAAATGAACCTGCAAACAATAGCACATTCATTAATTTCCCCAAACAACAAAAAAATAATCTTAATTACGAAAGCTAGACCCAACAGGGACCGTGTCTGGCGTCACACGACCCGTGTTGGTGTCCAGAATGTCAATATTTTTCGCACTGGTTCAACACGGTCCGAACGGGTCCAACATGGACCGTGTTGGACGCCGATCGGGCAGAACCGCGCCACGCCGCATAGGTCGCGGCAAAGATCACGGTGAAGCATACGCCGCCAAAAATCACATGGCACTGCCTCTCGGCTTTTTTAAATTTTTATTATTAACAATTATTAATACAAATTTTACAAACTAACCTCGTTTTCTTCACTTGATTTATCATCTTCCATTGAAACTTATAAAATCTAAAACAATTTTAGAGAGAATTTTATAGAGAGTTTGAGAAGATGAGGGAGAGGAGTGAGAGAGAAGTGAAAATAGTCATTTGGGGGGGGCAACATTAGTAAAAAGGGTGGCGGCATAAAGCAATACCCTTTTTCCCCCCCTTTTTCTGGTCCAACTCAAAGCCTCATTTTTTTTAAAAAAAAAAATAAAGGTAAGAAAGAAGGGAACTATCTATCATATGAGCATGAGTGTATGACTCTTTGGTGAGCATGTGAGTATGGTTGGATATCTAATTAACACTAAATATTATTTCTGTGGACACTGAAAAATAGGCGTCAAGTATTGTTTGTATGTACATCAAGTATGAAAGGTGGGCATCAATATTTGATGTCCACCAAGCAAAACATTTATATTGCCTTTGCTTACTTGATGTCCACGAAAACAATACTTAATACACTCACCTTTCACATTTGATGTCCACAAACATATATTTGATGCCCGCCAAATATCCAACCATGCTCACCAAATGGCCGTGTTCATATAATCAGTCCCCTAGAAACAAACAATATATTAGTATTTCTTCCTCAAACTATCTAATGTATCCTTGGACTATCTGATGTATCCACGTACAAACTACTAAAAAATTCTATAGAAATATTCTTATATATATATATCCATGTTATTATAGTTTATTAGGCTTACTGGACGGCTAGACAATCGGACCTATATCTCACTATATATATATATATGCGAAATGGGTGTAAACTCTGGTTGGTTAATGAAACAATTTCACACTTCGAATATTATCGTTCAGCTCTATTTCTCTTTTTGTTCTCTTCTCTCTGAATGTGAGTGTACTAAACTTCACATGGTGTCGGAGTACTATGGATTAATATTAGTGTTTATTTGTGTTTTTTCTTCAATTCCTTCTTGAATTGATTTGATTTGGTGTTGGAACCCTCTTTTCTTCTCCAATTTGAGTGTTTGGAGCATTCTCTATGCAAGATCTTCTTGTTACTTCAAGCCCTATTTTCGGGCGAAAGTTCCTTTATTAATCTATGGTTTCTTCTAGCAATTCAAAGACAATTATTGAAGGCTACATCGATGATCCCTTACATCTTCAAGGTTCTTATCACCCTGAAATATCCTTTACAATTATCAAATTGAATGGTGAAGAATCTCAACACTACTCTGAGGACGTCACCATATCCAGCAATGAGTACCTCCAGTTCCAGTGTGAAGATTTTGTTTGAAAGATCAGTTAAAATTAAATTAGGGAAGTATTTTCCATATCCTAATCTTATTCTATTCTTTCCGATTCTGAGTTTATATTATAACAGTTTATATTCTTTTCAGATACTAAAAGGAAAGGAAATAAATCGTTGCAATTGCCAAATATGAGGAGGATTGAAGACTGACTCAAGAAAGGAAACAATCTTCTCTAAAGGAAACGAAACGTTGCTGTGGAAGCTCTCAAGCATAAATACTATCAACCTCTTCTGAGAGATTTACGAATTTCCAAGCAAGAAAATCGTTGTAGGAATTTTGGCTAGAAAATTCTGAGTTGTAGCCACTAGGAAGTAGTGGTGAGTTTGTAGCTAGTGAGTGAAATCTGGTGAGGGCCTCTAAGGCTGTGTTTCTAGAGTGAGATAGTGTTCTCACTTTAGGTGTGTTATTTCTCTGAAATCGCATCTTCTGTGAGGCCTTAACTGCAGAAGTCACCTATGAGTCTTCTGCCTTTGTAAGCTCTATTGAGGACCTCATAGTCCTTAACAGTGTCGAGTTGTAACCTCCTTAATTTTTAAGCACTTTAATATCATCAATAAAGAAGTATTATTCAGTTTATAAAAGTGTTATTAACTCTTTTGTGTTGATTAAGTCGCAGAAATTTTATACAACCCTATTCATCCCCCCCTCCCTCTAGGGTTATTTCAGTTGGTATCAGAGCAGGTCCACAAATCCAAGAGTTTAACCACTCGTGGAAAAGATCATGACCGCTATCAACATAAATGAAGCTCCTCAAGGACGTTCGTGGACAAGAGCTCCACTGCTTACTGGTGAAAACTATAGGATGTGGAAGAGACAAATGGAAATATTCATCAAAGACCAAGATGAGGATTTATGGATCATAGTCACTTAAGGAGATTTTCCCACTCCTACGAAGAAAGACACTGATAACAAAGATGTCCCAAAGCAAAGAAATGAGATGTCGGCTACAGAGCTTGAACCACTGAGAAAAAACATCCGAGCTCTAAACCTACTCTATAGTAGTCTTAACTCAAATGATTTTGAACGTATTTCTAATTGTGAAAATGCCAAACAGGTTTGGATTACTTGACAACCTTATACGAAGGCACAAGCCAAGTTAAGGACGTCAAAGTGGACATTCTAGTCCAGAAGTATGAGGCCTTTAAAATGGAAGAAAATGAATCCATTGAAGAGATGTACAAGAGATTTAGCAGCATTGCTAACCATCTCAAGTCACTCGGGAAAGAACTATTCCAATGAGGAACAAGTTAGGAAGACCCTCATATGTCTGCCAAGAAGAAAATGGGGTCCAAAAGTAACAGTCATTGAAGAAGCTCAAGATCTCAAGGCCCTCAAACTGGAAGAACTCATTGGGAAATTGTTGGCACATGAGATCCAACTGAGTGGCCTCTCAGAACCAAAAGGGATTGCCGTCAAAGCAACACATGAATATGATAGTGAATCAGATGAGGATGAGGAAGAAACAATGGTTATGCTAGCAAGAGGATTCAGAAAATTGTACAAGAAAAATCCAACCTTTCGAGGCTACATCAAAGATGGACAAAACATAAAGGCAAGAGGTAAGGCTTTTATGAAAGAAGAATCTGACCCATTTACTTGTTATGGTTGTGGCAGCTCAGAGCATTTGGTTAAAGATTGTCCTCATGCCAGAAAGAACAAGGATAGAAGAAATATGAGGCCCAAACAACAACATTGTAGGACAATGCTTACAACCTGGAGTGACAATGATTCAAGTGAAGGTGACAGTGATGTTGAAGAGGTTGCAAATGTCTGTCTAATGACTCAACTCAATGAGGATCCATATGCGTCCTCATTTCAAGATGAGGTAAATATTGATGACCTCCTCAATCTACCTTCATTACATCTTGCTCATAAATTAGTGCATCTTTTTAAATATTCTAAGTCTTTGATAGAAAGAGTCAAGCATCTTATCAAGCATGTTCAAAATTTGAGTGAGACCATAGAAAGCTTGAACTCTCGAAATGACCTCTTGTTTACAGAAAATAATAGACTATCTCTTGAGGTCAAAGACTGCTATAAAACCATCACTTAACTATCCAATGAGGCAGTCACTAATTCCCGTCCTTATCAAAGCGAACCAGTTTTCTCAACACCAAATCCTCCCCTCTCATCTCATCCTCGGACCAAAGTTCCTACAAATTATCCTCCCAGAGGACCTCTTCTACCCGCTCCTAATCTGACTCCTCACAGAAGGCAACATCACAAAAACTGTCCAGCTGCCCATACTCAAAAGACTTCTCGCAGCACCTCACCCAAGCCCTCTAAATCCTCAAGGTTTTTTTTAAGTAGGCAAAATATGGATCCCTAAACCTAGCGTCACAACTTGTCTGTAAAAAACCAAGGAAGGTATAATGTCTTCTGATTTAGGTATGCTTCAAAACTCATAGCGACCTGTGGTATTTGGATAGCGGTTGCTCTCAACACATGACCGGAGATCCAACCAAATTTTACGAGTTGAAAACCAACAAAATAGGGAAGGTTACATTTGGAGACAAAAGCCAAGGCAAGATCCTCGGCATTGGGAAGGTCGGTAAGGACCTCAATAATTCTCTAAATAATTCTCTAAATCGGGTTTGTGATGCATGTGCTAAAGGTAAACAGACCGGATCATCCTTCAAACCTCTCAAGTCTGTGACCGCCTCAAAATGCCTTGATCTCCTACACGTGGACCTCACTGGTCCCATTCCTTACAAAAATCTTGGAGGTAGTTCCTATATTCTTGTTATAATAAATGATTTTTCAAGATTTACTTGAGTGTTCTTTTTGAAAAGTAAAATAGAAGCATTTGAGCACTTTTCAAAGCTCTACAAACAGCTCAAGGTCTTCACAGGAAGTTCCGTCAAAGCTATAAGGACAGAGCATGGTAGGGAGTTCGACAACAAGGATATGTTTGGAGCATTCTGTGCAGAAATGGGAATAACTCATAATTTCTTCGCACCAATAACCCCTCAGCAAAATGGAGTTGTTGAAAGAAAGAATCGCACCCTGGAAGACATGACAAGAACAATTATCTGTGCTAACAACCTCCCAAAATTCCAATGGGCAAGGACCATCAATGCATCAAACTACATTCTGAATCGGTGTACTATCAGATCTTATTCTGAAAAAGTCTCCTTATGAGTTATTTAAAGGGAAGGCACCAAACATCAATCACCTCAAGGTCCTCGACTGTAAATGCTTTGTTCACATCAATGGAAAAAGGCCAACCAACAAGTTTGATGCTAGAAGTGAAGAAGGAATTTTTTTTGGATACTCATCTACAAGCAAGGCTTACAGAATCTACTTCAAAACCTCAAGGTTTGTAGAAGAAAGTATCCATGTCGTCTTTGATGAGGCTGCTTCTATGGGACAAACCAACATCTGTACTCCTGTTAGTGACAGTGAAGATGAGCCTCCTCCTAAGCTCTCTCCTGTTCCTCTCTCACAAAATATCCCACAAGCCTCGCCATCTCATGTTCTCACACCTGAGGCTGCACCTTTACCTCAGGCCTCACCATCTCCTCAGGCCTCCACATCGCAGCCTTCAACTCAAGTACCTTCAGTCAGGCTCCCTCAGAATCTGAAATCACCTACAAGTTTAAAGCTGCTCATCCAACTGATAATCTCCTCACAGATATAAACTCATGTATACGCACAAGGTCCTCCTTAAGAAATTTTTGTGCTTTTAATGCCTTTGTCTCGCAGATTGAGCCAAAGCACAACAATGAGGCCTTATTGGATCCTAGCTGGATCAATGCCATGCAAGAGGAGTTAAATAAGTTCAAAAGGAGCAAAGTCTGGTCTCTAGTTCCCAGACCTCATCATCATCCAGTCATCTGTGTCAATTGGGTTTTTCGAAATAAAATGGATGAAAATGGCGCCATCACCAGAAATAGAGCCAGGCTGGTCGCCAAAGGCTATAATTAAGAAGAAGGAATTGATTCTGATGAGACCTTTGCCCCTGTTGCTCGTCTGGAGGCCATTAGGATCCTCCTTGCTTTTACATCCGTCAAGAACATCAAGCTACACCAAATGGATGTCAAAAGTGCATTTCTCAATGGAGATCTAGCTGAAGAAGTCTATGTTGAACAACCACCAGGCTTTGAGGACATCACACATAATGATCATGTATTTCGTCTTCATAAGGCCCTCTATGGGTTAAGACAAGCGCCTAGAGCCTAGTATGAGCGCCTCAGCAAGTTTCTCCTTCAAAATGATTTCACCAGAGGTAAAGTTGACAAAACACTCTTCATCAAGGAAAAGAATGGTGAATTCATCATCACACAAATCTACGTTGATGACATCATTTTTGGTGCCTCACATTCATCCCTTGTTGATGAATTCTCTCAACTCATGAGTGTTGAATTCGAGTTGAGCCTCGTGGGAGAATTAACATTCTTCCTAGGTCTACAAATCAAATAATCTCATGAAGGCATCTTCCTGAATCAAAGCAAGTATATCTCGGAGCGCCTAAAAAAATATCAGCTTGAACACCTTAGGCACTCCTCAACTTCGATGTCCTCCACTCTCAAGCTTGATTCAGACCTCACAGGTAAGCCGATCTCTGAAAAATTATATAGAGGTATGATAGGCTCTCTTCTCTATCTTACCGTAAGTCGTCCTGATATTATGTTCAGTGTTTGCTTATGTGCGCGCTTCCAAAGCGCCCCAAAAGAATCTCACCTCTCTGCTGTCAAGAGAATTTTGCGTTATCTTGTAGGAACCAAAAGTTTAGGCCTTTGGTACCCCCAACATCTAGACCTCCATCTCTGTGGTTACACTGATGCGGACTTTGTTGGATACAAAGTTGATAGAAAAAACACCACAGGAGGATGTCAAATGCTTGGAGCCTCACTTGTCTCCTGGCAATCCAAGAAACAGACCTCAGTAGCACTCTCTACTGCTGAGGCTGAATATGTAGCAGCAGGATCATGTTGTGCCCAAATTATATGGATCACACACCAAAGGTAGGACCTCGGTCTTCACTTTACAAATGTGCCCATCAAGTGTGACAACATGAGTGCCATTGGAGCGTTACTGTCGTGTGGATGGGTGAAGATTAGCTTGAGTGATGATGGACTCTCGATATTCAACAAGGACAAGGGTCTTGAACACCAAAGGATGGATATGACCTTGGGCAAGGAGAACCACAACTCTAGGCCTAACACCCCACCATGATTATCCAAAGTAATCCACTAAATAATCACTAAAGGAATGACTTGAATCACCACCAAACTTGATTGGATAAAGATAACAAGATTTTGAGAGAACAAGGGAGAAACCCTAACGATGCTTAAGCATCACAATTCATATTCAGCAAAAAACTATCTTGGAAAATAAGCTAAAGGGGTATTTATACTAATGGGGGGTAAAATAGCAAAACACAACATTTAACACAAAAAAACACGCGCAGGAACAGAGGCATCGCGGGCGGCATGGGCCTATCGCGGGCGCTACGCAGCGGACGGACGCAGCCGCAGCAACTTGACAGGGGAGGGTCGTGGGTGCGACCCCACACATTGCGGGTGCGACGTCCTTCTGATGCGGCAACATCATCTGGGCAGAAGAAGGTCGCGGGTGTGACCCATGCGTCCCGGGCGTGATCGCATCCTGGGCAGTTTTTTCTGCCGACTTCAAATGCACATAACTTCTTCATCCGGGCTTTGTTTTAGGCTCATAAGATATCGATGGATAGCTCTCGGTGTGTACTTTAAGCTCCCAAAATTTGAGACCCATCGAAGTTGTATTGAAGGAGTTATGACCCAAAGAGTGAAGGCACATCCATTCCAACAACCCACGTTGACCCTTTTCCGCTTATTCTTTCCAAAAAACTCCGAACCCTTTTAAAGGCCCGAAGTAGTCCCGATAAGGACCAGTAGCTCCACTCCCATGGTCCAGGGTCCCACTTGAAGTGGATGCCACACCCAATAATGACCCGAATACGCCTCCAAGGTCCCAGGTCCACCTTGAAATGGACGACTCCACACCCGATCTTGGAGTTGTTTCTCTCGTGTTCTCGGGGGGGGGGGGGTGCGGAAAGACTTGAAGGCCACGAAAAATGAGACTCGAGCCCCAGCCCGATACGCTCCAGCCATTCAAATCACAAAAAACCTTGGGCAGCACTCATGGACAAAACATATAGAAACACGTCATCACTTCATCCGTGACCATGTTAAAAAAGGCCATATCAGCTTGGAATTTGTCCCAACTCATCATCAATTAGTTGATATCTTCACCAAACCACTACCAGAGGATCAGTTTATATACATTCGACGTGAGCTCGGATTGCTTCAACTAGATCCATAATCCTCATGGCACATGTTGAGGGGGAGCTGCTTCTCCTAAGGACCTCATTAACTCCCCAACATCATCTGAGGGGGAGTTAACATCTAAGGTCCTCAAATCCATCAGGTATGCCTCTTATATGCTTTTTGGACGACTGATGTTCTCATCAGATCGCTCAACCTCTCAAATCTCAAAAATCAAAATTGGCCTTATCAACAACATCTGACTACATTTTCCATATGTATCTCAGTCGTTGATTGTTTTAAAAAAAATCTAATTTCCTTTCAACTTGTTTTTCTTTCCTTCTTTTTCTTCTCAAATCTGATTTCAAAAATCTCTTTTCAAATTTTTTTACCTTCCCTAGATTCCTCCCTCCTCCCTCGTATTCCGTAATTACTTCTCTTCCTATTAATAACTGTCCCATCCATCCAATCACCGTTACTCTCCTTCCTCCTCCCGTCATCTTTTCTCTCTCACCTTCAACTGCCTTCCGTTTCCGTCATCCCATCTCCGTCTCTTTCATCATCACTCCTTCATCCTCCAACCGACTCTATTTAACCCAGCCTCCTCCTCTTACTTTTTACCACCTGCAAACTTTTTTACCTTCTCCTATCTCTTTCCTCTCTGTCCCTTTCTTGATTATTCTTCATACCTTCCCCACCTTCTTCTACCATGACCAAGCGTTCCACCAAACCCGCCGCCCCTTCTAGTGTCGCCAAAAGACTTCGTTCAAGCAAGCATTCTGCTACTCCCGACACCTCGTCAACCAACTCTTTTTCCGATGAATTAGCAATAATTCCTCGTCCCTCTCCTACCAACGCCGGATCCCAAGAGTTTCTCCGTAAACGGATGGAGTCCATCAAAAAGCGGTCTCTCCTTCACTGCGACAGAGTTGACATTGACAACCTTCAAGGTACAAATTTCACCTTTCTTTCCAATCTGTCTTCCCTTGGCTGTGACCTCTTTTTAATGGCGATGACTTCTGCTATCCAAACCTTGTCTTTGAATTCTATGCCAACCTCGAGGACATTTCTCCTAACTCCTCCAAACCTACCTACAAAACCATTGTCTCTGGGAGAGAAATACATCTTTCTCCACTCACTCTTGAACGCATTCTGGGAATGACTCCTGAACCCTCCAAACCTGCTCTCATTGACATCACAGATGCTCGTCTCGAACTTCTCACCTCCTTTGGTAAACCTTCCACCAAAAAATACCCCCAATACACAAATCTCCAATCTGAGGCTCACTGTCTGTACTTTATCCTGGTTCGTACCATCCTTCCAAGAGGAACCTCCAAAGAAACAATCAATGAACCCTGTGCATCATTTCTGCTAAACATTCTTAATGACTGTCATCCAGACATGGGTGAGGTTGTCCTCAATCACATAGTCAAGGCCGGCTCTAGCTCTACGGGTCCTCCTCCATACTCCAATCTTCTCAACCACATCTTCAGGAAATTTCATGTTCCCCTTTTTGATGAAGACAAGGTCCCCATCTCTCTTTCCACCCACATTGCAGTTTTGGAATCCCTTGGATACTGTCCTCAACTGTCTGGTCATTGGATGTATTCCGATGACCTCAAGCCTATCCAAGCCTCTTCCTCAGCCCCGTCGACCACTGAGGCCTCCACTCTTCTTCAATCTCAGATTGACCTCTTCCACGCTGACATCCAAAATTTGCAGATTGAGGTGCGCAATCTCCAAGACCTCCAACGTGCCCTTCAAGCAAATCTCTTGGTCATCACCAGCGTGTGTACTGCTCTGAAGGATCTGGTCCACCAGGCATAAGCTATTCTAGGTCCTCGCACCCCGCCATCAGTTCCTACTATGGAGGCTAATGTTGACTACTCCAATATTGATCCCCCTCCCCAAGAGTGACCCCTCTCCCTTTTCTAAACATTATCTCTTTTAAAACTGTTATTTATTGAACTATTTTGGTCAAATATTTTCTTGGTTTTGTAATCTCCTGTTTCCTTTCTTGTCTGAAAGACAAAAAGGGGGAGAAGTCCTTGGCATGTATTCGCACTAAACTGCTACTAAACTGCTGCTAATACTATTCTGCTATTATATGGATATATTGTTGCTTCTATTCTTCTTGCTCGTAGTATTTCATATATCTGTGGCATACTAGAAATACTTGTATAGAGCATACCCTGGAATTTTGTCTTTCAAACAAAAAGGGGGAGATTGAAGAATCTCAACGCTACTCTGAGGACCTCACCATATCTAGCAGTGAGGACCTCCAGTTCCAATATGAAGATTTTGTTTGAAAGATCAGTCAAAATTAAATTAGGGAAGTATTTTCCATATCCTAATCTTATTCTATTCTTTTCGATTCTGAGTTTATATTATAATAGTTTATATTCTTTTCAGATACTAAAAGGAAAGGAAAGAAATCGTTGCAATTGCCAAATATGAGGAGGATTGAAGTCTGACTCAAGAAAGGAAACAATCTTCTCTAAAGGAAACGTAACGTTGCTTGGAAGCTCTAAAGCATAAATACTATCAACCTCTTTTGAGAGATTTACGAATTTCCAAGCAAGAAAATCATTGTAGGAATTTTGGCTAGAAAATTCTGAGTTGTAGGAATATTGTGAGAAAATATTATGAGTTGTAGCCACTGGGAAGTAGTGGTGAGTTTGTAGCCAGTGAGTGAAATCTGGTGAGGGCCTCTAAGGTTGCAAAAAATTACAATTTGGTACCCCATGTTTTCTGGCAATAATTTTTTGGTACCAAACTTTTCTGTAATAATTTTAAGGTACCCTATGTTTTTGTGTAATAATTTATAGGACCCTACTTCTGCCGGAAAATGGCCGGCGGCGACATTTGGCGCCAAAAATGCGGCTTGGGATTTTTTTTTTGGTTTTCCTTATAATTTTGTGACCATTATACCCTTTTGATTTTATATAAGTGTGAATACCTCTCCAGGAACTCCTCTCCCTTGTTCGATCTGTGCACAGCTCTGTCTCTTCTCCTCTCCTTTGTTCCATCTCCTCTCCCTTGTTCGATCTCTTTCATATATTCCATTTCCAATATCCAGAATTGAAACCCTAATTCAAGTCTGAATACCTCTCTTTGTTGCTCATCTCCTTCACTTTTTATCCTTTCTTCGAATTTGTTCGCTGTTGTAGTTCAACCCTAATTTCCATTCTTCTTTGGTTCGCTGTTGTAGTTCCCAAAAAGTTAGGGTTTGTTCGAATTTGAAATCGATTGTGGGGAACCCATTGTGGTTGTGGGGAACCCATTGTGGTTCAGTTGTAGTTCCCAAAAATAGACGAACCAAACCCATTGTGGGAATGGATGGAAGTTCGAGTTCAACAACCGATGCATTAGTCATGGGCGACGACAATTTGTGCAAAATTGCAGAGTAGTAGGGACTAGGAAAGTGTCCGATCAAGTGCAAACCAGAAAGCCTTACTTGAAGTATTCGAGGTGCAACAAGTTCATAAGATGGTTGAGCGACAAAGAAGACCAACAGGCTGTGGTGGTGAAGTTATTGGAGGACATCAAGGCTGAATCTAGTCAGAGAGCTGAGCATGATAGGTTGGTGTTGAAGATGCTGACTGAGATGAAGGCTGAGATGAATGAAAGTAGAGTTGCTGTGAAGATGCTTGAGAAAGGTCAAAGCATGTTTTACTTGTTTGTTATGTCTACCATTGTTGCACTTGTTATGTTTGTTGCGTATGGGAAAAAGTAACTATCTAGTATGATAGTAAATTGTTGTAATAGATCTAGTGGCTTAGTATAGGGAACTTAGTTTTTGTAGTGTGAATCGTTATTATGGTGCTAATGTACGTTGCAGTTTGGTATGTATAAGCATTCTCCATAATCTATTTGTGTGCCAAGTATCCATTTGTGTGCCAAGTATCAACTTAAGTATCCATTTGTGTGCCAAGTATCAAATGCTTGGACATTCATTTTGCTAGTAACTTAAGTTGATACACAACCATAATCTACTAATAACTATTTGGATTCAACAGCCATAAGTCATACTTAAGTTGAACATATTGAAATAGATACACAACCATAATCTTGTAATAATTATGTTCATACAAAAGCCATAAGTCATACTTAAGTTCAACATAAGTCATACACAATCGCTAGTTCTTAACCCAAAATCAGCAGGCTCAAATTAGAAGCCTATCACTTGGAGACCTTTCTTTTCTTCTGTGGTGGGGCATGGCTAGGTTGTTGGGATGTTGTTGCCCTAGTCTGTGGTCTGTGATAGGAGGTCACGGAAGATGCTGGTGGAGCATGGCTAGGTTGTTGGGATGTTGTTGCCCTAGTCTGTGGTCTGTGATAGGAGAGCACAGAAGATGCTGGTGGAGCAGTTGAAGGTGCAGAGGATGGAGCAGAATGCTGCTTTTTTGGCCTTCCAACTGGTCGTTTTGGTCCCTCCTTAATCTTCCTGTTTGTCTTCTCTAAGAGCCTGCCATATTGGTCACGGGGTCTACCACAAGTAGCTTTGTTATGTCCTACTTCCTTGCATTTTTTGCATCTGTGCACAGCAATGTAAGCAAGTTAGATAACCACAAGTGTGCATGACTAATTAAATTCAGAAGATAGTGGACATACATTGTAGTTCCTGAACCAAAAATGGTTGTTGAAACCTGTTGAGACTGAGCCAAGTCAGGTTCGGGTGCGAATTG
Source organism: Portulaca oleracea (assembly GCA_029582165.1). Classification (NCBI taxonomy): domain Eukaryota; kingdom Viridiplantae; phylum Streptophyta; class Magnoliopsida; order Caryophyllales; family Portulacaceae; genus Portulaca; species Portulaca oleracea. The sequence goes on along the minus strand of CM055888.1, from coordinate 14,138,769 downwards.
GGACTCCCTCCTCTTGTGTTCCTGAGGTCTTCCTTTCTTGACTTGGTGACGTGGAGGATCAAGCTCAGGAAGGTTTGGCCTTGGATTCCACATGATAGGATCCGAGATAGGGTGGACAATGCGGTTGTATAGGTTCCTGTAAGTTTCTACATTGTAGCAATGATCCACGTAGTCCTCGGGATTCCTCTTCATCCTAGCTATACACCTTGCAGCGTGTTTGCAAGGGATCCCAGTGAGCTGCCACTTCCCACAAACACAGTCCCTTTGATTGAGCTGCACCACAAAGTTTTTGCGGTTGTCCTTCACATCAAACTTTCCAGCCCCAGCATGAAGACACCCTGCCAAGTCCCTACCCTCAAGTTCTGCCTCACATAGTTTTTGCTTGACATAAGGAACCAATTTCCCCTCCCACTGTTGTGCTCTTTCAAATCTTCTCACGAACCTGGAACCAATTAGCTTCCTAATCTCTTCTAGCAGGGTTAAAATGGGTAGACCTCTAAATCTATTGATGGCATTGTTGAAACTCTCCACGAAATTGTTAGTATTGTCATCACACTTGGTGCTCTGGTCAAATTTGAACCTAGCCCATTGTTCTAAAGGAATGACTCGCATGACAAATGATAAGCAGCAGGGTCCTTCTGTTTAATCTTATCCATTGCTTTTTGATGAACATATGGGGCATATGCGTTGGCAGCAATGTAAAAATGGGCATGATACCAACTCCCTACAAGGTTTATGTACATATAAATATGGTTTAATCAACCAACCATCACACACGCATAATCTCTAAGTAATCAAAAAGCCTATCACACAAACATATCCATGACCAATATGGTTTAATCAACCAACCATCACACACCTAATATTTAATTATTTCAAACCTTTCATTCATATCCCTTCAATCCAGCAACAAACACCAACAATCAAACACTAACAGTTAACAAACAAGAAATTGAGTCTTTCTTAGTATCCATTTTTACCTGGAAAATTGCATGCGAAATTCTTGTAATAATGGATGATACAAACTCTTCTGTTGGCTGTCGGTGTCACCTCATCCAATGCTTTGTGTATCCCCTACACATAACAAATTCAGCATTAGTGCAATGTTAGTTAAACAGGAAGGCAAACTGTTAAGGCGTTCAATGAACTTACTTTGTGTCTGTCAGAAATAAATGTGAATTTGGATTGATTCTCCACTGCACCCAAAGCCCTGACAATTCCATTTAAAAAGAATTTCCATTCTTCATAGTTTTCCTTCTCAACCACAGCATAACCTAAGGGAAATTGGCCATTGTTAGGGTCTAAGGCCATTGCAGTTAACAACACTCCCTTATAAACCCCTTTCAAGTGACATGCATCTATCCCAATAAGGGGCCTACAGAACTGTAGAAACCCCTCTATTGCTGGACCAACACAGATTAACATCCTTTTAAAGATGGGGTTCCTTGGAATGTCTTGCACCTGTGTTCACCCAAGTAATGAATGTCATGCACTCGGTTCTTCTCCTTGAACTCCTCACTATAGGCAGGCAAATACTTGTATCCCTCATCATGTCTCCCTTCTACCTCAGCCCTCATAAGCTTTCGTGCCCTCCATAAAGTATACTTTTCCACATGGACGCCAAACTTCTTCATTAATATGACTTGCATACCATCAACATCCATTTTAGGAGCTGCAACAAAGTATGGCAACAAATATTTAGCAACCCAAGTAGATGTAGCCATTGGATTGTGCTCTAGCCTTTCACAACAATGCCCTCTTTTGATTGACCTTACAATCCATGTGTTTCTACAAGCATACTGGCTTGCATGAAACCTCCAAAAGCAAGAGTCATCCTTGCATTCCACTGTGTATCTAGTCTTCTCATGCTTAACCTTCTTTATCGCAAACCCTCCCGCAAACAAGACTCCTAAACACATCTAGCAACTCCTCTTTGAATCAAATGTGCCTGTGCTTCAAACTCACCTTCTTATCCCTATCTCTAATCCATACAGCTTCTTTGTATGCCCTAGCAAACTTGTTGACTGAAGGTTGCTATCCTGCTCTTCATCAATGATCTCTGACTTAGCCTTTGCCTTCTTTGCCTCTGAGCTTCTAGATCTACCTCATCATCATCTTCATCTTTGAAAGTTTCCTCCTCCAAAGATGTTTCATCATCATCTTCACTTACTGTCACCGCCTCAAAGTCATCATCCTCACTGCTATTCTCTTCAGGTAGAACAAACAGGGCCCCTTCATTAGCTACTTCATCAGGTTCTAATTCCCAGTCACGCTTATCCTCACACTCAGCTCTAGGTTTCAACAGTGAGCTTACATCCAAATCTCCCAATCGAAATGCCTATGTCGTAAAGGCACACATCAATATCTTCCCAATCAGTGTGATGAGCTTGGTTTCGAGATCCAGATGTGATGGATCTCTTGCTGGTCAAGGCTTAGATTTGGATGGGGATGGTTTTGTAGTTGAATGTGGAACCTTGGGTGGTTTGGAAGAGCTTGGAGGCAAGGTGTAGAACAAGGTTTTGCTTCTATTGGAAATTATATGTGGATTGGATTCACTGGTGGGTTTAGGTGATGCATTCTCTTCAGCTGGATTAATGACTGGAGAATCTTTGTGGGTTTGGGAACATTGGGTAGGTAGCATTTGTTGGCATGCTGTTGGTGATGGGGGACCACAACCAATATCCTTTGACTTTGACTTTGACCCTCCTTACGATTGTGGCTTGACTTTGGGCTTGAATGGGCCTTCAAACGTGGGGACTTCCTTGGGCTGAAGCGATGGACTCCCACCTCAACACGTCCAGTGGGCTTGGCCAGTGTGCTGACAACATGAGACCTTGTGACAGGTCTTCTAGGAATCATTTTTGGTGGCCTTGTCTGGGGTTGTGGAGGGGTAACAATCAAAGTGTCAACCCATTCTTCAGCTGCACTCAAATTGACTTCTTGACTCCTTCCTTCTTCCCTGACATCTGTTTCATCTTCATCAATAAAACAAATGGCATCTGCCAAGCTCCTCCCTTGTGACCTAGTGAATGGTCTCCTAACCTCCTTCTTTACCTTCTTCACCTCCTTCTTTACCCTCTTTTACCCCCCTTCATGTATCTTCACTCCCTTTTCAACCTTAACTGACATAGCACGATTATCTCTAGATGCATCCCTTTGTACATCCGTGTCAGTTGAATCACAAATGTACAATGGAATGCATCTCTGCCTAACATCCTTCCAGAGCAACACCAAAGTAACCCAATCAACAATCCCTCCCAAAGGCCACCTCTGGTTTTCTTTACCTGGGGGATGCCATATAAAACTCACATTTTCTGGAAATGGGCCCCCAGATTTCCTTGCTTCTTCCCTGACATCCCTAACCAGCGTATCTGGTCAGACTTATGCAAGTACACATCCTGCAACGTGTACATGCGGTCCTTGTAGTGTACCACCAAATTCGCCACGACATTCAACTTACCCTGAATGGATTTCAAATTTACATCAGATTAACCTCGAACTCAATTCAACATCGATTGTGCTAAATAAACCCTACAAATACGAAACCAAACTCATTTTTGAAGTTCAAAAATCAACAAAATTTTCTAACTAATATAACACAATTAGGGTTTACAATTTGGTGATTCAAATTCGAAACACTTACCAACACTGATAATCCGTCTGACTTATTAGTCATCTCCCTGGCTTCAGATTTTGTGGTTCTACTCGAACAAATGCTTCCACTATTCACGAACGCTTTCAGATTTTGGAATTTAGGGATTTAGAGAGTGAGTGTTAGGGAATACGATTTTGGATGCAGAGAGTTTGGATGGAGAGAGAAAAATTGCAGAGAGTTTGGATGCAGAAATTAGTGAGTGAGTTCAATAGATTAGATGGAGAGAGAAAAATTGCAGAGTTTGGATACAGCAATTGCAAGTAATATGCGCGCTAAAAGCTAAGGGCAAATCGGTCAGTTCAATGATTCCGGCAAGTGTCCGACGGAGTAGGGTCCTATAAATTATTACACAAAAACATAGGGTACCTTAAAATTATTACAGAAAAGTTTGGTACCAAAAAATTATTGCCAGAAAACATGGGGTACCAAATTGTAATTTTTTCTCTAAGGTTGTGTTTCTAGAGTGAGATAGTGTTCTCACTTTAGGTGTGTTATTTCAATGAAATCGCCTCTTCTGTGAGGCCTCAGCTGCAGAAGTCACCTCTGAGTCTTCTGCCTTTGTAAGCTTTGTTGAGGACCTCATAGTCTTTAACAGTGCCGAGTTGTAACCTCCTTAATTTTCAAGCACTTTAATTTCATCAATAAAGAAGTATTATTCAGTTTATAAAAGTGTTATTAACTCTTTTGTGTTGATTAAGTCGCAGAAATTTTATACAACCCTATTCATCCCCTCTAGGGTTATTTCAAACGGGACTTGTGAACACAAATTTCTAGCCTAAAATAAATAAAGACGAGAAAAATGGACCAATTTAATTTTAGTATTAATATTCAAATGTATGTGGTACAATATCTGTATTAAATACAATAAAGTAGTTTTCTGATTCGATCTCTTGAAACTTGGGTGAGCGAGTGCGCAGACGCTTGATCTCGATCTCGAACGCATGTCTAGCTGAAGGACCCTTGTATTAGTTCTTGAGTTGAAGGTTCTGAGCGTTGATCTCCTTAATACCTGACAGCTGGAGGCTCTTCGAAGTTTAACCGTCTACGGTTGAGTGTTGGTAGTGCTTGGTCTCCATCGATGAACTGGATGAAAAAAACGTCAGCAATATTTGATGTGAAGAACAGAAGTTGTTGAACTAACCGACGTTGATCTTTGGTGCTAGGTTGTTGGAGGTCGCTTGCAGTTCGATTTCTGAAGCCTTTGTAGGTATAGCCGAAGAACTTTGTAGCAATTCTTGATCTTGGCGCGGTAGATGCTTGGAGTTTTTGCAAACCTTGATTCTTCATGCTTGGTAGTTGGAGCCTTGGAGGTCGCTTGCAGTTCGAACTTCTAAAGCCTTTGCATGTCTAGCCAAAGGACTTTGTAGTAGTTTTTGATCTTGACGCGGTAAAGGCTCGGAGTTTTTGGAGACCTTGATCCTTGGTGCTTGATAGCTGGAGGTCGCTTGCAGTTCGATCTTCTGAAGCCTTTTGAGTGCAGAATGCCGAATCTCTGAAGCCAAAATGGTGGGGTGAAAATGAGGGGAGAGGACCCCTATTTGTAGGCTTTGGAAGCCTTGGGTTTGAGTTGGGCTCTAAGCTTGGGTCCAAATTAAATGATTATTTCCCTGTTTTTAAATAAAGAAATAATTATTATTATCTGTATCACTTCTAACTATTGGCAGCTTGTGGTTGGTTGGGATTTAATTTTGACTAAATGAGTCCCCCAAAGCCAACTTGACACATGACAATTGTGATTGGACAAATAAATGTTAATATATTTTTCACGTGTCATTTTCTTATTTGTCAACAAATTTTTGGCTACTATAGATGCCCCCTTCGAGAGTCAGCCGCGTACACAAAATATTGAGTGTTTGAAGCGGATGAATCTCGAATATAAATTGTATAATTTAGTGAGCATATTATTGTGCCTAAATTTCAACTGGGCCAAACGAAGTGTCAATCAATAGTTGCCAATCAACCATGAATTCATGTCTTTTTTTTTTAACCGAATGGAATGTGCCGTATATTAATCATCTTTTTTCGAGGACCACAACAAAAAGTATCGTATCTTTGCCGGCTCCCATAAGGGGAGGGCGGGTGTAGGACCTGGAAAATTCCCATTCAGGGAATCGGTTTCGGATGCGCTACTTAATGATCGGGAGCCGACTAAGGTTGCTTAATCCTTAAATAAGGATATTTTTAACTTTCGAAATTCATTTTCGGGGTGATGAAACTTTATTTATTTACAAATCCCTTTATATCATTTAAATACTCGAAATTGCACCAAAATAAATCATAAATGATTTACTATCGACCCTTTACCGAATCCGGGCCAAAAAGGAAACGAATGGGCCGCCGGAAAGATAAACAACCGCATGGATTTTGATGTTTTGTGGATTGGGCCATGCATTTCCTCGGCCTAGAGGAAATTGGTGGAAATTAACAAAAGCCGCATAGCTTTTGTTAATTTCTGTACCCATTTTCTCTTGGATTAGCATTGGATTAGTGAAAAGTGATGGTATTAAATCATTTCTAACTATTTTAATGCAAGGACGTGTATTTTAAATAATCAAAAGAATTGTAAAATGAAGAAAGAGTCGCCAGCTGATTTAAGGAAATCGACAAACCAAAAATAAAAAGTTATAACTCCGGTCTACGAAACCCGATTTCTAAGTTCGGGGGTAAGGTTACGAATTCGAGAATTATAAGAACTCTCGAATCTGCCTGTTAAAAAACAGACTCTACTAAAATCGAACTTGAAATGAAAATAGCGGGGAGAAGCTTAATAAATTTCACAACGTTATATTCATGAACATGCGATGTTAAAACAAGAGGTTTTCTTTAAAAAATGTGTACAAGTAAGAAAATTAAAGCATGAATTGCATGATTAAATTACAACAAAAAAAAGAAAAGCAAACCTTGCTAGATGGTGGATAAGATGGAAATGAAGATCAATCCCTTGACTTGACCTCGGTTTGGAGCTTAATGAGACGATGAGTGTAGGAACGGTGAGAAAGGTAGCATATGAATGATGATGTGGTGATAATGAGGGTGATTATGTAAAAGAAGTAGAATAAGATGGAGAGAGTTTTGGTAGTATGATGATGATGATAGTTGGTGAAGATGAGTAAAAAATGGTGGGGTATTTATAGGCGGAGGATGGATGTTTTGGAGGGAAATGGAGGGAGACATATCCCACCAATCAAGTCTTCTTCACCATGCAAAAGGAAAACCCCGGCGGGTTTTGATCAGAGTCAAGCAAAGTCAATTCACGTGGGCTAATATCATGGGATTGTATGGGGTTGATCATGACACCAAAATCAGAAAAATTAATAACCCCCCCCCCCTCACACTTATAAGATTAAAACACACAGATCGGTGACGTGGCAAGTAGAGGCGGGCCTCTACTGAAATTAAAACCCCAGCAGGTTTTGATGATTTCCTGGGCCGGATTTGTGGGTTCGCGCCTTTGGGCCTGCTTGTGGCCTACTAAAATCCCAACGGGTTTATTATTTCTACGCGGGTCGCTTTGCTCTGTTGGGCCCTACTTGCTGATTCCATGGGCCCAATGACCCATTTTCGTGTTCCACCCAAATGACTTGTTGAGTTTTGACGGGTCGGAATTGTGTTGGTGTAAATCCCGGTGTCTACAGAGAGCCCCCACTTTGATCGAGTCCGAATAGGGCGAAGGTCAAAGTAGCCTGAGATGCTGACTGCTTGATGTCTGATACTAGGAGATGGATGCTATCGGTGCTCTTTTATGTGGCGTCCGGATGACAGATGATGTCGGTGCTGTCGTCAGAGGCTTTAGGTGGCAACCGTTGGATGACTGAAGATGTCGATATCGTCGGAGGCCTTTAGGTGGCAACCATTGGACGACTGAAGATAATGATGATGATGTCGTCGGAAACCTTTAGGTGGCAAGCGTTGGACGACTGAAGATGTCGGTGCTGTCGTCGGAGGCCTTTAGGTGGCAACCGTTGGACGACTGAAGATGTTGACGATGTTGTCGGAGGCCTTTAGGTGGCAACCGTTGGACGACTGAAGATGTTGATGATGTCGTCGGAGGCCTTTAGGTGGCAACCGTTGGACGACTGGAGATGTTGCCGAGGTCGTCGGAAACCTTTAGGTGGAAACCGTTGGACAACTGAAGATGTCGGCGAGGTTGTCGGAAACCTTTAGGTGACAACCGTTAGACGATTGGAGATGTTAATGATGTCGTCGGAAACCTTTAGGTGGAAACCATTGGACGACTGAAGTTGCTGATGATGTCGTCGGAAACCTTTAGGTGGCAACCGTTGGACGACTGAAGATGTTGATGATGGTTCCCTACAATGAAACCAACGTTAGATCATTTTGAACGATGACTGGAGATTTAGAGATTTACCTGTCTGGCAGATTGATTGCAGTTGATCTGAACTGTCGACGATGCCACTATCGATGATGCCCAACGGATTTTCCCGAGGCGGATCAGATTTTCTCGATGTTGATGGTGCAAAGCCTGTGGTTATGACTTTGGATTGCAAAGCCTGGGATGATGCTTGGAAGCTGAGCCTGCATCGTGGTTGTGGGCGACATGCGCCTCTTTGGGAATGATCTCGAGCAAGAATGATGCTCGACTTGAGTGTTGATGAGTATCGTGTGCTAATCTCAGGCGAGAATGACACCCTACTTGAAGTGATCTCAGGCGTCTGATGACATCCTTACTTGAAGGTGTGGGCTGACACTTGGAAGCTGCATCCTGTGTCGTGGTTGATGTTGATGTTCTAGTCTTTCCCAGTGTCATTCCAGTCTTTCCCAGTGTCATTTGTTTGGCATGTTTAATGCCGAGGGCCTCCATCGATCGCGATGTTGATGATCCTGGGGTAGAGTCTTCACCGGTCACAATGCCGATGGTTCTGATGTTGGGAACTTACGCTGATCTCCGCCGGCGACCCTATTTTTGGTCTTTTTGATGATGATGACATTTTTGATGCCGACGAGACTTCACTGGACGCGATGTCGGTGGCTCTTATTCCTGAGATTACGTCGAACCCGATGTCGACGACTCTTATTGCTGAGACTATGCCGCGATCTGTCGGCGACTCTGGATTTTTTTTATTTGATGATGACAATTTGATGCCGAGGAACTTCACCGAAACTCTGCCGATGGCCCTTATTTTCCATAAGTTTTGCTTCAAGCGCATAGGTGCTAAAATTTCCCTGTGGGGAAGGGATTTTTGAATTTCACCCGGTCGTTGATCTGTATTAGTCAAGTGAAGATTATGTCCTTTGTGTCGAACATGTGCCATTCGTGTCTGGTCGATGATGCATGACTTGACTAGATGCTAACTTGTCCAACAAGAGTTGGATTAGAGATTGCTCTAACCTTGCTCTCAGTGATTGGAACCATGTCGACCGGTCTGATTGAGATAGCATATCGGCTTAAACAGCCCCCAGTGTTGCATTCTGGAGAAACGATGTGGCACTTCCTTGCTTCTTTTTTTTTTTCATTTTCAGATATGCGGGTATGCCTGCAACTAGTCTACTAACTCTTGCACAAACAATGCAATTTTTTTGTTTTGTTTTTTGACACAAACATTCATGCACTCATGCGTTTATGCGTGACTATTGACTTTATGCATGACAGACCGTCTCCATGCAAGAAAAACTGACTGACTCTACGTGACTCTGACTCAATATATGGATGCAATGCAAACCTATTATGCTTAGATAGGACACACGTATAATGCTTTATGCTATTCTACACATGCAATTCTACATGTAGATAACCCCCCGACTCCATATTTAGACAATGGTTTTCTAGGACAACGATTTTCTAAGACAATGACTTCCTATGACAAAAACTTCCTAAGACAATATTTTCCTAAGACAATGCTTTCTAAGGGTCAAGGCCTCTCGTGGGCAATTTCAGGAAAATTCAGGATGAGTAATGTTTCGATCCACAGAACAGGGAACGATGATGGAGGCAACAGGCCTGAAGTGTGCTTCTTGGATGTTCATATTGATGACTTGATTGCTTCCAAATCCTTGTTAATGTACGCCCAGCCCCCGGTTTGGCGTAGACTCTTGATGACACTGTCCTGCTTTGGAGAGCACCTTGGAGATTTGCAAGCCCCCAGTTTCGTGTGGATATGATGCATGGAGACCATGGAATAGGAGGAGGCATAGTCCTTGGTAGTGAGTCTCAATCTCTCCTTTTGCCTAACTTGCCCAAAGGGTTTTCAAGTTAGCCCCTCTTTTATTTTTTTTTCTTTCTTTTTTTTCTTTTTTTTTCTTTTTTTTTTCCTCTCTCTCTCTCTCTCTCTCTCTCTCTCTCTCTCTCTCTTTTTGATGAGACCACTATTAGGACGTCTATGAGAATGAAGATGCAGGACCTTGTAGGATAGGGAGTAGGTGTCCCTCTTAGAAGCTTTCTTTGATAAATGTCTTGACTGATGTCACAAAGGTAACGCGAGCCCCGCAGTTTAGAGTAGCTTGTTTATGAGTCTGTTCATGATCATGTGGTTTCCAGTTAGCCGCTGATCTGATGTGGACGGCTTTCGCTCTTGCTAAGAAGTAAGCCACACTTAGGTGTGCTAAGAGTGGGCATCAAGTAGAGAGCCTCATACTTGCATTAAAGACTGAGCTGAAAAGTCCTCGGAGGGTGAGATGGGATGAAAAGGTTGGTTAGGAAGTGTTTGGTGAAAGAGACGGTTGACAATGGTTGGTTAATGAATGGGATAGGGAAACGTAATGCCTCGAGGAAGGTTTAACGGTTCGAAAAGATGTTTATGAAGGTATGAGGGTTCATATGCAGGTTATGGATGGATGAAATGTTTGTGAAGGTTATGGAAGACTGGGGTATGATGAGGTGTATGGATGATGAGGTGAAGGTTTAGGATGGGATTAATCCTCTGGTGTGCATGACCCTTACTTCCGCCTTCTAATTTCTTATTCTCCCCTCTTTTCTTTCTTCCCATTTTTTTCATTTCCTTCTCTCTTTTTTTCTTTTTTTTTTTACTTTCCTCCCTTTTTTTCTATCTCTCTCAACTTCTTTTTTTTTTTTTTTGAACTCCATTTTTCTGGCTCTCTTTTTTTCTCTTTTTTTTTTGAACTTCTTCACGGGTCACCTCCGTATTCTCCTTTGGTCATAGCTCACCTTTTGGATTGGGTTAAGGGTTTGAAAAGGTTAAGGTTTGATGGAAAGGTTAGAAATGTAAGTGGTAGGTGGTCAATTAAGATTGGATGAAAAGATGAAGGTAATGCGGGTGATGAAATGAAGGTGAGGTGAAAGCCCCCTGTCCTCAGCACATATAGTTCAGCTGCGAGATTTCCAATGAGGAGCGTTCAGTTTAGAGAGATTATTGGGTTTGGTCTTTCCTGATGACATTCTCTCCTTTTGCTCAGCCTGTTGGATGGAAGGTGCAGACTAACTTCTCTCAATTAACTTTTATTCTCTCCTTTTGCCCGATTTGCCTCAACGAGGTTTTCAAACCGGCCACTCTATAGTTTTTCACTCTTTTTTTTTTAATTCCTTTTTTTTTTGAATTTCTCTCTTACCCTGGATTTAAGAAAACAAAGGATGCGAACGAGGTATATGAAAAAGATGGGAGGATAAGAGAAAGTGAATTTGTCAGACTTGGTTTGTACTGATGATGGATGGATGAGAGCTTTTGAACTCAAGTAAAAAACACGAGCACGAAATTATGTTTGATCAAACAACAACAAGAGCAACTGAATTCAAGAAATAAATGAACAACTGACTCTAACAGACTCTGAGCATGAGATGCTTGACAACCAGGACCCTTGCTAACTCTAAAGCCCCTTGATGACGTGCCCTCCCTATCTTCGTATGGGGAATCCATGTTATATCTGTTCCTCCGTGCTGCTTTCGGTAGGAACAGTTTCCCTGACTGGATCATGTGCTCCAAAGTCTAACAATTCTCCATGTTGCTCCCTCGGGATCTAGGTAGTTGCAGAATTTCCCGTCATCCAAATATTCCCTTTATGGTTAGCTCAGGCCTTGACCTTGACACTGGACAAAAGAAGAAACACCCCTCCCAATGCATGCATGACCTAATGACCTATATGGACTTCCTAAAAAAAGAAAGACGCCTATATGCTGACTGGGGAGAGACTCACCCAGGACATTGGTTGGAATGAGCTAACTGATCTATATGGGACTTCCTAGGATGCAAGACTTCTATATGCCGACTCAAGGGAAAGACTTACCCACGACATGGGTCTACATGTCCTAAATTCTATATGAGACCTCCTAAAGTGCAAATGCCTATATGTTGACCCGGAAATCCTAACTTATGACATGGGTGTACATTAGACTTCCTAAGAAAGACACTTACATGATATGCCAACTTGAGAAAAGACTCACCCATAACATGGGTTTTCATGAGCTATGAACCTATATGAGACTTTCAGAATGACAAACACTTACATGCTAACTCAAGAGAAAAACTTAACTACTCACCCATGACATGGGCTTGCATGACGTAGACCCTATAGGATACTTTTATAATGCAAGACATTCATACGTTGACTCTGGAAAAGGACTCACCCATGCCCTACGAACCTGTATGAGACCTCCTAAAGAATGCAAGACACTTATATGCAGACACTAACACAAAGACTCATCCTAAACCTTATATGATACTTTCTAAAGAATGCAAGACACTTACATGTAGACACTATGTAACGCCCCAACCTTAATCACGGGGTTAAACTCCACTTAAAGACCCTAAGCCCGCGATTAGCGCAGCGGAACACCTTAGGTCGAGGCATTACCGCCGTCTCCCAAAAGAGACAAGGCAACCACATCAAAGAACTTCCAAAACCACAAACCAACTTAACAACCTTCACATAAACTTATACAATCTTTGGATAAAGTACAACAACTTAAACATAACTTAAACTAAACATCTCCAATAAGAAATCCTGCTTGTCCTTGACTACTGATGGACTCCATGGAGAACTACCTCGATAGCCTTGAACTACTTTGCAACTGCCTTATCCTTGCCTTGGGAGCTCGAACCTCCTAAAACAAAACATTAAAACACGCAAAGGTGAGTGGGGAAACACTCGATTCTCCAAAGACGTAAACCGCTCAAAACGGTTTTAGTGCCGGCATTTAAAATCATTTCGAAAACGGGGAAGGGGTTAAAATAGGACTTGAATGACGTGAACATAAACATAAGCATAAACATAAATTCATGAAAATAGAGAGTAAGTGGGACCCTTACGATCGGTGCAAGCACCTCACACACGCGTATGCCCAAGTTGATCTATACTTGGAATGATTGACTGTTAAACAGTCGACACTGGCCAGGTCAAGGCACTCTGATCAGGAGTGCTAAAACATGAATGTTATCATAAGCATAAAATGCGGGTCCACTAAAAGATGTAAAGATATTGAAATTCATGAAACTTGACATAGCATGAAATACATGAACTATGAGTATAACTTGAACGTAAGAGCTGGACAATTTGCGTACCTTGGAACGCTAAAGACTTTGGTGGCGCAGCTCCGCTTGGAGACGGCTTTGGGAACTTGTCAACTAAGATAAGAATAAGTAAAAACGAAGAACCGAATAAAGTTCTAAATTAGATTTATAAGTTTAGAAACTTAATAATTAAAATGAAGTAACTTTTGTGAATAAGATTTCAGGTTATAGTAAAATAGTGTTTAGAGCATAACTTGAGTTAGGAAAAACGAAACGGAGTAAAAGAGTACATCCCGGAATAGGGAAAATCACAATCTACAACTTTGTCAACAAAACCAGAAGCTAAAAACGAGTGGAAGGGCCCCAAAATGGGCCCGGACAGAAGCTGAGTAAGCGAAGCTTTAAGCTTTTCGGGTTGGAAAAACGTGAGGAAAAAGACGTAGAGGGTGATTTAAATAAAAGGGCTTGAATGCAAGAGATTAATCTTGAAACAATGAGGAGTAAGATGATTATAAAAGTGGAAGCTCGGATGCGAGGTAATAAATTCGAATATGGTTCGACAATATGATATCGAATAAACGGCGAAAGGAAACAAGAAACTCATGCTTAATGTGAATAAAGCGATCTTGTATTTATGAATCATGGAATGGGTAATGAAATAAGAAATGAATTGATTAAGATATTGGAGGTTATCAAGCTAGAGAGAGTTTTTAGCTAGAGTAAAACATTGGGTATGATACTTAGGAAATAAAGGAAACAAGGATCTTCTATTAATCTAGCTCTTGAGGAGTACATATAAGGTTTACTTAGAACACTAAAAAGGTATACTTAGCCTTAATACACAACTCCAAAGTGACAATATACAACCATGGCTCATTCACACCTAAAACTCCTTATTGGGTTAATTTGAGGTCCAAAAACCTATAATTTACAAAGGTCATTTTGAGCAGAAAAAATACTTTGGACAGCCCAGTTTCCCGGGGTCGTAACTCACACTCCCGATATCGTACGACGAAGAACCATACCTTTCCGGAAAGCTTGCAACATGATCTAAAACTTTCATGTTTACCATAAAAACCAAAGAGGTCTCCAAAAGGACGAAAAACAGCCCTTAAAACACTGACTCAGAATTCGTATATAAACTTGTGAGGTTACGGTTTTGGTCGTAACTCGGGCCATACATGTCGAAAAATCGAAATTCCAAAGCCTATGGTTTCCTAACACCTTAAGCTATCCAATGGAGTATAAATTTGGGCAAAAATCTCATTCTCCTAATTCTGTAAATTTCCAGAATTGCAAACAGTGGCTAAAACACCTCAAACTCATCTTTTAATCGAATTTTTCCTCTCTTAATTACATTGGAACTTAACCTAACTTCATCTAACTTTAATCCAACAAATTTCCAGAATATAAAACATGACAAACTCTTCATCAAAGGCCTTAAAAACCACATGCATCCATGGATTAAACATTAACTTCACATAATAAACACACCCTTGAATTCTTGCTCCAAAACTCACAAATTCACCCAAATTAAGCATGATAACTCTTAAATTATAAACTCATAACAATATCTCAGCCCCTAAACACATAAAAACTCACAAGAAATCCACATGTATCAACACTAATTCATCATTCATCATGAATTCAACAAGAACCTCCCAAAAACTCATCCAAACATACATGCATAAACTTGAAACTCAAACCCTAACTTAACCACAACAATTATATACTTGAATTCATAACTAAAGAGAGTAAATGAGATGAAATTTAGCAAAGAAACATAGATTAAACATAGAATTTCAGATTAGGCATAAAAGAATTGAAATTAGGGTTTGAGAGATTACCCTTGGAGTTAAAAATGGATGAAAACACAAGAGAGAGGAAGAGGGGGATGCATCATAGAAACTGGCCACGGCTGGCCGGAAACTGGCCGGAGCTGGCTGGGAGTTGACACCAAGAGGAGGGAGAGGGAGGAGTGTGAGAGTTTGAGAGTGTAGTGAGAGAAAATGAGATGGGTGCTGAATTGAGTTAAAATGAGCCTCCCACTTCTACTACTACTATTGTATACTCCCTCACTTATTTTAAAACACCAATACTAACTTAATTAAAATCTGAAAATACAACTTTAATAAATTAGTTTTAAGTAAATAAATTAAAAGTAATTAGTTTGATTCAAATTTGAAATAAAAGTGAAGTGTTCCTAGCCCCCCTCCTAACTACAACATTTAAAACCTATTTAACACCATCACCAATTACCAATACTAATAATAATTACTATAAGAACCTTAATTAAAATAAGGTAAAATGATAACAATAGGAGTAAATATATTGTAATTGTTGTAGTAATTTGAAGTATTGGGTTTTTGTAGGAAATTAAATAAATTGGTAATAAATTGGTAACATAAAAATAAAATACAATGATAATAGAATTAACAAAATAAAGTGGAAAGATTACTTCTTAAAATTATGTAAGGGACTGAAATTAATAAATTGAAATTGGGACGGTAAAATATATATAAATCGAAACATGTAAATCGTAACCGATTCTCGGTAAATTAATTTATAACGTAAAGCGTATAACCTGAAGTACTTTAACTTAATGAACGAATATGTAAAGTGAACTTTTAGGCCGATAACTCGTCACCTTAGCCATCTCCTGCGCGAGACTTGTCACCGATAATAATAAATAAACGAGTACGTCGATAAATAAATAAAGATAAACGCGAAAAAAAATTATAACGCGGTTTGGATAATTACTGTGATTAGTGGATAATTAAACATGATTTTGGGGTGGGTTATTACACACTAACACAAAGACTCATACTAAACCTTATATGATACTTTCTAAAGAATACAAGACACTTACATGCAGACACTAAGACAAAGATTCATCCTAGACCTTATGTGATACTTTCTAAAGAAAAAGACACTCATATCCTGACTCTAAAATAAAGACTCGCCCATGACCTAGGTTTACACTGGACTTTCTAAAAGAGACAAACACACATTAACCCAGGAAAAGACTCACTTATGACCTAGACCAAAGACTCACCTATGACCCGGGTTTAGACTTCCAAAAACAAAACACACATATTGACTTAAGAAAAGACTTGCATATGACACGACCTTGTATGAGACTTTTTAAAGACTGACAGACATTCACATGTAGACTCTGAAACTACGACTCATCCATGACCTGGGTTTACTAGACCATATATAACACCTCCTAATGTGTAAGACTGACTCAGAAAACAATAGGTTTGCGGGTCATAACAAACAACAACACTTTTTACAACAAGAGCATTATAAAGGGTCGGATAAAGCCAAATATAGCAAGTCGATATAAGTTTGAAAGCGCAAGTGAGTGTTTCTCAATTCGGATGAGCTTAAACCACAAGTCGACCGTTTTAATGAGAATTCATCACTTGAACTAACAAACTTGGGTTAACTCAAACTATGTTGGCTATTATACGGACTAGAATAATGCTTGACACACTGACAATCTGACTTCTATTTACACACTCTTTTTATTGTGACCGAACACATTTATTTATTTAACTCAAGGAAAGTGGATGTTGTAAAGGACCGAATAAAGCCATCAAAAGGCGAGTTAAAACAGACTTATAAACTCAATTATTAATTCTACCATGGATGGGCTTAACAACGGGCCGACCATGGATTTGTTAGACTTAGTAATCAAGTTTGTAAATTTATTTTCTCTAACCTTAAGACTATTATGCGGGCTAGAACAACACACACTGACTTTGTTTGATTATTAATCAATTATTTTTTGAACCATGAGTAAGAGAATATTGAGAAGGGCCGAATATAATCATCAAAGGTGAGTTAAAATGAAATGATAAACAAGGATAATTAACCTTTAAAACGGATTGGCCTCACCACCGAGCCGACCGTAAAATTTTAAGGTTGATTAATCGAGTTTATAAATTTATTTCTTCTCAACCAGCGATCATTATGCGGACTAAAACAATATCTCAAAAATTAGGTCCGACCCTAATGAAGATATACAGACATATATTTACACATAGCATACAACAAGCTTTATTTATTTACTCAGGGAAAACGGACATTGTAAAGGACTGAATAAAGCCAACAATAAGCGAGTTATAACTAGTTTATAGGCTTAATTGGCAAATCCAATATGGTTGGGCCTAACAACGGGCCGACCATAAATGTGATGGATTTATTAATTAAATCGATAAATTAATTTACTCAAGCTTAGTGACTATTATGCAGTCTAAAATGTTATCCATTAACTTTGTTGGACTTTTAATTATATTTTTTGGACCTTTGTTAAGAGAACATCGTAAAGGGCCATACAATATCATCTAAGGTGAGTCAATTTTTATTTATTAATTAAAACAATCGACCCCTGTACATAAATGGGCCCTTCCACTGGGCTAGCCATAATGCCTTTGGGTTATTTATACTAATTATAAATAATCCTCTTCTCAACCCAATGAATTTTACATGGACTAGAACGAGGCCTCTAAACTAGGGTCGACTTTTTTACAGAAAGGAAAAGGGGAGGGGAAACACATATACACATAGCATACAACATGAGGGGTATCTTAAACCAAGACTTTACATTCATGGATTACTATGGTTGGATTAACATGGCCTACCGCACGTTCACGCCTCGGTTCTCCTTACCCCTAAAAATTTGTGGGTAAGGAGTGTGAGGTGTTGCTCATCGGACTTCAAAGAAACCCTTTGAGTATAATATGGGGAGAGGAGAGACCAAATGCTTGGCGATGTAGGGTGCATCACACAAGTAGTGACCGCCCGCTCTCGGGGAAGAGTCCTAGTTATTACTTAAACCGTCGCCATTGTGCTCCCGTGTCAAAAGACCCACCGAGTGGCCCGGTACGCAAAAAGGCCTAAGAAAAGAATAATAAAATTACGAAATAAATCAACTTCTCCCTATTTACAATTTCAAATCAATTCGATTTGTTCGAGTTTTACCCTCTTTTTAAGTTTTAAGTCCCCAGTGGAGTCGCCAATATGTAGGACTCGGAAAATTTCCGTTCGGGGAATCGGTTTCGGATGCGCTACTTAATGATCGGGAGCCGACTAAGGTTGCTTAATCCTTAAATAAGGATATTTTTAACTTTCAAAATTCATTTTCGGGGTGATACAACTTTATTTATTTACAAATCCCTTTATATCATTTAAATACTCAAAATTGCACCAAAATAAATTATCAATGATTTACTACCAACCCTTTACCAAATCCGGGCCAAAAAGGAAACAAATGGGCCGCCGGAAAGATCAAAAGCCGCATGGCTTTTGATGTTTTCTGGACTGGACCATGCATTTCCTCGCCCCAGAGGAAATGGGTGGAAATTAACAAAAGCCGCATAGCTTTTGTTAATTTATGTACCCATTTTCTCTTAGGTCAGCCTTGGATTAGTGAAAAGTGATGGTATTAAATCATTTCTAACTATTTTAATGCAAGGGCGTGCATTTTAAATAATCAAAAGAATTGTAAAATGAAGAAAGAGTCGCCAGCTGATTTAAGGAAATCTACAAACCAAAAATAAAAATTTATAACTCCGGTCTACGAAACCCGATTTCTAAGTCCGGGGGTAAGGTTGCGAATTCGAGAATTATAAGAACTCTCGAATCTGCCTGTTAGAAAACAGACTCTACTAAAATCGAACTTGAAATGAAAATAGCGGGGAGAAGCTTAATAAATTTCACAACGTTATATTCATGAACATGCGATGTTAAAACAAGAGGTTTTCTTTAAAAAATGTGCACAAGTAAGAAAATTAAAGCATGAATTACATGATTAAATTACAACAGCAAAGAAAAGCAAACCTTGCTAGATGGTGGATAAGATGGAAATGAAGATCGATCCCTTGACTTGACCTCGGTTTGGAGCTTAATGTGACGATGAGTGTAGGAACGGTGAGAAAGGTAGCATATGAATGATGATGTGGTGATAATGAGGGTGATTATGTAAAAGAAGTATAATAATATGGAGAGAGTTTTGGTAGTATGATGATGATGATAGTTGGTGATGATGAGTAAAAAATGGTGGGGTATTTATAGGCGGAGGATGGATGTTTTGGAGGGAAATGAAGGGAGACATATCCCACCAATCAAGTCTTCTTCACCATGCAAAAGGAAAACCCCGGCGGGTTTTGATCAGAGTCAAGCAAAATCAATTCACGTGGGCTAATATCATGGGATTGTATGGGGTTGATCATGGCGCCAAAATCAAAGAAATCAGCAAAACCCAGGCGGCTTATAAGATCAAAGCACACGGATCGATGACGTGGCAAGTAGAGGCGGGCCACTACTGAAAAATAAAACCCTAGCAGCTTTTGTCATTTTCCCGAGCCGGATTTGCGTCTTCGCGCTTTTGGGCCTGCTTGTGGTCTTCTAAAACACCAACGGCTTTTATGTTGTCTATGTTGGCTGCTTTGCTCTTTTGGGTCCACTTTGCTGATTCCATGGGCCCAATGACCCATTTTGGTGTTCGGCCCAAATGACTTTTTGAGTTTTGACGAGTCGGGATTTTGTCGGTGTAAATTCCGGTGTCTACAGCGGGATGACAAATTATGTTGGAGTGAGCAGCTGATAGGCAAGTATATGGTTAAATCAGGTTATGAGGTGATCAGATTGAAGACCGACTTGTTTCATTCATCTCTTTCCAGTAAACAACAAAAATTGTGGAGTAGAATCTAGCATTGGAATATACCACCAAAATGGAAGTTGTTAGTTTGGAAATGTGGAAATCAAGCTCTCCCAATTGGGTCTTAGTGACAGGAAAGGGGTTTCCATGAAGGAAATACATGCTGGTATGATTCTCATTTTGAAACGATTGAGCACCTATTTAGGGGTTGTCACATAGCACATCCATTTGGCAAGTAAGCCCTCTTGGCATCAAGGAACCAACTAGTGATTTGGAATGGAGCAAATGGCTAGAAGACTAGTTACAATATTTAATTAATATAGATAAAGATGGCGGTACAAGAGTTTTATATTTTGTTGTTGTACTATAGGTATCTGGAAGAGCAGGAATTCAGTGAAGTTGAATAGAGAAATCATAAAACAAAGCACATTGGAAAACAATTTACAGTAGGCCATCAAGCAAGGATACTTATGATGGGCATATGCAAGAAGGAAGCCTCATTGTGATAATAATGCACGGCCGATGCAAGTTTGTGATAACTTTGATGACACTAGCTTGTCTAGCCTCTTGTACAAAGTCATGGAGCATGGAAATCAAATACTCTTAAAGGTTCAGCGCATGGATCAGTAAAAAACAACACCGGGAGAATTTTGGAAATTGAGGTGGTATTTGCGTTTGGGTGTAATCAACAGTACAAGTATAACTATAGGCTATTATCTTAGCACTGCAGGGTGTTGTCATTCACAATATTGATTACATTGAGATAGAAACAAACTCTGAGTTGACAATTAGGTTTCTAATAGATATATCTTCAGCATGGGTAGTATGTTATCCATTAGTGTGTATTATTAAACAACATTGGATAAGATTTAGAGGATATAGGATTAGAAAGGTACCTAGACAACAGGTGCAGGAAGCTCATTAGATAGCAAAAATGTTATTAACTTGACTGGTGTACACTTTTTCTTTTAATAATAAAATTGGACAAGTTTGACAAAAAAAATCTATAGGATAATTAGCGAAAAAAAAATCTAGAGGTTACCTTCAATTGGGGGAAAATGGAGAACAACAGAAAGGGAGAGAGACAGCGACGGTTGGTGACCACCGCCCACGGTCGTCCGGAGACTGAACCGACTACGACGCCTACAGAAGAGAGAGACGGCGAGGCAGACACGCACTGCAGAGGGAGACAACAACAGACGGGGCGTGAGGGAAGAGAGAGACTTGAGAAATGGGAGAGAATTAATTTGAATCAGGTATTTGAAAATAAAATGGAGGAGCTTGCTCAATTTATTGGGCTGATTTGAAAGAAAGGAGAATAAACTGACTCAACACTTATTAACTCCCTTTTTTTAAACCCGATACCATTCATTTGGGTTTCCCGAATAAAATTCTTACGAGAATAAACTGTGAGAAATTTTACGAATATAAATTTCCTGAATACTTTAATCCTCCGGTAATAATAAATTTGAACGAGAATTTTCAGACTAAAGATCTGAATACTATGGTGTACTAGGAAGGGACGGTAGTCGTTACGCTGTTCAAGCCCTGCAAAACACACAGTTAGAAGAATTGAAATGCGCGACTTTGGTTAATTACTTGATTAAATAGCTTAATTAAATGATATTAGGGTCCAGTTAATACTGGGTTATTACATCCCGCTTGCGCTTGAATCACAAATGCCTCCTTACAAACAAGAAAATGTGTGATTCGGATTACTGAGACTGCTCGAATCCTCACTAGACAGGAGAGTTCGACGAACTTTATTTCTCCTCTTTCACTAAAAATTGGGATTTGGGGTGAAAACTAATGACAAGAATTGACATTGCAACAACTAGAGCAGTAGCGCACGAAAGAGGGAAAGGAGAAAAGAGAATGAAGAGAAGTTCAAACCTTCGTATTAAAAATCAAACTAACATCCTTACAACTAATGCGAAAACTAAGAAAACCAATGAAAATGGTAAAACTAAGCCCTAATGACTACTTCATTATTGCTAATGACGTTTACAATAGTATTTATAGGAAAATAGTATAAGCCAAGATGCATCGTTTAAATTACAAAAGTGGCAGCGGGAACCACGCTTGGTAGGCCCACGACCAGAAATTGGCATGACCACGACCAAGCTTTGGCACGAGCGCGCGCACTTAAGTCGCAAGAGTGCCAACTTTCGGTCTCTGGCACCTTTTCTCCTTTTTTGGCACGGACACGACCAAACTTCGTCACTGAAGTATCGTATTCTGACCCTTCTTCAATTCTTATTCCGTTTTTGGCACGGACTTGCCACTTGTTGTCGTACTTTTAGGAGTACGGTTGTCGATCTCAGGGAGTTGTGTTCCAAGCACTCAGAGCGGACTCAAGTGTTTCAAGTTAGGTAGATTAACCAAGGATGGTGATGGTGATTATGAAGCTACAAACTACGAAAGCTATAAAAAGATGTTCAGGCAACAAAATCGGTATTCAACAACTAATCAATTTGAACGACCTAATCTACCAATTCTAAACAAGCAATTAAGAGTGATCGGTTTCACCATTAAAGCTCACCAAAGCCCTCTCTCGAGGGTCAAGGGCTAGTCTAACTATTCTAACTACCTATTCTCATGGAGTTAGTCTAATTAAACTACAAGAATAGCAACCCTAGAACTAGTTAGAATTCGACTATTCTCATGTCCAAAACCCTAACTATTTTCTCTACCACACTAGAAAATTAATCTCACCTCTCGACGTACATCAATTTCCTAAAGCAATATAGATGAACACTCTCTCGAGCATTTCATCGAACACATGATGGACATGAGAAAACCTCTAACTACAAGCATGAATTTTGATAGACTAGGCCTAAACAAGATTAATTTATCATCGAATACATCGATTACAACCCAAACAACACAAAACTAACAACAAATTAACATAGTAATGCAATTAAAGAGAACCAAAAGTGTTCTAACAAACATATGTACATAAAAGAGAAAGGGAGAGAAAAACTTAGTCTTGAATTCGAAAGCGGAATTGAATCTTCTTCTCTAATACATAATCTAATCCTAAAAACTTTGAGAGAAATCTAAACCTAGAACTAGGGAGGCTTAGGGAGAAACCTCCATTCAAGCCTAGAGAGAAAACTAGAAACTGAAAAGAACGTAGAATGAAAAAGTTGTCTTTCCTCTAATTAATAAAACTATTTAAAATAAAAGACTACAATCTGGCACGGGTTCCCGTGCCGACTGACACACCTAGGTTTGCCAAACTGAAAATCTCAATTTCGCTTCTAATTTTCTGGCGCGACTGCGTGTTGGCTTTCTTTGCTCCTTAATTCCAATCTTTTACCTTCTGTGCCATCATCATTTATGTCAAAATTACATTAAATAAGACAATTAAACAAATTAGTCTCAATCAGTAAAGATGACAAAAATTACTATTAAACGTATACTAAATAACTTAGATAAGTTCAATTAGACAATAAAAACCGAGGTAAAAAGTGGTAAAACTGAGTCTCAACACCACCATTTCAGCACGTGTGTGCCACTGTCTTTTACCTTCTTTGACTTGGTTCTGGTTCCCTTTTGGTTTCACTTGAGTCTCGGGTCTTGAATTGCATTAGAAGTGCACTCAATCTTGCTCATTTGGATTCATTTTCCATCATTCTCTATGAAACCTACATAAACACAAAAAACTTAACAAATAACTACGATCTAACAGTTCAAACAAGCAAAAACACTCTATCTAAGGGCATTGAATAGACTCGATTCGAGACCAAACATTATTATTATTGGTTATTATATTATTATTTATTGTTGTCCTTATTATGATGGTTAGGATGTGGGTTACCATTGGTTGGTTCAAAGAGACTACAAAAGTTAAAGGTTTGTCTTGCCTTGACGCCTTATATATTTTCAATTCTATAAGAAATGCATGAGGACACATTGGAGATGAAATAATCTAAGCATTGCCAGGAAGTTTTGACGTTAGCCTTGGCAACGTCAAGCAAACTATCCATCAACTACTATTTATGAATATAATATGTTGTTTTATCGAACATCTAAAATTTAACAAAATAACGTCTTTCCTATTTAACACGCTAAACGTTAACCCAATTACCCGACCACTAGCAGGGCCATAATTGTCATATTTTCCGACGCTGAAAAAAAAGACAAAAGATGAATAGACATGTAAAATAAAAAATGTGTCCAAGAGATGCGTCCAATAGGACGAGGACATGGGTTAACGTAGCAGGGAGCGAGGTCGTAGTAACGTGGATTCACTCAGCTTAATGAAGTCTAGTCTGCAATCAAATCAAGGAGGGTGATCTAGACTTTTTACACTCATCATCCTCTCTTTCTTTCCAGTTTTGACCGCTCCTTCACCTTGCTTTCACAAGCGGCAACCACTATGCTCTCTCATTTTCCCTTCCCTCCCTAACCCAACTACTCTCTCTCTCTCTAAACTTTCTAGTTTCTGCTAGTTTCTGCATTGAACACACAGTCCCCAAGTAAGAGATTATTCCTCGTCTTCCTCCTAAAGCAACGAATTTCTCACAATCTCCTCCTCTGCTTCCCTCCATTTTGTCACCGACATTATCAGATTACTATTACTACTACTATGCAGCTGCAAAAACAGATTTGAAACAAAACCCATACTCCCTTTTCTCATCTTCAGGGCGTTAACAATGGCGGGCAGGAGAAAAAGAGACGTGTTGAGGAGTAAACTGTACTCATATGCCTGCTGTAGATCACTGTTTCATGAAGAGCATTCACAAATTGGGCAAAGGGGTTACTCTAGAGTGGTGTACTGCAATGATCCAGATAACCCAGATGCAACCCGGCTAAATTACAGAGGGAATTATGTGTCTACCACTAAATATACAGCGGCTAATTTCATACCAAAGTCTTTGTTTGAGCAATTCAGGAGAGTTGCCAACTTGTATTTCCTTGTTGTAGCTTGTGTTTCGTTTAGTCCTTTGGCACCATATACTGCTGTCAGTGTTGCTGTGCCTTTGGTCGTCGTCATTGGAGCTACTATGGTTAAAGAAGCCGTCGAAGATTGGAGGCGCAGAAAACAAGTACATCTTTCTTTGCTTTTCTTTTTTATTTGTTTTCTTATCATATGTTTTCTCATTAATTAATGGTCTGCTAGTTGTGGGCTTTTTGCATTTTTTTTTTTACAACTGGATCATTTTGAGACCCAGTTGTGCGGATTTATTGGAATATTATTATGAACTGAATGCACGACTGTATGAAGTTATTGAACTGTGCCCTGCCCGATATAAGTGGCCGTGAAGCAGAACTTTTGCCTAATGTTGGTTTACTGTTTGTGTTTGTCCTCATTTATCATTCTGCTGGGATCATAGTTATGAGGAACGCTTCCCGTGGAACACGGGTCGCTAATTTTTACATAAATTTAGTCTAGTTTTGACTTCGGAACACTTATTCCGGGTATGTGGGTTGCAACCGTATGTAGCGTTCCCAGTAACTATGGTTGGGATATTTCACTCGTGCATTGGTTCCCGGTAACTATGTTATGTAAATCCTGGCTGTTTTCGGGTTAGCTTGAATATATTGAACTTGTTTTCCAATGATTTATGTTTAAATCTTGTTGTACTCTCAACGTAGCATGCAGGCATTTCTATCCAATAGTTCCCCTACTTGCATGGTGTTTTCAGCATGTCATGATGCAACTGTGTCTGCGGTTTGTGTTTCATGACATTGCTTCTGAATTGTCAGCTTGTATTTTTGTCTTCTTTTTATAGTGGACCTAGTTAATTGGGCAGCCAAGTAAGTGGGAGTTGTGATTGTTTCAGGACATAGAGGCTAATAATCAGCGGACGGATGTATATGATGGCAAGAGTGGAGTGTTTGTTAAGACCAAGTGGAAAAAACTAAGAGTTGGTGATATTGTTAAGGTGCACAAAGATGAATATTTTCCAGCTGATTTGTTGTTCCTTTCGTCAAACTATGAAGATGGTATCTGTTATGTGGAAACCTCAAACCTTGATGGAGAAACTAATCTAAAGCTGAAGCATGCTCTGGATGTGACCGCCGGCTTGCAAGATGAAAGCTCCTTGCACGACTTCAAGGCAGTGATTAAGTGCGAGGATCCCAATGAAAATCTCTACTCTTTTATTGGAACTTTATATTACCAAGGAAAGCAGTATCCCCTTTCTCTTCGGCAACTTCTTTTGAGGGACTCCAAACTTCGGAACACGGATTTTGTGTTTGGTGTGGTGGTTTTCACGGGGCATGACACTAAAGTGATGCAGAATGCTACAGATCCCCCTTCTAAGAGGAGTAGGATTGAAAGGCGGTTGGACAAAATTATCTATATCCTTTTCTGCTCTCTGATGGTGATAGCTTTTACTGGGTCCATTTTCTTTGGCATTATAACTAAGAATGATATCTCCAATGGGAGGCTGACGAGGTGGTATCTCCGGCCTGATAGGACACGGGTCTTCTATGACCCGAAAAGGGCACCTTTAGCTGCCTTTTTTCATTTCCTTACGGACCTCATGTTGTATGGCTACTTGATTCCGATCTCACTGTATGTATCCATAGAGATTGTGAAGGTTCTGCAGAGTATCTTCATAAATCAGGATCAGGATATGTATTATGAAGAAGCTAACAAGCCGGCTCATGCTCGCACATCCAACTTGAATGAGGAGCTTGGCCAAGTTTATACTATATTATCTGACAAGACAGGGACATTGACTTGCAACGTTATGGAGTTTGTCAAATGTTCCATAGCAGGTACCTCTTATGGCCGAGGGATGACAGAAGTGGAGCTTGCTTTGCCACAAAAGACAGGTCTACCAACTTCATCAGGTGTATCTGAAGGAGGAGGTGACAGCGCAATCTCAGGCAGACAAATCAAAGGTTTCAACTTCAAGGATGAAAGGCTCATGAACGGAAAGTGGGTTAATGAGCATCACTCAGACATGATTCATGTGTTCTTTAGAGTGTTGGCGATCTGCCATACAGCCATCCCTGAAGTACATGAGGAAACTGGTGACATTTCATATGAAGTTGAATCACCAGATGAAGCAGCCTTTGTCATAGCTGCAAGGGAATTTGGGTTTGAATTTTTCAGGAGGACTCAAACCAGTATATCTTTGCATGAGCTGGACCCTGAGACTGGGGAAAAGGTTGACTGGTGTGTAAAAGTTAGCTCCTTTTCTTTGTTTCATTTTTTTTTAATTTTATGTTTGGACATATTTTGATGTGATGACCATTGGCTTAAGATAGATGCATTTGACTTGTCAACATTTAGGCGATTGCTTGTTGCTTTCACTTGACATAGGAATATAGGATCAATTAGAAGTATCCAGAAACATGTAAATTTCATGAAGAGGTTGGTGCTTTCATTATGATTTTTCATCGTTGTGACAGATGTTAGTTTGTGGTTGTATAAGTTATGGATTTGTGGAGTTCTAGTCATCATAATTGAAATGGTACATGATTAATAATTTAGACTCAAAATCGGATCTCGGATTTTACCTAATGCCATTGCTGGACAACCTGACAGCATACTGGATACAAACTCCAAAGAACACAATCTGAGTTTGATCCTAATTCTCAATTTGAATTTGCTTGATCTAATTAAAATTGACGTGAACTTTCCCCATCCGTCCGTGGCAGATGTGGGCTTTCAAACTAGGGGTTCACACAAATTATAGCAACACCTTAGTGGCCAAGAACATTTTGTTTCCCCCATAATATTACTCCTTTCAAGACTTTAACCGGGAGGTTTGTTTCTTAAACACCTAGAGGCTTCCTTGTAACGATTTTGCCAAAGGCTCCCTGGTTTGCTTTTTTGATAAAATGTGGAAGGGCTTGGCTGTCTTGTTGTTCCTCTTTTTATTTAGCTAAAGACCTGTGTCAAGAGAGCTAATGATTCATGTGGAAGAGGTCCTGATTTTTAAGTGCAGGTCATTCCTGTTCTGCCATTAAATTGTTCTTAGTAAAGGAACTGCTTTGCCAGTTCCATTGGATAAGCAAACCAAGCTCCTAGAAAATCTGGGATCCCTCTGCAAAATATTTCCTTTGTTTACCGTGTTACCTGAATTGGATCTCTTCGTCTTTAGGGACTATGAACTTCTTCATGTGCTGGAATTCAGTAGCAGCCGCAAAAGAATGTCCGTAATTGTTCGAGATCAACAAAATAAGATTATGCTCTTTTGCAAAGGTGCAGACAGGTTGGATGTCAAAGGCCCTTCTTTTGTTTTTTATTGTCTTTTTTTTGGGGGTGGGTGGTTGGGGGGGGGGGGGGGGGTTTAGGGATATGGTGTATTTATTCTGGGTTATTTTCTTGTGGTCTCATCATATCCTGCATACCTTAGTGTTATGTTCGAGAGGCTATCTGAAGAAGGACGTAGGTTTGAAGCTGAGACGAGAGCTCACATCAAGCAGTTTGCAGAGGCAGGTTTAAGGACTTTGGTAGTGGCATATCGTGAGCTTAATGAGCGAGAATACAGTGAATGGGAGGAAGAGTTTCAGAAGGCGAAAACCTCCGTGACTGCAGATCGGGATGCATTGGTTGATGCGACTGCTGATAAGATAGAAAGAAACTTGATTCTTCTTGGCGCTACAGCTGTTGAGGATAAACTGCAGAAGGGGGTATGTGATCAATGTATCAATCTCTTGTGCAAGTAAGAAGTTCCAACCTAACCCAAAATTTCCCTATTTATGGTAATATAGGTACCTGAATGCATTGACAAGCTTGCTCATGCTGGAGTCAGGATGTGGGTTCTTACTGGAGATAAGATGGAAACAGCAATTAATATTGGGTATGATGACAGTTGAGTATTAAGTAGTTTTCTTTTTGCCCCTTATGTCTTTTAGGGTTTCCTTTATATGAGATATTACACATCAAAATTGGGTTATTGCAGGTATGCATGCAGTCTTTTGAGACAAGGGATGGAGCAGATTGTGATCTCATTAGAATCACCAGAAATAGCTGCTCTAGAGAAACAAGGTGACAAGGAAGCGATTGCAAAGGTGGGGATCTTAATGGTCATGTCCTTGAAAGTCTAGAGAAACTTAATTTTCTAAGTAAAATGCTTAAAGTTCAATCTTGTCAGGCTTCTTTGGAGAGTGTCAAAAAGCAAATAAGAGAGGGAAAGTCTCAAATTGGCTTGAATAAACAAGTTTCAGCGGAATATGGCTTGATAATTGATGGCAAGTCGCTAGCCTTTGCCCTGGATAAGAGTCTGGAAGGATCCTTTCTAGAGCTGGCTACCGTCTGTGATTCAGTTATATGCTGTCGTTCTTCACCGAAACAGAAAGCTCTTGTAAGTTTCTCTGTCGTACTTGAAGGAGTTGAGTTTCATTTTTGTTTATAATGGACTGTCAGAAATTGCTACTGACCCGAAAATAATCTGATAAAGATGTAGAAGTATGCAGGTGACAAGATTGGTGAAAAAGGGGACGCAGAAAACAACACTAGCAATTGGTGATGGGGGAAATGATGTTGGCATGATTCAAGAGGCTGATATTGGAGTGGGCATCAGTGGTGTTGAAGGAATGCAGGTCATCATGTCCTTGTCTATATGCTGCTATATATGCTTATCCCCCTTTGAACCCTTGCTTTTGTTGGCTTGTAACATGCCACAATCAATTAATTTAAAAGGAGGGAAACGGTCGTCGATGAAGAAGGTTGAGATTCATTCGTAGGTGTAACCAGCAACCACCTGTTATAGGCGGTGTTGGGAAGGTCTAAATGCACTCAACCTTATGCTAGTTAGTCTATTTTTTATCGAAAAGCCATAACAAATTACAAGGCATTAACAGTAGTATAATCGTGATATTGATGTAAACATTAATGCAGGACTTCAACAAATTAAATAGAGAATCTACACAGGGAAGGTGAATACTGAATACCAATTGGAGTAGTATCATTAAAGCTATCAAGATAGCCTTCATGGTAAATAGAAAGGTTGTGGTATGTTATGGTTTCTGGTTGCATGGCAACGAGCAAGATGGCTTAGCTGAGAAATATACATGGAATGTCTGTGAGAGCTTTTACTCTAGTCCTACAGTGTCACTTTGAATTGGTTTAGTTTAAACCCATGTCAAAGCATGCTCTTTTATGGAATATTATTAATACAACTTGACAGGTTGAAATGGGTCTGTATTACAAAGTGTCCGACACTTTAGATGGATCTGAATAGTTGCACTGAAACCTTAGAACTCTGGGTTTTTTTTTCTCGCCCAGACTGAAACCTCTGGCTATTTTTAGGAAGGCCATATCTTGTTTCCACCCTCTGCTGTACATTATGGATCTTCTTTCTAACCTAAACCTAAGTATGCCTGTTGTCTTCTTGATTCTGGTTTATGCGCAACTCTTGAAAATAAACTGAAAAGTAACATGGCGTATATCTGTGGATCTGATCCGTGGCCGTTGTATCTGCATTGTATTTAGGATTTTAGGTTCACTACATAATAACAAAATCTGAAGTCCTTTTGTGATGCCCTTTTGTTCATCACAGGCTGCAATGTCAAGTGATTACACTATTGCACAATTTCGCTTCCTGGAACGTTTATTGCTTGTGCATGGTCACTGGTGCTACAGGCGTATATCAATGATGGTAAACTCTGAAGCTTCCTTTTTGGGTTGCATTCTTGTTTGTGAAACTTTCTTTGTTGCATACTGCCAATATTGTGCAGTGAGTTTTAGCTATTTTCTCCTGTTTCCCATCCGTTTAATTGTGTGATAATCCTCTACACCTACAAAGCACTGCCTTATGTTGACAGGCCATGGGCTGTTGTAACTTTTGTTTGTGACACACTGAAGTCTTGTTTGTCATATACAGGTTTGCTACTTCTTCTACAAGAACATAACTTTTGGATTAACTCTGTTTTGGTTCGAAACCCATTCTTCTTTCTCGGCCGAGCCTGCCTATAACGACTGGTACATGTCATTCTACAATGTCTTCTTCACTTCACTTCCTGTAATCGCTCTCGGGGTATTCGATCAGGATGTCTCTGCACGGCTTTGCCTCAAGGTAATCAGAAGCAAATCCCTCCTGCATCCAAAAAGCACGAGAGATCTCACAACTTGTTCCAAACACTCATTTTCTATGGATGATGATATTTGCCTTGCAGTATCCTTGGTTGTACAAAGAGGGAATCCAGAACATCCTCTTCAGCTGGCCACGCATACTTGGGTGGATGTTCAACGGGGTCATCAGCTCGATAATCGTCTTCTTCTTCACGACCAACGCACTCAAACAGCAGGCTTTTCGGAGGGATGGGCATGCAGGGGACTACTCAGTGCTGGCGGCCACAATGTACAGCTGTATCGTGTGGGCCGTCAACTGCCAGATGGCGCTCTCTATCAACTACTTCACCTGGATACAGCATTTCTTCATCTGGGGAAGCATCGCCTTTTGGTATGTATTCCTGGTCATTTACGGCGCTCTGCCTCCTACGTTTTCTAAGACGGCGTATAAGGTTCTGGTGGAGGCCTGTGCACCGAGCCCCCTATATTGGGTGGTTGTAATCTTGGTTGTCCTCTTCACACTCCTGCCTTATCTCACCACCAGAGCGGTCCAAATATGGTTCCGGCCAATGCCCCATGACATCATTCAGATCCAAGGTAATGATGGTTTGGATAGCGACGATTCTACTCAATCACAGACCCCGGCTCAGGCTCGGTAGTTTGGATTGACGTTTGAGTGAGAGTGGGAATCATGAAAAGTAGGATGTATGCTTGCTTATTTCGTTTGGGGACTTACAATACGTAGCGTAGGAACATATGCTAATATTGTATCGGTAGAGTTGCTAAGCTAAGGTCCAAAAGATGGCATCAGCTCATGCATGTTAGTTACTGTATATTCCCAGTTGGAAGGGTGTTGTCTGCAATGTGCAGGGCCGGCCCTGAGGGGAGGCGGGAGGGTCGACCGCCCAGGGCCCAGGATATTTAAGAAAAAAATGTCTTCAACTAAAGGCCCCAACTGAGAATTACTATGTGTTATGGGGGCCCAATTGAAAACTATGCGCAAAATCAAATAGGAGGAAGATTAAGGTAGGTGGGCAGTGGGGGCCCAAAGAGGACCTCATTATGTCTTCTGACCTCATCTAGATTAATTACATTTTATTTCATTAATTTTTGTTCCTATTATTATGTGTCGTTGGGTTGTGCTTTACTTTCACTCACCAATATATTTCCATCAAAAGCAAAAAAAAAAAAAAAAACTTAAGATATACTAGTAATTATTATTGTTATATGTGAGTATAATTAATTAGGTCATGTTTCACAAAATTAGTGATTAGATATTGGTTAGCTATTTGCACGAGTGTTAATGAAGAAAATGTGTTTGGGTGAATTTGGTTGTTTGGTTATTGATATAAATTTTTTTGTGGTTGACAAGGAGGCCCTAAGGTCAAGGAAAGAAAACTATAACTATAGACCTAGGCTAAAGCACCCCTATTGAGTATGCAAACAGGACATCTTATTGCTTCATTACTATATTGTCTCAAATTGTTTCATTGCTATATTGTCTCAAATTGCTATACTTTGTTAACTTACTACTCAAATGGAAATAGGGTAGTCTCCTCCTCTCTCTTTTTTTTTTTTATTGGGATGGACTATGGAGATAAGTGTTGTACGGCCTGTGCTGTAGCATATTTTTTGGTGATGTGGGACACTTATTTTCAGTTAGTAAACTTTGGGTATTCACCGTTATTTATAAAAAAACATAGAAGTGGCTTGATAATGGATTTAGTTGCTATACTTATTCTATTAATTGTTTCGCTTGAGATAGTGTGTATAGCAATTTGAGATAGTAAGTATCGTTGTGGTTGTCAATATTTGCTTGTTTTCTTTTTATCAAATTGACACTATGTGAATGTTCAAAAATATTTTTTGGATAAAACTGTTACTATATTTTCATTTATACAGACTCGAACGACAAATTCTCTCTTTATGAAGCATTCATGGGTATTGAGGAGCTACATTTTACATCAATTTAATGGAAGAGGAATTAGTTTTTCGCAAACGCACGTTTTGACTAAATTCTTAGTATCGTTGTTTAGTTGAAATGATGACACATTTTTTTAAAAAGGCCCCAATTTATAAATTGATATACTATTCTGCCCAGAGCCCCAAAAATGTCAGGACCAGGCCTGGCAATGTGCATTCAATTATTGAAAGTTGAATTTGGCTTGCATGATACTTGACCTTCTTGCTGTATTTGCCTATTTGGCCATAAAGAGGGAAGACGACGGGTGAGCTCCAACTCTATAGTTGGAAATCGCTCACTCGTAACCCAATTGCTTTTTACAAGGGTGTGTCAAATTAACATGTCAAAAGTAATTTGGTAAAAGTTAAATTTTGGTATCTTTTGATAATTTTTGGTAACTTTTATCAAATTTATCCTGATGTCAAACTTAATTTTTTTGTTTTTTAATTTTCAAAAATTTTGGTAAAAGTCGGTATATTCAGTTTACCCATGAATTTGACGGATTGATCTCTAATCCCCAGGATCCTGTGGGTGTCACACCAATGCTGGTGCAATTTTGACGAATCTGAGATTTCCCGGTTTGAGTTCCATCTTAAAAAATTTCCAGGTGCTTTGGGATTCTTTTTAAACTGTTATTATTGGTTGGACAAAGAACATTCTACAAGCCAATTGAGAGTGAGAATAAGAGCCACTAAATAGAGTACATATGCACGCACAGATGGATTGATAAAGCATGTCAAAACATTAGTAGACACTTTAAGCACAATTTACAAATTTAAATCTAAGAGTCTGCACGCATGCATACGTATGTAGATATGTACGTTCATATATAATATGGACATGCATGATGCATACACATATACATGTGTATGTTTGTGTGTAATATTGACTTAGGCCTGGTCAATGGGGCAGGGTGGGGCGGGTCAAAGGCCAACTCATAACTATATCGGGCCAGGGTCGGGTCATTATGAGCGAACACAAGGGTTAGGGCGAGTTATGGGGCACCTGACCTTGAGCCGCCTAAGACATGCCCATTTCATTTTCTCTCTCTTAGAAACGATTTGAATCGTGATTTTGGCAAGGGTCGCTGTCATGGCTGTAGCCTCCACCGATGCCACTTGTGAGATGAAGATGATTATGGAGATGGTGATTGATCATCGTGATGTGTGTTGAACTGGAATTAACGAATCAAACTCTGAAAAATTAGTCCTATTTACTGACCCTGAAGAATTAAATAATCAAGAAAAAATGATTTGATTTGATTTTCTCCTAATAATAACTCTCATTTATTGTCCCCCGAGAGAGAGAGAGAGAGACCTTAGAGTTTCGGGCATAGGAAATGAACTCTGAAGAGAGAGAGAGAGAGATGGGGACTGAGGAGGGAGGAAATTGGAGAGGGAAAGTGAATCGTCCATTACTAACCCTAAATCGGCCCTTTATTGACCCACGACCGGCCCACCATTATGTTAGCCCATAAGCCCGACCCTCTTTTAAATCTGTAAGGGTCTTGACCCACATATCATGAGCCCGACCCTTGAGGTCCAGAGGGTCCCCGACCTAATGCCCAGCCCTAAACATAGCCATTATTGTTATGAATGATTATGAGAAGGGGAGAAAATACCTAATTAGGCCCCGTTCTTTTATACGGTTAGTTGCTGTGTAGTAATGATGCGGTACGGTGCGGTGGAATTTGAAAAAGTGAGGTGAATTGTGGTGAAAATTATGGTAAGTTAGGTAGGTGAGGAGAGAGAATATGAAAAGTAGAGGAGAAAAGTGATGATAGAAAAAAAATGAAGAGATATATTAATAATGATTGTGGTGTAGTATGGTGAAGTGCGGTAGAAATTAAAGAGTTGTAGTATGGTGTAGTACCACATCGCAATCTACCGCATAAAAGAATGTGGCCTAGTATAGGCAAGCAAACCACTTATTCAAAATTTAACTATATGATGACATAAATGTTATGTTTGGTATGGTATGCAACAATATTATTTTTGGTACGATAGTTATACACTTGTACATATTCATATTAAAAAGATATGGCACCGTAACCACAATTTACGATTTCAATTATTTTTTGGCACTGCAACCAACCGCATAAAAGAACGGGGCTTAATATAAAAATTATTAAAACACTATTTTGAAAAATAAACAAACATAAAAATGATTAGAAACACTATTTTGAAAAATAACCAAAACAAACTTTTGTGCTCAATGTGCAAGTGCCACGTATTATGTTTGTATATAATAAACAATGAAAGTTTTTATCGGTAATCTCTTCTTTTGGGGTTTGATGAAAAATTATTAAAGATGACTTTTTGACCCAAAAATTTGCTGGGAGGTGCCATATATTCCTAACAACTGATCATTGGGGGACTACATTTTTTTAATGCACTCAAAGGGGACAAAGTTGTTAAACAATTGGCTGGCAGGTGACTTTCCGGCCATTATTAGCCGGAAAACATAAAAAGACTTAAAAGCCTTTGGGGATATTTGTGAAAAGACTATGTTGCCCTTATTTTTGCCCGCTAAAAAAAATGCTGCTTTGTTCGCCACCAAAACGTGATTGATCAAAGCCCCACTCTCCCTTCGAACATGGTTGTCTTCTCTAAATTTATCCCAATTCCTCCTCTTCCAGACTCCATAAATCCTATCCACAACAAAACCCAAAATCCCAGAGCCCTTTCTCTCACTTCCCTCAACCCAAACCCTAATCTCTTTCTCCGAAAAATCCAGCAACTGTCTGTCATCAACACCAATTCATCTGATTCTACCACAAACTTCAACTCTAGAATAACAGAGCTTTGCTTAAATGGCAGCTTAGACGAAGCTCTAAAGCTCTTAGATTCTATAAGGGAACTGAATTTGTTTGTTGAAGATGATGTCTTCGTTGCCTTGCTTAAAGTGTGTGAATGGAAGAGGGCGTTCAATGAAGGTACGCGGGTGTGTTCACATATGTGTAATTCAAGACCCCAGTTGGATATTCGGGTCGAGAATGCCTTGTTGA
Organism: Portulaca oleracea; assembly: GCA_029582165.1. Classification (NCBI taxonomy): domain Eukaryota; kingdom Viridiplantae; phylum Streptophyta; class Magnoliopsida; order Caryophyllales; family Portulacaceae; genus Portulaca; species Portulaca oleracea. Next base: position 14,103,074 of record CM055888.1, on the reverse strand, counting down.
GTATGCTTTTACGCATAACTTCATCACCCACCCTCTCCCCATTTTAACTTGATTTGATCATTTTGATCCCCACAATGCCCACCACCCGTTCGACGAATTGCCCAGGAACAATGCCCACCACCTGTTCGATGAATTGCCTAGGAGAGGAAAACCACACCCAAAAACCCAATTCAATGGAACCCACTTCTTCGAATTTCATCTCTGTATACTCGCATTTGCCGAACCTCCTGGAAAATCTAAACCCAAGTGATGAAACCCACAAACCCTGAGCTTGTGGCCCGGAATGTACCATTCACCAGTGACGATTGCACTTTGGGAGACAAGATCAAGGATCTTTGAGATCATGGATGACCCTTGCATTGATCCTCCCCTACAAATCCAATTGCTCACCAGGACTCCATCTGAGAGCAGGGTCACTGTTCTTTAAATTTCTCCTCTGATTTTATACTTAGAGAGCAGTACAGGGACCCTTGGAATGACATCAGGACTGGGAAATTTCTTGAAGACCTTGATTCTCTTGCTTGAAGACTTGGGATTTATTTGATGCTTCAATTTGATTGGCATCTCCTGGTGTTACCCAGTCTTCAAGTTACTCTCAAACAATGTAGTAGCATTTTTTTGTAATCGAAACCCTAATTTTTCAGAATACACACCCACATGTATCATTCACAAGTTCAACGATGCAACAAACACCAAGGATTAAGGAGGAAGAATGATGAATAACCTTTGCCATTGCAGCTCAAGGAAGAAAGGAAGAATGAAGATGGTGGATGAAGGAGGAACGAATGAGGAAGGAAGGAGGAACAAAGGAGGAAGGAAGGATAGTCTCGGCATTGATCTAAGCAAATTCAAAAATTTTTTAACTTTACTCAACTGTCACCGTTTTCCGGCAAATAATGGCCGGAAAGTCACCTGCCAGCCAATTGTTTAGCAACTTGGTCCCCTTTGAGTGCATTAAAAAAAATGTGGTCCCCCAGTGGTCAGTTGTTAGGAATGTATGACACCTCCTAGCAAATTCTTCCTTTTTGACCTTCAACCTTTCATATATTAGTTAGAAAAACGCATGCGATGCGTGTTGTAAATATACTAAGTAATACAATATTGTAAGGAAAATGCAGTAAAAGGAAATTTTAAAAAAAAAAACCGTTCTTGCATAAACTTTAATATGACATCATCGTTTAGAATGTATGCTTTTAAACATGATATATGATCAATAGAGTAGTGGAAAGAGGCCAAAATTAAATATGTACAACCTGATAGAGAGAAGATAATTCAACAAATTAGAAACAACATTATACATATAGTTCTGCTAAAAAGTATTAACTCACCAAGCTAGAAGTTGATACAATAGTTTCTAAACAATATATCCCTACTTTAAGGATAAATTGGTACTTCATACTCAATTTAGTTTGCAGAATCCGACATTATGATTCAAGGAAGAAAAACACAAATAGATTAACTGAGGGAATATAATCGAACCTTAATTTAAAAAGAAACAATGACAATACTAAAGGTCTCTTACTACAGAAAAATATATAAAATCTTAAGGTGAAGATTATGGAATCTATGGTTAGTAAAAGAGCAACCATGGCGAGTCCTCGAAAAAAACTTACCATAGGAGTGGACCTTGATTCTTCGTATTCGGAAGCTTCTAATACCTATATATGAAGTTGTAAATACGAAACCAAAAAATTAAGAATTATTGAGTTTAGACAAAGCATATAATATAGCATTATAAGGGAAATGTAATAAAAAGCGAAAAATAGTCTTTTATAAACTTTAGACCCTGTTCTTTTAAATGGCAGGTTGCAGTGCGGTGCTACACCGTACCGCACTTTTTAATTTCTACCACAATTCACCACACCATAACATTTCTACTTTTATAATAAATCTTAAATTTTTTTATATAAACGGCAAAACACTTTTTAACTTTATTTTTTTCCATTTCTTTAATCATGAAATTGATTGTTTTGGCAAGATTATGATTAATATGTTTGGAAGAGTAATTAACAACATACATTTCAAATTTATTTTTTCTATTTATACTTTTATAATTGATTGTTTTTCACTTAAATTTTTAATTTTAAAAAATTAATTTACTTTTTTCAATTTCAAATTAAAAAAACACTTACACCACCTACCACAACTCACGATATTTCACCACACTTTTTTAATTTTCACCGCACCATCAACATACTCCACCCTAACACCCGCCGCATAGAAAAAACAGGGCCTAAGGTCGTTAATGTCTTTCAAATAGTTTGTCCTAAAATATGATGTACGCTCACTTGAATAGTGGGAATGAATGTGGACCATACAAGATACATAAGATGGCCCACTAAGGTTGATCACACAAGATATATAAGGTGGATGACAAAGTACGCGTGAAACGAAATACAAAGAAAAATTAAACATCACATCTATATGGAACATATACGGTGATACATATATAATCATGTTTGATGGTAATTTTCTTTATATTTTCCCTTGTTTGATCTAAAAGTATATTTTTACAAATGAGCCAAGTCCAAGGGAATTTGTACGTCGCTCAATCTACCACTACATCCAGACACCTTTCACTACTTCCATAATCAAATCATTTAGTTTGTTCAATGTCTTTAATAACTCACCAGTTTAGTGGTGTGTGCAATTTTCTATCCCCAACTTTCATCAACTTAATTTAAGTTTTCAACATAAGTCATTTAATTTATATATCAATGTTCATGTCCTCTTTAAATTATCCCCTCCTATTCATTCAAGAATTCTATTTTTTCTTGACTGTTTTCCATTATTTTCTTTCATCATGTTGGATTGATTTTGATTGAATACATTTTCTAAATTTGGTGTCAAGTTGAACTTAACAATGGAATCTCCTAGGACTTGATCTACTTCAAATTAAAAACCACCCACAACAGTGAGATGACTTTGGACAGGTTAATGTCATGGATGATTTTTTGCTAAACTACACTCCCCATACCTCATTTCCCCTGAATTTAGTGAATGCTATTGTGTCATACTGTACATCCAACCTATAATTGTTGTCAAAAATTTACATCTACATGGCCAAATGGAGATGAGAAACTATCATCCAAAATTAAGACATGTCCATTCTGTGCTCGAAAGGAAAATGACTTTTCCATCCTAGATTTGTCAGTTTTCAACAGTTTGTGCTATTCTAGCTAATCTTTACAGTATTAACAAAAATCATGTCATGTACTAATCAAACTCCTAGAGCAAAGAGTAGTCATAGTTGGAAACCCTTCCGTGAAATATGTCACAGTGAAAACAAATAGAGGTTATTAGTTAAAAGCTTGTATTAAGACACATTTATCATTAATTCTTAAAGAATACTAATGTCCATAAGAATCTACCATCCAAAAGAATCTACTACACTACTTGAAAATCTTGTCTATCTTCATATAAAAAACAACATTATCCTAAAGGTAAGAACCAACATCTCACTTCCCCAAAATTGGTTGAGGCAATGTCAAAAGCCCATTGAAGCTGCTTGTTTATAAGCATAAGGAATCACCCTCTATTCGTATGTGCAATGCTAATTGCCTCACATTATCAACCAAAATCCCTACATTTGTACATTGAAAGTTCAACTGCACATTTAATGTTACGTCTAGGGATGGCAGTCAAGTCCGAATCCGAAGCGAATCCGATTCGCTCCGACTAAAAAATCTGAATTCAAATTCGACTAAAAAAACTCTGAATCTGAATCCGATTAAAAAAAATCCGACTCCGATTATAATTGGGGCGGGTATGGAGGTGACCACCTCCGATCCGATTAAGTTCGATTAAGTCCGATTATGCACTGAACTTTGATCTTAGACAATAATACACTGTACTTTGGGGGACGTTGACCAATAATGCACTCAGTACGATTTCGGCAGTGGCTGACTTGGTGACAATCCTATGTAGTAGCAGGAAGAGATGAATTGATCCAAAAATATTTAAATTTATGACATGTCAGCTAATCTACCCATAAGCAAAAAGAATCAACTTTGAACAGAGTAAAAAACACATAAAATCACATTTGTTTAAACATGTTTCTGCTAGGAGATTGTTGTTGTAGTGTGTAAAATCAGCTTTGCTTATGTAGATTAACTGACATCTCATTAATTTAGATATTATTTAGCCTATTCATCTTTTCGGTCTGCCACGTAAGATCGTCAATAAGTCCACCACCGTCAAAATTATTTCGGGTGCATTATTGTTCAACACCCCTTAAAGTTTAGTGTATTATTGTCTAAGGTCAAATTTCAGTGCATTATTATCCAACACCCCAAAAATTCAGTATATTAGCGTCTAAAAGTCCATATATTTATAATGTATATTCTATGACTAACCGACACTACTCTCCATTGTTAGGAAAGTCGCAAAGAGCAGCAATACATGCTTTTTATTAAAGAGTTTTTGGATACTAATATACTCAACTTTTGGGGTATTGGACAATAATACACTGGATTATGACCTTGGATAATAATACACTGTATTTTGAGGGTGTTGAACAATAATGCACTCAGAACGATTTTTTTAACTTTGTGGCAATCCTACATAACAGGTCGAGAAGATGAATTGACCAAAAAATATTTAAATTATGACATGTCACCTAATCCACACATAAGCAAAGAAAATCAACTTTAAAAAGAGTAAAAAAAAACATAAAATCACATTTGTTTAAACGCGTTTCCATTCAGCGATTGTTGTTGTAGTTGTATAAAATCACCTTCGCTTGTATAGATTAATTGATATGTCATAAATTTTTTGATATTATTTAGCTTATTCATCTTCTTGGTCTACCACGTAAGATCGCCACCAATTCAGCCACCGTTGAAATTGTTTTGGGTGCATTATTGTCCAACACCCCTCAAAGTTCAGTGCATTATTGTCCAAGGTCAAAGTTCAGCGCATTATTGTCCAATACTCCAAAAGTTCAGCATATTAGCGTCCAAAAATCCTTTATTAAAATTATTTTGTTTGATGATGTGGCAATGTAATTTTGTCACCAAATACAATTTAGGACAATGATACACCTCTTAACTCAAGAATGTTGATAACCATCTTAAATTGTCAATATTTCACATTTTTTGTAACTTTTAATAATATATTCTCTAATAATGATATATATTTACCAACTATAAGAGTATAATATACGTATTAGTTAGGTCAAAAACATAAATAACAGCCTAATTTTATGAATCAGAGTAAAAAAAATGTTGATTTTTTGCATAGTTGCATATTTTTGAAAAAATATAAATAGATAATTATTTTTATATTGTTTATAAATTGTAATAACCCTTAAAATAATAATTCATACCTTTATAATGATTTAAATATACTTACATTTAACTTTATGAATATTGGATTCTAATAATCCCATGTTTTGTAAATTGGACAATAATAATTGCTACTTTCACTTTGTATTCTGGTGGTCCAAAAAAAATAAAATTGGATTTGAGTGGGACGCTGGCGAGTTGAGTGGTAGTGATTCGGTGGTTTTTTGACATGGCACCTTGACCATGTGTTTGACCGCGTTGACTTTGGTTTTGGGTGCCACATCAGCTTAAAAGCACATGCCCTCTTAATTTTTTTTTTTTCAGTTTCCATGCTGGAAACTAAATCTACCCCCCCACCCCCCTTCCTTTCTCTCTCTCTCTTCTTTCACTTAATTGCTCCGTGATTAAAAAATTAGACACTTCCCAGATCTCTCTTCTCAATCGTAACCACCCATCTCCATCATTCATCTCTCACCACATCTGGCATCATCATCTCACAATTTCGCACAACTCATTACCATCATCTTATATTATTCTCTCATAATTTCCCAGTGAGTTAATAATCAATCTTAAATGAGAAATTGATTTGGGTTTTTCCTCTGTTTTTTTTAAATGGGAAATTAATGTTCTCAGGGAAGAAGCTCGATATACACTGTGCTAAATTGAATAAAGAAATGTTGGGGTGGTGATTGAAAAATTGTGACACAGATGGGTCGATTTTGATGCTGAAAAATAGGGTATTGTATATAGATTCACAGAAAATAGGAAAAATATTAGACAATGAATCCACCACATAAGACTTATCTCAATCGCAATTCAATTACAACTCCCTCTCATCCTCCAAAAATTAAAAGAAAAATACAATTACAATTACAATTTTGTTGGTTTTCATTCCTGATGAGAAAGAGAAGAGAGAAAGAGAATCACAATTCCTCTTTATCCATTCAGACGCCGGCGCAACCACCGTCGGAGAAGAAACCCCATCTATCTACTCCTTCCTCCGACCCTCCCTCTAACCCTAAAACAGAAATCCGCCCTCGAAACCACCCTCCACAACTCCCTCTCATCCTCCAGCGCCGATGAAGCTTGGAAAACCTTCAAATCTCTCACAACCCACCCTTCCTTCCCCAGCAAATCCCTCGCAAATTCCCTAATCATCCATCTATCCTCCCTCCCAGATGATTCTTGACATAAAAATTTTGAAAATTTGTGACCAATACTTCTCAGTATACAACCACACAAATGTTTTGAAGAACGAAATCAAAGAAAGATCTCTCCTTAACACTAATTGTAAATTTACAAAATTAAACCCTAACCAAACGAACCTTAAACAAGATACTGCTCGAAAAATCTTCTTCTTACCAGGTATGGTGGTGATACTCGATTTTTATACTCGATTTTTATACTTGATCCATGCCTTTCTTCTTCTCTAAGCTTCAATTTTGACCAATGATTTCTCCTTGTATGAACGGTGATGCATGCATGAGAGAATGGTGTGCTATGGTGGTGATGAATGATGCCTTTGTTGTACTTGAATTTCTCACTGATTTGGTGATAACAAGGAAGGAGAGTGAGAGATAAGGATGAGACTGCGAAATTATGAGAGAATAATATAAGATTATGGTAGGTAATGAGTTGTGTGAAATTGTGAGATGATGATGCCAGATGTGGTGAGAGATGAATGATGGAGATGGGTGGTTTCGATTGAGAAGAGAGATCTGGGAAGTGTCTAATTTTTTAACCGCGGAGCAATTAAATGAAAGAGAGAGAGAGAGAGAGAGAGAGAGAGAGGAAGGGGGTGGGGGTAGATTTAGTTTCCAGCATGGAAATTGAAAAAAATAAATTAAGAGGGCATGTGCTTTTTAGCTAATGTGGCACCCAAAATCAAAGTCAACGCGGTCAAACACATGGTCAAGGTGCCATATCAGAAAACCACCGAGTTACCACCACTCAACTCGCTGGTGTCCCACTCAAATCCAATTTTTTTTTTGGACCACCAGAATACAAAGATAAAGTAGGGATTATTATTGTCCAATTCGCAAAACATGGGATTATTAGAATCCAATATTCCTTTAACTTTATGAGTAATTTAAGTGAAATACAAGATAGTTATGAATCATCTTGCGTCAAGATATTCATCATTTTGCTACAATTTATCAGGCGATTTTGAAATTTATGCTCCAAATAGTGTAACTGTTTATTTGCATATATCAAATTATTATTTTCCATAGTATAATAGTTCATTTGCAGATATCTGAAACATAAATTCCAATTGCATTTAAAATATATTGCCAAAAGGGTGACTTGGCTAGTGTCACGTCACCTTTTCAATGGTAGAAAGTAATGTAAGTTTAATTATCGATATTAGAAAATACGTTACGAATTCAAGTGTTTGTTACACCTCGGGTTCTTAAAGGCAGTTATTAACAAGACTCTCAAATATATTAAGTTCAATAAAGGTTAAAGAGTCTTCTTAATAGTCACCTTTACGGACATGTTATATGTTAGAAAGTAACTAGAGGGATAATCGGCTCTGAGTACCCTGTCTTAAAACCAGAAATCTTACCCTTACCCTTACCCGTTAGAGTATATCCCTAACTTTTAGAACCTTATCCTTTCACATGATTTAGATTTCGATTCCAAGATATTCACCACGTCACCTTTTTGATGGTAGAAGGTAAGGTAAGTTTTATTATAGATATTAGAAAATATATTACGAAAAAGTGTTTAAGTGTTTGTAACACCCCGAGTCCTAAGAGGCGGTTATTACAGACAGTAGAGGAAGTGCTTACTTTTGCTGCGCTCTAAGCTCTTTCTACTGCTTTTGCTTGTTGCTACGCTCCCACTGTCCCACATACTTTTTGCTCTGCTCCATCTCCCTCCCTTCTCGGCGTCGGTGACCACCAATGATGGTGTTGTTCTATTTGCTCGATTCAGTATGGGTATATATCGTACTGTGTGTTGGGTTGTTGGGGGAGTGATTGCTTCCTCTTGTAATTCCTCATCTCTTGTTTTTCCTTCCTGTTTCTACTTGGCTACTCTACTGTCAATTGGTCGCTCATCTCCCCCTCTTTAGCTCTCCGTTTTAATTTTCTTTTACATTTGATAAAATAAAAAAAATTCTTTTGCCTACTTTACATATCTTTTACATTGATCGGCTGTGTTAGTCTTGTTATGCAATTTTTTACTTTTTTTTAGAAAATTAGATTCTGATGATCTCTACTTTCAACTTTTGGGATGCTAATAGTGCTTACTTTTTTTTTTCTTTTTTTCTTTTTTTTTTTGTTTCTGGTGGTCTTAAAAAATGGAAAAATCTATTATGATGGGATGCCACCGAATTAGGGGGAAGTATTATGGATTTTATTGCGTTTGTTTCAAAACTTAACAAGATACTTCTTCACGATTTTTAGTGAATTTATAACGTTTGTCCCAATTTTGTTCCTTTTTTTTTACCTAATTTTCCTAATATTCCCCATATTATTCCTTAAGAAAATCATAATAATTACTAGGATTCTCAAAAAAAATAATTTTAAAAATTCTTTTAGTAACCATATTTCATAACCTTTTTGGGAGTACACATGAAAAAAAAAATTAGAAAACTGGGAACATGAATGAAAAAATTAAAAAAATAGGGAGATAGATTAGGTATGACTTGAATATAATTTTGAGTTTTTAAGACCAACCGAAAACAAAAAAAGAAATAGAGACAATTAACATACACAAACTGAAATTAGAGACAAAGTACAAGAATTTGTATTAGATTCATCGTGGCTTGGCCAGGGCCATGGGCTAGATACCCACTAGGCCCTACAGGCGAGCGAGTAGCGAAATCCAGACTAAGCCATCAACCACGGGCTCAAACGGCAATGCCCGTTTAGGAAAAGTCGGCAGGTACCCACACGTCTATAGAGTAAACTTTCATCAGTATCGCTTCTTACCATCTCTGTGTTAGGGTGGATTCTCACATGCCTCGTCTATCACTTTCTCTGCGCTCGTACTCCCTCACCAGCCACCGCTACCACTGCACCCTCTTGCGACTCCCCACTGTCACCGCACTGCATCATCACTCCGGCGTCGATCCTTGGATCTAGCTTCTCACGCCACTTTGCTGCTACGCTAGGGTTTCCAGTCATCATTCCGATGAACCAACGGTAACCTCTCTCTCTATTTTCTGTAGTGGTGCTTACTGCTCAATGAATGACTTTGAATTGGGTTTTGAAAGCAGGTTTTGGAGATGGATTTGATTCCAATTACTAATTTGGTTTGTTTCTTCTCTACTTTTTGGTGGAATTGGTTTCGATTCATTGTGTCCGACAGGGTTTTTTTTGTGGTTTCTTAGTTGATGGGTGTTGTGGGTAACTGGGTATTTATGCTTGATGCTTAGTGAATGATATTTGCTATCTTAGTGAGTAAAGTGGCCTTTTCGTTTAGTTTTTTAATGGGTTTTCTCCAATTTGCTTGAATTTTATTTCGTGGGCAACTTTAGAAAATGTTCATAGGTTGGTTTGCTTCTTGGTGCAATGATAGGCTAACTTTGCTTCATGGGTACTGGAAAATTCTGACTGAAACAAACCTTGTTACTTGAGTAGAAGTTTACAGATTGCTTATGTAAGTTATGTGTGTGCTGTATGCATAATCTTGCAGAAATAATTGTACCAAAAAGAAAACCCCCTCAATCTTACAGAAAGTTTGAGTCTTTCTCCTTAATGTTGGACCTGTGCCTAGTTTTTACTAGTATGGTAGCTTTACTGGTATTGGGTTTTGCATTCATGGTGTTTGATGAGAGTTTTTTTTTGTGGTTTATGAATTGATGGGTGTTTTGGGTGTCTATGTTTAGTACTTGTTTGTAAAAAAAAAAAAAAAAAAAAAAAAAAAAAAAAACTAGAACGAAATGCAGTAAAAGGAAAATTTTAACTCATGACTGGTTCATGCCCTGTTTTGATCAGTTCAACCGGTCTAACTCAGTCAAACTGTTCCGACCAGTTGAACCATTGACCCACTAGGTCAACCGGTTTGGTGATCGGTCCGGTTCTGACAGCATAGGTCTGCATCTGCATCGGGTCGTGTCGACCCGAGTACGACACCCCTTTTACGCGAGTCCGGATAGCTACTTACTGGATACCCCTTGAAGATACTTATAAAGTAGCATTGTTGCCAGCATTTCGTATTTCTCAAACTGTTGGTCAATTAGTGGAAGAATATTTGTATGATGGACATCTGTTTTTCAGAAATTGAGTTCCAAGTGTCAATTAGTTGACGATACATGGTTTCATTCTTGGACCTTTCACATAGTGATTGATGAAACCAACCATCCTATTTTCAGGTGAGACTGCAGTGAGTTCAAGCCCATCGGAGAACATTGACAAGCATATGATGGCTCATAATGATGTTGAGGATGTTACAAGTGCATATTTGAAATCTTGTAATTCCGCAATTCCTTGATCAATAAGTTATAAGATTAGTAACTCATTTTCATCCTTAAAATAAAAATGTTCACTCTTGGAGTGGAGAAAATTTAGGGTGCATTGTTGATGGTTGCATTTCTTCCCTTACATGTAATATCTATGCCTAGCATCACTGCGCTTGGGGTTGGTAAAGTTGTGGCTCAAGGGAGGTGGAAGCCCTAACTTCTACTATATGTTGTTGCAGTGGATTGTACTCCGTGGTTATATAACTACAGTGCGTATAGTTCCTTAACATCATAACTTTGAACAACCTTGGTCATAAACCTTAAACTCATGCTCATAAAACAATTCACTATTGCTCATACATAATACATAACAAAATTGCTCATAACTTACAACAACCATGCTCATAATCTAGAACTATTATGCTTATAAAATCTTACTTCAATTTTTCCATGTCAAATTGATGGAAGAATATGACTACGAAGAAGATGAGTGGCTGAAAAGGTTATATGATCTTAGCACATTTATGTTATGAGCATTCTAGTTCTAGATGATGAGCATAATAGTTATATGTTATGAACATAGTAGCTGTAGATTATAAACATTTGTCTTAGGGCTTACGAGTATAGTACGTGTAGGTCATGAGCATAATAAATGTAGATTGTAAGAAATTTGTTGTATGGACATGAAGCTTATGAGCAATGATGTAATGGTTTATCAGCAGTGAATACTATCTTTAAGCAAACAATATCGTACCAGTGCCTTGGGGCTTATGAGCATGGTATGGTGAACGAAGAAAAGAAATGCAATCGCCGACAGAAAAGAGCCAAGGACAATAGAGAGCTCAAATAGTGAGTTGCAGTGGAGTGAGAAAGTAGAAAGAGAATGAAATTTGGAAAATGAAACGATGAAATTTGAAAACACGCCACTTCATCTAATCAAACTTAATATCAGACGGTAATAAGACACGTGTTGCAATATGATTCAACATCTTATGTCTATATAATTAAAAAATACTTTTACTAGCACAAAACAATGAGTGATTAAGATTATAACCAATGCTCATAACACCAAACTGAAATACTCATAAAGGTGATATAGAATGTCCATAGTTTTAAACGAGAACGCTCATACTCCCCAACTGAAATGCTCATAAAGTTGACAAAGAATGTTGATTGTTTCAAACGAGAATGCTCATACTGGTGTTATTTTTAAACAACTTTTTTTATTTAGTATTATTTTTCCCAAAAGTATAATTTTTAATTAAAATTATAACCCATGCTCACACCTACGAACTCGAATGCTCATAATCTTGAACAAGAATGTTCATAATCCTGAACCAGAATGCTCCTACTGTTTTTATTTTTAATAAGTTTAGTATAATTTTTTTCCAAAAATAACAATTTTTAATTAATATGATACATTTAATTGTTTATTATAATTTTTAATAGTTTTCTTCCATATTGTTTTTATTCAAAAACATTATTAAGATAAGAAAACTATACATCGAAAAATTGAATATTGGCTATTAAAAAGTATAATTACAATTTCCTTCTATATTTTTAGTTCAATTTTGTTTTTTATTCTTATGATTTCTATTTACAAACCTTCGAATTAATATCATTTCCAATTACTTTAATTAAAAGTAACTTTAAATTTAATTTTCCAATTATACATTATATATTAAGACATCAATATTTTTTTAAAATGAAATATAAACATCACATTGAAAAAATGAACATATAAAACATAACATCTGTTGCCATAATATTTTTAATTATCAATATTTTAAGCTTTGACAAAGTCAGTAATACACATCTAAAAACACACAGAATGCTCATAACATTTAACAACAACGTTCATAAGCTCATAAGCTCTCAAAAAAATAATAGGATTAATTAAATTAATGAGCTGAAAAAATAAAGGGGTTATTGACTCTAAAGGATGACCCAAGAAGCAAATTATCCATAAAAGGCTAAGAGGACAATAAGATTCCAAATTGCAAAATATGTGGGGACCACCAAAGTTGACGTAACATAATTTTTTCCAAAAATTAATTTTTATTTCTTCTAGAGTTATTAAAATACAATATTCCTAACATATTTTTTTTAAAAAACAATTCGAAGACAGTTCAGGAAAAAAAATAATTTCACATCAGTCTTGGTGCTCTCCACTTATTCTACAATTTGGGACCTCATTGTCCTTCTAAAATAGGGTTATTGACTATGAAGGACGGCCCAGTAAGGATAATTCCCTTAAGGTCTGCCCAGGACCCCAAGGTCCTTATTTGCAATCAAACATGGGGCCCAAAATGATGACTGGGCATGCCATGTGTGTGGCTTTTTTTTTTTTTGTTCAATGTAAAAACCGGTTGGGTTTATTTTAAGTGTAAGAGGGTTCAATGTAAGAGTAAGAGAGCTCAATGTACTACGAAGAAGAAGAAGAAGAAGAAGAAGAAGAAGAAGAAGAAGAAGAAGAACACTATTGAAGAAGAACACTGCAGAAGAAGAAGAAGAAGAAGAAGAAATCGAAGAAGAAGAAGAAGAAGAAGAAGAAGAAGAAGAAGAAGAAAAAGAAGAAATCGAAGAAGAAGAAGAAGAAGAAGAAGAAGAAGAAGAAGAAGAAGAAGAAGAAGAAGAAGAAATCAAAGAAGAAGAAAAAAGAAAGAAGATGATGATGAAGTTTTTGGTTTCTTTGTAATATTTTCATTTTCATAGTAAAACATCAACAATTTGTATAATTTTTACATTTGAGAGTAAGTTTCTCATTTTTTGTTTCCTTGCACTTGTGTCTACGAATGAATAATGAATTATAATTTCACAGAACCTTTTCTTCTTCTTCTTCTTCTTCTTCTTCGAATGAATGAATACATAATGGTTCGTCATATATGTTCACTTTGGATAAAATTATAGTAAACCTAGGATAACAATATAGTAAACCTTGGAGATTAATATGCCTTGAATATTAATATGGTAATCCTTGTACATTGCATTAATATGACAATCCCTTTATGACACAACACCTTCAATCTATGGAATAAAACACTTTAAAAGTTTTTAATACATAATAACCACCAACAATACATTGAGTACATCCTTGGTCTACTATATTGATAACCAAGGATAACTATATTGATATTATTGTCGGTGGTTATCATGTATTTCAACCGAAAATAATATCAATATAGTAATCCTTGGTTATCAATATAGTAGACCAAGGATGTACTCAGTGTATTGTTGGTGGTTATTATATATTAAAAACTTTTAAAGTGTTTTATTCCATGAATTGAAGGTGTTATGTCATACAGGAATTGTCACATTAATGCAATGTACAAGGATTACCATATTAATATTCAAGGCATATTAATCTCTAAGGTTTACTATATTGTTATCCTAGGTTTACTATATTGTTATCCAAGGTCAGCATATATGACGAACCATGTTTATACCCATTTTTAGACCTAAATAACGCCTCTATACCTAGTCTTTTGACTCGTTTCTAGTTTATTTTCATGTCTTTCACTATGTTTTTGGTTATTTTGTAGGTTTTGGTGTTTTTACAAGGAAACGTAGCAAAAGGAGCTGTTTTGAAGCCTTTTCGGGAATCCTGAGAGATTCCCCGGGCCAAGCCGATCAAAGACTAAGTGGGAAGTAAGGTCGGGCACAATAGACTCCCAAAGAATGATTTCAGCAAGTGTAGCACCTGCTACATTCAGCGTAGGAGGCGCTACAAGGCTTGCATTCACTATCTAGATTCGTAGCACCTGCTACACTTCTTGTGGCGGGCGCTACGCCCAAGGGAGAAACCGTCCAGAAGAAGACCGCGGCCGCTACCCCAAAGACAGCGCCCGCGAAAGCTGAGGAAGGCCTGCACAGAAATTCTGCCCAGGAGAGGACCGCAGCCGCTACCCCAAAGACAGCGCCCGCTATCTTGTGTAGAAGAGAGAAATCGCCAAGTGACTTCACAGGACCGTACCCGCGGTCAAGGGGACCGCGCCCGCGGTCTACTGGGTTTCACGCGTTTTTGTTGCTTGAAGTGCTACGTTTTATCTAACTTCTTTTGTTATGTATAAATACCCCTTTGAACGATTAGTTAAGGGAGCTGGTTCATTAGGGAAGAAAAGCACCATTAGAGTGAGAATTAGAGAAATTCTATAGTAATTAATGAGTGATTAGTGGATGATTAGTGCAATTGTATTGGATTTTATTGAAGTTCTATTGAAGATTGAAGAATTTTATCAGCATTGGAGCTTGGAGTCTTGATTGTTCTTGATCATCCATTCGATTATCGCCATTTTTCTGAGCATTTCTTAATCCCTACACTCTTTTAGTTAGTTTTAATAGTATTTCAATCTCTGTTTTGTGATTAGATTGCTTTGTGTTTGTGATACTAGGATTATTGCATTTGCTAGTTATCTTTACTGTTTTGATCATGATTGTTGGAGTTGTTAATGTTGTTAGCATGTTAATTAGGATGATTAGAGGCTAGAAACCCCATGGGTTAGGGGGAAATTAAGGGTATGAATGGTTAACTAGGCTTGGGTTAGCAAGCTTAGGTGGTAATTAGTGGGAGAATCAATTTCCCACTCCTATTCTTCCCTCAAGTGGGATGTATTTGGGATCGAATGCTCTCGAATACATCCAACACTTGTGTTGGAAGATAGGAGATGGGATAGTTAATGCTCGCCCACAAAAGTGGAAGGAGGTTAACTAGGGAATCCCGTTTCATTAACCCTCCGGGTCCGTGGTGGACTTTGAGGAAAGTAATCCGGATTATCCTCGAAAGAGGAAATTCGGTGGGTTTTCTCTAACGGGATTACCACTTGATTCCCCCTTTTTGTTACTCCCTAATTGCAAAACTCGAGTTCTTGTTGCCGTTTGCACCCCGAAAATCTCCCGAAACCCATTTGCTTATCTTGACTGAACCTTAGTTTGCTTTTGTGATCTGTTTCCGCTGTTTATCACCCAAAGACTTTTGATATCTAGTGACTTAAGCCTACCTAGATCCAGTTGATTTTGTTCTAGGCCTTTTGTTCCCTGAGAGAGAACGACAAATACCGGTTCACACAAACCACGTTACACAAAATGGTGCCATTGCCGGGGAGCAAGCGCACCAAGCTTAGTTTCTTGGTTTTAGGTTGTTTAAGATTACTTTCCTTGCTAGAGATTTGGTATCCTAGGGTTAAGTTTAAGTTTAAGTTTCGAGGACGAAACTTCTTTTAAGAAGGTAATGATGTAAAACCCCGAAAAATCCAACGATGTTGACCGTAACGTCGTTAATAAAATAGGTTGACTTTGTTATTTACTGCTGTTCGTAATGTGTTTATTTATGCTAACGCTTGAGCTCGTAGGACCGTTGAGGGGCTAACAAGGGTAGAATAGTAATTTCCGCTGGTTAATATTATTATGTGAATAATTACGTGAATATTATTTGCTATGTGATCATATGATTATTAGTATTAATATTATTATTACTATTATTAGAATTATTAGGTTTTTAGAAAAATCAGTTTTTATTTGTTAAATGGGTTGGATTAGGATTAGATTAGATTAGTTAATTGGGCCTAATTAAATGGGTAATATAAAAACCCCCCTAAACCCTTGTCAAACCCTAATCCCTCTCTCCCTCTCTCGCCCAGCAGCCCCGACCACCAGCATCACCGCCCTAGCCACCGCCGGCAACCACCCCGGCACCCGCGACACCGCAGCCACCACCGTCCACCCCTCTCTTTCTCTCCTTCCTCTTTTTCTCTCTCTTTTCTTTTCGTCCGTTCCTTCGCACTCGGACAACCACCAGGCGCCACCACCGTCGCCACCAGCGTCGCCGTCGCTGCCTCATCCCCAGGCGACCCTCGCCGACGCCGCCGTCGCTGCCCAGTCGCCGAAGAAAAAGGCCCTCGAACCTGCCGCTGCTGCTGCTCGAGAAACCAACGTCGAACGCTGCCCTCGTCGCTGCCCCTGACCGTCCGACAACCACCTTCCGACGACGCCTTGACCTCCGACCGTCGCACACCGCCACCGCAGCCAGAACCACCGAGAAACCTTACGTAAACCCTAACCCTAACCCTAACCCTAAACTGTTTTATTTCTTCCTTTTTCTTTTCTTTTTCCTTTTTCTTTTCTTGTTTTATTATTATTAATCTGTTTTATATAATTGTAATTATTATTGTTATTAATTTCTGTAATTTTTGTAATTAGGGGAAGTTAATTGTAATTATTTTCTTGTTGTAATTATGTGTAATTTTCCTAATTGTTATGTGTAAATTTATGTTACAAATTGTAATTAGATTTAGGTTGTAATAGTTGATTATTAGGTTTGAAAGTGATTCTTTAATGTTCTTTATTTTTTTTACATGAATCGTTAGACCACAATATTATTGTATGTACGAAATTGGAAATTTATTACTTAGGTTAAATTCTTGAATGTTTAGTTGTTTAATCGTTAAGTCCTTTATTGTTCCCTAGGAATAAATCTTGTTAAGTTTGTTACATGAATTAGGTTGATTTCTTGTTATTAAAACCTTAGGTTCTTGATTAGTAGTTTAATGTTACTAAGTTCTTTATGGTTCTTGTACATGAAAACCTAAGTCTTCTTGAATTCTTGAATAGTAGTTAAGAAATTTACATATTGATCTCTTTTAAAAGTTATCCATGATTAAGTTGTTAAGTGAATTAAATTTGTTTAACTATTAAAAGTTCAATTTTTGTTAGTAATTCACGTTTCTTGTTAAATCTTGATTCTTGAAAATTAATTAGGTTTCTTGTTTCATTAAGTTAAATATTATGTTCTTTTATTTCGTAGGGTTCTTTCTTGTGTAATTCATGTTTAATTTTGCCTAAATAAGTTAGGTTGAGTTTATGTTTATGAGTTCTTGGTTCTTGAGTTAATCTTGTTTAAAAGAAATTAGTTTGTTTAGGATTCTTGATTAGAAGTTTAAATGTTTATATGTTCTTTATAGTTTATTCACATGTTCTTGAGGTTTTTCTTGTTTATTGGTTAAGAAATTCATGTTTAGGATAGCGTTAATATTTCATGCATGATTAGTATAAGGATGGTATTAGAATTTATGTACATAAGGTATGCCATGTTAGTGTATGATATTTTATGCATGTTGTAGGATTAGATTAAATTATTAAAGTTGATTTCATGTTTTGTAATTTGGTTCTTATGATGGGAAGGTTGATGGTTGGACCTGAGTTAAGTTGGGATTTATACCTTAGACCCTAGTTACTGTTTTGAGCCAAATTAGGACCCCGGGATCGAATGGTGGAAGTTAGAACTAAAATTATAAATTAATTGATAACCGTTAACGGGACAGTTTTGTTAGTGTCTAAAGATCGGGTTGCCACGGCTAGTGTAGTTACCTTTTGATCAAACTCTTTGGACTGGAGGTTCCCTTAGATGTTAGGAACCATAGGAATTTTGCGGATCGAACGTTTGATTTGTATAACTCGAGTTATAGTCTTTTTACCGGAACCTGTCAGATCTGGACCAATGGGAAAGACGGGTGTTTTTAGAGTTTTTCGGGACTGATATGGGCTTGGTCATCAACATAGAAGTTTTAGTAGACCTCCCGAGGTTTCCGAAAAGTCCAAAACCAGACCCATAGGATGTCGGGAAGTCGAGTTGTGACCCGTTTTATGTGAATGTTACAATCTGTCCGCTGCTTGCTTTTATTTATGAAAATTGTTGAGTAAATTTTATGTGTGAACTTGTTGCTTGCGTGTGTTAAGTGTAAATCATAAATGATAGGAACCTAAGTGTTCCTAGGGGATGGGTTAGGTAGTTGATAGTTGATTCTAACTTCGTTAGAACGCGTTTTGATTAGATAATTACTTTTATTCTAGGCCCGAGTTAGTGCGAGACGTTAGTGAACTCAAGTGTGTTCTTCTTTTGCTGTGCTGTGAAGTATATCAGGTAATTGTCTATGCTCTAATCCCCATCGGGATGCTCTTTAAATGTGTTTTGATGTTTTATAATCTAATTTGAGAATTGCATCCCGAAAGGGGACTTTTGTGGAAATACGACCATCTGTTTTGATAATCTTTTTGATTCGATTGTGATCTTGGTTTATTTGAGTTGAGAAATTGGATGGTCTTTTGTTCAAAGCTTTGTTAATGGTTTTGATAACTTGGGATGGTTTGACTTGAGAGTTGTGAGTCGAGTTTGAATATTGTTTAAATAATTCAAGTGGAAACGTTAAGCGGGTTTCGGGGGATAACCTGTTGTGCAGGTGTAACAACCTGCAGGGTTATGGACCAGGAGATCAGGGCTTCTTTCCCTGATATAGGATAGTATTTTGATGCCTTTGGTAGGCGATGATCTTGATGCCTTTGGTAGGCGATGTTTATGCCTTTGGTAGGCGATGTTCTTGATGCCTTTGGTAGGCGATGTTTATGCCTTTGGTAGGCGATGTTCTCGATGCCTTTGGTAGGCGATGTTTATGCCTTTGGTAGGCGATGTTCTTGATGCCTTTGGTAGGCGATGTTACTTTAAGGGATTTGGTATCCCGCCCGCAAATTAAAATATGGATTGGATGGGTTGAGGAAAACAGTTAAGGGTTAAAGGTTTGTAAAACATTTGATTCGATCCCTCTCCCCAAAATGAATTGAAATGAACTTAAACTGTTTTAAACGTTAGGGGTAGACTTTATTGAGATTTCCCCCTCATTTTCTGAAATGTTTTGTTTTCAGGTGAAGATCTAAATGCTGGGGACGGGAATTAGAAGTGAGGACGACGAGTCTAGAAGTCCTTGAACCTTTTATATTGTTTTCGTTATGAATTTTTAAAGTTTGTTGAGTTGTTAGTAGTTGTCGTTAGCAGACAGTTGTGTTTTCCTTTCTCGCCTTGTATTCCTTCGGGGATACGGCAGTGACGCCAAAACTAAATTTGAAGTCTTCCGCTAAGTTTTGTCTGTTAACGTTAGTTTGACTTTGACTTTTCTATAATTGAATTTCCGGCGTTCTGAGAATGGTATCGAGCTGCAGGTTGCGACCTAGTAGCTCCTCAGAGTCCTTTAGGTTTAGATGGATCCTAGGAAGCTAAGTTCGGAGTGATGAGCGTAGGATGGGGGAAAATGGTTACATGCTTTCCCTAAACATTTTATTTTGATTATATCATCAGTATTTTATGTGTAATGCGTTCTAACCATGTAGGATGGCACAACGCACACACTGTCACCAGCACCCCACGCCGTGCTTTCACCGTTACACACCCATTCCTCCTGGTGGGTATTTGGGAACCCACATGCTGAATTTTTACGATGAGATCGAACGATACACCAAGGATGTCCCGAACTCACCTTGCGTGACAACGAGGAAGCCAGTGCTAACGCTTTCTGCCACCTTACGAGATGACCACTGGTGGGGCCATCTTGTCTTGTCATTCTTTGCCACCTCTTCGAGGAGAGATACCCACCGTCTTTGTTGGTGTCGAGGTGCAGGTGGAGTCGAGCATCGAATCCGGGGTCTTTTCTAAGATCACCGGATTGGGATGCGCCGAGTAGAGAGGTCAGGTGAACCCGGCCCTGCGCGGTGAGGATCATGAGGATGACCACGAAGAAGATCCGAGGAGGACCCCGAGGGCGGCGAGATCCCGAGCCCGAGGTAACCTCTAGGGTCACTGCACCGCCCGTTGAGCCCGAGCATGATATTCCACCCGAGGAGGAGGATGAGGTGGACCGGGAAACAGGAGAAGACCCCGAGGAGGGCTCGGGGGATGAGACGAGTGATCCTGAGTGGACTCCAGTCTCAGCGAGGAAGAACCCTCGATGCAGGAGAATTATCTGAGTGGGATGGCTACTATGTGTTGAGTGTTGGTGTATAGTTGTTATGTTGATATTTTTGTTAAACTGTGATATAATCTGAATATTGACTTGTTGTTTCTTTTGGAAATATTGTACATGATTACATTAGTGTATAGAAATATTGTTGTGTGACCTTTCAATATGTGATGAGATTCATGAAGTAAACTGTTGACATAAGAAGTTACTTGGTGAAATAGAATTACGTTTTCGTATTGTTTAGCACCCTATGAGAAGACCGGACCAAGTAGGTACCTTTAGTATGATGTTGAGACTATGGATTGGAAACTCTTTAAGTAGACTAAATCGACCCTTTGAATTAGGATGTCGGACGTGAACGGTACTCAACCTAACCATGGTACTCGGGAGCGTACACGGTATGTAACGAGCAGCGCCCTCAAGCTGCAATCGCTGCGCTAACGCGGCTCATTTGGTACTGTGGTCGAAATCAAGAACAGGGAACGACCTTGCTAGCATGCTAATGATTGAGATGCTCGGCAACACGAGGACCTCGAGGAAAGTGGTGGATCGACAAGGAGGAGGAGGGAAGATGACCCTCCGCTCTTCTCCAAAGGTTCAACAACTTCAACCCGCCCACTTACAGGGTGGCCAGGCCCAAAGTCTTTGAAGATTGGGTTAGGAAATTGAGAAGATTTTCGACACCACGCTGTCTGAGGAGTTAAGGGTGGATTTTCTTGCTTACCATCCGAAGGAGGAGGCCGATCTATGGTGGGCGGTGTGAAGGAAATCGAATCGACCGGGTTTATTTGGAACCACTTTAAGGTGGTGCTAAAGGATCGATTTTACCCAATTTCTCTCCGTAAGCGAAAGAAAAGGAGTTCGTGAATCTGCGTCGGGGAAACTAGCGTGCTTGCCTACTCTACAAAGTTCACCGAGCTATCTCGATTTGCATCCGCTTTGGTAGCCATCGAGCGACTAAGGATGGACCGTTTAGGATGGATTGAATTGCAAGATTCGTGATCGCATGTCATCACGGAGTTCACGTCTTACGAGAATATCTTTGACGTTGCCTCATCAGAAAGGGTGATGCATGACATGGAGCAGATTAGGCATACAAGGGCAAAGAGGAAAGAACCACCGCTTTAACCCACCTCAACATTTTCGGGAGAAGAGGTTCGCCCTAGCAATGGCGGGAAATCGGTCTTGGGCGTGGGCGTCGAATACTCCAATCTGCAAGGTTTGTGGTCGACCAGGCCATTATCCACGGGATTGTAGAGTAAGGAACGTGCGAGGAGGATGTTTCAACTGCGGGAGTTTCCAACATCAGGTACGTCAGTGCCCTCAGCAGCCGACAGGGGGCCGAAGTGGAGGGAACAATGGAAGCAACGGAAATAATGGGAACAATGGGAATTGGAGAGCCCCGCAGACAACATATCAAAACCGGGGAGGCTATAATGGGAACCAAAGGCCACAACAGCAAAACCAAAGTGGATCTGGTGGAAATCAGAATAACCGAGGGAGGCCAGCCAAACGCCTCGTCCCACAAAGAACCGCGCAGCGGAGGAGGGCAGTATACGTAATGAGGAAAGAAGAGGCTAAGAATGAAGCGAGCGTTGTGGCCAGGTACCTTCTCTCTCCACCTCTACACTATATCTGCTTTGTTTGATTAGTGCTAGTAATTCTTTTGTTGGACTAGCTTTAGTAGATAAGGCTAAGATGAAACCCTCGGAGAATAGTAAGCTATGTCGGTAGCCCTACCTCTGGGGATACCATTAGTTGTGGAGAGTTATATGGTGGATGCCCTATAGTGATAGCGGGACAGAGTTTGAGGTGACCTTTATATGTTTGACCTAATGGAGTTCGACGTCATTTTGGGGATGGGTAGTTAGCAAAATATAGAGCCAGATAGATTGTTATAAGCAAAAGGTGACCTTAATGGGACCAAACGGAAAGAAGGTAGTGCATTGGAGTGATTGGCACCTTCATAGTGTACGGATCATCTCTGCTCTCAAGGCTCAAAAGTTGTTAGGCCAAGGTTGCGAAGGGTTTCTATGCAACGTGTCGACACCAGCGGAGGAGCTTACGATGGAGAATATCCCGGTAGTGCGGGAGTATCCTGATGTGTTTCCAGAGGAGATTCCGGGTTTGCCTCCAATCAGGGAGGTAGATTTCTGCATCGATTTGGAGCCCGGGGCCGCACCTGTTTCAAAAGCCCCATATCGCATGGCGCCCGCAGAGCTTAAGGAGTTGAAGACTCAGCTGGACGAACTGCTAGAAAAGGGATACATACGACCCAGCACGTCACCATGGGGAGCACCTGTACTGTTCGTGAAGAAGAAGGATGGTAGCATGAGGTTGTGCATCGATTACCGGGAGTTGAACAAGATTACCGTCAAAAATCGCTACCCTTTACCTCGTATTGATGATCTTTTCGACCAGTTGCGGGGAGCGACAACGTTTTCTAAGATAGACCTGAGGTCAGGTTATCACCAGTTACGAATTCGTGAGGAAGATATCTCTAAAACCGCATTCCGAACTCGGTATGGTCATTATGAGTTCGTGGTAATGCCTTTTGGGCTTACAAATGCCCCAGCCGCCTTCATGGATTTGATGAACAGAGTGTTCGAGCCGTTCCTGGATAAGTTTGTAGTGGTGTTCATCGACGACATATTGGTATACTCAGGAACACGAGAGGAGCATGCGAATCATCTGAGAGAAGTATTGACGACTCTACGGAGCAACAAGCTTTATGCGAAGCTTAAGAAGTGTGAGTTTTGGTTGGAACAAGTAGCGTTCTTAGGACATGTGGTGTCTAAGGAAGGAGTGGCAGTAGACCCTCAAAAGGTGGAGGCCATCACCAAGTGGCCGACACCGAAGAATGCCACGGAGGTTAGGAGTTTTCTGGGTTTGGCAGGGTATTATAGGAAGTTCGTGCAAGATTTCTCGAAAATCGCCACCCCGTTGACCAATTTGACTCGGAAGTCAATAAAGTTCGCATGGTCGGAAAAAGTGAGCAAGCGTTCCAGGAGCTGAAGAAGAGGCTTACCTCGGCCCCTATTCTTGCTTTACCTCAAGGTAACGAAGGTTTTGTCATCTACAGTGACGCATCACATGGTGGATTAGGTTGTGTGCTCATGCAGGATGGGAAGGTAATTGCATATGCATCCAGACAACTGAAGACGCATGAAAAGAATTACCCCACTCATGATCTAGAATTTGCGGCGATGGTGTTCGCGCTTAAGATTTGGAGGCATTATCTTTATGGAGTACACTGCGAGATATTCACAGACCATCAGAGTTTGAAGTACCTTTTCACGCAAAAGGAGCTGAACCTTAGGCAGACAAGATGGTTAGAGTTTCTAAAGGATTACGATGTGAATTTCCAATATCATCCCGGAAAAGCGAATGTAGTGGCTGATGCCCTGAGTAGAAGACCGTATCCTACTATAAACCACTTGATGACGATGCCGCACGAGTTGTGCGAGGAGTTTAGGAGATTGGAGATTAATATGGTAACACCTGGGAGGAAAGCTGTATTGAATGCCATGGAATTACAACCTACTCTAATGGAGGAGATCAAGAGAACCCAAGAACTGGACTTACAGCTTGTCAAGATACGGGAAGAAGTGTTGCAAGGGAAAGCCCCTGGCTTTGTGATCCACGAAGACGGTACATTACGGTTTCATAACCGCATCTGTGTACCCAATATGGAAGAACTGAAAAGGAAGATTCTAGAAGAGGGACACAATACGCCATATTCAGTACATCCAGGGGGAAATAAGTTGTACAAGGATCTTAAACAAATGTTCTGGTGGAGTAATATGAAACAAGAAGTGGCAGACTTTGTGACCAAGTGTCTTACTTGCCAACGAGTCAAGGCAGAGCACCAACGACCAGCCGGACTACTGCAACCGTTAGACGTCCCTGAGTGGAAATGAGATTCGATATCAATGGATTTTGTGATAGATCTACCAAGGACCAGGCGGAAACACAATGCAATATGGGTGATTGTAGATCGTTTGACCAAGTCAGCTCATTTCCTAGCCATCGCCAACAATTGGTCCCTAGATCAGCTAGCTCAAGCCTATGTAAGGGAGATTGTAAGGTTACACGGAGTACCCAGTTCTATAGTCTCAGACAGAGACACCAGATTCCAATCTGGTTTTTGGAAAAAGTTACAAGAGGCGTTTGGCACAAAGCTCAAGTTCAGCACCGCTTTTCACCCAGCTACAGATGGGCAGACAGAGAGGACCATCCAAACCCTCGAAGATATGCTGCGAGCATGCGCTTTAGATTTCAAGGACTCGTGGGATGACGAGTTGACTTTCATTGAGTTCTCATACAACAACAGCTACCATGCTAGCATAGGGATGTCACCCTTCGAAGCCTTGTATGGAAGGAGATGTAGAACTTCCCTATGTTGGCAGGACATCGATGAAGCTCTAACGATTGGACCGGACCTAATACAGGCCACTACTCAGAAGGTTCGAATCATTCAAGACAAGATGAAGGCAGCACAAAGTCGACAAAAGAGTTATGCTGACAAAAGGAGAAGACCTCTAGAGTTTGAAGTGGGGGAATACGTGTTTTTGCGTGTTTCACCTACAAAGGGAGTCATGAGATTCGCCACGGGAAGTTGACACAAGGTTTATCGGGCCATACCCAATTTTGGAACATCGGAGAAGTCGCCTCTGATTCAGTGCGGAGAACTCCCCAGAGTGCACAATGTCTTCCATATGTCACAACTCAGGAAATATGTTCCGGACCCGACCCATGTGATTGATCCCGAGCCGCTTCAGCTGCAAGAAGATCTGAGCTATGAAGAGCAGCCGCTAGAAATACTAGACCGTAGGGAAAAGCAGCTTAGGAGGAAAGTAGTCCCTTTGGTAAAAGTACGATGGGCAAATCATACCACAACAGAAGCAACCTGGGAAACAGAAGACGAAATGAGGAAGAAGTACCCTCACTTGTTCCAAGCCTTAGGCGCGTCAAGTTTCGGGGACGAAACTTCTTTTAAGAAGGTAATATTGTAAAACCTCGAGTTTTAAGTAGAATGAAACCGTTAGTTTCCTTACCAGGCCGTTAGGGTTAAGTTTAAGTTTAAGTTTCGAGGACGAAACTTCTTTTAAGAAGGTAATGATGTAAAACCCCGAAAAATCCAACGATGTTGACCGTAACGTCGTTAATAAAATAGGTTGACTTCGTTATTTACTGCTGTTCGTAATGTGTTTATTTATGCTAACGCTTGAGCTCGTAGGACCGTTGAGGGGCTAACAAGGGTAGAATAGTAATTTCCGCTGGTTAATATTATTATGTGAATAATTACGTGAATATTATTTGCTATGTGATCATATGATTATTAGTATTAATATTATTATTACTATTATTAGAATTATTAGGTTTTTAGAAAAATCAGTTTTTATTTGTTAAATGGGTTGGATTACGATTAGATTAGATTAGTTAATTGGGCCTAATTAAATGGGTAATATAAAAACCCCCCTAAACCCTTGTCAAACCCTAATCCCTCTCATTACCAAACCCTAAACCTACCACCTCTCCTCCCTCTCTCCCTCTCTCGCCCAGCAGCCCCGACCACCAGCATCGCCGCCCTAGCCACCGCCGGCAACCACCCCGGCACCCGCGACACCGCAGCCACCACCGTCCACCCTTCTCTTTCTCTCCTTCCTCTTTTTCTCTCTCTTTTCTTTTAAATGCTCCTTCGCTTTCGGGACGACCACGAGCGCCACCACCGTCGCCACTCGTCGCCGTCGCCTCATCCTCAGCGACCGCATCGCCGCTGCCGACGTCGCTTCGCCGTCGAAGAAAAGGCCCTCGAACCTGCCGCCGCTGCTGCTCGAGAAATCAACGTCGAACGCCGCCCTCGTCGCCGACCGTCCGACAACCACCTTCCACGACGCCACGACCTCGACGCACTCCTCCGACCGTCGCACACCGCCACCGCACGGAACCACCGAGAAACCTTACGTAAACCCTAACCCTAACCCTAACCCTAAACTGTTTTATTTCTTCCTTTTTCTTTTCTTTTTCCTTTTTATTTTCTTGTTTTATTATTATTAATCTGTTTTATATAATTGTAATTATTATTGTTATTAATTTCTGTAATTTTTGTAATTAGGGGAAGTTAATTGTAATTATTTTCTTGTTGTAATTATGTGTAATTTTCCTAATTGTTATGTGTAAATTTATGTTACAAATTGTAATTAGATTAAGGTTGTAATAGTTGATTATTAGGTTTGGAAGTGATTCTTTAATGTTCTTTATTTTCTTTACATGAATCGTTAGACCACAATATTATTGTATGTACGAAATTGGAAATTTATTACTTAGGTTAAATTCTTGAATGTTTAGTTGTTTAATCGTTAAGTCCTTTATTGTTCCCTAGGAATAAATCTTGTTAAGTTTGTTACATGAATTAGGTTGATTTCTTGTTATTAAAACCTTAGGTTCTTGATTAGTAGTTTAATGTTACTAAGTTCTTTATGGTTCTTGTACATGAAAACCTAAGTCTTCTTGAATTCTTGAATAGTAGTTAAGAAATTTACATATTGATCTCTTTTAAAAGTTATCCATGATTAAGTTGTTAAGTGAATTAAATTTGTTTAACTATTAAAAGTTCAATTTTTGTTAGTAATTCACGTTTCTTGTTAAATCTTGATTCTTGAAAATTAATTAGGTTTCTTGTTTCATTAAGTTAAATATTATGTTCTTTTATTTCGTAGGGTTCTTTCTTGTGTAATTCATGTTTAATTTTGCCTAAATAAGTTAGGTTGAGTTTATGTTTATTAGTTCTTGGTTCTTGAGTTAATCTTGTTTAAAAGAAATTAGTTTGTTTAGGATTCTTGATTAGAAGTTTAAATGTTTATATGTTCTTTATAGTTTATTCACATGTTCTTAAGGTTTTTCTTGTTTATTGGTTAAGAAATTCATGTTTAGGATAGCGTTAATATTTCATGCATGATTAGTATAAGGTTGGTATTAGAATTTATGTACATAAGGTATGCCATGTTAGTGTATGATATTTTATGCATGTTGTAGGATTAGATTAAATTATTAAAGTTGATTTCATGTTTTGTAATTTGGTTCTTATGATGGGAAGGTTGATGGTTGGACCTAAGTTAAGTTGGGCTTTATACCTTAGACCCTAGTTACTGTTTTGAGCCAAATTAGGACCCCGGGATCGAATGGTGGAAGTTAGAACTAAAATTATAAATTAATTGATAACCGTTAACGGGACAGTTTTGTTAGTGTCTAAAGATCGGGTTGCCACGGCTAGTGTAGTTACCTTTTGATCAAACTCTTTGGACTGGAGGTTCCCTTAGATGTTAGGAACCATAGGAATTTTGCGGATCGAACGTTTGATTTGTATAACTCGAGTTATAGTCTTTTTACCGGAACCTGTCAGATCTGGACCAATGGGAAAGACGGGTGTTTTTAGAGTTCTTCAAGACTGATATGGGCTTGGTCATCAACATAGAAGTTTTAGTAGACCTCCCGAGGTTTCCGAAAAGTCCAAAACCAGACCCATAGGATGTCGGGAAGTCGAGTTGTGACCCGTTTTATGTGAATGTTACAATCTGTCCGCTGCTTGCTTTTATTTATGAAAATTGTTGAGTAAATTTTATGAGTGAACTTGTTCCTTGCGTGTGTTAAGTGTAAATCATAAATGATAGGAACCTAAGTGTTCCTAGGGGATGGGTTAGGTAATTGATAGTTGATTCTAACTTCGTTAGAACGCGTTTTGATTAGATAATTACTTTTATTCTAGGCCCGAGTTAGTGCGAGACGTTAGTGAGCTCAAGTGTGTTCTTCTTTTGCTGTGCTGTGAAGTATATCAGGTAATTGTCTATGCTCTAATCCCCATCGGGATGCTCTTTAAATGTGTTTTGATGTTTTATAATCTGATTTGAGAATTGCATCCCGAAAGGGGACTTTTGTGGAAATACGACCATCTGTTTTGATAATCTTTTTGATTCGATTGTGATCTTGGTTTATTTGAGTTGAGAAATTGGATGGTCTTTTGTTCAAAGCTTTGTTAATGGTTTTGATAACTTGGGATGGTTTGACTTGAGAGTTGTGAGTCGAGTTTGAATATTGTTTAAATAATTCAAGTGGAAACGTTAAGCGGGTTTCGGGGGATAACCTGTTGTGCAGGTGTAACAACCTGCAGGGTTATGGACCAGGAGATCAGGGCTTCCTTCCCTGATATAGGATAGTATTTTGATGCCTTTGGTAGGCGATGATCTTGATGCCTTTGGTAGGCGATGTTTATGCCTTTGGTAGGCGATGTTCTTGATGCCTTTGGTAGGCGATGTTTATGCCTTTGGTAGGCGATGTTTATGCCTTTGGTAGGCGATGTTCTTGATGCCTTTGGTAGGCGATGTTACTTTAAGGGATTTGGTATCCCGCCCGCAAATTAAAATATGGATTGGATGGGTTGAGGAAAACAGTTAAGGGTTAAAGGTTTGTAAAACGTTTGATTCGATCCCTCTCCCCAAAATGAATTGAAATGAACTTAAACTGTTTTAAACGTTAGGGGTAGACTTTATTGACATTTCCCCCTCATTTTCTGAAATGTTTTGTTTTCAGGTGAAGATCTAAATGCTGGGGACGGGAATTAGAAGTGAGGACGACGAGTCTAGAAGTCCTTGAACCTTTTATATTGTTTTCGTTATGAATTCTTAAAGTTTGTTGAGTTGTTAGTAGTTGCCGTTAGCGAGGAGTTGTGTTTTCCTTTCGCCTTGTATTCCTTCGGGATACAGCGGTGGCCAAACTAAATTTGAAGTCTTCCGCTAAGTTTTGTCTGTTAACGTTAGTTTGACTTTGACTTTTCTATAATTGAATTTCCGGGGCGTTACAGCATGTTAATTAGGATGATTAGAGGCTAGAAACCCCATGGGTTAGGGGGAAATTAAGGGTATGAATGGTTAACTAGGCTTGGGTTAGCAAGCTTAGGTGGTAATTAGTGGGAGAATCAATTTCCCACTCCTATTCTTCCCTCAAGTGGGATGTATTTGGGATCGAATGCTCTCGAATACATCCAACACTTGTGTTGGAAGATAGGAGATGGGATAGTTAATGCTCGCCCACAAAAGTGGAAGGAGGTTAACTAGGGAATCCCGTTTCATTAACCCTCCGGGTCCGTGGTGGACTTTGAGGAAAGTAATCCGGATTATCCTCGAAAGAGGAAATTCGGTGGGTTTTTCTCTAACGGGATTACCACTTGATTCCCCCTTTTTGTTACTCCCTAATTGCAAAACTCGAGTTCTTGTTGCCGTTTGCACCCCGAAAATCTCCCGAAACCCATTTCCTTATCTTGACTGAACCTTAGTTTGCTTTTGTGATCTGTTTCCGCTGTTTATCACCCAAAGACTTTTGATATCTAGTGACTTAAGCCTACCTAGATCCAGTTGATTTTGTTCTAGGCCTTTTGTTCCCTGAGAGAGAACGACAAATACCGGTTCACACAAACCACGTTACACAAAATGGTGCCATTGCCGGGGAGCAAGCGCACCAAGCTTAGTTTCTTGGTTTTGGGTTGTTTAAGATTACTTTCCTTGCTAGAGATTTGGTATCCTAGGTTTTTAAGTATTTGATTCTCTTGTTGTCTTCCGGTTCACGCTCTCGACGTGGTCAATTGCCATTGACACCACCGATTTCAAACCCGGAGATTATTATTCGCCAAGCGAACGCTAGTTCGAGACGTGCACGACAATAAAGGGAGCAAAGGAGAACTGAATTCGAAATGGCCGACGAAATACCTGACCCACCTCGTACCTTAGCGTCATATTCATTGCCATCCTCGGGTACGGGAGGCGATCCCATCGTATTACCAGCATTACCTGCAAATGCATCATTCGAGTTTAAACCATATTTGCTTGATATATTTCAGAACGCTCCATACCATGGAGGTGAACATGAGAACCCCATCGATCATATCAACAGGTTCGAGCAACGTATTGGATTTGTGCAAATGAACGGTGTTTCCACCGAATACATGAAGTTGAAGTTCTTCCCTCTCACCTTAAAGGAGAAGGCATTATTATAACTCAATTCTTGTCCACCGGGTACCTATTCTTCATGGGACGCCCTCAGTCATGATTTTCTTCAAAGGTTCTTTCCTAATGATGAGACGTGTAGATTGAGGCAAACTATTATGAGTTTCAAACAAGATCCCGGTGAAACCTTATTTGAAGCATGGGGAAGGTTCAAAGGCCTCCAACGGAGATGTCCTCACCATAATCTAGAAGATTGGCTCCTTTTACATCATTTCTACTCGGGATTATGTAGTTCTTTGCGAGAATCTATTGATCATGCCTCCGGTGGCATGTTTCTGCGGAGGAAGCAAATGTATTTCTACATTAGTTATCTCAGAACTCTCCACATTGGGGAGGAGGTCGTGGTTCAAGAGATGGATGTACTTCTTTGGAGAGCAACCCCACAATCAAATTTCTCATGAATGCCGTGTTGGAGATGCAACAAAAGAAGGCCCTTGAGGAGACCACAAGGCAAGTTAAGGCCGCTCAAGAGATACCGTTGCTCATTCCTACCCCGGATGTTAGAGTTGCTGTGTGTGATTATTGTGGAGGACCACATTCTCTACAACAATGTGGTGAATGCCAATCCGAGTTAGTGCAAGCTGTTTATCCTAACAATAACCTCTCCTATTCCACTCAACATCCAGTTCGCCCTTGTGGAAACTATGCTTATAACCAACAACCCCCACAAAACCAAAACTCACCTCCAGGATTTCAAAACCAAAATCGTCTCCCATACCAACAAAACACCCATCATGGTCAATCATCCCAAACCTCAAAGACACCCCAAGATATTTCTATTAAGTAATTGTTGCAAAAGATTTCATTAACCCAAGATAGAGATCAAGCCCGCATTAAGAACCTTGAATTGCAATTAGCTCAAATGGCACAACAAGCCAAACCTATCCAATCTCTTCCTAGCCAACCTCAACCCAACCCCAAAGGGCAACTTAATGCAATTACATTGAGGAGTAGTAGAGAGATTGAGGGTCCCAAAATGGTGGATGAGGGTGTCTTGAGAGAAAGAGAAGGTGATGTGGTGGATATTACGGAGGAGGAGGATTTGGAAGAGAAAGAGGAGAGTGAGTTTGTGGAGGGAAGCAATGAGGTTTGTGAGGAGGAACAAGGAGAGTGTAATTTTGAAAAAGAGTTGATCGAGAAAGAAAGAGAAGAGATGGAGAAAGTAAGAAAAGGGAAAGGAGTTTTGATAGAAGAAGAACCAAGTCATGCCATTGAAAAATCAAAGACCCAACCACCGCCTATTCTTTTTCCCGAGCGTTTGGCCAAAACCAAAGTCGGATGCCAAGTTTTCGAAGTTCATAGAAATGCTCAAGAAACTTCAAGTGAATATCTCGTTCTTAGATGCCATTTCTGAGGTTCCCTCGTTTAAGAAGCATTTGAAGGAACTTCTCACAAGTAAGCGGAGAATCCAAGAGAAGTCTACTATTCACTTGACGGCCGATTGTAGTGCCATTATTGAGAACAAAACCCCAGAGAAACTTGCTGACCCCGGGAGTTTTTCTATACCTTGTACTATTGGTGATATGAGGATTGGTCGCGCTCTATGTGATTTGGGAGCTAGTGTGAGTGTTATGCCTTATTCTTTATGCCGCAAGTTGAATCTTGATGATTTGACTCCCACAACAATCAATTTTCAATTAGCCGATCGTTCTGTGCGTAGACCGATGGGTATTTTAGAAGACATTCCGGTCCAAGTGGGCAGATTTTTGATACCATGTGATTTTGTCATCTTGGAAATGGATGAGGATATCAACATCGCTATTATTTTGGGACGCCCATTCCTTGCTACGGCCGGAGCGATGATAGATGTGAAGAATGGTCGCATGTAGGGATGTCAATAGGTCTTGAACCCTGCCCAAATCCGTAGACCCAGATCCATTTTTAAGGATATGGGTCCACAAATTTTAGACCCAAAGGATATGGGTAAGGATATGGGTCCAATGGCAAAAAATGGATATGGGTCTGGGTCCAAGGGCAGGACCTATATCCATATCCAAATCCGTTATATTATATATATATATAAAATAAATTAATATGTAAAATGAATTTAACATTTTAATATATTGGAAACACTAGTTTTTGTTAACACTTAAGATGAATTTAATTCTTTTATTTTTTTTTTGTAATGTCAATGTGAAGCATTGAAGCGGGAAAGTGAAAAAAAAAACCTAGACTACTTTGGATTATTTTTGAGATTTAATGTTGTAATTTGGGATTGTATGACTTCTTTGGATTATTTTTGAGATTTTAAGTTTGTCATTTGTAGATTTTCAGCATAAATTTTGCGGGTTTGCTAATTAGTATGCGGTAAAAGTTCAATTTAAATGTCAGTAAAGGATATGGGTAAATGGGTAAGGATATGGGTCCAGTCAAAAATATGGGTAAGGATATGGATTCTTTTAGAAAAGACCCAAAGGATATGAGTAAGAATATGGGTCCAGCTAAAAATATGGGTAAGGATATGGATCAAGGTGGACCCTGCCCAGATCCTGCCCATTGCCATCCCTAGTCCCATGTCATTACATGTCGGAATGAAAGCATCGTTTTTAACCTTGAAGGGACTTTGAAAAATCCTTCATTTGAGGATTCATGTTATGCTATTGACATCATGAAGGTGCTAATTGATGGATATGTGGAAGAATCTCATATGCTTGAGTCTACATGTGATGATCCTTTGGGGGCAAGTCTCCTTGAATCATTTCAATTTGAGCCCGAAGGCATTGATATCACATTTCTTACCAACCTTCTCGACTCGTACCACATGAGGAAATTACTATTGATGAGCCTTATTTTGAGTGTATGGAAATTCAAGAAGTTCTATGCAAAGGTACGTCTTCTTCTCACGCTAAATCCTCTTCCCCTCAATTAGAACTTAAACCCTTACCCCCCTTCTTTGCAATATGCTTTCTTAGATGAGGAAAAGTCTTGCCCTGTGATTGTGAATGCTAAATTACATGAATCTGAATTGTCTAAGTTGCTTGTTTTGTTGAGGAAGTATAGGGGTGTATTAGGGTATAAGATTGAGGACTTGAAGGGTATTTCTCCATCCATTTGCATGCATTCCACTGATTTGTTAGATGATGCAAAACCAACTAGGCAGCCACAACATAGGTTAAACCCCAATATGCAAGAAGTGGTTAAGAAAGAAGTAGTCAAACTTTTAGCCGCTGGGATCATCTTCCCCATCGCAAATAGCGAATGGGTAAGCCCGGTTCAATGTGTTCCTAAGAAAGGTGGAATGACAGTTGTGGAAAATGAAAAACATGAACTTGTGAGTACTAGAACCGTCACGGGATGGGGCATGTGTAGAGATTACCGTCAATTGAACAAAGTTACAAAGAAAGACCATTTTCCCCTTCCCTTCATAGACCAAATGTTAGAAAGGTTGGCGGGTCATTCTTACTTTTGTTTCCTAGATGGGTACTCGGGATTTTTCCAAATTCCAATTCATCCTGCACATCAAGAAAAGACTACTTTTACTTGTCCATATGGCACGTTTGCATATAGGAGAATGCCTTTTGGTTTGTGCAATGCACCCGGTACATTTTAAAGATGCATGATGGCCATTTTTAGCGATTACATCGAACATTGCATGGAAGTTTTTATGAATGATTTTTTCTATTTATGATCATTCATTTGATGATTGCTTAGTTAATTTGGAGAAAATTCTTATCCGTTGTGAGGAAGTTGACTTAGTTTTGAATTGGGAGAAATGTCATTTCATGGTAGAAGAAGGATTTGCTTTAGGGCATTTGATTTCATCTAGGGGCATCGAAGTTGGCAAGGCTAAGGTTGAAGTGATTGAGCGCCTACCACCCCCAATTTCCATTAAAGGGGTGCGTAGTTTCCTTGGCCACACCGGTTTTTATCGACGGTTTGTCAAGGATTTTTCGAATCACTCGTCCTTTAACTGACCTCTTGTGCAAAGATGCCCCGTTCTCCTTTACTGATGAGTGTCTTGAGGCCTTCTACAGGTTGAAGCAAGCACTAATATTCGTACCGGTAGTCCAACCTCCAGATTGGACTCTCCCGTTCGAGATTATGGCCGATGCAAGTGACTTCGCTGTTGGAGCTTGTTTAGCCCAAACCAAGGATAGGAAGCCACGGGTCATTTATTATGCGAGCCATGTGCTTGATAGTGCTCAAAAGAATTATACAACAATGGAGAAGGAGCTCTTAGCCATCATCTTTGCCTTAAACAAATTCCGTCAATATCTCATGTTCTCCCGAATCATCGTTTATACGGATCATGCGGCAATCAAGTTTTTGATGGGGAAGAAAGAGACAAAGCCGAGGCTTATTCGTTGGGTTTTACTCATGCAAGAGTTTGAATTGGATATCCGAGACAAGGCCGGTGTAACACCCCAACTTTTAACCACAAGATTAAACCACTAATTATGAACCCAAACCTATGATTAGCGCAGCGGTACACTTAAGCTGGAATATTACCGCCGTCCCCACTCGGGACAAGGCAACACAACCACCAAAAAGACTTCAAAACCGCAAGGAAAAGATAAGCTTAACTCCATCATAAGCCAACTCATAATACAACTTTTACAACACTTGAACTAGGTACATAATCATTTAAATAGAAAGGTTCCACAACTTCTTCAATTTCCTGAACGCCCTTGCTTATTTGCGAAAGACCTCGGAGTCAACCTTGCTTGGGTCGGATTACTTCTGACTAGATTTACCCTTGCCTTGGGAGCTCGAACCTCCTAAAACAAAACATTTAAAACAGGCGCAAAAGTGAGTGGGGAAACACTCAGTACACAAACCTCCAACACGTCAAACCGTTCGAAAGCGGTTTTCGGTGCCGGCATTTAAATTCATTTTGAAAACGGGAACGGGGCTAAATAAACATTAAAATGGAATATGACAGAGAGGTAAGCATATAAAAGTGAACATGGTATATATATATATATATATATATATATATATATATATATATATATATATATATATATATATATATATATATATATATATGAAATTAGAGTGGTATCCCTTACGATCTGGTGCAAAGCACCTAACACGCGCACGCCCCAAACCGATCTGGAGTTTGGGTCAGACACTGGCCAGGTCTGGTACTTTGATCAGGAGCACCCTATAGAAGAAATAAAGGCTAGCACTACACGACTAGCTAGAATGATACGAATAAGGCGGGACCACCTTTGAAAATATTATTATTGTATAACATATATCATGATATAAATTGAATGAAAAAGCATCGAAACGTGCTTGAATGGTAAAAGTTGGACAATTTGCGTACCTTGAATCGATGCGATGTTAGGCGGTGTGTCTCGGCCTTGGGATGGCTTGGGCGGCTTGGGAACTAAGGTAAAAAAAAGTATAAAATGGAGAATCGAATAAAGTTCTTAGTGAGTTTCAAAAGTTAAGTAACATAAGAACTAAGAATGAAATAACTTAGAAAGAAAATTTCAGGTTTTTAAGAAATAAAGCTTTTAGCATAACTCAGGTTAGAAAACTCGGGATTAAGCAAACGAGTACATCTCGGAATAGGGAAAATCATGATCTACAACTTTGTCAACATGACCGAAGTCTAAAAATGAAGGTAAGGGCCTGAAAAATAGCCCGGACAGAAGTTGAAGCTGAAAGTTGGAACTTAAAAACCTTCGGTTTGATTTCTTGATACGAACCCAAAAGAGGCTTGAACAAGAACGAAAGGTAATTTAATATGCGAAAAGACTTAAAGTAATTATATCAATGGAGAATGGAAGTTAAGGAAGCGAGAAGCTAGAGTAAGGATTACGGAGTGCTTTTGGTTTTAATTTGGTAGGTCGCTAAGCGACGAAGCAAACTTATAGAGATAGATTGATGAGCTTTGAAAGTGTTTGAAGGATAAATTGGATTTAAGAATTGGTGAAGGACTAAATCCTAGGATCATTAGACCTCAAAGAGCTCTTTTGCTACTGATGCAATTCGCAACTCAACCTTAGGTCGCTAACACTCTATAATTTAAACCTTCAAACTTGTCCACCAAAAATCCTAACTTTGATAAAAACCTTAACCATCAAGAGAAAACATTTTCAACTTAGGAAACACTTCTTGGATGTTCTAATATTGACCAAAGGATCTCCAATAAAAGAATCCCTCAAAAGATTGACATTGGATCACAAAACCTTAAATTATTACTAAATTTTCTGGGCAGAACGTCTATGGACAGCCCTTCTTCGTGACCTTATAACTCTCACTCTCGATATCGGGTGCCTACAAACCATATCTTTCCGGAAAGCTTGCAACGTGGCCTAAAACTTTCATGTTTACTCCAGGAACTAATAAAGTCTCCAAGTGGACGAAAATCTGCTCTCAAGTCACTGATTCAGAAAACGTAATTAATTTCGTGTTGTCACGGTTTTGGCCATAACTCGGTCTATATATGTCGGAAACTTGAAATTCCAAAGCCTATAGTTAGCTAACACCTTGGACTATCATATGGAGTAAAAATCTGAGCTAAAATCATACTCTAAATTCTCTGTAAAAATCAGATTCCCAAACAGAACCTTAAAGCTCCTTAATCTCATTTCTAATGTTTGTTTAAGTTCTTAAATCATACCAATTCAGAACCAAACCTCAAATTAGCTAACTTTCACCATAATTTAAGAAATAAACACTCAAAACTTATTCAAATACAGCCATAAACTTCACATGCAACCATAGATTACAACATGCTATTTGAAACAACATTTAAACTAGTACCTTCTTCATGAAAACTCTCCAATTTATAACACTAGAGCATAAAAACACTTATTTAACCTAATCAATACTTATAATCAGTCCCTAAACTCACTGTTTCTTCAATAAACCCACATGCATAAAGAGGAAAATCATTATTCAACATAATTTCAACCAAAACACCTCAAGAACAACTCAAAAACTCACATGCATTCAACCCAACTCAAACCCTAACTTAGCAATTACAATCACAACTTTGAATTCATGCTAAAGGAGTATAAAAGAGATAGAATTTGCAAGAATAACATAAAAAGAACATGAATTTCAGATTAGGGTTTAATTGGATTTAAATTGGGGGTTTGAGAGATTACCTTTGAGGAAGAAAATTGATGAAAACACAAGAGAGAGGGAGGAGTGGCCGACGGCCACCCTGGGCGGAAACCGCAACAGGGGGGGTGCTCGGCAGTGAGGGAGGAGAGGGAAGAGGGAGGAGTGAGTGTGTGTGTGTTTGAAAATAAAATGATGAAAATGAACCCCTAACCCCCCTCTAATACTAATATATCCCACCCTACTTAATTTAGGACAACAATTAGGAGCTTAATAAAATCAGAAACATCAAGCTAAATAAAATAATTGTAAGTATACTAGATTGAAATAATTGGTTTGTATAAAACAAAATTAATCGATAACAAATCGGTACAATAGATTGGAACCTAAAATTAAAGAGAAATTAAATAGGTAAAATATAAGTATTACTTGTAAATACATAAAAAGAGTACAACCTAAATAAATTAAGGTTTGGATAATAAAATACATATGTTAAGGAGTAAAATAATTAAACCCCTTGTTGGTTAAAGAAATAACGTAACCGATAAAACCCGAAGTAGTTTAACTTAACGGGTGAATTAAGAAACTCAAAGATTTTTAAAATGATAACTCGACACCGTTTTGCCATCTCCTGCTCGAGACTTGTCACCGCTACATAATTAAATTAAATTAAATTGAAAAAAAAATTAGAACGTAATTTAGATAATTACGACAATTAGTACATTAATTAATACCGTTTTAGGGCGGGTTGTTACAGCCGGGACCAAGAATGTAGTGGCCGATCATTTGTCAAGAATTCTTGTTGATTTAGAGGAGTCCCAACCCATTGAAGATTCTTTCCCGGATGAACAACTTATGTGCACCAAATACACTCACCCATGGTATGCGGACATCATTAACTACTTGGCAAGTGAGGTAGTTCCTCAAACCTCACTCCACACCAAAAGAAGTTCTTTCATGATGTGAAGCATTTCTATTGGGATGATCCATTATTGTTTCGTTTGTGCAATGATGGGATGTATAGAC
The DNA here is from genome assembly GCA_029582165.1 of Portulaca oleracea. Classification (NCBI taxonomy): domain Eukaryota; kingdom Viridiplantae; phylum Streptophyta; class Magnoliopsida; order Caryophyllales; family Portulacaceae; genus Portulaca; species Portulaca oleracea. The sequence continues at coordinate 14,064,493 of CM055888.1, read as the reverse complement.
GATGTTTAGCTGAAAGTGAAGTGAAATCCGTGTTATCTCATTGTCATGAATTTCCATGTGGAGGCCACGGAGGCTCCAACAAGACAACCGCTAGAGTATTACAAGCGGGTTATTGGTGGGAAACCTTATTTCGAGATGCTCACTTACATGTTCAAGCTTGTGACAAGTGCCAACGGTCCGGGAACATTTCTCTCCGGAATGAAGGACCGTTAAATTACATCCTTGAAGTGGAGGTTTTCGATGTTTGGGGGTTGGACTTCATGGGTCCATTTCCATCTTCACGGGGTTACCAATATATTCTAGTAGCGGTTGATTATGTGTCAAAATGGATAGAAGCAATCTCATGTGTTAGATGCGATGGAAGATCCGTATCTAATTTTTTGAAGAAGGTCATCTTTCCTAGATTTGGAGTTCCAAGAGTGATTATTAGTGACAATGGATCTCATTTCATTGAGAAGAGGTTTGAGTCCTTGTTGTCAAAGTATGGTATCAATCATAAGAGAGGACTTCCTTATCATCCTCAAACTCAAGGCCAAATTGAGATATCAAATCGCGCTATCAAAGAAATTTTGGAGAAAATTGTAGCTTCTTCGCGAAGGGATTGGGTAGACAAGCTCGATGATGTTTTATGGGCTTATCGCACCGCTTACAAGATGCCCATAGGAACTACTCCATTCCGCCTAGTTTATAAGAAGACATGTCATTTTCCCGTAGAGCTTGAGCGCAAAACGATGTGTGCCATTAAGAAGATGAATTATGATCTTAAAGTAGTGGGTGTAAATCATCTATTCCAATTAGAAGAGCTTGAAGAGTTGAGGCGACACTCCTACGAGAACAATAGGATCTATAAGGAGCGCACCAAGGCTTGGCATGACAAGAGATTGAATCGTAGGGAGTTTATGGTTGGTGACCGGGTTCTTATTTTCAACTCAAGGCTTAAAATCTTCTACGGGAAGTTGAGGTCAAGATGGTCGGGACGTTTTGAGATTGTAAAAATCCTTCCTGCTGGGGTCGTGGAACTCAAGAATGACAAAGGAGATTGTTTCAAGGTCAATTCCTCAAAGATCAAGCCTTATGCTATGGGAGATGAGTATGCGGGGACTGTGGTAGTCTTCATGGCTGATTTTGATGGTTGAAAGAAGAATTAGGTCGAGCTGGAGTCCTAAAACAAGCAACAATCGGGGAGGTACATGCTACTTTCCTCTTCTTTAGTGTTTTCATTTATTCTTGCATTCTTATTTTCTTTTTGTTCTAATGTTTCTTTTGTTGTTCTTCATGTTTTAGTCCTAGAAAGAAAAGAAAAGAAACAAAAAGAGCGAAAAAAAGGAAAATTGAAAAAAAAAATGAGAAAATAGAAAATTTGAGAGTAAAAATGAGAGTGAGAAGTAAAATTTGTGAACAGAGTAATTCAATGAAGTTTTTGAGTGTTAGGAGATGTTTTTGAGTGTTTAAGAGTGTGAAGAAAAGAGGGTTTATTGATGAAGAAGAGTAGAAGTCTTAGGACTTAGTTTTATTTTCGAAAAAGTGAAAGTTTCAGGTTTTGGGCCAGAACAAGGTAGCAGGCGCGACGAACCTTGTAGCGCCCGCTACATCTGCCTGGACAACTTCAAGTGTCGAAGTTCTCAACTCCGTCGCGCCCGTCACAGACGATGTAACGCTCGCGACACATTTCCCAGTTTGCTGCCAGAACGAGGTCGCAGGCGCTGTCCTTTCCCTTTGCGGTCGTGACCTAGACGAGCTGAAATTTCCATTTTTTCTTCCAGACAGAGACCGCTCCCGCGATCTACCTACTTCGCGGCCGCGATCTGTCGAGCTGCAGTTTTTGTCGGGACTTCTTAACTCTTTCCTCCCTCATTTTAATTCATTTGCTTTCCATTCTACACTCTCAAACGGCTCTCTCTCTCTCTCTCTAAAATCCTAATGCTTATGCCCTAAGCTCTCAATCCCTCACAAATCTTCCTTCTCCACTGTCTTGATCCGTAAAACCGTGCCCTAGCCACGCCAACCTCATCCATTTTCGCCTCTTTTGAAGTTCTCCAAGTGCGATTGTGGTTGGTTTCTCTTCCTTCGGGGTCGACTATGGCAATGTAACGCTTCTAAGTCTCCACTCAGGTATTTCTTGCATCCTTGTGTGTTAATTTCGTTTTTATCTGATTTTGCGTGTTGTCTGTGAATCTTCTGGTTGAGATCTAGGGTTCTTAGTCTTGTTTATTGAGATGTGGAGATCAAAGAGGACTCGTGCTAACAAGTCTTCTCCTTCACCCCCTCCTGAGCCGTCACCCCCAGAGAAGAGTAAAGCTCAACCAGCTACTCTTATCAGACGTTGCACACGCGCTAAGGTCACTTTCTGTGGAGGGCAACACAAACCCCGTTTTGACAAGTTTCAAGAGCGGAAAATCTATGCTCCAGACATTTATGATGCTGAAACTGTCGATGCTTTGTTTTTCCAGTCAAGTTTTACCCTTTTCATCCAAACACTAGGTTGGGAGTCGTTTCTCAACATCAAAGAGCCAATCGTAGACCAGTCAGTTTTGGAGTTTCTAAGTTCATTACAAATCTTCACCGATGGATATCCAGAGACCACATTCAACTATAGAGTCACTAACAAGGAGATAGATTACTCCGTCAAGGAATTTTGTCAAGCTCTGGAGTTGCTAGAAGATGGACTATATTTTGAGGAATGCGAAGATTTTGACGAGCAAGAAGCATGGAAGGTTCTGACATGTTGGAGAAAGGCATCTGTCGACTCGGAAGAGGGCTGTAAGAAGTTTCATTGCCCCAAGGAGTCTAAGGGTCTGCTTGGGAGAGGGGTAGAGGGGAGTAAGGAGGGGTTAAGGACGGTACCTACTCCTCCTTACTCCTGCTTGGGAAGAGAGTGAGGGAGGGTAAGGGAGAGTAGGGTTTACGCTCCTTTACACCTCTTTACCCCTATTTTTTTAACACCCCAATTTGGGGTGTAAACAAGTGTTCCACATAATTATATCATACATAACATAGAAAATGACCATTATACCCCTAACCCTAATTGTATTATATTGAATTACATATAATATAAAAGGGTATATATGTCATTTAACACTTTACTCTTATGAACTCTCCAAAATGTTCTCCCAAGCAGGGGTAAGTTGTTACCCTTATGAACTCTCCCATACTCTCACCCTCCTTTACTCTTATGAACTCCTACTCCCCATTTTTTACTCTCCTCCCAAGCAGAGCCTAAAGCGCGGGATTTTTGTAATCTCGCTGTCCGGCTACTCTACCTGGTGATTGTCAATTTGGTGTTTGGACGAGACGAGGAACGAATAAATGTTCGCAAGGAAGATCTTTTTATAATCCTCAACACCTTGAAAGGGTGCCGGGTCAATACCGACTCGTGCATCTTACATTACCTTTGAGAGATGAGCATGATGGACAATCCCGCCTCTATAGGGATGGGGCACATAATATGTCATTTCCTCTGGAAACAAGGCTTCGGTGCATATCTTCATAAGTGGAAGCCGTGTTATGTGCCTAACCCTATTGACAAGAATTGGTTGATGAAGATGGATATCATTGTCGAGCGTCAGTCGCATATCATTTATTATCATGGATATGACGACAAAAGGACCTTTATTAGTCTGGATCCCAATCATGCCGAAGAGTGGTTCGATGTTGCTAATCCTGATAACTGGTCATGCGGACAATTCCAAGGATGGCCGCGGAAAATCGGTGGCGCTCCCATACAAGTGTCAAATTTGTTGGAAGAGTTTGAAGAGAGTGATCATGAAGAGGTTCTTGGAAGCTAGGCACAGCATGCCGACTGGGGCCGAGATATTTCTACAATCGAGAATATGAGTGTCAATATTCGAGACCAACACAAACTTCTTCATTCTCAGTTGAAGTTGCTCAAGAACCAACAAAAGGAAATTGTGAATTTGCATCATCATCTACAACGCCATGAGGAATATTTCAGGCAGCAAAACCATTACATGCGGGATTGGGGATTCCACCATTACTCCGTAGCGGGCCATGTTCCAGCACCTCCTGATTATGAAAATCCTTACTGCCCGACATTCTTTCCGTATCAAACCCATCCTCCTCCGGGAGGATCCGATCGCTAGATCATTTATAAGCGTCCCCGCCCCCATTTGATCTTTTTAATTATCTTTACATGTTTTTCTGCATGTAATATAAGTGTGGGGCGGGGAGTGCTTTATCGGGGACTTGGTGGGAGGGAAAGCAATTGTGGGTTTGGATGTGTTGCTTGGTTTTTGGCTTGAGTGGTGGTTGGCTCCAAGATTGTTCAGTCTGCTCTTGTGTTGATGTATCCTTCGCATTTAGTCAAAACACTTCTTTGGGTTTCTTTGGATGGGTTGGCTTGGTTTGCATTCGATTTAATCGGATGTAGGATCGGGTTGTGGCGAGTACCTCACCCTTATTTCTCGCCTCAAAAGAGTGAGATTCGGGGATAGGGTTTATCATTGACAATGTACATTTTGTTCAAATGTTTAGATCTTTAAGGTTAAGTTAGTTGTTTTTCCATTTCTACATCTTGCATGCGTCATTGTCGAGTTTAAGTCGTTTTATCTACCTTGATATCGTGTTCTTAATGGTTGACGACTTCGGATCATAGATTGAGCGAACGTATTTGAAGAGATTGAGGTAATATCTTTCCACTCTTCTCTCTTCAAGGTGATTATTATGATCTGTTGCATGCTTGATTTTATTTTTGGTGGCGTGCCCCTAGTATAAATGTGTTGGGCATATTTTGTTGATGGAGCCGTGTAGGCTCGGGTCGCCACCACTTACCTGCTAGTTGTTTTGTTTGTTTTTGTTTGATCTAGCTTTTCTACCCTTTTTCTTGTGACACCCTTCTCACAATGAGGACATTGTGAAGTTTTAGTGTGGGTGGGGGGGGGGGGGGGAGACATTTCATGCTCAAGGGTAGACAACCTAGATCTTTTAGTTTGTTTTTCTTAGTTTTGCCTAAAATTTTGAAAAAAAAAATTGTGTGAAAAAGGAGAAAAAAGAGAGTGAAAAACCTTAAAAGTTTTCGTTTTGCTTTTGTTTTTTGCTTCGTTTCTTGGATAGTGTTGTCAATGTTGGGAAGACTTTCTTAATCTTCTTGAAAGAAACCGGTTTTAGCATTTTCGACCCTAGCTTGGGCGTTGTCATGACTCATCTATCTAGATTCCCTTCATTGAGTGCCTAGCGAGATCCCTGTTTTATTTCACGTTCTGGTTGAAACTGTGAAACTCTAGTTGGCCACATCCGAGCTTGTTGAAAAAGTGAAAGCTAATTAAATTAATTAAATCGGAAACTGTAGTTAAGTTAGTCTACCTGCATGGGTTGGTATTAGCGGTGCGGCGCTATTACCCCTTAAGCACTTCATTTTCATAATGATGAGGCGTATGGAGTAGCCCATGTTGGGAGGGTAAACCCCGTTATGGGCCGTTCAACTCCCGAAAAAACTAACACCAATCTCGTTGAGCTTTCTCAAGCCAACGCTAATAAATGAATCGTTAATAAAAGTCTCACCTTGCGTTTCCTGCGGCCCTCACCAAGCCAAGGGCAACATAAACAAGGGAAAGACATTGCTATTAAATCCTTTTCACTTTGATTTGAGCTAGGATGTGAGTTTTTCTTGTGAATCGATCGGAATCATCCAGAACCCACTAAGCACTTGTGCACATGGGATTTAGTTTTGCATGAGATGTCGGGAGTCGAAAATCTCTAAGATTGGCAATTGCTTAAGTTAGGTGTTTTCATGGTGCTCACAACGATTCCTTTTGGAGGATTAGTATCGTTTTCTTGATTGTGATAGCATGATTCCTTGAAGCAAGTCGTTTTCTCTTTTCTTTTTCGTTTCCTTGTTTTGTTTTTCACTTTCCCTCTCTCCTTATCTTTGGCTTTTGTCAGTAGAGCCGCTACAAACCCTCATGAGACCATCTCGTCCACCCGGGCTGCCGGGGGGTTTAAAGGGTTTGGTGCATATGCTAAATGCACTCGTTTCCTCCCATGGCAGAGAAGTTTGTGTTAGTTTAGGTAATTTTTGTTTCGTTTTGCTCGGGACGAGCAAAAGTTTAAGTGTGGGGGGTGTTTAGGCCCATTTTTAGGCCTAAATAACGCCTTTATACCTAGTCTTTTGACTCGTTTCTAGTTTATTTTCATGCCATTTACTATGTTTTTGGTTATTTTGTAGGTTTTGGTGTTTTTACAAGAAAACGTAGCAAAAGAAGCTGTTTTGAAGCCTTTTTGGGAATCCCGAGAGATTCCCCGGGCCAAGCCGAGTCAAAGACTTAGTGGGAAGTAAGGCCGAACACAATAAACTCCTAAAGAATGATTTCAGCAAGCGTAGCACCCGCTACACTCAGCATAGCAGGCGCTACAAGGCTTGCATTCACTATCCAGATCCGTAGCACCCCCTACACTTCTTGTGGCGGGCGCTACGCCCAAGGGAGAAATCGTCCAGAAGAAGACTGCGGCCGCTACCGCAAAGACAGCGCCCGCGAAAGCTGAGGAAGGCCTACACAGAAATTCTGCCCAGGAGAGGACTGCGGCCGCTACCCCAAAGACAGCGCCCGCTATCTTGTGTAGAAGAGAGAAATCGCCAAGTGACTTCGCAGGACCCCACCCGCGGTCAGGGGGACCGCGCCCGCGGTCTACTGGGTTTCACGCGTTTTTGTTGCTTGAAGTGTTGCGTTTTATCTAACTTATTTTGCTATGTATAAATACCCCTTTGAACGATTAGTTAAGGGAGCTGGTTTATTAGGGAAGAAAAGCAACATTAGAGTGAGGATTAGAGAAATTCTATAGTAATTAGTCAGTGATTAGTGGAAGATTAGTGCAATTGTATTGGATTATTGAAGTTCTATTGAAAATTGAAGAATTTTATCAGCATTGGAGCATTGAGTCTTGATTGTTCTTGATCATCCATTCGATTATCGCCATTTTGCTGAGCATTTCTTAATCCCTACTCTCTTTTAATTAGTTTTAATAGTATTTCAATCTCTGTTTTGTTATTAGATTGCTTTGTGTTTGTGATACTAGGATTATTGCATTTGCTAGTTATCTTTACTGTTTTGATCATGGTTGTTGAAGTTGTCGATGTTGTTAGCATGTTAATTAGGATGATTAGAGGCTAGAAACCCCATGGGTTAGGGGGAAATTAAGGGTGTGAATGGTTAATTAGGCTTGGGTTAGCAAGCTTAGGTGGTAATTAGTGGGAGAATCAATTTCTCACTCCTATTGTTCCCTCAAGTGGGATGTATTTGGGATCGAAAGCTCTCGAATACATCCAACACTTGTGTTGGAAGATAGGAGATGGGATAGTTAATGCTCTCCCACGAAAGTGGAAGGAGGTTAACTAAGGAATCCCATTTCATTAACCCTCCGGGTCTGTGGTGAACTTTGAGGAAGTTGATCCGGATTATCCTCGAAAGAGGAAATTCGGTGGGTTTTCTCTAAAGGGATTGCCACTTGATTCCCCCTCTTTGTTACTCCCTAATTGCAAAACCTGAGTTCTTGTTGCCGTTTGCAGCCCGAAAATCTCCTGAAACCCATTTCCTTATCTTGACTGAACCTTAGTTTGCTTTTGTGATCTGTTTCCGCTGTTTATCACCCAAAGACTTTTGATATCTGGTGACCTTAAGCCTACCTAGATCTAGTTGCTTTTGTTCTAGGCCTTTTGCTCCCTGAGAGAGAACGACAAATACCGGTTCACACAAACCACGTTACAAACCATTATGCATTCATTCTTTCATTCATTCGAAGAAGAAGAAGAAGAAGAAGAAGAAGAAGAAGAAGTTCTGTGAAATTATAATTCATTATTCATTCGTAGACAAGTGCAAGGAAACAAAAAATGAGCAACTTACTCTCAAATGCAAAAATTATACAAATTGTTGATGTTTTACTGTAAAAATGAAAAATATTACAAAGAAACCAAAAACTCCATCATCTTCTTCTTCTTCTTCTTCGTCTTCTCTTCTTATTACATTGAACCCTTTTACTCTTACATTGAACCTTCTTACACTTAAAAAAAAAAAACCAAACTGGTTTTTACATTGAACAAAAAAAAAAAAACGCACATATGGCATGCCCAGTCATCATTTTGGGCCCCATGTTTAATTGCAAATAAGGACCTTGGGGTCCTGAGGGGACATTAAGGGAATTACCCTTATTGGGCCTTCCTTCAAAGTCAATAGGGTTATTGACTAAAAAGGATGGCCCATGAAACATATTGACCTAAAAGGATAGTTGGACCATAAAGTCCAAATTTGTGAGTAAAAATGGGGCCCAAGATGCTGACATGGCCTTCCTCTTTCTCTTTTTAATTTTTTTTATTTAATTTTATTTCATCTTCTTCAGTTCTTCTTCCTCCTTTCCAGCCACCACCACATAACCCCTTGAACCACCACCCACCATCTAAGCCGGCAAAGCCGCCACATACACCACCAGCCACCACCATTTTCGACCACCCAAACGCCACCATAACCATCAGACCTTCAACCCAAATCACAACCCATCTCAATTTTATCTCACACCCAAACCCAATCCCCATTACAATTACAAACACCATTATTAATTCGATCTATTACTTCTCTGTGTTTGTTGTTGGGATTCCGTAGTCTCCGTAGTTTCTGTCTGTGTTTGTTGTTGTTCAGTTTTGAAGGTTTCCAGTTAGTTGAGGGATATTTGTAGCTAAGTTCGTCGACATTCGTAGGATTCTCAGCTAATGGCTAGGTTTTGCTATCGAATTGTTGACATAGCCAATGCTTGTGCAATTTTGGTCTCTTCGTTCTGAAGTTTCGATGATTGATTTGTGAATACCGTGATAATCTTAATCGTTCAAGTTCGTCGGGATTCTGTAGTTTCATTCTGTGTTGTTGTTTAGTTTTGGAGGTTTTCCAGTTGGTTGAGTCTGATTATTGGTGGCGAACAATTGAATTCCGTTTTGTGGTTGAGTGTATGTTTGTAGCTAAGTTCGTTAACATTAGTTGGTTTCTCAGCTAATTGCTAGCCTTAGCTATCGAATTGTTGATATAGTTAACGCTTGTGCAATTTTGGTCTATTTCATCCTGAAGTTTCGATGATTGATCTGTTAATACTGTGATAATCTTAATTGTTCAAGTTCATCGGGATTCTGTAGTTTCACTCTCTGTGTTGTTGTTTAGTTTTGGAGGTTTTCTAGTTGATGGAGTCTGGTTATTGATGGCGAACAATTGAATTTCATTTTTTGGTTGAGTAGATGTTTATGGCTAAGTTCGTCAACATTCGTTGGTCTCTCAGCTAATTGCTAGCCTTTGCTATCGAATTGCTAACATACCTGTTGAAATTTGGGCCTTATGTACGGGCTCACTGTGATAATCTATCTGTTTTGTGGCTTAACCGATGCTTGTGCAATTTTGGTCCCTTACGTTCTGAAGTTCTGATGATTGTTCTGTGAATACTGTGATATTCTTAATTGTTCAAGTTAGTTGGAAATTTCTTAAATTCTTAGTTTCATTCCCTGTGATGTTGTTTAGTTTTGGATGTTTCCAGTTGATAGTCTGGTTATTGATGGTGAACAATTGAATTTCGTTTTGTGGATTAAGTGAACCTGTGAATGTTTATATTTGAGTACGTCAAAATTTTCACAGCAACATCAAATGGCGAACGAACAATTGAATTTCATTTGGGTGGTCGAAAATGGTGGTGCCCGGTGGTTATGGTGGCGTTGGGGTGGTCGAAAATGGTGGTGGCCGGTGGTGTGTGTGGCGGTTGAGATGGTGGATGGTGGTTCAAGGGGTTCTGTGGTGGTGGCTAGAAAGGAGGAAGAAGAACTTAGGGATGACAACGGGGCGGATCGGGGATGGGGGAGTATATCCCCGTCCCCATCCCCACCCCCACTCCCAAAACTCGTCCCCATCCCCGCTTCGGGGAATGATTCTTACCCCATCCCCTTCCCCGCGGATTCCCCATCCCCAACGGGGATTTCTTAAAGCTATCCAAAATCTAACCAAATTTTAATCGGACCCGGTTTTTAACCTGTTCAAAATACAACGTATTTAACTTGCTCAAGCAATAATACATCAAAATCAAACAATAATACATCAACAAGTGTTATTCGGAAAAAAATACAATAATACATCAACAAGTGTTATTCGGAAAAAAAATATGAAATTATAGAAGAGGAGGAAGCGAGTTTAGGTTAGGGTTTCTGACTTAAAATTCGAAAATTACTACTTTATCCTTGCTAGTAATATATATATTGAATTAGAATAAATGTTATTTGGTAATTTTAAAATTTTCGGGGACGGGGATTCCGGGATTAGGACGGGGAATTTTCCCCGGCGGGGAAAATGGGGACGGGGATGGGGAAAGTTTTGTCCCCATCCCCGTCCCGTCCCCGAGCGTATTTTGAAAAATCATCCCTGTCCCCATCCCCATCCCTAATGGGGTGGTGATTTTTCCCCAGAGCGGGATGGGGCCCCAGCGGGTTGGGAGATTCCCCGCCCCATTGCCATCCCTAGAAGAACTGAAGAAGATGAAATAAAGTAAGATAAAAAAAAATAAAAAGATAAAGAGGAAGGCCATGTCAGCATCTTGGCCCCATTTTTACTCACAAATTTGGACTTTATGGTCCAACAATCCTTTTAGGTCAATATGTTTCTAGAGCCAACCTTTATAGTCAATAACCCTAGTCAATAACCCTCTAAAATATTGGTCAATTTGTTTCTTGGGCCATCTTTTAGAGTAAATAGCCTAAAATAAAAGGGTTATTGACTATGAAGTACGACCCATGAAGGGTAATTCCCATCAGGTCTGTCCAGGACTTATAAGTCCTTATTTGCTTTTGGTGGTAGGCCCTGCATCAGGTTGACTCACCTACCCATTTGACATTTCCCTCCTCCTCTCTCTCTCTCTACGAAAAACAAGGTAAGGAAGGCATGTCTTTCACAGCTTACTCATTCTCCCCCAAATCCAAATCCTACCTTCCCGCTTCTCTCAATCTCGATACTAATTTCTCTCTAGATTACAACCTAATCACCGGAAAATAATCAGTCTGTTCCTTGTCTCTCTACTAAAAACAGGGGAAGGAAGACTCGGTGGTGAAAATTGACAAAATAATCAGTCTTTTCTATCTTTGCCAACGTTGAGAATATACATATGAGTTATGACTCATTGGGAGTCAGGGAGGACAAGAGTACAGTACACTCATGGCCATGGATGATACATTCAGACATGACATATACATATGAGTTATGACTAAAAAACCAGTGTGTTACCTTTCTGTCTTTGCCAATGTTGAGAACAATGAGCTCCACCAAGCCTTTGCTGTTCATCAGAAACCCAAGAGCAAGAGCCTCCTGCAGAGGCATTTTACACAACACCTTTGTCCTAAAACCAACCCAGAATTATGAAATTGCGGAGCAAAATCAAGCTCAAAACTGAATCAAACCAACTTCCATTTGTGTGGATTTGAAATTGAATATGAAGTTAAGAGAGAAAAACTGAATTACGACATCCATGGCTGTTCACGGAGGTTCTGCGCGTGATTTCGCATATCCTAACCGCCCTCACTGCTCGCACCACCATGCTTCCCCCAATCTTCGCCAGTCGCCGGTGCCGCCTAGAGCCACCATCATCACGCTTCCCTCTGCCCAAAGGTTCTTCCTTTGTGCACTTACAGATTTCAAGATTTTCATGAAGAAGGGGAGAGAGATATAAGCCTCTTTCATCAACAAAGATTCGAAGGTGTTTAGAGTTTCCATCGTCTCTTCTTCCTTCTCCGAAAAGGGTTAGGGTTTTCTCGCTCCGATGATTGGGAATGAGTGAGACGAAAGTCCCAGGGCTTTGAACTTAAGACAACCTAAAATCAAAGTAGTAATTAGCTTTATGTATGATGAAAAAGAGTGATGGTACCTTGAACAGATTCCACTGCAGGAGACATTGTTTTCGTATCTACTTTGATTTCTTTTTGGGTGAGAAGATGAGATGATGAGGTGGCGCATCCATTCGGAGGTCGGCGACGACTTTGACGCTAGTGCCCGCTGCTAGGTGGTGGTGGAGTCTTGAGGTTGAGGTTTGTGGTGGAATTCCATGGATGACTGCTCCCTTAGAAAGGGGACTTCCTTCCCCTGCCTTTCGTAGAGAGAGAGAGAAGGAAGAGGGAAATGCCAAATGAGTTGGTGAGTCAGCCTGATGCAGGGCCTGCCATCAAAAGCAAATAAGGACTTATAAGTCGTGATGGACCTCATGGTAATTACCCTTCATGGGCCGTCCTTCATAGTCAATAACCCAAAATAAAACGGGACGCTGCAACCACCCGGGCTTGGATCTCGTCCTGGGATGCCCGTCTCTTCCTGTCCATGGGCCGTGATTACCTCTGAAAAAACAATACAAGCTGTCGTTTTTTTTTAAAAAAACTTATTATAAAATATTATAGTCCTTACTTCTTACCGTCTCTGTGCTAGGGTGGGTTGTTGCGTGGCTCGCCTGTCAGTTTCTCTACGCTCGTACTCCCACCGCCACCGCCACCGCCACCGCCACCGCCACCATTGCAGTTTCCGGCGACTCTTCACTGTCGCGGCACCGCTTCATCACTCCGGCGTCAACCCTACGATCTTCTCTGGCTTTGCTGCTGCGCTAGATTTTCCACTCGAACTGTCAACTCCGCCAAACGAACAGTACCCTCTCTTATCTCTCTATTTTCTGTAGTTGTGCTTACAGCTCAATGAATGACTCTGAATTGGGTTTTTTGAAAACAGGTTTTCGAGATGGATTTGATTCCAATTACTAATTTGGTTTCTTTCTTCTCTACTTTTTGGTGGAATTGGTTTCGATTCATTGGGTCCGACGGGGCTTTTTGTTTTGTTTTTTTTTTTTGTGGTTTCTTAGTTGATGGGTGTTGTGGGTAACTGTGTATCTATGCTTGGTGCTTGGTGCTTAGTAATGATATTTGCTATAGTACCTTTTTGTTGAGTTTTTTTGATGGGTTTGCTCCTATTTGCTTTAATTATATTTGGTGGCCATCTTTGGAAAACGCTCATGGGTTGGTTTGGTTCTTGGTGCAATGATAGGCTAACCTGGCTTCATGGGTACTGGAAAATTCTGACTGAAACAAACCATGTTACTTGAGTAGAAGTTTACAGATTGCTTATGTAAGTTATGTGTGTGCGGTATGCATAATCTTGCAGAAATAATTGTACCAAAAGAAAATCCCCTCAATCTTACAGAAAGTTTGAGTCTTTGCTTCTCAATTTTAAACCTGTGCCTAGTTTTTACTTTACTGGTATTGGGTTTTGCATTCATGGTGTTTGATGACAGTTTTTTTTTTTTTTGTGGTTTATGAATTGATGGGTGTTTTGGGTGTCTATGTTTGGTACTTGTTTGTAAAATAAAAACAAGAATGAAATGCAATAAAAGGAAAATTTTAACTCATGATCGGTTCATGCCCGATTTTGACCGGTTCAACCTTGATCCGGGTCAACTGGTCTGACCAATTGAACCATTGACTCACTGGTCAACCGGTTCGGTGATTGGTCCAGTTCTGACAGCATAGGTCTGGATCTGCGTGGGGTCGTGTTGACCCGGGTGTGGCAACCCTTTTATGCGAGTCCGGGTAACGTACTTACTGGATACAACTTGAAGATACTTAAATAGCATTGTGGCCCGCATTTCTTATTTCTCAAACTGTTGGTCAATTCTAATTTGTATGATGGACATCTGTTTTTCGGAAATTTACTTCCAAGTGTCAATTAGTTGACGAAACATGGTTTCATTCTTGGACCTTTCATATAATGATTGATGAAGCCAACCATCCTATTTTCAGGTGAGACTACAGTGAGTTCAAGCCCAGCAGAGAACATTGACAAGCATATAATGGCTCATAATGATGCTGAGGATGTTGCCGGTGCATATTTGAAATCTTGTAATTCCTTAGTCCTTTGATCAATAAGTTATAAGATTATTAACTCTTTTTCATCCTTAAAATTAAAATGTCCACTCTTGGAGTGTAGAAAATTAAGGGTGCATTGTTGATGGTTGCATTTCTTCCCTTCCATGTAATATCTATGCCTAGTCTCACTGGGCTTGGGGTTGGTAAAGTTGTGGCTCAAGGGAGGTGGAAGCCTGAACTTCTACTGTATGCTGTTACAGTGGATTGTACTCTTTGTGGTTATATATCTAGATGGTCTTATGGAAAACCTAGAATTAGGATTCAGGTGGAGTCTAGGTTGTTGGGGAAGTGCTTTTAGTACAACAAAATGTGTTGCCTGGAGGGTGCAGCATGAATCTTGTGATCCTCTCATGAATTCCTCCTTTTCTCGTACTTTAGGTAAATCTAAGAAAACTCGCAAGAAGAAAAGAAGTGGTTCTCTCACATCTGATGAATTGAACAAGATAGTGAATCAAGGAGATTTAGATGAATTGCATTCAGAGGGTATCACAAGAAAAAGAGGTATGTAGATCAGATGCTTCACCCCCTCCTCTTTGGCTTGCTTTGGTTGGAAATCATGTTTCATTTGCGTTTCACTATTCACGGTGTGTTTTCCTTCCTGTAAATTGTAATATAACAAGGGGTATTGATCCTCATCACATATAGTCATGTGCTTGATTAAGAAACTTATTCGTTAGCCTGGTATTCTGTGGTTTTGTTTGCCCCTCTCATGACAGTCTGCCTATTTTTTAAAATATTTATTCTGATAAGCTCATGTCAATCTTCCTATTTCTGTAGACAAGCCTAGGAAGGCTCACAAAAAAAGGAAGCATCAGCATGTACCTAATGCTGAAACCAAGTCATTGCAGACGGTGGAGGAAGTGACGATGGACGACTGTTATCAAATCTCTTCAGGAGAGGAAGATTTCTCCCAAGGAATGAAAAGTATGGTCTTATACTGTCCAACTCTTTTATTTGAAAGGCATATGGAAGAATGATAAACATATTAGCCTAACGAGTGCATGGTTTAAGTGACAATTTAGAACAAATTCAACTACATAGAGTCAATAGATTAGCATTGATGCTTGTGGTTGCTCCTATGCCACCATGTACACTTGAGGGTTCTTTCCCCAGTTCGGTCTTGGATATGCTATTGCCAGGTTACATGAACAAAAGAGAATCGAATAGTAAGGACTAAGGAGTCACCACTCTAGCTGAACCAAAGTTGCTTAGTTGTTTCTTAGTTTACAAAAACACAAGGATTGACACAGGCACAAAGGCAGTGTTGCAAGTATGACAAATCTTGCATATCGTTCTAGAAGTTCAGGTTGAAGGCTGCATGAAGTACAAAATAAACGTAAGAAACAAGAATAACAACATATCATCGGAACATCTAAGCAGTTAGCAAGATAGTAAGGTACAGTTCAATTAATAACCTAACCTCCCCTAGCTTTTGATAAAGTCAATCTTCGACAAAACATTTACATGAGGAAGCTTGGGATGAATCATAGTTGACAGTGATAGCAGTAATGCACTAATATACTTCCCAGGATCGCTACAGAGATGAGCATCAATGAAATGCACAACAGTCAACTGCAATAAGGTGGAGACATTCACATTCTTATTTTCAGTCTGGATGAAGTGATTCAATAATCTTAATTGTGCCATGTCTCTTTGGAAATAAAGAAGAGCAGAACACTTAAGCATACGCTTTGATCCAACTTCTTAATTAGTCAGACAATAACTTCTTAATTAGTCAGGCAATACTTTATTTCACTGTTTGTGAAGCCTGATTAGATGTTGCGATTTTGCCTTTGGTACCCAGTCTCGATGCTTTGTCTACCGTGTACTGTTGTACTTCCATTTCTGTCTGTTCTGTTATTTTATTTGTTCTTTCTTTTTTTTTTTTTTTTGGGGGGGGGGGGGGGGTGGGTTTTTCGTGTCTGAGGTTGAGACTTAAGTTGCATGTTAAAGCTATCATCTCTTTTCATTTGATATCATCTTGAAGTTTTGTGGGTTGCATCTGATGGCTTTTTGTTACAGAATGGATTAAGGAATACCATGAGAAAAGACCAGGCTTCAAGACATTGGAACAGAGGATTGATGATTTTATTGTTGCTCAAGAGGAGCAGGAAGAGCAGGTAACCCTTCTTGTGCTCTTCACCGCTGTTAATAAGAAAACATTTTTTTGGTATAGTCTCCTAGTATGTGCAAAGAGTGAGGACAAACTTCATTGTCTCAGTTTATGGAGGCAATGTGATTTCCTCAAAGTAAGGTGAAGGCACACAATTTTTTGGACCTCATGAATCGCATGTGTTGAGAAATTGGATGGTAAATTGGCAAAAGGTGCCAAATTCTTTAAATGATATTCATTCAGACGATTCATACTGCTTTCAGTAGAAATCTTTAATCAATTCCATAAAATTTAGATCCATTGGAGCATCGTAAACCATCAAACTGAAAGGCATGGTGCTTATTCCCTGGTTTGCTGTCCTTGCAGCAAGGTGGGGAGCTTTTGGTGGGCTTAAAAAAAGATGATAATCTGGGTTCAATGTTCTTATTTGTGTTTTCCCATTATTCTAGATTCTACGTGTATCAAATTTTTTTGATAAGTAACCATTAAGCATTTAAGCAAATTGGCTGCATATCCACTAGCAGTTGCCCATATGTTCTGCCTTGTGCCTTGTCTTGTGAGACAAATTTTTTTTGCCATCATATGCCTTGCATGTTCAAACATCGGTTGCTGTCAGGATGCATATAGTTTCCTCTATTGTCTCTTTGTTAGGCGTTAGTCTCTTTCGCTGACACGTCGATGTTTGGGGGATACAGGCTAGGAAAGAAAGAGAAGCAAAGATGGCAGAGGAAGGTTGGACCGTTGTTGTACATCACAAGGGCGGGAAAAAGACAACAGATCCTGGAAGTGGGGTTGCTGTGGGATCTGTAGCAGAGGCCGCTGTTCTTGATAAATTGGCCAAGAAAAAGAGCAAGGATGTGGGGCTGGATTTCTATCGATTCCAGAAGAAGGAAGCCCAGAGGAGTGGTATGTTCCCTTATGACATTGATACTTTTGAATTAATGTGTAAACTGTGCACAAGCTTATCTATTTCAAGTGCTCGTCATTCCCAGACTAGATTTATTATATTCCGTTGTCTTATGTTGGTGTTTGACTTCCTTTTCTATTGGTGTTGATTGTTATTGTCGTTGTAGTACCTTGTCTTCTTTTTATATGTACTGAACACTGCCTTCTCAAAGGTCTTTCTTGAAGTAGTGTGAAAATGGCAATATGGCATCTTTCAAATTATTCCCATCTCCAAAATCTAAGTGTCATTGTTAAAGTATATCTATAAGCAATAGCTTTGAAACCATCTTTCTTGAAGTAATTATTTAGAAGTGCTTTTTTAACCTATCAATTTAGATCTGTAATGTATTATTATTGTTGGTATTATTATACTATTATTAATTGAAAGCAATCTGGATATGATTTAGTTGAGGGAGGGGTGGAAAGCAGATTGGAGGGTTTAAGTGAATGTCCTGCTTAAAGCTGTATTTTTGCTTTGGTAATTTTGAAAGATCCTTTTGCCAACTGACTGTTCCATCCAGTTAATATTTTGAGTTTGCATATGTGATTCAAAGGATACTTATTCTCATAACATTAGAATTTGCTTCTTGCTTAAGTTATCAGTACTTAAGCCATCTTGAAACAGAAGCAGTATGCATTTGCGAGCAATTAGGTGATGTACTCCTAAAAAATGCCAGTTTAGTGATAGGTGGTTAGTATACCATGTATACATTGAGGACAGCTTATTGATTCCCAGTTGGTAAACTGCTGATGCATTCCCCTATCTAAACTAGACTGAATTGTAGAAGCTGTATTCTTTTTGAACCCTAAGTTTGATATGCTTTGACTGCCTGTGGTATGGTGAGCTGAAACACCCACACACAGAGTCAGAGAGGAGACATTTGGAACCTTGCAAATTAGCCCAAAAATAGTGAATTTCATATTCTGACAGGCTTGCTGCAGATTGGCTTCTTTACATTCACTGTGATCTTGTGATCATTTGTTTTGAACTTTGTGAGTTTGTTTCTCAAATTCATGTGTTGTGTTTTGCAGAGATTATGAAGCTGCAGAGTAAATTTGAGGAGGACAAGAAGCGGATACAACAGTTGCGAGCAGCTAGGAAGTTTAGACCTTACTGATTATGGAGAAAATTTGATTATTTTTTCCTACTTGTGCTTGTAGTTGACAAAGGACAAAACGCTGCTATCGAGCAACAAACTCTGTTTATCCATTCCTGCTTTTATTTATGTTGAAAAGGGGAGAAAATTTTGTCGTCCAGTTAGTTTAGAGCATACATTAGCTACATGTAATTCTGGTTGTCCCATAATGTGGGCCCACGGCCCTAGAGGGTTACAACCCTTCTTTGTATCAAATGTTGGCCCGTTACATAGTTGATTTGATTCTCATAGAGAACTTGCTCAGAAGTTGCTTTAAAACTGGGTTTTCCTCACAAAAAGAAAACTTGAAGCACCTTAGTCTAGAGCACCAACTTAAGTATAACAGTCAACTAGGAAGTGCGGCCGATTGTAAATTTATAGATAATTATCAAAGTTCCTCTTGTCTTAATGCAATTGTTGTCACCTAAATTATGCTTTTTTTTAAAAAACCTCATTCAACTTTACCAAATTTTATTTAGTTTTATCTATTTTAATCTAAAACTATTTAAACTTGTATAGTTAAGAAAAAGTTATCTATTTCTATTTTAACTTATCAAAATTTACCCAATTTTACTTTGACTAGCTTAATCTTACAATTTATTATGTATTCTTGGAATTTGTTTTCCAAATAATATGATAGTTCACTTGCAGATATTGGGTTGTTCACTTTCAGTAGTGTGATTGTTTGTTTGTAGATATCCTGGATGATAAAAACTTTAGATGCATCTAATATATATTGATTTTGTCGTATCAATGGAAAGAACAAAACCTGAAATCTTTGTTGTTCATTTGTTCCGCAGAGAATTTTTATTTTTATTTTTTTAAGTTTTTACTTTGAATATTTCCCTTATTTAAGCACCTCAACCTTTATGCTTATGTCGTGAAATTTGGATCTTCAGGATTTATTGGTATCCTTGTCATTTTCAGTTTACCATTGGAACTCCAGAAGATGGTTTTTTGATATCACACGATTACATGTTGGATTAGATGCCCATAGGCCTTGCGTTCTCTATATTATTTAGGGTTATTAGACTTGTTTGTTCCTTGTTCGTGGTTATTATTTAAGAATTGTTCCACCTAAGAAATGACTAAATTTTAAGTTTTCCTTGTTCGTGGTTATTGTTCAACTCCGAATGGAAGATTTGGCTACTGGGCGAGCCAAAGCAGTGTAGGGAAGTGAATTGGAGCGACTGCTTTCAGGAGCTCCGGATGGCTGCCTCTATTGGCTCACCATGGCTTGTTCTTGCCCAAAAAAAAAAAAAAAAGGTCTTATTGGCAAATCAAGGGGAAGGGTTGGGCCTACTGACTTGGGCCTGCTTAGAGGCCTGATCCAGTTTGCTTTTGACTTGGACTTCACTGTGCAATTTTTAAGTGGGCTACTTTGTAGGACGTTGACCCGCTAGACATTTAGTATTGTGGCAGTTTAGTTCTTATACTTACAAGGAATATGTCCGTGGATATTAATCTATTGGGTTATTGACTGCCAAGGATATCCCAATAGCAATTTTGACCCTAAAGTCCACTCAAGATTAAGAGGTCCCGATTTGCAATTAAACATGAGATTTAGGCTAATGACTAGACATGCCAAATATACATTTGTTAAATTTTTTTTAATTCCAATTTTAGAGTTGCTACCGGTGTAGAATTTGTTGCCCCAACAAAAAAAAAACACTCTACCTCAATCTATCCAAGGAGAAGGAGGAAAGATGGGATTCAATACAAAGAGGAAGAGGAGAGTAGAAAAAGAAGAAGAAAGAAAAAGAAGAAGAAAAAGAAAGAGAAAGAAGAAGAAAAAGAAAAAGAAGAAGAAGTAGAAGAAAGAAGATGATGAAGAAGAACTGGGTTCGTTATAGATGTAATCTCTGGATATTAATATGGTAATCCATAGTTGTTTTGTTTGTTATGGAGTACCCTTGATGAATACATCAATAAATTAATAATATGTCATTGGCAACGTTATTGGGACATAATTTAATTTGTTTGGATAATTACACATAAAATCAATAAAACACTAGTTCATAGTTGATGAAAGACGAAACACATGTTGTAGCTATATATGACACAATACCAAAACTTTCAATCCATAGAATTAGACTTGACAATTTCTGACCCGACCCGATAACCTGATCTGAACCCACCTGAAATTTCTGGGTTTTGGACACGATATTTTCAACTAAATCCGAAATACAATGAACCCGAAAATTAGCGGGTCGAATCCGATCCGAACCCGTCCGAAATTTTTGGCTTTTTAACACGATTTTTTCAACTAAATCCGAAATACACCGAACACGAAAATTAGCGGGTCGAACCCGACCCGCTCGTTTGACCCAAAAAATTAACTTTTTAAGTTCAACTTTATTAAAATTTGCAACTTTCCATTGAAATTTTTAACTATTAAACTATAATCGCAACTCATTCATTTGTTATTTCTCTAATTTAAGTTAAAATAGTCACAATAATCTACCGTTACTAGAAGATAGTCATATTTTATTATGTATATTATACAAAAAATACACCGATCGTATTTACCCGAACCCGAAATACACTCGACCCTTATTTACTCGAACCCAATATATATACGGCCGACCTGAAACCCACCCGCTCGATCGAATTGACAGGCCTACATAGAATAAAACACTCTAAAAAAATTTAATACATAATAACCCACGACAATGCACTGAGTACATCCATGGTTAGTAATATGTGTTAACCATGGATACTATTATAAAAATCCATGACAACACCCATGTGTACTGGTGAACACATATTATTAACCGTGGATAACACATATAATAATAATGGTTATCCATGGTTAATAATATTTGCTATCCATGAATACTATTATAGAAGTACACATGAGTGTTGTCATGAATTTCTATAAACGAAGGAGATGACAGAGATGGTGGTGCGAAAACTGGTAGGGCAGGCGCTGGGGTTTTCCATTGATGGGAGGTGGCTAAGGGTGGCGGTGGGTGGCCATCGACAGTTTTCACGATGGTGGGGTGAGCGAAGATGGTTGGTGTTGGTGGTTAGCGTAAAACAGAGAGGGGGAGGAAGAGATAGATATTGAGAGAGAGAGAGAGAGGGGGGAGGGGGGGGAGGAGAGGTTGTGTGGTGGCTAGCAGTGGTGCCGACGGGGTGCGACAAATTTCCGGTGGTGGTAGTCGGCGTTGTAGTGTTGTCAGATGACGGGGGTGGTGGTGGTGGTCATTGGCTGAGAAACGAGAGGGAGGGGAAAGGTGATCGGGGTTGGTAAAACGAACAAGGGTCAGGGAGCAGTTGTTATTTGCGCCGGTGCGAACCTAGTGGAGACGAGAAGCTGAGAGGTAGCGTTGGCGTCGGTGGTGGCACGACACAGAGGGGGTTGGGAAGTGGTGGTTGATAGAGGGGTTGCGTTGGGGTGGTTTTGTGAAACCGAAAAGGGGGGTCGAGGAAGGTGAGTAGAGAGAAGAGAGAAAATGAGGGGCGTGTGGGCGCAACTAAGGGAAAGAGATGGAGAAATTTAGGGTTAAATCCTTAGGGTTAGGTTTCTATAATATGGTATTTATACTAATAAAAAATATAAAAAGAATAGGTAAAATTATAAAAATTTGAATGAAAAGAGGGAAATAATTTTAGAAATATTTATGTTTTCAAACTCTCAAAATAATTATTACATAAGCTAAAAATTGACCCACTTCAAATAATAAAGTTAGATATTAGTTAGTCACAGAAAATTTCTATTACATCCCTGTTAGTCCCTCAATGGTCCTATGAGCTCACGTGTTAACAAATAAAATTTCACAGAATAAGCGGGATTAAAATGAAAAGTCTTCACATAATTTTTTCAATTTCTCATTGGACTCTTTCAGGCCTTTGTTGGTTTCTTTTAGTGACCTAATCTCGTTTAAATGCTTGGTCTTCCGTCCAGCAAACTTTAAAAGGGGCATTTTCCCAAGTACTTTTTAGGATAAGTGAGGGGATCATCAAATGTTACCTCCCTTGATTCATCCTCGTCACTGTCTTGGTAGTCATCATTGGCTACATCAACTTCCTCTATGTCGCTGGTGTCTTTTCTCATGATGCAATGACTAGTAGTCTCCTCATCATCACTCCAAGTAGCCATCAGGGACATGTGATTTCCCTTTTCTTTGTTCTTTCTGTGGTAGGGACAATCCTTGATAAAGTGATCTGGGTCACCACAAAAAAAAAAAAAAAAACAAGAGAATGAGTTAGTTCTATTATTTGATGAGTCATTACCTCTTTGGTTGATTCGTTTGGATGAATGTCCTCTGGAGGTATGAATTTTCTCGCACGATTTCTTGAGTTCCTTGGCCATCAAGGCCAGGAACCGGTCCTTATCATTGTCGTTAAGACCATAGATGTCCTTACGGGCTACTTCTTCCTTTACATTTTGCTCTTCTTGGAGACGCATTTCTTAAGCAAGAAGCTTTCCAATGAGGTCATCTAATTGGAGAGTTTCCACATCGTGAACTTCCTCAATTACAGTGACCTTTGATTCCCATTTCTTTCTTGGAAGACATCTGAGGACCTTGTGAACTTTTTCTTCATTGGAGTAGGTTTTCCCCAAGGAATTGAGATTATTGACTATGACAGTGAATTGTTTGTACATGTCCTTGACGGATTCTCCATTCTTCATTTTGAAGGATTCATAATGCTTGACATAATTCTCAAGCCTTATTTTTTGAACTTGGCTCGTTCCTTCATATGTGGTCACTAAGGTATCCCACACTTGTT
The DNA here is from genome assembly GCA_029582165.1 of Portulaca oleracea. NCBI lineage: Eukaryota > Viridiplantae > Streptophyta > Magnoliopsida > Caryophyllales > Portulacaceae > Portulaca > Portulaca oleracea. Next base: position 14,041,644 of record CM055888.1, on the reverse strand, counting down.
TAGTTGTATCACAACTAGAGACAAATTCAAACTCATTAGAATCAAGTCTACAATAAAGGATATGTAAAGCTTTAACATTTTTATCCGCCTTTTCTGCTTCTCTGGCAGTATATTTGAATCTATCTTTGGGTTTCGTGACTTCTCTTTCTGTGATCATGGGGACAAAGTCTCCATTCTCAATTTTATCCCAAAGGTCATAGTCTTGATCCATGATGAATGTCTTCATACGCTTCTTCCAGTGTGCAAAGTTTGATCCTCTGAATAATGGGGGACTGTTTAAGCAACGTCCTTGCCTTATATCACGATCTTCGATCCTAGCCATGTTCTTTTCCACAGAGCAGTTAGTCTCTTTTTGGGTGGACCTGTTCTAATACCAGTTGAAAGAACCCTAGAGGGGGGGAGGGGGTTGAATAGGGTTATGATTTTTTTTGCACAAATACTCACTGGTAAAGGACGTTAGGGTCTTAATCTTTTCAGATTAAGATTCAACTTTAGATAAACCAAAGTAGACTGAAATAAAGGACAATAAAAAGATAACTGAATAACCTCCTTTATTTCGTTGGAACTGAATACAGTCTGAATATGAAATTACATCGAACAGAGTGCCTTGCAGTGGGCACTTCGAAAAATGGTTTCTGGGTAAACACACACCAAACACTGTTTTGGTGCAAACACTATTTGAACCTAAGTCCGTCTAGGATTCGATTACACTCAATCACAAATCTCACACAAAGCTTATTCTCACAACACAAAGAAGAAAACTTTAAAACAAGAAAAACACTCTCTACTTTTCTCACACCCGATTACTTCCGTGGAATCGTTGATCTTCTTCAATCTTGAAGTCTTCTATTTATAAGTGCATTGAATCAGCACCATAGAGACGTTGGGATTGTTTTCTTCCCGATTCTTTCCTTCTTCGTGATTTGCCTTGCCTTCCAATTTTCTTGCGATCTACTTTCCATCTTGCGAGATTTCCGGAAATTTGCAATCTTATCTTCTTTCCAAATTCTTGATCAATCGTTTCCTACAAATAAAATAGTTACAATCAATTAGTCTGGTTAGAAAAGGATAGAGAAAACGGATATCAATCTTTCCAGAAAAACTTCCCTGTTTTGATTTGCTCTTTTGACTTTCGCGTCAGAACTTCACGCGTGAGGTAAATGACCTTGAGATGCTGTGGGTAGACGCCCTTGAGGTGCTATGAGTTAATGTCCTTCTGCCTTTCTTGTTCTCGTCCAATCTTCTATCTTTCTTGATTCTTTCGTCTATTTTGTCTTTCATTAAAACCCCGTTTGAGGTCCTTGGCAGACTAGAGACGAAGGTCCTTGACCATAGACCCAACACGATCCAATCGGTCGGTCAAGACTAGGATCGGAAAAAGTTTGGTACAGTTGGTCTAGTCTTGGACCAAACTTATTTTGGTCCAGGACAATCACTAACTTTGGTGCTTGGTCTATTTGGTCCAATCCTATTTTGTCCAATCCAACAAGATCGATGTTCAGCCTCTTCAGCAGTTCTAATGCAGTCTCAGGTCTTCACAAGTGAAGCCTATATCACAACCAAACGTTGCCATTTATGCGTCATTTCCTTCAAACTATCTTGAGAAAACCCCAATGATTTCTCCAACATGACAGAAGTATTTTCCTTCACATTTATGATTTTCCAACATAAAACATATCTACAATTGTATGTTGCCAATGTAGCCTGGTGATGAACTAGCTAATTGAGTCATTGATCAAATTTGACTACTTGTACAACTAAATTTTAATTTAATAATTATTTAATAATGGATGAAATCTTGATGTAATCTGACTATTTAAATTGACTATAACCATATAGCTTAAACTTCTGGTTGGGATGAGTTATTAATTTACACTGTTGTCCTAAAAGTATCTTCATTATGACCAAATTTGACCATATTAAATTCTATCGTAAAGCTTTTTTGTATTTCCCCTACCCCTCAGTCACTTATTAAATTGTCTCTTTGTCACTTATTAAACTTCTCACGTCGCTACTGTCTTCCTTTGACTAACAATTGGTCTTTCCATTTACATGGTCGAAAATAAAGAAAAAATTGATGACATAATATTTTATTAAAAATTACAACATTGGATTTTTATAATAGTGTTTTGCATTATAAATATAATAATAGTAATTTCATATAATAAATCATTGCACATTTTAAGAAATTATTGGTCAAAGTTTTTAAAATTTGACTCACACAAAGATTAAGATGACAAATAAAATGGGAATAAGTGAATAGTTTACAAAGCTATATTCGAGTAACAAAAATGTTCTTAAAATAAAAAAAATGTGTGAATCTGATCAGGGATAATAAATTATTAGTTAAAATTTATCCCAATAGATATCTGCTTTGGGAGTGTAGTAGGTCTTGAATGAGACCTTTTTATCAGACAATGTTAGGGATAATAAGAACATGTTGATTAGTGAAAATAAAACAACATGACTAATAGATATCGAGAAAAATAAAAGAGTGCAAGATAATGTGCACGCATTTTCACGTGGAAACTTAAGGGAAAAAATCACGGATGACACAAACACAAGCGAATCCAATATTTGTAGACATTACACTAAATGATCTCACCTAGAGATTTACAAAAAGAGAATGTAACAACTCACCCAAACTTGCACAAACTCACCGATTGGAATATGAGCCTACTGAAGTTCTGAATAAATACATATCCTCCCATGGAAGATGCCCCAAAAGGCCTCAACAAACAAGGTGAATGGACCCTGTATTTATAGGGAAGAACTCCCTCTAAACCTACCTTGACCAAACTCCAATTAGATTTAAAATCTAATACAATTAGATAATCTAGCATAATAAGGAAACTTAAATAATATCCTAATACAATTTGGATTTAAAAGATTGTGGGGTCAAGATATTAGTTGATTTTAAGACACTTTTCTAACAATATCCACAATGGACTAATTAAAATTAACGAAAGATCTAAAATTTCTTCATCATCAACAAACCTTTAAAAGGTAGAACTCCGATGGATAGACAAACCGCTTAACATCACAATCTTGACTCTCCTAAACTATTCACAACCCCCGTATCTGATGTTGTCAATGAACTTTTCGATACCTACAAATGAATTTTCTAAATGTAGTTATACCATAACCAAAGCTCTTATGCAAACCCTAACTCCACAAGAATTTAAACTACCAAGACTCTGATACCACTTGTTAGGTATATTATATGAGTAGATTCATCATAGCGGAAGCGAATAAGATGTTTACCAGATATCGAGAAAAATAAATTAGTACAAGATAGATGGGCATAAATTTTAATGTGGAAACCCCAAATCTGGAAAAATCATAGGCGACACAACCTCAAACGAATTCACTATTAGTAGATATTACAACGAATGATCTCACTCTAAGAACAATACACAAAGAGAGTATATCAACCCACATAAACCTTCACCAAGTTGAAATATGAAATTTCTTAATTAATACACCTCAAGGAGGTGCCTCCAAAATTGCCCTTTCAAAACAAGGTGAACGAACCCTTTATTGATAGGGAAAAACTCTCCAAACCTACCTTGACCCCACTCCAATTAGATCTAGAAAATACAATTAGGAAATCTAACATAATAAGGAAACCTAATTAATATTAACATAATTAGAAATCAAAAAATTGGTAGGTAATAAAATTAGGTGATTTTAAAACACTTTCCTAACAAAACCCAAAATTATTTTGCGATGAACTTTTTATAAATACAATAGTAACTAATATATTATTGGACGATGGATATAAATTATTATTTGATAATTATTAATCATATTTACATTGAAAAAATCATCAATGACATAATAATCATAGTAAAACCCTTAAAATATTACTTTAGGAGGAGTTGGCCTCACTATGACGATTAGGTGAGACGGTCTTTTCTAGAATTTGTATAAAATAAGAATAAGTCTTTTCATGAATTTTAGTTCATACGGGAAAATTGCTTATATTTAGATTTCCCAGACCATGTTTAAGAGTATTCCCTTGAAAATTTTTTGTTGTTGTTTGTTGTACAAAGTATTAATTTTCTATCCTTTACAACGGCAAACTATGAATAATATTTTCTACCTATCCATGCAAAATTCTATGTTTTCTACCTAAACTTACACAACTTTTCTACTTTTAAAACAACTCATTACCTATTACTACATAAACTATCAAAACATATTCAAACATATCCAACCTTATTTATTATATACTCACAAAAAAATAGGACTTAAATTGTCTATAACATCATCCATCAATCCTAAATTTAAATGTAGGGGTTTTTTGTCATTAAAATTTTAAGTTGACTAGTAGAAAGTTCAAGAGATGGTAAAGGTGAAAGTGGCAAACAACTATATATTGTATAATTCGTCTGTCATTTTTAACCCTTTATATAACTTATAAGTGTGTCCTTTCATTTTCAAAGACACCAAAAAACAGAAAAATTACTGCAAGTGCAGGGGCAGGGCACATGGTAATTATTGAGGCAAAGGAGGCAGAGGCAGCCTCTGATAATATACAGAATCCCCTTGTATTTGTGTGAGAGGTCACACCATGAAACCACTGCACTAGCCCTAGCCGATTGACCAGACTAAATTCAAAAGTATATCCTACCAGCACAAAAATAAAGTGTAACACTTCGGGTATATGGTTAAGTGTTGTTTAAAGGGATTGAAATGATTATTTATATCACCAATATGCACATTCTTTTAAAATAGCTCATCTGTTGGGAACTCTTTAGTTAAGCGTGCTTGGCTGTGAGTAATTTTAGGATGGGTGACATACTGGGAAGTTTTCCCAGGCAGCGTGTGAGCAAGGACGAATGACGCTAGAAAGACTCGTAGTGATTTGTGGGGTCAGTCAGCGATCCTTGAAACGGTTATCGGTAATGGTCCCGGCTCGGGAGGGGTCAGCGCGTTGCACAAAGATAAATGGATAAAAGAAAAACTCACTCGGATTTCTTTCTCGCCTTTAATACGAGTTTTTTTTTCGCCTTAATGCGGTTTAATAGATTTGAAGAGTTTTAGTTGAGAAGTTAGTTGGGGCCTTGCTAATTTTCTTCTTATGATGATTTAACAATGGTCAAAGTTCATATGTTTCCACCATGATAATCATTTTTTCAAGAATGAATTATTGTATTATGTAAATCTCCGCATCTTTAAAAAGTTATTATAACTCTACACAATTCAAAAAAAATTCAAAGATATCAAAATTTTCATTATTATCACTTAAAAGAATATTACAAAATAGGTCGACATTATATTTATCATTAATTTTTTAAAAATAAGAATTTATATTGACATTGTACATTTACTCTTTATTAAAATATTTTCATGGTAGATGACACATGTATTTTCATTAATAAGAGACAACACACATTCGCTAATGATTTCATCTGACTAGTTGACTCATAAAGGATAACATTTATAATTGAATAAAATAGAACAGATTAGTAAATTACTGTCTCTAAGAACACAAATTTTATAAGCACTTAATAAATTGCAAAGAAAAATAGTGCTTTTAATAAGTTGACGGAAAGATTAATGAAACAAAGAGCATACTCCCTATATATGTTTCATGGTAATTATTATTTCTAATTTTTCATGTTCTTCACTATATAAATTTAATTTTTAATTTCTAATTATATGTTTATAAAATTACTATCTCTGTCCTTAAGCAATTTCCATTAAAAATACTTACACAAAACAAATAAGTATAGGGAATTGCATAAAAATTTTAGACCTGTTCTTTAGAATTGTAAGTTGGTTTTATCTTATCATTTCCTTACCTTAGCTTACCTTATTTTACCTTATCTTACCCGAATCCTCAGAAAATATTCAAATCATTGTCATTTTATTTTATTTCCCTTTCATTTCATTTTCTTACCAACCTTACTTTACCTAACTTAATCCTATCACTCTAAAGAACAGAACCTTTCACATTACCAAAAATTCCTTTAGAAATATTCTTAGAATGTGATAAATAGTTTATTCATTAGGGATAGATTGCGTATTACAATTATTAAAACTATAACAATTAGGTAAGTTGACAAATAAAAATAGACGGAAAAGTTAAGTTATTTGACAATAAAAAGGAGAGAGGTAGTACATCAATATATTGAAAACATTTTTCATGACAAATTTAAAAGAAAATGATACTAAGATACCCTAAGTTTTGTGAAAATAAATATTATTTGGCCTCTGAATTTTTGAAAATAATTATGAGGTACCTTAAGTTTTGTAATATGAATTATTTGGCTCCTTAATATCCCGAATCTCACAGGAGGGGATTTTTTCTTCTTGTTGGTAGTGATTTTTTTTGGCGTGAAAAATTTATTATAGCTCATTTTTTTTTTTAAAAAAAAACATCAATGACTACCCTTCCTCCCTAAATCAGTCATTGCTATTCCTTTGACCTAAAATACACCTTGTCAAAAAATATCACCGGTGTAACAACATTCCAATTATAAGTGGTCAAATAATTCATATCTCAAAAACTTAAGGTATCTTAGAATTATATTCAAAAACTGTAACGCCAAATAATGTATGTAAATTGTAAAGGGTAAATAGACATATCACTGTTTGCCTCATGGAAACATTTCTGTCGTCAAAACAAGAGTAGCAGACCTACGTTGACTTGATGTACATGCACAATGAGCATGTACGCACAAATAAGCGAAATGAAATATTTTTATATGGGTAAACAATGAATGAACATACATGGTCTAAACACCATTACCCAATACCCAACTAAGAAACACAGCTAAATTTGGTTATCATGAAATATATGATGTGTATAGAATATAGCTTGAATCTATATAGTTTGGCCCCCCTTCCTACGTAAATCTAACATGGTGTAATATACATCTTCAATTATGGGGTTATTTGCATTTTGGACCCCGAAGTATATGGATATTTATTTTCTGGATCCTTGATTTTCATAATTTATTTTTGAGACCCTAAAGTTTATGGGTTGAATAAAACATGACCTTAAAGTTTGTAAGTTGAAAAAAGACCCATGTACTGTTTTTCTTTTTCTTCTCATGTTTGAATTTATCTCCCGATTAGCGCCAAACTTCAGGAGTAAGGTTAAAACTGATATTGAAACTATAATACACCTCTCTTATTCATGTCGGAACTAAAGTATTCAGGTACGTCACAGGTCTTTTTTTTTTCAAGGGAAATTGGAATCTAATAAACCAACCTTGTCATGTTGATTTTTCCAACGAACCGCCACCGAGTTTGACTCGTCGGAAAGCTGACGTGGCGGCGGTGCTCGCTTATGTGGAGGTGTTTTAGCCATTTTTTTTGCTGAGTTGGATTTAATAATCCAACTTTTTCTTTTTTTTTTTTTAAATCCACCTCAACCCCTCCCCTTTTCTCAACACTTATAAGGTAGGACCGAGTGTACCTAGCATGGTACACTCGGTATATATATGGGTAGGGTTTATATATGGTTCACATGAGATTGCAATATCTACTCATTCCTTATCACGTGGATATTATTTGATCGTACCCTTGATTAGTCAAATTTTCTCTTCTGGAGCGGCCGTTGTCTGTCACTCGTGTTCTTGCGCCGTCAATTCTGCAAATTAAGTATGGTAGAACAAACAATTGAACAAACTAATAATATCATAGTTGATGCTGAGAATTTATTGATCGAGCAATTGGAGGTGGAGGGTGAATCAAGCATGACTATAATTGAAGGAACTTCGGTGGATGGTGGAGAAGATGCAGGCGTTCACAATGAGGTTGATACCTTCAATAATGATGAAACCTTTGATGAACTCAACAATGGCGAGACCCATCAGCAAAACGTTCCTGAGTTAGGTAAACATTAACCGTTGAATTTGCAATAAGTAAACATTTGAGTGATTGAAAACTACATCAAGTATATGAAAATATACACTACATACTGGAAATTTTAACAAGAAGTTTGAATTATTCTGTTTGAATACTGCGTTAAACTTTTCGAAAAATGCAGTATATTCAAGAAAAAAATCCACTATACAGTGGAAAAAATACACATGTTGAGTTATAGAGTATGCATCAAATCTGGGAAAATCTATAGTAGATAATTGAAAGTATGCATTACATATTAGAATTTTTTATCAGCAAATATGACAAAGAAATCACTCATAGTTAGATGATAATGCGTTAAAATTGGGAAAGACTGCATTGATTAAGAGATAGTATGCAGTGCATAAAGGAAATTTCTGAAGCATGCACTCAATTTGGAAAAAACTGCGTCAAAGTTAAGAAAATCTACATTGAATAATGAGTCAAATTTAGAAAAAGGAAAAATGCATTGATTAAGGGATACTCATATATAGATAATAATGCATCATAATTGAGAAAATCTACAGTGAATAAGGAAAAGTATGCATTGTGTAATGAAACTTTTATCAACAAATATGCATGCTTATATTTGAATACTACATCCATATTGAGATAATAATGGAAAATATACATTGCATACTTTTTTTTTATTATGCTTGCCAAATTTGATGATTAGTTTGTCAATTATTTGCATGTGTAACTAATGATAAACCGATGTGCAGCCCCTTGTGCTCCGGAACCCATTTTGCCAACATATATTGAGAATGATAACGAACAACTCATCGGGGAAATAGTTAGTAGTGAGGAAGACGCCTATGATTTATATAATAACTACGCTATGAGAGTTGGTTTTAGCATTCGCAGGGGTACTGTTAGACCCAGAGCTGATAAATCCGGCATATCCATGAAAAAGTACTATTGCAACAAGGAGGGCACGAAGAATGTGAACAAAAATGTGGCATTTATAGGTAAGGAGGGCACGAAGAATGTCGATGTTCTAGGGGACTCCAATGGGTCCAGTCAATGCGCAGAAGTGTCGCATTTATAGGTAAGGTTCTTTTGTTTCGTTCACTAATTTATAAACAATTTGTACACATTACTTAAGACGATCAACTTAACTATTACATATGTTGCTAATTCCTGTACGTCGTTGTTTGTGTGGATTTGTGTAGATTTGGTCCTGGAGATATTGAATCAAGTAGATGCACAGTGCGGAAAGTGATCAGTCATTCAAGAGGAGATATTATTTTTCATACCACTTTCATATTTTTTCTGATCCGAATTTGATATTCTTACTTACACCACTTTGATATTTTTATAGATACATACATATATTGTCCAACATTTGTATTGCAAATTATGTGATTTCAATACATAAATTTTTGTTTGCTAATTTATGTAAAAGATGCACTTCGCGAATGAACTATTGCACCTACTTGTAACTTAATCAGTTGCTCATCCAATTTTAATATAACTGATTAACAATAATTAATAACTTTCTCAGAGATTAGGCTAATCCTATGCTAACCAACCTATTTAATTTGCTAATTAAGGTGGGTCTATCTTTTTAGATTCTAAATATTTATATCATTGTTATATCATCCATAAACGGGCCAAAACCCTAACTAAAAGGTACGCTAAATGTAGAACATACGGGAATTAAAATTATAGCTTTCTAATCAGAACCATCGGCAAAGAATTTTGCCCATTTAAAAAAATAATTTGAGACCTCAAAGTTACTTGCAATCAGATAAAAAAGAACCCTGTTCATAGATGCAATTAGAAAATTAAAAAAAAATATCAACTTTTCTCATCACTTATTTTTTTTTCCCTCGCACAAGTAGGTGTTTCTCTACAAAAAGATGCATCAAACAATGTTAGACGATGCACTATGTCAAAGAAAGTATGCACTATAACAAGGAAATGTTGAATTAATGTGGATGGAAACAGTGCATCAATCATATTTACAGTCACAAGAATGCCACGAGTACTCGTTTGGCCTATGAACATTGTGTGTTGCCAATGACCAATCTTCTTACAAATGACAGAAAAAGTATCCATAGAAATAGTTTAACACAATACGATCCCCTGTGGATACATCTGTTCACTATATGATCTCCATGTTGCTACTACCAGACCATGCTTTCTTGATGTGCTTTGCATGTCTCAACCACTTCAGAAGCGATTGAGTTTTCATCATTCACGATGAGTTTGTGGCAATATTCCGCCCTAAGCCTCGTCAACAACGGTTTCTTCATGAGACAAAAAAAAAAAACAAAGAAAACACCAACTAAATTGGTATAAGTTTATGCTATATTTGAACAAAAACATTGAAAAGTGAAATAGTCAACAAATGTAATAAAGGAAAGAGATGCCCACATTATATTTCTTGAAACCGATATCAAAGTTATGGGAATCGCCCATGTAAGCTTTTAGATGTCGCATAGTTGCTACTCCTGAATCTACGAGTGATCCCCCAGTTGAGATCGATGACCAATGAAGCTTTAGAACTTCGATCCGAAAATGTTCAATCGAAACAGATTTTGCCTTTGATGATCTAGGTATTTTTGCAACAAAGTATTGTGCAAAGCAACGTGTCTGTAACATTCAAAACGATGCAAGCCATAATTAGTTTGTATGCAAAACAATCTCAAATCAACGCATTATTCAAACACATTAATTCATATTTGTTGATAAAAATTCCATTATGCAATGCATACTTTCATTTATCTAATATAGATTTTCCCATATTTGATGCATATTATCCAACTCAATAAGCATATTTTTTCCACTGTATAATGCATTGTTTAATCGAATAGACTGTATTCTTTGGAAAGTTTAACGCAGTATTCAAACCTAATAATTCAGACTTCTTGTTAAAACTTCCAGCATGTAGTTTTCCAGTATGTGCAATATCACCAAATAAAGACTAGATCAACAACTCCCTTTACCTCTCTTCTTTTTTTTTTTCCTTGTTTTCTTTTAATACTAAATAAGAACTAGGTGAACTCAACCTTATCCCTGACCAAGCAATACTATAATGAATAATGATCAACTGAACTACCAAACCTCAGTTAATACATGCTTACAGTGTCATACAACTTAAAACAATAATATTGCACCATGTGAATCAAAATTTACCAGAAGTAGAATGTGATCATAGTATGCAACCTTGCCACCAATCAAATAAGACACATAATCAATAACCTCTACTTTCTTCTGCTCGAAATTGAAGCACACCGCAAAAAAGTGTCCATCGTCAAATGCGGGGAAAAAAATCTGCCCACGAAGATAAGTATGAATGTCTGTTATTTATTAGTCATTTCTGTGTACTCAGACATAACTTTGAGCCAATAAAAGTTACCAATTTGGAGTCCGCGAACACAAGCCAGTTGTTCTTTTGCACTTCGTAATCCATAGTCGACTTGAACTCCTTGTAGATCGTGTCTGAAAATTCTCCTTTGGCTGGGGCAACCGCATGATTCTGTGTCATCCATAGAAAGAAGCAAACTTTCAAGATAAGTATCAAAAAATGCATAGGTATAATGCTTAATCAACAGTTAATTGATTACTTACATATGGAGTACATGAACGAAAGAATCTCCAGCCTTGACACTATATTGGTACAAAATATGCATTGAGACAGGGATAAGATGCAGTAAAAATGTCAATTGTGTAGCACTTTGGAGCATCAAGTATTTGACATGGATAACTTATTTCCTTTGATCCCCAAGCAGCGTATAGTTCATCCCAGTATTTGCAATAATGCTCGATCTTACAATGTTCAGTGCTATATAATGAACAAATCTACAAGCACTATGCAAATCTACAAGCACTAACAGCTGCAAATGATGCATTATAATATACAAATGATGCACTTCGTCTGAGTAAACATGCACTCTAACCGGACAAACACTATATTGGTACAAAATATGCATTGAGACAGGGATAAAATGCAGTAAAAATGTCAATTGTGTAGCACTTTGGAGCATCAAGTATTTGACATGGATAACTTATTTCCTTTGATACCCAAGCAGTGTATAGTTCATCCCAGAATAAACAACAATGCAGAACAGCAACAGGCATAGCATAGTTCATCACAGGACATTCTTAGTGGAAAGGATGCATTGATACAAAGAAAAAATGCACTATGATATACAATTTTTAACACAAAATTCACTCAAGCATTTTATCGAGCACTTGGCATGCAAACTTGATACATAACTACAAAAACAATATAATTACTCACTTTCCACCCCGTGAAGTTCCGGCATCACCATCTCCATCAGTACCCGCCATAGAAGAAGAAAATCTAGAGGGGAAGTTGAGTTAGGCGGCGTAGAAATATGGGATTGTGCGGCAACAGAGGGGCTGTGCAGCAATGGAGGCAGTAGAGGGTTGTGCAGCAATGGACGCAGTAGCGACGAAGCACTGGGGCAGCACAGTACCGGATGCAGATACGGTGGGGCAGCAATAATCGTTCGTTTTTGCCGTTGAACAATGAAAAGGATGGGTGCTGGGGCTAGGGTTAAAAAGTGAAGAGTGAAAAACAAGATGGTGTTTTTAATTTTAAATCGCGTGTATATCACTCTCCCGTACTCACCTTGCTTGTATACACTCGGTTATAACTAATAATTTGCGCCCTTTTCTTTCTCTCTCTCTCCTCCCTCTCTCACACTTTTTCTCTCTCCCTCTCTCTCTCTCTCTCTCTCTATCTAACACACCCAGCAGCCCCAACCCCAGCCTCCCCCCGACCAGTCACCCCCACCCCCTTTTAAGAAAAAAGAAAAAGTTGGATTATTAAATCCAACTCAGCAAAACCTTTTTTTTTTTTTTGCTAAAACACCTCCACATAAGCGAGCACCGCCGCCACATCAGCTTTTCGACGAGTCAAACTCGGTGGCGGTTCGCTGGAAAAATCAACATGACAAGGTTGGTTCGTTGTATATTAATGTTCAAGGTTGGTTCGTTATTTCAAAGGACCCCAAAAGTTGGTTTATTAGATTCCAATTTTCAACCTACAAACTTTAAGGTCTTTTTTTATCAAATCCATAAACTTTAGGGTACCAAAAGTAAACAATGAAAACCAAGGGTCCAAAAAATAAATGTCCCTATACTTCGGGGTCCAAAATGCAAAAAACCCTTCAATTATGTTTTCCATTCAATTTAATCACTTATAACTTAACCAGTCATTTGGTCAACTACTTTTTACGATATCCATTTAACTATTAGTTTATTACTCACTCTGTTTCATATTAATCGTTATATTTGAAAATCGCGCAGTTAAATTTTAAAATATTGATCATAAATTTCTCAATATATATAATAAATTGCTATATAAAATTACCACCATTAGATTCATAACGAAAAATACTATCATAAAAGTGTAATATTGCAAGTGTTAATAACATATTATGTAAGAAATTATCAATCAAAGAGTGACATTGGAGACCGTAAAAATCAAAATTATAACAATTAATATGGGATAGAGAGAGTACTAATTTTCATAGCGAAACTAACAAATTACACAATCCGTGCGCTTTCACTTAAATATAACGTCAATTATAGTGTGAGACTACATCATGTCAAGTAAACTTATCGTGTGACAGATATAAAACGACACTTTTAACATTTTATTATGACTAATAAGTGATATTAGAATAGTTTTTCAACATGACTTTTGGAATTAGATAGTCTAACATTTGGGGGAATTTGGATACGATGAAGTGACATTTGGAATTTAGACTCGATGAACTATACTAATGAGCCGTATCGGGTTAGGATCCAAGCTTCAAAATCTGTGGCCGCCAAACCTTCCCACCCCCCTTGAGAATCACAAGCGAATCCACTTCAAGGTCGGGTGTGCAGTCCATTTTAAGGTGGACCCGGGACCTTGGAGGCATATTCGAGTCATAGTTGGGAGTGGAATCCACTACAGGTGGGATCTTGGACCACGGGGGCGGATCTACGAGTCTTCATCGGGACCTACTTTGGGCCTTTGAATGGGTTCAAAATCTTTCGGCAAGAATAAGCGAAAAGGGTCAACATGGGATGTTGAGAAGGGCGTTCCTTCACTCTTTCAATCATAATTCCTTCAATACAACTCCGATGAACCTCATATTTTGGGAGCTTAAAGAACACATCGAGAGCTTTCCATTGATACCTTATGAGCCTAAAATAGAGTCCGGATGAAGAAGTTATGCGAGTTTGAAGTCGGCAGAAAACTGCCCAGAAAGGTCGTGCCCGCAACGGTTTCCGTAGCGGCCGCGAAGACACTGGGAGGAAGAATTGAGAATTGGCTAGAACGTCGTGACACCCGCGATGACCAGGGTCACGCTCGCGAGACCTGGTGCCCAAAAACTTCGCGCCCGTGACGTCCCAGGTCGCGCCCGTGACGTCCCAGGTCGCGCCCGCGACGCCCTGTCTTCTCACTTTCGCCCGCTCGATCGCCAGGAGCGTCGCGTCCGAGATGACCCCGTCACGCCCGTGACGACCTAATTTTTGTGAATTTTTTCGGCTTAAACGGCTACGTTTAATGCCCTAATTACCTTGTACAAATACACTTTCACTGTTTTTGAAGGCAGACTTTGATAGACTTTGATGATTATTGCCAATGAAAAGTTAGAGTGCTCTCTAAACTTCCCTTCAAACCTTATTTTTACTTTATCCAATTGATTATTGGTGGTGTTAGCAAGTTATTCGTTTGTTGATTGGTGGTGGATTACCTTTAACTAATGATGGTGGGGTGTTAGGCCTTTGGTGGTGGAATTTCTTTTATCCAAGGCCATATTCAAGCATCTTGGTGTTCAAGCTTTGTGTGATTGAATGATGTGAGTCCTTCTTCTCTATTATTGCTCATGGTTCAAGATTATTGACAATATCTCAAGCATGGATGGTTGATTTACATCATCTATCTACTCTATTGGCATGGATAAGCAAGGGACTTCTCCATTATTGTCAATCTAAACTTCCCTACTCAAGCTATTTGATTTTCCCCACGTCGATACACTCCAAATAAACATGCTATTAGATTGAATGAGTGTTTACCGATTTCAACTCGTTAAGTGACATGACAAACGTGATTACTTACATAAACTACTTTAAAGGTGAAAAACAAAGAAAAACAATTTGATGACCACCGCAAGTAGCTTTTTCGACGAGTTGAAATCAATGATAGTTAATTCAATCTAATATTATGTTTAGTATAGTTATCGAGTCCAAATTCTAAAGGGCGGTTCCTTATATCCAAATTGCCACAAAGGTCAGATTATTCAATTCCAAAATTCTTTTTGATACGAGTATGTCTAGTAATTTATCAAGGAGTAACTTTTATTGCAGTTATCCCAAATAAATTATTAGTCATTACTCACCCATACATTTATAAAAGGTCAACCATTTAATTAGCACTAAACTATCTTAAAATGTCAAAGCAACACTGTATACTTTTTTTTTTTGTTATTTTTACAACTGAACTATATATCTTAAGAAGTAAAAAAAAAAACATTTTGTAAATTTTTAATCGATTGGAGAGGTTATTTGCATTATGTCTGTATTTTTAATATAATGTTCCATTAGTACAACTAGTCTTAAACTCATGCGATGCACGGTGTATGATAAATAGTTATTTTGATAAAAAAGAAAGCTAAACTATATATAAATGGGGATATAAATTAGAACAAAATGAAATATTAATGGTATTATCAAATGAAAATGTAACTTAACAAAATTGTTTAGATAAAATATATATACAAAATCAAGAAACACATGAGACCAACAATTCAATCAAGACAACAACGATGGGACCAAAATCGCGATTAAATTTATATTCAAACTAATGAGTAATAATCTAGTAAATGACAACAATAAATTTATCATACACTGTGCATCGCATAGGTTTAAGACTCGGACTCAACACACTCATCTCTAGCTATCCTACTCGATGTGGAAGCCAAAGCATCATTCATAACTATAAACCGTTCAACATCTGACTCGAACTCAACACAGTTTGAGGTACTAGGTTTGGTGCGATTATCCTTACTACCCTGCTTCTGGTCTCTCTGCTTTATCCAAAAATCACTTTCTATATGGCGCTTCTTACCACAGCAATTATAGGAATCCTAGTCTTTGAATAGTGTTTAGACTTCCCTCTAGACCGTTTCCCCTGCGGTCATTGCCCGTTCCCCTTACAAACAAGGCCTCACTACCCTGGTCATCACCCTCAGTATCAAATTTCTCCTTAGACAATAAACTAGCCTTTACTTCACTAAGGTTAAGGACACCACGATTCCCATACAACATGATCTCCTTAAATTGTTTATGTGACACAAGTAGGGACAAGATTAAATGTAAAGTTTTATCCTTATCAGCGTGTTTCACATCCATTGATTCTAACTCAGTAATAATAGAATCAAATTCACTAAGATGTGCTTGCATTGAAGTACCTGTAGGCATTCATAGCCTGTAGAGTTTCTCATTCATCTGGTACTTGTTGGTAAGACTCATGACATATACAACTCTTCCAGTTTGGTCCAAAGCTTCTGAGGTTCCTCGATATGCATAACCTCTCTCTGAATATACTCTGCCAAACACAATGAATCCCTGCCAAAGCCTTATCATCCAGCTTCTTCCATTCTCTGGCATTCAGGTTACCCTGGATCTCCTTCTGGAGCATTTTGAAGTTTTCACCGCTCATTGTTGCATTAGGCTTCGACTCTTCGTGTTAGGATACACGATCACACCCCATAACCCGTGCTGAATCAGGACCACCTTCATTTACAGTCTCCACATTGTGAAACTCCTCATCCCATCGAATTTTGGAATCTCTCACTTTATGATTGAAGCCATCTCCACCTTGCTCTGACACCACTTGTTAGGAAATTCAGAGAAAATAATTGCAAGGTTATAGCGGAAGTGAAAATGAGATGATGGAAATTACGAAAAAATCTAGGAACAAAAAATTAAGCGACAAAACAAACACAAGGTATACGTGGGAAATGGAAGAACTCGGAGGAAAACTCACATACGGTGACAGCCAGAAAATAATCCACCATGAGAAGGGAGGAGTACAACTCGATAACTATCACAGGGTGTGATACGATCAACAATGGAGATTGCAGTACAATCTCTCAAACTCTCAACTCACAATCTCTCTCGGGATACCACTGGAAAAATATTGGTGAAACTGTATCTCTCTCAATATTTCCTTTCTGATCTAATCGATGAATAAAGTGCAGAAAACTGAACCCTATTTATAGGGTCTCTGGGAGAAAAAGAATTAGGTTAAATAACATAACCCACGTCACTAGGAAAATTTCATGTCGCATACGTAACTTGTAGAGGTAAGGCGCGGGTGGTGGCGATGGAGACGCACTGGCGTATGCTCCCACGTGGCTAGCGCCTCATAAGCGTCTCCGGTGTACGCTTTGCTATAGCCTCTGTTTGAGGCGCGGGTCGCGGGCTATTAGGCGCGGGCAACGTCCCTTTGATTCGGACTCAGCGCGGGTAGCGCTCCCAACCTCTTCCTCTCTGTCCGAGGCGCGCTTGGCGTGTTCTCTGGCGTGGGTAGCGCCTCACTTCTCCCGTGTTTGGACCTCGAGGATACAATGGGCCACACAAACCCAACAAAGAGAGACCGACACTTTTTTGGCAGTTCAAGCATTACATCGCATAATTCGGGCAAGCCTAGGATACAACCTTAATCATAATCTCTTTGCCCGCTCTAGACAGATGTCGTTCTTTCCATCCTTTGGATTTTTTCTGGACTCGATCAAATATGGTAGCAAACACCACTTTCTTTGATCTTCCAACATAGTTGGGAGACCAAGGTATCGATCATGATTATCAACGACCTTAAAACTTAACCTCTCTTGGAGCCTTCGTTTCAGTTGATCGCTTACATTTTGGCCAAAACACACTTGCAATGTTTCAACATTTATCAATTGGTCGGATGCCCTCTTGTAAGTGCTTAGTATATCCAGCACTTGATCTGCTTCCTCCTCAATTGCGCGCACGAATACCAACCTGTCATCCACAAAGAAGAGATGACTAACCACAAGAGCTGAATTTGCAATCCACAAACCATGAATGAGTTTTTTCTTCTCCCTACTCCTTATCACATCCGACAATCCCTCTGTACAAATTAAGAACAGATAAGGGGAGATTGGGTCTCCTTGGCGGAGACCCCTTCTTGGATTTATCACATCAATAGGTAAGCCATTAAGGAGACAGTTATAAGACACAGTTGTTATGCATCTCATAACTAGTTTTACAAAACAAGTATCAAACGCCAACGCCAATATCATGTCATGAACAAACTTCCATTCAACCCGGTCATATGCTTTGCTCATGTCAAGTTTGAGAGCCATATATCCCCGCTTAATATCATGTCATGAATGCCAGCATCATGTCATGAACACCAGGACAATATTAGTGATTTGTCACCCCGGGACAAAGGTTGATTGCGACTCGTGAATGACTCCCGGAAAGCATGTCACCCTGGGACAAAGGTTGATTGCGACTCGCTAATGGACATGCCACATCCATACCCCCACCGCTCCGTTACCCCTTCTTTAAAATTGCTCTTCCTTGTCCACACCTTCTCGAATCTACACGCTATTTATCGATCACGATTAAGGAAAAAAATTCATACGGTTAGAGAAGTGTAATATTTGTCTAATTTCTTTTAAGTTGGATTAGAAAACTACAAACTTGGTGTCCTTAGAATCAAGAAAAACTTATTAAATTGTTTATCAAGCGTGTTTAGGTAGAGATTTTCAACCCATTTAATTAAATGGGTTAACTCGGTAAACCCGTTTAATTAAATGAGTTAGGTTCAGGTCATGATTTTGGACACAAAACAACACCTACCTAAGCCATTTAATTAGGCAAGTAAGATGGGTCGTCTTATTAATCGATAATTGTTAACTTATTAAATTGTTTATCAATAAACTTAGGCGAAAATTATTGTCATTACTATTAGAAATGTATTTAATACTTGCAATTTTAACTTGAATTTATATTTGGTTATGATTTAAAGGTTTCTCCTTATATACACTACTAAAAATATATGTATTACCGACCACTTTTTCCAATCAATTTAAAATGGTTGGAAAAAACCAAACCATTTAGCAACTATTTCATATTTTTCTAATTTTTCAAATATTTTTATACTTTTAAATGGAAAAAATGGTTGGAAATTCCAATCATTTTTGTTAAAATGATGAGAAATTTTTCCTACCAATCATTTTCCTACTGTTCGAAAATGGTTGGGAAAACGGTTGGTAATCCGACCATTTTTCCAACCATTTTCAAATAATAGGAAAAAGGGTGGTAGGAAAAATTTCCCACCATTTTAGCAAAAGTTGTTGAAATTTCCAACCATTTTTCTCACATAAAATTTGAAAAATAGTTGAAAATTTTAAAAAATATAAAATAATTGCTAAAACGGTTGGTTTTTGCCACTATTTTAAATTGGTTGAAAAAAGGGGTTGGTAATACAAATACTTTTAGTAGTGATATTACTCAAATTATATTTATCACCCAAATTGTTGAAGCTTAATATGTTATTATTTTGATTCTATAATGATTTTTTTTTTTTTGCATAAATAGGTTAATGGGTAAATGAGTAACATCATTCGAACAAGTTTAATCAAATGGACAAACATGTCAAAATAAGGTCATCCCATTTAAAATTTAAATAATAAATGATTTCAACTTTTAATGTGTTTCCTGTTCTTTGGATTGCAGAAAATGAAGTTTGGATGAATTAGATTGGATTGGATACTTTTTTGGGAAATTATGTTTTTAAGAGGAAAAGTTCTTGGGATTTGGGGAATTGTATAAGATTTGGATTGGATTGGATTAGACTGGATTGGATTGGAAAAAGTTACCAATCCAAAAAACAGACGGGTTAGCTAACTCCGTTTAAGTTTGACAAGATTACAAACGTGCCCGGCCTAGCCTGTTAACGAGCTCTTGGTGTCCTGTTCGAATAGTTACAATTACAAAGTATCCGGTCTACAGTAACAAATAAGATTCTTAGTTTATGACTTTCCCTATCAATAGATATGATTGTATATCTTCATGTAATAAGCATTTGAAGTGCGACTTTTGAGAGAGATATAAAACAGAAACAATTACAAGTGGACAAATTTGGGGTCAAGTTTAGAGAGGGTAAAATACTCCGACTGCCTTCTTGGAGGTTACATTGTCTAGGT
This sequence comes from Portulaca oleracea, assembly GCA_029582165.1. Taxonomy (NCBI): domain Eukaryota; kingdom Viridiplantae; phylum Streptophyta; class Magnoliopsida; order Caryophyllales; family Portulacaceae; genus Portulaca; species Portulaca oleracea. The sequence goes on along the minus strand of CM055888.1, from coordinate 14,021,569 downwards.
GATTTAGATCGATGTGAAGCCATATGCTATGTATGACTTAACACTGATCTCATTTAAAACTTGTTTTCTTCACTTTATGATAAATATTTACTATTAATATTTTATTATTCATCACCATTCATTACCTTCATTATTCATCAACATTCATCACCCTTCATGGATAAATATAGGCCAATTAATAATTTTATGTTTATTAAAGAACAAATTTATGTCTTATAATTATTATTTAACTTTAACTGCCTTAAAAGAATCATAACTATAATTATTCATAATATTTAATATAATAATAAAAATACTCATGATCTTTTCTAGAATTTTACAGCATAAACTCCTTCATACCCAAATTTTAAAGTAAAACATCCTTCCATTAAAAAGATGAATAAATTATACCTGATATTTGTGGTAATAATTTTTACACACCCGACATTTGTGAAATAATTTTCACCTTACCTGACATTAAGTGTTCGTAAATTTAAATCTCCTAAGATATTTTATAATTGATTTTTGTTAAATTTTCCGGCGTAACATTCAAAAGATAAATATGAATTGACTTTTTTACCCTTGATATTAATTCATATGACTTTCAATTAAATATATTGACGTTTTTACCCTTAATATTAATTCATATGGCATTAACATGAGAGTGTTGAAGAGGAGGAGTGTGAGAGAAATTGATTGTTGGTATTTTCTATTTGGAGTTTTGACACACCTTTTTCCATACAAAACAATGAAAGGGTAATTTAAGTTATTTCTTCTCAATATTATGGGCAACATTGTACATTCACATAATCATATAGGGGCATTATTGTATTTTTCTCATTTCCGATGAAGAATAACCGGATTTTGCCATTAAAATTCACTTTCACTTAATGTCAGGTAAGATGAAATTTATTTCACAAATGTCGGGTGTGCAAAAATTATTACCACAAATATCAGGTAAGGTAAATGTAATTTACTCTTATAAAGACAATAGCATGAAAAAAAAGAAAAAGAAAAAGGCTAGTAATGTATAGAGAGTGGTAAATGCTCGTCTTTTACCCCTTACTTTTAGGAATCCAACCTCTCACTATCAACTAGGAAACACTACTCCCTATATCAGCTTCTCCATCTCCAGCCCATGAGCTACCCAAACTACACACAAACTGATCAGAATAAATATATGTGGGAAAGCAGGAGGAGCAACCAGCAGGAGTTGCCGCCGCTGGTGGGGGAGGAGGACCCAGCGGCGGCCGACTCAGGGCGTTACAGCCGGCGGTCCATAGAGACTCTGGTGGTGGTGCTCGCCGTCATTGTAATCGTGGCTGTGCTTGCCGGCGTTATAGCCAGGCTCTGCGGCGGCCGAAACCATGACAATACTGAAGGTTGCATTGAAAGAACCTGCCGGAGCTGCATTGACGGCGGACTTCCTCCTCCGTCCGAGCAACCAAAGCCTGCTGCTCAGGAACAAACCAAGTGACTGCTCAACATGAGATTAACACCATTATAATTAGCTACTCTACTCATTTAGCGGTTAATTGCCTCTCTGTTTCTCAGCTTTTCCTAGCCCTCAATTAATGACTCTTGTCACTTTCACCCTCTTGCTTTAACTGCTTCATTTTTGTTTATTTTTCTTTTTATTATTCGTAGTATTATAGTCAGGAATATAGTTCATGTAAGTTGGAGTATGGCCTTATGGGAGGTGTTCTCAACAGGAAATGGTGTTTAAATTGTGGGCATATTGTATATGTACCGGGTGCAGTTTGGCTATTAAATTTTGGATTTTTTGGCTCTAAATCATCCAAAATTAGAGGCAAATTATTGAGAATAATTTAAAGTTACTTTTTAGTTGGTAATCCGTCGACCTTTTGAAATACGGAGTACTTGGTTCTGACTAAGGCCTGTAAATTTCATGGGTTAATTGGGGTAAGTAAATAATTACCGTAAATTACCGAAAGTTACTAAAAATTACCAAAAGTTACCAAAATTTATGAAAATTACCAAAATTACCGAAAATCACATGACACGTGTAAAATAGGTTTTTTTTCATTTTTTCCTTTTATTTCAAAAACACAAATTTACCCATATAAATTTACCCAAAGTTACCATAAGTTACCAAAAATTACCAAAAGTTACCAAATATTACCAAAATTCATCATTTACCTTATCTCAAGATACCTATGAAATTTACAGGCCCTAAACCATAACGCCCCATTCTTTTATACGGGGTACACCGTGCGGTACCGTAAATTACCGCAACTCACCACAATCCACCACAACTTACCATTTACCTTTTTAATAAATTTCAAAAAATGTTGCATAAATTTATTATTTCCACCACAACTTACCACAACTAACCGCAACTTACCACAGTCTATCACACCGCAACTTACCGAACCGCAGCGGTACCGTATAAAAAAACAGGGTCTAACTAAATTTCTACATCGAAAAGTTGACTTAGCACTCTTAAAAAGTTCAAAGATGCAATAAGTTAATATCTGGTTTAGTCAGTTTAGATTATTTTGAGTCAACTTTGACCTTTTCAATGGTGTTAAGTCAGCTTTACAATGTCGGAATTCAAATTTAATTTAGTCAGAGTAAATAAGTTAAAAATTTGGTACATTTTCATCCAAAAAGATAGTTTAAATTATTTAGATCCAAAAAACCCTTACAAAATTTTTGAGGTAACTTTTAGTTTATGTTGGACATTGGTAGCTTTTTGAACATGGTTAAAAAGTTACATGAGGTACTTGATAAATAACTTTCCATATTAATTTTTGGATCGAAAATGATAAACATCTTGACACAAGATACTCTTAAACATCTTGACACAAGATGACTCTTGCATTTCTTCTAAATCACTAATAAAATGAAATATAAGTGTATTTAAATCATTCTAAATGTATGTTTCATTATTTTCAGGGTTACTACAACTTATAAACAATTTTAAAATAATTACTTAGTTATATTTATTTCATAAATATAAAACTATGTATAAAATGTAGATTTTCTACTATGATTGATAAAATTAGGCTATTATTATATTTTTTCATCTAGTTAATAAGTATTATATTATTATAATTGATAAATATATATAATTATTAAAGAAAATATTAATAAAAGTTACAAAAATGTAAAATATGAACAATTCAAGATGGTTAAGAACCATCTTGAGTCAACATAGTTATCATATGTTACTCCCTCTGTTTGTTTTTATCAGTCGCCTTGGAAATTGTGCCAAAAACTTTGACCGTTAATATTTTATTTTGTATAATGATTCATCATACGAAATTGATGTCATTAGATTCGTAATAAAAAATATTATTAAAAAAGTATAATATTATATTTTTTTGCAAAATATTTATATTAGAAATTATTGATTAAAAATTGGCACTGAAAATCGTAAATGACAGATAAAAAAAACGGAGGGAGTAATTTTTCAAAAATTATTTGAAGAAGCTTTTTGAAGTAGTTCTCACAATCAACTATTTTACCAAATATCTTTCTTATAATCCGTTAACTCAAACAATTAAAGTTAAACAACTGATATAAACATCTACCGGTTATTAACTAACAGCTAAACACTACCAGCTACTCATATTCATTATGAGTGTGTTTGGTAGGGGGAAAAACATCCAAATTTTATAGTGTTTGGTACAAAAAAAGTTTATAAAATCATTTCCAAAGAAAATTATTTTCCTCTAAAAGAAGGAAATTGACTTTCTTTGTTCAACCTAAAAAAATCATTTTCGACCCCATTGATTGTTGGATTGATTTTCACTACTAATTTTAACTGAAATTTGAGGCCGAAATTTAACATTAACGGTTTTGCTCAAAATTTTGTAATACGATAAAATTGATTAAAAAAACTTTAAATATAAATTTTTAGCTCAAAATATTTTTATTTGATAACATTTATCACGATATATATCAGATCAGAAGTTTTTGCCGCCAAAACTAACTGAAATTTTTAAAAATTTAGACTGAACTGTTTGAATCGAAACTTTATGATTTGATATTATGTACTAAAGAAAAGCTCAAATTTAAATTTTGAGCTCCAAATATTTTTATTTGTAACATATATGACCACTTTTGTCGATATTTTTTTGCGGTTAAATATGACTAGAATTTAAAAGCAAAATTCAATTTTCTCAGTTTATCACGAAACTTTACAATACGATAGAAATGATTAAAAAAAGCTCAAATATGAATTTTGAGCTCCAAATACTTTCATTTGTAACATATATCGCCACTTTTGTCGACATTTTTTTGCGGTTAAATATGACTGAAACTTAAAAGCAAAATTCAATTTTATCGATTTGTCACGAAACTTTACAATACGATAGAAATGATTAAGAAAAGCTCAAATATGAATTTTGAGCTCCAAATATTTTCATTTGTAACATATATCACTACTTATATCGACATATATGATCATTTTTCGAAAATAATTTGTCTCCTACCAAACAAGGAAAAATTTGGCATGAAAAACCATTTTCTTTGAAAAATAATTTCCTCAAAAATCATTTTTCTCTCAAACAAACACACCTTATAATTTTTTCAATTATTTAAAGTCAGAAATGATGATCAGTACAATAACATAATTCAGAGAAAAGAAAACAACAATCGTGGATAGAAAGTGAATAACACAGAACATCTTCCAACAACAGAGGTGCCCACACAGACCCCTAAAGCTCCGTAGATATCATTCACAACATGGAAAACGACTGCATATATGTCATTTATTTGGATCAAATTATAGTTATTTCAATATCGTAAATAACTATTATAATTTAAGACACATTATTCTGATGATCTTTTTTTGAACATTGTTTGTCCTTTTATATACTAGTTTTATCTTTTTCATTATATTAGACATTAAATTATTCTGATGAGTTTTTGTGTGAATATTGACTCACATTACTATAACATAGATTTTGAAGCACTTCATCAATTGTAAGGAAAGGATGTGGGATCATGGATGTATGGGTTCACCAAAATGGATAAAGTTGGGAATGATGGTTATTGTGAGAAGTTAGAGTTAGCCTCTTTGATGATAAGCTTTGTGAGAATAGACTGAGATGGTTTGGTCATGTATATAGGAGGAGCACGGAGACTCCCGTGCGAAGATGTGAAAAGACTACGTTTCCGTTGCATCGTTGGGGTCAGTGGTAGGCCTTGGAAGTGAATAAAGTAGGTTACTAGATCCGATTTGAAGCACATGGGCCTAATGAAGGATGACACGCTAGATAAGGACGTTTGATGGGTTAGGATTAAGGTCGTCGAGTGAGAGGATGTGAGGTAGCTAGTAGGACACCTTGTTTTCTCTTTGCTTTGTATTTTTTGTGGAGTTGTGGTCTCTATGTGTTTGTCTTTATCTGTGTTTACCAGGCCAGTCTAAAGGTTTAGTTGTATTACTCAGTCAAAGAGCACACATATAAATTACAATTATAATATATAATTACAATAATATTTAATTTTTTTAATATTTTAAATTTTATTTTATTTTTAATATGTAATTAAATTATTGTGAAGAAAAGGTAAAAAATATTTAATCTCATATAAATTTCCAACCAATTTCAAATGGTAGGAAAAAAGATGGTAGGAAAAATTTTCAACCATTTTAGTAAAATTTTTCCCACTAAAATTGTTGAAATATAAAATGGTTGCTAAAATGGTTGGTTTTTCTAATCATTTTAAATTAGTTAGAAAAAAGTTGTTGGTAATACACATATTTTTAATTGTGTTATGATATATCTTTTACTCAACATTAGGTTAATTACCCAAGTTTGGAAATAAATTAGTAGCAAGTCAACAATCAATCCTCTCAAATTTCACCATTTAAGTACAAGTTTTCTATTTTGTTATTTCTTGTAGCCATGTAAGTTACAATAGGCGGACAGGGTAGAGCTCGGCGAAGTGTTTAATGAATACTACCGATGAGCTAAACAATATGCTCATGATACTGCATATATTGAACTTGTAACAAAACATAACTTAAGTAGCCATTCTTCTAGCGGCCAACCTCATACAGATACATCATACAAGAATACCATAGCTAGAAACATGCAGCTAGATTCCTATCAGTACACTGACAAACCATACTAAATTTATACACACTGACCAAACTTATGTGCTTAAAACTGCTTTATTTATACATATACAAATGATAAATTCAGCCATACCAAAGCCTAGGGCTCCTCTAGCAATTTATTCCACACTGCTCAACGTCCGGCCCTGTGACCCGGGTTGTAAACGGGTCAATCCTAACCCACAGCAGTGAGAAGATGGAGGCTAGCAGTATAGACCAGACGACGACAATAGTTGGGGTTCGGTTCTGGCGGCCCATGAGACCCTTGAGGAATGGATATAAATGAATGATGACCCAAAAGGCGAAGAAGAGCTTCCCAAAGAGCGGCCCCCACGACTGGTAACCGCTGTTGATGGCATAGGAAATCCCGGCAACGACACCAACGAGGTTGATCACGAGAAGGGTGGTTGGCGGGATGAGCAGGGTTGTCCACTTGAACATGTACAGCTCAGCAAAATCCCCGTCTTCATCGGATGCCTTGGAAGTGACGGTGAAGTTGGTGTCGATCCCAGCAAGGACCTTGAGCAGACCTTGGAAGACGGCAAACAGATGGGCTGAAACTCCTCCAATGACCCAAAACTGCTCGTTTCTCCACCATTCGTCGATCCCTACTCCACTCCATCGCATTTCCAGGATACCCGTTGCAAAGATGGAAATAAAGAGGGATATGAACCAGATGCTGGCCAGGTTACTAATCTGCAATGCGAAAGACAGACAAGTTTTGTGTCATGAACAAGCACAAGTAACTAACATGAGTTCAACATGTAGGAAGCTCACTGAAATCAATTTAAATCCAGCAGAAAACCTGAGGAAAGTGGGAGGAAATATGATACGTTATTAGGTTTAATAAGAAAGGAGGATTGAAGAGAATGTGAAATGAGGGACTGACAGCGATGGAGAGACTTTCTGTACCAAATTAATGAAAGAAGACAAAAGTTCATCTAATTTTCCAGGTTCTTGATCATAGACCCTCAAATTAGAGTCTAAACAGGCAGCCCGGTGCACAAAGCATCCCGCAAGCAAGGGTCAGGGGAAGTAGCATGCAATTAATTCCTTTTTCAAATGTAAGGGTTTATGTAAGGACCCTTTCTCCTTCTGTCTCCTATGGCAAAAAACAAAACAAATACTAAAAAATAAAAATGAAAGGGTCCTTTCTTAAATCCGTACAAGTATACAACTTATCTTCACCTAACACCATTCCTAGGGAGGGCATTTGGCTCAAATTACGACTCATGCCTGTTGGTGGGTTTCAAGGTCTCAGCTTGGCTTGGTAATAAGACGTGGGAGGCTGTTAATATTAATTAAAGAAAATGGCATAAATGTAACGTAACTGTTCTTTGATAATTTCATACCTGCGGAATAATGAACTTTCCAGTTAGAAGGCAGACAGCCGGCAATGTACAGTATGCAAGTAGTGGAATGGATGTGACCGGGTATATAGTGGTGTTGATATAAGCAAACCTCTCGAGCCATTTCAAGCGTCCACCATAACCGTACCATATGGGGCAGTGACGACTGAACAGAATCTCAATAGAACCCAAAGCCCATCGAAGCACTTGGTTCAAACGGTCAGACAAGTTAATTGGAGCAGATCCCTTGAAAGCTGGGCGCTTTGGCATGCAGTAAATTGACCGCCATCCACGAGCATGCATCTTGAATCCTGTAAGAATATCTTCCGTAACAGAACCATAAATCCACCCAATCTGCATAAAGGGAGCCCAAAACAACAATTGTTAGCTTGTTGGGTTTTTAAATTCTATAGACCCTATAAACCGTAAGCCAGAAAGGATGTAGAATTTGAACCCTAAAAACCGCAAACCCTAAATGGTCAGGGTGAAGAACTTGAACCCCGAACCCTAAACCCTAGAACCCCCACCCTAGAAACTGCAAACAGTAAACCCTAAACCCTAGAATTTGGAAACTTTTCGACAAAGACAATGGTTATCTCACTTATGGTTCTCTCTTCTTAAACATAAAAGGTAACTGCTGGGACTACGAAACATACTTCAGTTCCCCATTCTGTTTTGTCCTCATAGCCACAGCTGATAACATGAATTGCTTCTTTCAGGAGGTTGTCAGGGGTTGCAGATGGTGGAACACCGCCATTTTCCATCAGCGTAGAAGCTACAAATACTTCTGACTGACCAAATCTTTTCTCCAGGCTCATCTAAGACATCAGTGTCTTCTCCTCATCAAATCCAGCACCTATTCAGCACATTCAGAAGCACAAGCAGTTGATTTTCCAACTGAAAAGAGGTTGTATAAGGAAAAAAGGAATGAAAGATTTAGCCTTGAACCAGCAAGCCGTATCAAGAGCAATGAAGACTTTTCACACCTTCAACTCCTTCCTCAATATCTTCCAGGTTGAAAATAGGCACAGTCGGGTCAACGTGTTTACTTGATTTCTTCTTGGAGTCTTTCTTGCTTGATTTCTTCTTTCGGGAACCACCAAAACATGAAGAGAAGACGCCCTTTTTCTTCTGCTTGGGCTTCAGAGGAGGCTCATAGCCATACAAAGCCGTTCTGTTGAAGACACATCCAGTACCGACATAAACAGGTCCTTGGACACCATCTAAACCTCTCAAGTTTATCTAAATTTCAAACAAATAGTGTCAGAAAAAGAACGGTCTGAAAAAGTAAAACCGGAAAAAGAGGCTGTTCTAGCTCATGGGGACTCACATCGAAGAAGACAGTGTTACGGTTAGCATATCGATCGTTCCTATCAATTCCATCAAATCTCTGTGGAAATTGAACATAGCAAACATACTTCCCGAGGTTTGGATCCATCATAAAGCACATAGCTTCCCTCAAAGCCTTGCTGTTGTTTATATAGTGATCACAATCAAGATTCAATAGGAAAGGCCCGTTAGTGAGGACAGCTGACACACGAACCTGCAACAAGGTTAATGCATATAATAAGGTCACACACCCCAGGAAGAGAAAGAAGATAATGCTAAAGTTGAAACCAATGACTACATACTAGAGCATTCATTGCACCAGCCTTCTTGTGATGCTGAAACCCAGGACGTTTCTCACGAGATACATAAACCAAACGAGGGAGCTCATTTCCATCAGTGTCAAGCCCTCCATTCTGGCCAAGGAAGACCTGAACACAACAAGATCAATGCTGATAAGAAACCGGTATGGGTGAAAGAGGAACCATATTTTGCTCTTCATCGTTTAGTAAACAGAAACCAATTATTTACTGTAGTGCATTGCAAATGTCAGATCAGACCATATACACAGACCTGGATCATTCCTGGATGGTCCCGAGTGTTGTTGCCTGGCCAAGGTGTCCCATCCTGCATGACCCATCCTTCCTCTGGAACCTTTTGTGCCTTTGCAACTAGCCCATTGACACGAATTTTGTACTCTTCATACTCTCTCTGCAAAGGGAGGAGAATCATACTAGGGCATCAGATACGACAACCAAACGAAAACAACATAAAAGTGAAAGAAATGGTGATTCGCTCCCTCACCTTCATAGCTCTGCGGTCTTTCACAAATGAAGGATGAACCTTATCTTTTAAGTAGTCAATCTTCTGAGTGAAATACCATTCTGGAGCTCGTGGCTCAATAGCATACTTTTTGCAGAAAGGGACCCATTTTCTTGCAAATTCTGCTGTTTCAGAGAGAGCTTCAAATGTCAGCATTGCAGCTCCATCATCAGATACGTAGCAGGACACCTTGTCAACAGGGTAGTCAACTGCCAAAATGGACAACACTGTGTTGGCAGTGACAAGCGGAGGCTCCTTTAAGGGATCCACTGTACTGACAAAGATGTCAACAGCAGCTAGCTGGGATGGCTCTCCCTCACGATCATACCTGCACAAACAAGTAAACCAATCATAAGGCCTCGATCTATGCCAGGAAACTACACTTTGAAGTATACTACAAGGCAGAAGTCGGTGTTTGTACCTGAGAGCCAGCCTGTCGAGATATGTTTCACGATTGATGGGGAGCCATTTGGGGAACTGATCCAGAATCCATGATATTGCAAACCATATCTCACAAATGACAGATATTAGCCACAATGGATAAGCATTGGTAACTGGATTTGTCAAACGGTAGTGCAGGAATAAACCAAGAACAACCAGCCGCAGAACAATGACCATCCTATAAGGATTAATCCGGGACGAAGGAATAGGAACCTTCCTTGATAGAGGTTGACGTGTCTCATCATTTCTGCATCCAAAGGATAGAACCAGTAAAGATGCTATATTAAACATTAGATGGATAATGGTGTCTACTATCAGATATCTAAAAGAAGGCTTAAAATCATTGTTTTCTAATGACAATCTCCATGTAAAGCTCATAGTTCCCTTTTAGTAGAAGGTTTAATGCAAAACCAAAGGTAAAACTGCGAGGCATGATGTGCAAATATCCAACTTAAGTAAACAGGTTTAGAGGTAACTTGAGCCCCCTTCATCAGCCAACAGTCTAATAATTCCTACGGTGGCTTCAGAATGTTTCTCCCAACCACTTATAATTAAGCACATTTCTTTGAAGGATTGCATCTAGTTACGAGTATGTTCCCCAAAATAGAATGTGAACCAGGAAAGATTAGTATATGATATAAGTCCCTCCAAACACTTACAGTAAAGAATCATCCATAGCCACATCAGTACTTGCATCAATATCACCAACAAAACGTCCTTCAGAAGGTGCATGACCGACACTTGGAGGACCCGTGCTTTTCTCTTGCTTCATCTTCCAGCCATCAATCCTCTCTTTCCATGCTACATTCCCAAACCCAGGTGAAGCAAATTCCCTTGAGATTCTAATATTGGCTGCAAACAAAAAAGAAGATCACATAACAACAAACTAAGATACACTTAGCAGAATAGTGAAGCCATTCATTTTGCTGTACACAAGAAAACATAGCAATTTGATCATTACCTCCACTAGCCCCAGGTGAGGGCATTGAAAACCGCTCAGGAGATGCAGCGGACAAGTCCCCAGAAATCTACAGTACAATCAGAGAATATTTCATCAGAAGGCTGTTCATTCCAAAAAGGAAAACAGAAATCCAACAATGAGAGAAGGCATATACCGTGCGTCCGCTATTAATCCTAGGGATATGGCCAATGGGTGCCTCTTTGCCATAGGTAGGGGGCCCAAGCTCTCCTGATGATTGTCCATGGTTCATATGCCAACCAAGCATTCTTTCAGGCGGCTTCTCCTTTGGGATCTGGCTCCCTGATGGCTCATTGATGTCACTTACCACATCATCAACATCAGAGTCTTCCACCTTGTCCCCATGAACTGCAGGACTTCCTGAAAGCAAACAACCAAATATTGATCGCTTTCTCGCACTTTTCTGTGCCTATTATGGACTGAAGTAAAATGCCTCATTGAATCTCCCCTGCTTCTTTTCCATGGAGTAGTCGGTAGTAAACGATATCTAAATCTAGGGTCACTTGGAACTAGTCTCTCTAAATTGCAAAATTTTGAGGTAGGACTGCTACATCCAACCCCTCCATACATACTTCAGAGTATTGGTTTTGGTTAAGTTTTCTCGCAAACCAATATGAATGACAATAAACTCAACAAACCTCTGTGCCTCTTGTATCTGGTTTTGCATTGAGGGCAACACTGGTTCCCATCTTTCCTCTCATACTCATAACAAGGGCGACAAACAGGGAATGAACAAACATCACAGGCTACAAACAGCTCTCCATCTGCATTTGCACTGATTTTGTCACTGCAGATTTGGCAGACATGTTCGCTTTGTTTCGTGAGCTTCCCCTGAAAGAGCACTGAAGGTTAATAATACTTTGATACAAAAAAGGGGTTTGATTACCCAAAAATGAACTGGCATTGTTCAAGAAACATGCAGCCTAGATCGCGGTACCAAATTAGAGTAAATGATACTAGTAGTATTAGCCCAAGGTATAATTTACTGAATAAATCACAGGGAACACACCTATGAATTCACCAAAATCGTTAAATTGCTGATATCAAACTCTCAATTGATGCTTAAAACTGATGATACAGTCCCATGACACCTAAAACCTAAAGACTCTAACTTCTACATTCACAGATAACAATGAAGAATCTCCCAAACTACTCATTTTGATTGAAGCTCAGAACTTTGTCCCTTCTGTTTCTTCCTTCCTTTTTCCAATTCATCAATTTGGTGTTCACAAAATCGTTAAATTGCGGATATCATACTCTCAATCGATGCATGCAAACCCATACTAACACACCCATGCAAGTAAAGATTCCACCTTTACTGATAACACTGAATGCAGAATCAAAACTTACACAATCAGACCAAAATCTAGACCTATAATCGAACAGCAAAGAAGAAAAGGTAAGAAATACGAACCCCAGTTGGAGCGCTCTCCATGATCTTATCAGTTACAAACCTCAAGACCTAATCAATCACCCAAAGAAAAAAACTGACACTTTCAAGAGCATCGAAAATAAAATCCCAAACAATCCCAGAACAAATTTGAGAAATGGGGGCTTAGAATCAACAAATGGGTAACGAAAAATGATCAAAAAGAGATAGAAAATGAAAATGGGGAAGGGAATGCGGCTGAAATTCGAGCCAGAAGAGAGAGAAGAAAGGATAAAGGAGAGAGAAATAAAGAGGGAAAGAGAATTAGATAAATGGAGTTTGGTATGTGAGTGTCAGTGGCTAAGTAATAGTGATGAAATCTAATTAAAAATCACACCGACAACATCGTAAACATTCATCATCATCCAAGCTCCAGATAGTGAGAGATTCAGGATCAACGGCTGAGGTGGGTTTGCTTAGGGGGCCAGGGGAGTCCTGTTGCTGCAACAACTACAACGGCTCCATTATTAGCGGTATTAATGTATTATTATTACTGCATTTGTTTTTGGGTTTTGGGTTATTTTCTGGACTGTTCTGTGGGTTTACGCTTGCAGAATTTTTGGGTTAGAAAAGCCAGCTGTACTTCCTCTGTACACAGCTTTTGTTCTCGACAAAGAAAGAATGTGTCTCACAATTGGATATTTCTGGATTTTATGGTGCTCTAAGGCCCTGTCAAATTCATGGGTAAAAAACAGTTGGGTAAAAGTTTAATTTTGGTAAATTTTAGTAATTTTTGGTAAATTTTGATAATTTGACAAATTGATGCCAATATGTCAAAATTAAATTTTTTTATTTTTTTAAGTTTGGTAATTTTTGGTAATTTTTGGTAAATTTTGGTAAAATTAGATAAAAACTGGTAAATTTGGGTAAATTGTATTTACCCATAAATTTGACAGGGCCTAAATGTTAATATTTTGTCGTCCCACCGAGGATACTGTAGGGGATAAAAATTTATGCACAAATTATAAATTGTTATATAAGAACAGAGCCGTCAAATAAATTTGGGAAATTATCTAATCATGCGCATCAATGGAGCGTTTGGTTATAAATGTTTTTTGGGGAAATTTGTTGATCTTTTCAAGTTAGACCAATTTTTTCTATATTTGGTTACAAAATAGAATGTGAGTTTTTAGTGGGTCCAAATTTTTTTCAAGATTTATGAGAAACACAGGAGTTAAGAAAAAAAAATTTTACAGGAAAATGAAATTTTTTATAATGTAGTTTCCTAAGATACCCTTAAAAATTACTATCTCCAACTCTTATTTAAGTGTAAAAAAAACTAATTTTAAAAATCTAAGGTACTTAGGAAATTGGGTAAAAGAGTTGGACTTGGACAAACATGTCCTTTTACTTTGTAGGAATAAAGGAAAATATTTTAAAAGGTAAAATAAATCTCATTTATTAATTAAGGCTAATACGGGTATTTTAATAATTGAAATTATAAATTTGACAAATAAAAAGGGACAAGGTAGTTAGGAAATTTGACATTTATTTAGAGACGAAAATACTACCTCCGTCCCAATTTCTCTGTCACTCCAACTACTTTTACAAAACCAATACACCTTGGAATTGGGGTGAAAAGTTTAAACCTTACCCAAATTGCCCTATATTTATTGATGTAATAGTTGTTGGAATTGTAAAAAATGATAAATAAAAGTTATTAATTAGGGGCAAAAATGGAATTACAATTGTTAAAATTATAAAAGTGACAAACAAATTGAGACAAAAAAGTAGTTATTTTGACAGACATTTTGGGACGGAAGTAGTAGTAATTTACTAGTACTTAGACCATACATATTGTTGAAAATATTGCCGAGGTTATATTTAAAAGAATAATGTAAAATAAAAAAAATAATTTTCTTATTTAAAAGAATAAAAAAAAAGAATAGTGCATATGAAAAAAAGGAAAAACAAAAAGGGCCATCAATGCAAACATATACATTAATGTACACATTAATATTACATGATTTTTTTAAAAGAATTAAATAAATCAGTTATAGGTTTCCCAAAATGCCCTCATTAAAATCCACATATTTCGATCCTCACCCTTTGTACCCAGAAATATATATATATATATATATATATGATAAATTTAATAAACAATGGCAATTTGATGTTTAAATAAATTTTCTCCCATATTTTCAGAATGTAGCCCAGACATGGTAATATATTCGTTTCCAGGAAAAATTTTCCCAGAGATAAAAAAAAAAAGAAAAGAAAACTTTCCTAGAGAAAAATTTCACATGAAACATTTTCATGGAAAGAACCAAACACACCACAAATTAAAATTTTGGTGGATTCATTTAGCTAAACTTAAGTAAAATGATTTCTAAATTAATCATATACTATTTTTTTGATGTCTCGGGCTCTCAGCTACTCATATATTATCACATGGTGTTAATGATACAGAAAATAATATTTATCTAATTCATGAGTAAATTCGCTCTAAATATGACTCATTCCTCTGAGTTTCCAAGATTATTTGCTATATAATGCCTTAAAAAAGACATGATTTTTAAAATAGGGTGGTTTGAGGAGGGTACATGGAAATGAGTTTTATATGACATGGATGAGAGAATTAGATGAGGTGGAGATGCGAGATAAAAAGGAGTTGGAAGATAGATTCATATCGATGGCTCCTTCAAAGGAGGATCAATAACAAGTTTTGTGGAAGGGATCTAACAAT
Organism: Portulaca oleracea; assembly: GCA_029582165.1. Classification (NCBI taxonomy): domain Eukaryota; kingdom Viridiplantae; phylum Streptophyta; class Magnoliopsida; order Caryophyllales; family Portulacaceae; genus Portulaca; species Portulaca oleracea. Next base: position 14,006,470 of record CM055888.1, on the reverse strand, counting down.
TTCAACGTGAGATCTGTAGTGAAAGAGGCCAAGCAGATTGAGTTACAAGGTGTTTAAATAGATTTTCCGGTGGGTACATTATGGAAAAAGATAGCCCCACCAAGAGTTGAACTATTTTTATGCATAGCATTGTTGGAGAGGTTGAATACTAGAGCATTGCTAACTTATAAGGCCATGATAACAATAGATTTAGATGTGTGCTATATCTACAATAACTAGTCAGAGAGCTTGGATCATGTCTTGATGGGATGCCACAAAGTTTGGCCAATTTAAGTACAAATTATGCAAGATTTAAGGCACCATCTATTCCAAGCAGTAAGCTATAAGCTGTTTTATGAAGCTTGGATGGTGGAGAACGATACATGCCTCATCACCCCTCATTCCCGGGTTGAGATTCTTGAGCCTAGACTCAAGGAGGAAGCTTTACTCAAGGCGATCTCACATGACATCTGGGCCTTGGCCACGTTCATTACTCAGTTCGGGTTAGATGTTCTCGGGGTTCTTTTGGCCATTAGAGCACTTGGGGTGTTCCCGAGGTCCCTAAGGGATCGTCACACCCTCGATTTGCCAATAAGGAGTCGAGTTTGACATAAGAAAGGAAGAAGATCAAAAGGGAAGGAAGAAAAACAACACGACCGTGCTCATCAACTTCATGATCATGCCCTTTGCAAAGAATAGGGACTGGCTAGTTTCAGCTAGGACACGAGCTTGTCCCTGAGTGTCACGATCGTAACCTACCCTCCTAAGAGGAGGGCATGACCATGTCACATTTTGGGTCACAATCGTGCTCCTGTCGACTTTAGCCCGTCATTTCGGGCCTAGAGAGATCCTAATGGATTTTTTTGTTAAAAATCATGGCGTATTTCTGTTGGTCAAAATAACATATTGGTGATAACTGTTGAAACGATTACTGAAGCTGCTCATATGCAGCCGCTCCTCCCCACTAGAGAGTCTTAGCGGATTTCTGGGGGTGTATTCAAAAAAACTGCTATAACATAACTGCAGCAAAAAATTACTCGAAGGTACCCCAAAATTTGGGAAAACTATTTTTTGGTATCCTAACTTTTCAAAATTCTTCCTCAAAAAAAAATTTCAAAACTCATTTCAGGGTACCCTTACTTTTTGGGTTAGAAATTATTAGGTTCTTTTTTGGGCAAAGTGTTGAAGTTTCCGATAGATTTTACGCGGAAAGTGGATTGTGACCTTGAGTTTACTGGAATACCCTTTGGTTGTTGCAAAACCTAAATTTTATTCATTTGCTCTTACAAAGAAGAAGTCTCCCCCCTCCCCCCCCCCCCCACTTAATGTTGTTTCTCTGTCTTTTCTCTATGTCTTCTTTTCTCTCCCTCATAACAACAATAGTGGAAGACTGGAAGCCATTGAAATTAAACTTGGGGGAATGTCAGTGAAAGTTTGCGTTTTGTTAACTAACATTAGAATTTCAACAAAATTAACACTCACGAACCATTTTCGACTGCAGTGGGTGGTCGACAATGACGTTTTGTTGTTCTTCACAGTCAGCAATAATTCGACATCACAAACAAAAAAACCAAAACATTCTTTCTCAATTTGATTTTCCACTACAAAATCCTATTTGAGGAAGCAAAAGAAGCGCAACATGGAGATTGGAAGGGAAAGGAGAAGGGAATTGAGCCTCAATGGAAATGAGAAGCATCAGATAGGTGACTCTAGCTAGTTTAGTAGAAACATTTAATGCTGAGAGTAAACGCAAGCTTTTGGAAGGGCAAGAGCGTCTTTCTCTTCCAACAAGTAAGTGTATTTCGGTCAGTTAACAAAAATGATCAGACTTTAGCCGGAAAAGCACCTTATAATTACTAACCCAAAAAGTAAAGGTACCCCAAAATGAGTTTTGAAAAGTTGGGGCACCAACAAATCATTTCCCTAAATTTTGGGGTACCTCCAAGTAACTTTTTGTAACTGCAGGTCAAAGAACTACCCTTGGCCATTAAAAAATCCTAGCGAATTTCTGGGATCGAATGGGGGAAACTACCTCTTACAAGTTATAAAAGGGGATTGTTTTTCTGTTTTGAGGACGGATTTTGAGGAGGTATAGTTTGAAGGTCCTACAAACAACAATCTCAGTGAAATTCTTCTACTATTGAGCCTGGGAGTCATAGCGGATTTTTGGGTCTTGAGCCATTTTCAAAATTTCGCCAGTCGGGTTTTATACACAAGCATCATTTGAAAAATCCTAGCGGATTTTGAGGGACACACTAGTCTACTGCGAGGTCCAGATTTCATTTGGTAAATTTCGACCGTTTCATGTCAATCCTAGTTTGTAACAATGTAGTCATATTTGCCCCGCCCTCTGTAACTTGCATTTTTTTTTTTTGTTTAGATTTGACATACTTTATTCACTTGTTTACATGAATTGACAAGTAAATGTGACAATTTTCTTTCTTTCAATTCTTTTCTTTTTAACCCGGCCTAGTAAAGGCCGCTTCGGCGTGCTTCGGGGGGCGATGTAAAGGCACCCTCTTTGCATATGTACCTTTACCCCCAATCCTAACTTTAGTTCGAAGATTGTGGAGTTTATTTTAATTTATTTTGTTAGTTTTCATAAAACTAACTGGCGACTCCATGTGTATTATCATTTCGTGCATGTTGCTGGCTTTGGTATGATTGATCCTTGTTTCCAAAATTCCCATGGCCTCGACGTGGATGGTGTACCAACTTAGTACACTGCCCAGGAATCCTAGTGGATTTATGGCTAGTGGTCTAGGTTAGATTCCCCTATGGGTTATAAAACAGTCATGGGTGGTGGATAACATACCAACCATGTATACTAGTCGAAAATCCTAGCAAATTTTAAGGCATGTATGCATGATTGGGATGTTATTTCAACCTCTTGTGACTAATGCCTTTGTTCGGGATGAGCTTGGACCTTGATTCCCAATGAATCCGCTAGGATTTTATTATCCTGCAGTCTCGGTCCATTTTCGAACGGGTATGGTCCATCATAATTTTGAGGCCAAGGCTTGAGCATATTTTAGGCATTGTAATAATCCAGCGTTAACCACCCCTTAATACGTATTAATTAATATATTTAATCAAGATTAGAAATAAATAAATAATAATTAAAGTGCGTGTTCCAATTCATCTAACCAGTGTGTGTTTTGCAGGACTTGAACAGTGCAACCACCATCAAGATTAGAAAAATTCTTGTCAAGTTCCTTCTCCTGATTTAATTTATGTTTATCATGGATATTCAAATATTCTTTTACGGGTTCCGTTATTTTATTTTATCCTTTTACCTAGGATAAGTTAAAAATATTTATAAGAGTACCTGAGAGAGGTATATTTATTTGGGTTCCATACGTTTCTGGATAATTTTCTTTCGGTATAATAAGTTTTAGTAAATTGGGTTTAGGGAGGTATAACTATAAGGAGAGAAGCTAAAATTTAATAAGTTTTGTTTTTGGGCCACTAATTTAACCGGCCAGGGGGGTGGAGGAAGAAAGTATTTGGGCCTTATTGTTATATAATTACAAGGTATACTCACGTCCCTCTTTTTTTAAACACTTATCACTGTCATTCATCACTCCCTCACTCTCTCTCTTGTTCCTTTCTCCCGACCCCTGCCCTCTCACCTTCCCCTCTGCCTCACCTCTCTGCCTTGCTGCTGCAGTGCGTCCTGCCGTCGCCACCGGCCAGAGCCACCAGCCACCAGTCGCTGGCCAGCCGTCGACCGCCACCACCATCATCCTTCTTCTTCTTTTCTCCTCTCTTCTTCTCCATTTGAGTTGGTATTTGATCTCATCTTTCACACTCACTCTTTCAAATGTTAGATTATGAATATAATATGATTTTTGTGATGGTTTTTCATGTCTTACAAAGGATAATCAAGTGTTATATGAGTTCGAGTGGTGGTTGTTGAAAGTGTGAAGTAAGAGAGTGAGAATTGGGTAAGTATGTGATGAAATTGTATTTTGTTGGTTGAATGAGTGGAGACTGTGTTGTATTATGAACATGCATGATTATGGGGATGATATACTGTAAAACCCCAAAAAATTCGAAAGTGTTGACCGTTACGTTGTTAAATATTTTCTTGACTCCGTTAATTTTTGAGATTTTATTGACGATTATTGTTGCTAACACTTGAGCTCGTAGGATCGTGGAGAAACTAACAAGGGTAAAATAGTAATTTTCCTATGTTGATCGGGAGTAGGGTAATGTGGTAATTTTATGTCATTAATATTGTATGGCTTTATGTATTTTCTTTTAATTAGTTATGAATTATGTGTTTTAATTATATTATTATGTGATTATTAACAGTGTTTAGAAAATTTAATTTATTTTTCCTATTACTATTATTAGTAGCATATTTTAGTTTATTATATTTTTGTAATTATTTTATTTTTAATTGGGTCAATATATATAGTTACTATTAGGAAACCCAACCCTAAACCCTAACCCTCATCTCCTCTCCTCTTCTCTCCCTCCTCTCTCTACAACTGCCTCCCTCTGTTGCCTCTAGCCGCTTGCCGCCACCCAGCCTGACCACCGCCGCCGCCTGCATCACCGGGAAACACCGCAACCACCACCTTTCTTTCTCCCTCTCTCTTTCTCTCTCTTCCTCTTCTTCTCTGCTGCCCAGACGATAACCACCATCACCCACCTTCTCGCGCTGCCACCTGGACGACCGTCGCCGTCGTCTCCTCGACACCGGACGACCCCCACAGCCACCTTCCCCGCTTGTTGTTGTTGCCCAGAACGCGAGCATTAGGGTTGTTTTGTGGCTGCTTCTGTGTTCGACCACCACCCATCGTGACTCCAGGCTGACACCGGTGGTTCCGACGCCGCCTGCCACCGTCCGACACCGACGACCGCTGCTGCTGCCGCCAGTTGCGCCGCACAGCCAGCAAACCTTGGAGATTGTATAAAACCCTAACCCTAGTATTAGTGTATTATTGTTCTATTCATGCAAAATTTCTTTATTATTATGAGTATTGTACTACTTTCATGTAAAAATCAATTGAAATAGTTTCAAAAAAAAAAAATAAAATAAAAATCATGCTTGTAAATTCTGATCTCATTAGGTATATTGTGGTAGTTTTCATGATTTTTTTTGGTTAATGTGTGATTAATATAGTAGTGTATGCTAAATCATGTTTAAGGTTTTATGAGTGTTATGATATGCATGAACTAGGGTTTGTTTAATATGTAAACCTGATGAAGTATATTGTTTTATGCATATTGTTCATACTGTGAAGTATAGTTTATTTGTGTTTTAATCAAAGTATTAGTTTATATTAATTACTATGTTATAGTTCTTAAAAAAGAGTTTTTACAATTCTCTCTACTGGTTTTACAATTTTTATTATGTATTATGTTTATTAAAATTTCAAACTTTACGTAGTTATGTTTTTGTTATGTGACTCTTACGTGTTTATATTATTATTAAATTTCAATCGAGTTTTCTTTATGTAAAATTATGTTGTGATTACCTAAACAGTGTTCTAAAGTTCCTCTTATTGTTGTAAGTTTTATCATGTTTTATGTTTAGTAAAGTTTCAAATCTTATGTATTTATATTAGTAGTACATGGTTATATTATTATTACGTTATGATCGAGTTTCTTTATGTAAAAGGGTTGGACTTTTGGTTTATACTTGGTGGTAGTTGATCCTTGTTATCTTGTGATGTGTGGTTCAAATATGTTATTACTTGAATGATAGAAACTTTATAGTGTTCCTAGGGTGGGGTGAGGTAGAATGTAGTGAGTACTGATTTTGAGAGACGTTATTAATTATAGAATTATTCTATTTCTTGGCACAATCTAGATCGCGTCGTTTTAGTGAGCTCAAGTGTGTTCGTTAGAGGTGAAGTGAAGTGAAGTGAAGAATTCCAGGTAATGTCTATGTCTTAATTTCCACTGGGATGCACTTTACATGTTTTATGGTTATGATTATGTTTTAGAAATTTGCATTCCGAAAGGAGATTTTATGGTGAAAATTGACTGTCTGTTTTGGAAATCGAGTTATGTTCTTTGAGTAATTAAATGAGACAGTCCTTATGTGTGTGATTTGGAAATGGTTTTGGAAATTGGAATGGATTGATTGAGGCTGGAAGGTTCTGTTATTAAACTTGATTAATAATTCAAATGAGACATAAATGCGGGTTTGGGCAATGCCCCATAGACCAGGATCTGTTCCTGCAGGGAGGTTGTCAAGAGATCAAGGGATACCCTGATATGGTTGTTTGTTCAGGCAATGTCCCACAGACCAGGATCTGATCCTGCAGGGAGGTTGTCAAGAGATCAGGGATGCTTGATAAGTGCTACTTCCCTGGGGTTAGTTTTATGCACGTGTGTGAAATGGATGACCATCCGTATGTTGAGATTGTGATTGATTGAGAATGAGATTGATATTGAGATATGATTATTGTGAAGTCTTTGACTTCGAGGGCCAAATAAGCAAGGTCCGCCCACTTAATAAATATGAAAGATGGTTTGGTTGGTTGGGAAAGAAAGTTGTTATTGAAAAGATTTGACTGGTTCATTTCTCCCCCAAAAATGAATTGAAATGAATTTTAAATTGTTTTGACGGTTAGGGGTAGACATTATTGAGTTCTCCTCATGTTTTAAATGTTTTGTTTTCAGGTGAAGAGTTATGTGATGGAAACGGAAACTAGAAGTGAGGACGATAAATCGAAGTTAGAATTTCTATGAATAGAGTTTGGTTTATGTTCTAGAATTGAAGTTAGTGACGTTTAGTTTGTGTTGTTCTAGAATTTGAAGATTCTTTCATTTGTTAACTTGAATAATTAATGATTAGTTGTTAGTTTTTCCTTTCTTGCCTTGTATTCCTTCGGGGACACGACAGTAACGCCTTATTAAAAAGAAAAAAAAAATGAGTCTTCCGCTGTTAATGTTAGTAAACGTTTGACCTTGACCATTAAGTTTAGAATTAAATTTCCGGGACTTTACATATACTCACTGTGGAAGTGTGAATTTTAAGAATACTTATGATGCATGTACTTAGTTTAAGGTTATGAAGGATATGATGTTTGATGGTATATCATTAAAATTTGATGCTTGGGATGTTGAATCATGGAAAGATTATACTTTACACGTGTGGAATATGATTTTGGATGGAAGATTTCTGGATGTTTTAATTTTGGAAATTCAGTAATTATGTTTAAGGAGTGCTTTGGGAAAGGTTAGTGTAGAATAATGGAGCTTAAAGTGCATGCAAGACCAAAGATGACATATATTTCAATTCTGGTTATAATATGGAATTTTCAGTAAATATATGTAAAACCCCAAGTTTCCGGTTAGCTGCTCTGTTAGTTAGTTATAAGCTCACCCGATAGGCCTAAGTTTAAGTTTCGAGGACGAAACTTCTTTAAGTGGGGAATGATGTAAAACCCCGAAAAATTTGATTATTATTACCGTTAAAATTTCTGACGTGCGTTACTTTCCGTTGTTTATATGATATGTTATCACCCGGAGCTTTTAGGACCGCGAGTACGTTCGTTAGAATTTTTAGAGTCTTAAAAATATCAGTTTGAGACTTTCTGAGTATCGGTTAAAATTAATTGGGATCAGTTGGTAAAAACCGTTTAAAGAAAGGTGTTGTTTTAGGAAAAGATTAATTTTGGAAGGGTGTTACTAACACCTATGTTTAATTTGTACTAATTTTACCTAATTTCTTCCCCTATAAATACCCTTTTTGGATCCATACCCAATAAACAAATACCCTAAAAATCTTCTTCAGCCGCAAAGTTGTTATTTTACTCTCTCTCTCTTCCCTCTCTCTCTCTCACCTCCTTTTCTCCCTCTGCTTCACCTCGAGCCACCACCTCGCACCATCACCCACCATCATCAAACCACCACCAACCAACCTTCTTCCACCAGCTCCTCGCCGCTGACCGCCACCCCCACCTTTTTCGACCGCCACAAGCCGGCCACCGGCTGTTTCCGCCGCCAACCAACGTCACCAACCACCTCCAAAGAACCCCCTTCGTGCTTTATTTTCTGCCCAGCCGAGCACCACCACCCGACCCTACCCCGAGCCACCGCACGCTAACGCTCGTTCGATCGACCACGACGACGCCCGGCACCAACAACCACTTCGACGCCGGCCGGCGACGACCCAACTCGGTGACACCTCACCTCCGTTTTCTTCCATTTTTCTTGGGTTTTACCTGCTGCCGCTGCCTCCCGCCGCTGACACCGGGAATCGCCAGGCCGCCACCCGTCGACCACCCTAGCACCACTATCAGCTCTCTCTCACCCTCCTCTTGATCGGCGAGGCGACACGATAGTTAGCTCCGTGTGTAAGTGTTGCGAAAGAGAAGTTGTTCGTAATGTCTATGCCCTAATCCCCTTTGGATGCTCTTTACTTGTTTTATTGATTTCTATATTGATTTGAACATGCATCCCGAAGAGACTTTATCTGAAACTTGGCGTCTATTTTGTTTAAGAAGGTTATATTCTTGATTCATAAAGTATGGATAGTCCTTTGGTTTTGTATTGAAAATGTGTTGGGTTGGAATTTTGGTTTGAAAATGTTGGATTTGGAATTGTTGGTTGATCTTTGGAATGAACGAGATATAAACTTGATTAAATAATGGTTATGAGTATAATGCGGGTTGCAAGATTCTCCCAAGACCAGTGGTTACTGTGAGGAGATCACAAGAGACCAGTGATGCCCGTATTGTGGATGTGAGTTAGGCGTCGATCGAATAGGAATATTTATGCGAGTCTGTGGGACTCCGAAAGAAAGAAAAGAAAAGAAAAGAAAAGAAAAGAAACGAGTTATGCGCTGATCAGTCGAATGATGTTGTTTATGCGAGTCCGTGGGACTCCGAAAGAAAGAAAAGAAAGAAAAGAAAAGAAAAGAAAAGAAACGAGTTATGCGCTGGTCAGTCGAATGATGTTGTTTATGCGAGTCCGTGGGACTCCGAAAGAAAGAAAAGAAAGAAAAGAAAAGAAAAGAAAAGAAACGAGTTTTGCGTTGGTCAGTCGAATGATGTTGTTTATGCGAGTCCTTAGGACTCCGAATCATGTTCTGCGAGTCTTCGACTCAGGGCAATCTGAAGCCCCCGCTTTAAAATATGGAAAGCAGTAAGGTTGGAGTAAAAGATATTTTGAAATGTTTGATTTGTTTCCCTTCCTTAAAATGTGTTGAAATGAATTGTAAAATGTTTTGTTGTAGGGTAGACATTATTGAGGTTTCCCCCCTCATGTTTGTAAATGTTTTGTTTTCAGGTGAAGATCAGTTATGTGATGGGGACGGGTAATAGAAGTGAGAACGTTAGTCTTGAAGTTAGATGTTTTGAGAATGTAGCCTTGTTCATGTTTTTGGAATTGAAGTCGGTAAATGTTTAGTATGTGTTGTCTCTAAAATTCGAGTTCCTCCGTTTGTAAGTTGAAGTAATTAATGATCAGTTGTTAGTTTTCTTTTCTTGCCTTGTATCTCTTCGGAGGTACGGCAGTAGCGCCCAAGTTAATAAGAAAAAAAAAGAGTCTTTCGCTGTTAATGTTAGTCAACGTTTGACTTTGACCGTTAAGTTCAAATCTGAAATTTCGGGCCGTTACAGAATGGTATCAGAGCTCTGGGTTACGACCTGGTAGCTCCTGAGTGTCTATTAGGTTCTTAGTTAGAGCTTAGGAAGCTACGTTCGGAGTGTGAGTGTAGGTCGGCCGGGTGCATCTATTTGATTGATTCCTCATGTTATAATAATGTATGCATGCTTAATATGTGACTTGATTTATTTTACCAGTACTGAAATATGTTTTGCACGAAACTAATGTTATGGTGGTGAGCATAATATCATGACATTGATGTTAGTATGTTTTGTTGACATCGATGGGTTGAGAGGATAATAATATGTAAGTGCTTGTTTTGTTGGGAATTTGCAAGTTAAGTAAAAAATCTTTTAGCAGGACTAAGTGTCTTGGAGTTAAAGAGTGACTTACAGATCAACTGTAGTGTTGGGTAATTATAAGTGAGCCTTTTCGGATTTGTATCTATCCCTTAACGCCATCTTAACAACCAGTGAGTGTTATCCTTCCGTTTAGGCCACAAGGTCGTGTAGTTCCAAATACTCAAGTCCTTGCTTAGTTGCTTCCATTATCACTTTAGCCTTCCCTTGTGTCTTAGGTATCGTTCTCCAACAGTAGGAGTTCCCTCTTAATCCAGGTAATCGAGCTTAGCTTCTGGTCATTTTATAGGAGAAAAGTTTGGGGCTTATTGGAATGTGGAGATATCAAGTTAGTATTTCGATAGGTGGAACTATCTGCGAGGACTCCTCTTTCTCATATGGTTAACAAGGTTTCTTAAAGAGGTCATGTGACTCGAATATGTGCGGTTCTCAAATAATCTTGCAATGATGGTATAATTGTGATATTGATGATGGGAAGGAAGGACCTTTACGATTTAGTTAAAGGAATACTGAACAATTTGACATTTCTTGAGGAATTGTATGAATTGATTCCGGAATTACCGCTATGAGTTGTTATCTTGGGCCGAAATATGGACACTGTTGAGAAAGTACCAGTACTTTATGTGATCTTACACCCAGAAGACGGAAATTGATATTAGTTGGAGATACGTGAAGCTTATAATCTCTTGGGTATTAGTAGTTAGTTATCTGTGGTGTGTATTTCTAATGAAATTATTTTACAGTTAGAAGGTCGATGGGGAAGGTCGTTAAGGAAAAGTTGGGTTTAGACTTAATTATAAGTTCTTGGCTCAAAATGGGGATGTTCAAGTTGAGAAGGATTCTAAGCCACTCTTGGGAAACTATCACATGCTACCATAGTTTAAAACAACAAATTGTTCTTCATTTTAGCGTATGAACCTTTATCGTGTCAGGATTCTTGCTTATCATTTGGGAGGTGCATCTACTAGTTTCATGTTTGGTCACTGTACGAGAGCTTTCTGCTAGAGTGGAAGTAAGTGTTGTTTGATGGTGGCCTCTGTTTAAGTTTCGGGGTCGAAACTTCTTTTAAGAGGGTAATGATGTAAAACCCCAAGTTTCCGGTTAGCTGCTCTGTTAGTTAGTTATAAGCTCACCCGATAGGCCTAAGTTTAAGTTTCGAGGACGAAACTTCTTTAAGTGGGGAATGATGTAAAACCCCGAAAAATTTGATTATTATTACCGTTAAAATTTCTGACGTGCGTTACTTTCCGTTGTTTATATGATATGTTATCACCCGGAGCTTTTAGGACCGCGAGTACGTTCGTTAGAATTTTTAGAGTCTTAAAAATATCAGTTTGAGACTTTCTGAGTATCGGTTAAAATTAATTGGGATCAGTTGGTAAAAACCGTTTAAAGAAAGGTGTTGTTTTAGGAAAAGATTAATTTTGGAAGGGTGTTACTAACACCTATGTTTAATTTGTACTAATTTTACCTAATTTCTTCCCCTATAAATACCCTTTTTGGATCCATACCCAATAAACAAATACCACAAAAATCTTCTTGACCACTGAAGTTGTTATTTTACTCTCTCTCTCTTCCCTCTCTCTCTCTCACCTCCTTTTCTCCCTCTGCTTCACCTCGAGCCACCACCTCGCACCATCACCCACCATCATCAAACCACCACCAACCAACCTTCTTCCACCAGCTCCTCGCCGCTGACCGCCACCCCCACCTTTTTCGACCGCCACAAGCCGGCCACCGGCTGTTTCCGCCGCCAACCAACGTTACCAACCACCTCCAAAGAACCCCCTTCGTGCTTTATTTTCTGCCCAGCCGAGCACCACCACCCGACCCTACCCCGAGCCACCGCTCGCCGCGTTCCCGATCGACCCTGACGACGCCCAGCACCAACAACCACCACTTCGACGCCGGCGAACCCCACCGGCGACGACCCCAACTCCGGTGACACCTCACCCCTCCGTTTTCTTCCATTTTTCTTGGGTTTTACCTGCTGCCGCTGCCTCCCGCCGCTGACACCGGGAATCGCCAGGCCGCCACCCGTCGACCACCCTAGCACCACCATCAGCTCTCTCATCCTCCCTCTTCAGTCCGAGCGAGACGACGCGATAGTTAGCTCCCGTGTGTAAGTGTTGCGATAAAGAAGTTGTTCGTAATGTCTATGCCTAATCCTTTGGATGCTCTTTACTTGTTTTATTGATTTCTATATTGATTTCGGAACATGCATCCCGAAGGGGACTTTATCTGAAACTTGACCGTCTATTTTGTTTAAGAAGGTTATATTCTTGATTCATAAAGTATGGGATGATCCTTTGGTTTTTGTATTGAAAATGTGTTGGGTTGGAATTTTGGTTTGAAAATGTTGGATTTGGAATTGTTGGTTGATACTGGAATGAACTGAGATATAAACTTGATTAAATAATGGTTATGAGTATAATGCGGGTTCGGCAAGATTCTCCCAAGACCAGTGGTTACACAGTGAGGATCACAAGAGACCAGTGATGCCAGTATTGTGGATGTGAGTTAGGCGCTGATCAGTCGAATAGGAATATTTATGCGAGTCTGTGGGACTCCGAAAGAAAGAAAAGAAAGAAAAGAAAAGAAAAGAAACGAGTTATGCGCTGATCAGTCGAATGATGTTGTTTATGCGAGTCCGTGGGACTCCGAAAGAAAGAAAAGAAAGAAAAGAAAAGAAAAGAAAAGAAACGAGTTATGCGCTGGTCAGTCGAATGATGTTGTTTATGCGAGTCCGTGGGACTCCGAAAGAAAGAAAAGAAAGAAAAGAAAAGAAAAGAAAAGAAACGAGTTATGCGTTGGTCAGTCGAATGATGTTGTTTATGCGAGTCCTTAGGACTCCGAATCATGTTCTGCGAGTCTTCGACTCCAGGGGCAATACGGAAGCCCCGCCCGCTTTAAAATATGGAAACAGGTAAGGTTGACAGGTAAAAGATATTTTGAAATGTTTGATTTGTTTCCCCTTCCCTTAAAATGTGTTGAAATGAATTGTAAAATGTTTTGACTGTTAGGGGTAGACATTATTGAGGTTTCCCCCCTCATGTTTGTAAATGTTTTGTTTTCAGGTGAAGATCAGTTATGTGATGGGGACGGGTAATAGAAGTGAGAACGTTAGTCTTGAAGTTAGATGTTTTGAGAATGTAGCCTTGTTCATGTTTTTGGAATTGAAGTCGGTAAATGTTTAGTATGTGTTGTCTCTAAAATTCGAGTTCCTCCGTTTGTAAATTGAAGTAATTAATGATCAGTTGTTAGTTTTCCTTTCTTGCCTTGTATCTCTTCGGAGGTACGGCAGTAGCGCCCAAGTTAATAAGAAAAAAAAAGAGTCTTTCGCTGTTAATGTTAGTCAACGTTTGACTTTGACCGTTAAGTTCAGATCTGAAATTTCGGGGAGCTACAATATAAAATGTGTCTTTAACCCAAATTTTTACACAAACGGGTAGCTTAAGATGTTAGCTAACACCCAACTTTCGAATTTCATGATTCCGATGTGTATATCTCAAGTTATGGCCAAAACCGTAAAGAGGTGCAGTTATATACGATTTCTGAGGTTAGTCTAAAAAAGCATGTTTTACGTCTGGTGGAAGTCTTCATTGATTTAAGGGCTTGTTTGGAGAGAAAAGTGGAATGTATTGGGTGTGAAATTAGAATCCTAGGGGGTTGGGTATGGAATTAAAACCCTGAAATGAAAGTGTTTGGTGAGCAGTGGAATGGAATCAAATATATAGTTAGTATTTGTTATTATTATTATTATTATTATTATTATTATTATTATGACAATAATAAAATTTTAATAATTAATAATTATCAATTATTAGTTTTTAATTATTACATATAATAATAATATTATTACTATAAATTATAAATTATTATTTTTTATTAATTAATAATTATTATCAATGGAAAATAATTTTTAATTTTTGAAATTTTTATCAATTAGTAATTTTATTATATTAATTATTATAATTATTTATTAATTATTAATAATTATAATTATTTATTTATTATTAATAATTAGCAATTATTATTAACTAATTATAATAATTACTTATTAATTATTAATATACATGTTTATTATTAATTATTAACTATTAATTACTAATTTTCATATTATAAATTACTAATTATTATAAATTATTATTAATTAATAATATTTAATAATTAGTTATTAGTAATAATTATTAATATTTACATTTATAATAATAATTATTATTATAATTATTACTAATAAATATAATTATAATTATAATAATTATTATAATTATAATAATTATTATAATTATTATTAATTATTAATAATTATAATTAGAATTATTATAATTATTACAATAATAATTATAATTAGGATTATTATTAATTATTATAATTATTATTATAATTAATAATAATAATAATAATAATAATAATAATAATTATTATTATTATTATTATTATTATTATTATTATTATTATTATTATTGGTTTTGTTGTTGTTGTGAAAGAAAAGGGTTAACTTATTCCCCCCACATTTGGAAGGTATCTAATCCCCCTATTTGGGAGGGATAGCAAATCCCCAGGGATTGCAATCTCATTCCTAAAACTGCTCTCCAAACAGAAAAAACAGGAACTAGAACCCATTCCTATTCAATTCCATTCCTATTTTGTTCACCAAACAAGTGTTTAGACCCAATTTTGTGTCTAAATACCGCCTAAATCCTTAGGCTTTTGACTTGTTTCGTAGTTTAATTTAATAACTTTTAATGCGTCTTTGGTAATTTTGTAGATTTCGGAGTTTTTACGCAAAACGTGGTAAAAAGGGTCATTTTGCAACTATTTTGGGAATCCGAGATTTCCAAGATTTCCCGAATCTTGGTCGATTATAAGACGAAGGAATGCGGAAAGGCCGGACATGTCAAAACGCTCAGAAGATCTTTTGAAGCTGAGCTAGACCGTGGCCACGGTCATGAGGACCCCAGCCACGGTGGGTTCAAGACTTGTCCAAGGAAAGAAGATGACATATTTCAATTCTGGTTATAATATGGAATTTTCAGTAAATATATGTAAAACCCCAAGTTTCCGGTTAGCTGCTCTGTTAGTTAGTTATAAGCTCACCCGATAGGCCTAAGTTTAAGTTTCGAGGACGAAACTTCTTTAAGTGGGGAATGATGTAAAACCCCGAAAAATTTGATTATTATTACCGTTAAAATTTCTGACGTGCGTTACTTTCCGTTGTTTATATGATATGTTATCACCCGGAGCTTTTAGGACCGCGAGTACGTTCGTTAGAATTTTTAGAGTCTTAAAAATATCAGTTTGAGACTTTCTGAGTATCGGTTAAAATTAATTGGGATCAGTTGGTAAAAACCGTTTAAAGAAAGGTGTTGTTTTAGGAAAAGATTAATTTTGGAAGGGTGTTACTAACACCTATGTTTAATTTGTACTAATTTTACCTAATTTCTTCCCCTATAAATACCCTTTTTGGATCCATACCCAATAAACAAATACCCTAAAAATCTTCTTCAGCCGCAAAGTTGTTATTTTACTCTCTCTCTCTTCCCTCTCTCTCTCTCACCTCCTTTTCTCCCTCTGCTTCACCTCGAGCCACCACCTCGCACCATCACCCACCATCATCAAACCACCACCAACCAACCTTCTTCCACCAGCTCCTCGCCGCTGACCGCCACCCCCACCTTTTTCGACCGCCACAAGCCGGCCACCGGCTGTTTCCGCCGCCAACCAACGTCACCAACCACCTCCAAAGAACCCCCTTCGTGCTTTATTTTCTGCCCAGCCGAGCACCACCACCCGACCCTACCGAGCCACCGGCGCTCGCGCCAACGTTCGATCGACCACGACGCGCCCGGACCAACAACCACCACTTCGGCGGCGGCGACGACCCCGGTGACACCTCACCCCTCCGTTTTCTTCCATTTTTCTTGGGTTTTACCTGCTGCCGCTGCCTCCCGCCGCTGACACCGGGAATCGCCAGGCCGCCACCCGTCGACCACCCTAGCACCACCATCAGCTCTCTCACCCTCCCTCTTCAGTCCGAGCGAGACGACGCGATAGTTAGCTCCCGTGTGTAAGTGTTGCGATAAGAAGTTGTTCGTAATGTCTATGCCCTAATCCCCTTTGGATGCTCTTTACTTGTTTTATTGATTTCTATATTGATTTGGAACATGCATCCCGAAGAGACTTTATCTGAAACTTGACCGTCTATTTTGTTTAAGAAGGTTATATTCTTGATTCATAAAGTATGGGCTCCTTTGGTTTTTGTATTGAAAATGTGTTGGGTTGGAATTTTGGTTTGAAAATGTTGGATTTGGAATTGTTGGTTGATCTTTGGAATGAAGAGATATAAACTTGATTAAATAATGGTTATGAGTATAATGCGGGTTAGCGATTCCCAAGACCAGTGGTTACTGTGAGGAGATCACAAGAGACCAGTGATGCCAGTATTGTGGATGTGAGTTTGGCGTCGATCGAATAGGAATATTTATGCGAGTCTGGGACTCCGAAAGAAAGAAAAGAAAGAAAAGAAAAGAAAAGAAAAGAAAAGAAACGAGTTATGCGCTGATCAGTCGAATGATGTTGTTTATGCGAGTCCGTGGGACTCCGAAAGAAAGAAAAGAAAGAAAAGAAAAGAAAAGAAAAGAAACGAGTTATGCGCTGGTCAGTCGAATGATGTTGTTTATGCGAGTCCGTGGGACTCCGAAAGAAAGAAAAGAAAGAAAAGAAAAGAAAAGAAAAGAAACGAGTTTTGCGTTGGTCAGTCGAATGATGTTGTTTATGCGAGTCCTTAGGACTCCGAATCATGTTCTGCGAGTCTTCGACTCCGAGGGGCAATACGGAAGCCCCGCCCGCTTTAAAATATGGAAACAGGTAAGGTTGACGGGTAAAAGATATTTTGAAATGTTTGATTTGTTTCCCCTTCCCTTAAAATGTGTTGAAAGGAATTGTAAAATGTTTTGACTGTTAGGGGTAGACATTATTGAGGTTTCCCCCCTCATGTTTGTAAATGTTTTGTTTTCAGGTGAAGATCAGTTATGTGATGGGGACGGGTAATAGAAGTGAGAACGTTAGTCTTGAAGTTAGATGTTTTGAGAATATAGCCTTGTTCATGTTTTTGGAATTGAAGTCGGTAAATGTTTAGTATGTGTTGTCTCTAAAATTCGAGTTCCTCCGTTTGTAAATTGAAGTAATTAATGATCAGTTGTTAGTTTTCCTTTCTTGCCTTGTATCTCTTCGGAGGTACGGCAGTAGCGCCCAAGTTAATAAGAAAAAAAAAGAGTCTTTCGCTGTTAATGTTAGTCAACGTTTGACTTTGACCGTTAAGTTCAGATCTGAAATTTCGGGGAGCTACAATATAAAATGTGTCTTTAACCCAAATTTTTACACAAACGGGTAGCTTAAGATGTTAGCTAACACCCAACTTTCGAATTTCATGATTCCGATGTGTATATCTCAAGTTATGGCCAAAACCGTAAAGAGGTGCAGTTATATACGATTTCTGAGGTTAGTCTAAAAAAGCATGTTTTACGTCTGGTGGAAGTCTTCATTGATTTAAGGGCTTGTTTGGAGAGAAAAGTGGAATGTATTGGGTGTGAAATTAGAATCCTAGGGGGTTGGGTATGGAATTAAAACCCTGAAATGAAAGTGTTTGGTAAGCAGTGGAATGGAATCAAAGCTATAGTTAGTATTTGTTATTATTATTATTATTATTATTATTATTATTATTATTATTATGACAATAATAAAATTTTAATAATTAATAATTATCAATTATTAGTTTTTAATTATTACATATAATAATCATATTATTACTATAAATTATAAATTATTATTTTTTATTAATTAATAATTATTATCAATGGAAAATAATTTTTAATTTTTGAAATTTTTATCAATTAGTAATTTTATTATATTAATTATTATAATTATTTATTAATTATTAATAATTATAATTATTTATTTATTATTAATAATTAACAATTATTATTAACTAATTATAATAATTACTTATTAATTATTAATATACATGTTTATTATTAATTATTAACTATTAATTACTAATTTTCATATTACTAAATTACTAATTATTATAAATTATTATTAATTAATAATATTTAATAATTAATTATTAGTAATAATTATTAATATTTACATTTATAATAATAATTATTATTATAATTATTACTAATAAATATAATTATAATTATAATAATTATTATAATTATAATAATTATTATAATTATTATTAATTATTAATAATTATAATTAGAATTATTATAATTATTACAATAATAATTATAATTAGGATTATTATTAATTATTATAATTATTATTATAATTAAGAATAATAATAATAATTATTATTATTATTATTGTTATTATTATTATTATTATTATTATTGGTTTTGTTGTTGTTGTGAAAGAAAAGGGTTAACTTATTCCCCCCACATTTGGAAGGTATCTAATCCCCCTATTTGGGAGGGATAGCAAATCCCCAGGGATTGCAATCTCATTCCTAAAACTGCTCTCCAAACAGAAAAAACAGAAACTAGAACCCATTCCTATTCAATTCCATTCCTATTTTGTTCACCAAACAAGTGTTTAGACCCAATTTTGTGTCTAAATACCGCCTAAATCCTTAGGCTTTTGACTTGTTTCGTAGTTTAATTTAATAACTTTTAATGCGTCTTTGGTAATTTTGTAGATTTGAGTTTTACAAAGCGTGGTAAAAAGGGTCATTTTGCAACTATTTTGGGAATCCCGAGATTTCCCAAGATTTCCCGAATCTTGGTCGAGTATAAGACGAAGGAATGCGGAAAGGCCGGACATGTCAAAACGCTCAGAAGACCTTTTGAAGCCGAGCTAGACCATGGCCACGGTCATGAGGACCCCAGCCACGGTGGGTTCAAGACTTGTCCAAGGAAAGAAGATGACATATATTTCAATTCTGGTTATAATATGGAATTTTCAGTAAATATATGTAAAACCCCAAGTTTCCGGTTAGCTGCTCTGTTAGTTAGTTATACGCTCACCCGATAGGCCTAAGTTTAAGTTTCGAGGGCGAAACTTCTTTAAGTGGGGAATGATGTAAAACCCCGAAAAATTTGATTATTATTACCGTTAAAATTTACGGCGTCGTTACTTTCCGTTGTTTATATGATATGTTATCACCAGGAGCTTTTAGGACTGCGAGTACGTTCGTTAGAATTTTTAGAGTCTTAAAAATATCAGTTTGAGACTTTCTGAGTATCGGTTAAAATTAATTGGGATCAGCTGGTAAAAACCGTTTAAAGAAAGGTGTTGTTTTAGGAAAAGATTAATTTTGGAAGGGTGTTACTAACACCTATGTTTAATTTGTACTAATTTTACCTAATTTCTTCCCCTATAAATACCTTTTTTGGATCCATACCCAATAAACAAATACCCTAAAAATCTTCTTGTTCATGAAGTTGTTATTTTACTCTCTCTCTCTTCCCTCTCTCTCTCTCACCTCCTTTTCTCCCTCTGCTTCACCTCGAGCCACCACCTCGCACCATCACCCACCATCATCAAACCACCACCAACCAACCTTCTTCCACCAGCTCCTCGCCGCTGACCGCCACCCCCACCTTTTTCGACCGCCACAAGCCGGCCACCGGCTGTTTCCGCCGCCAACCAACGTTACCAACCACCTCCAAAGAACCCCCTTCGTGCTTTATTTTCGCCCGAGCACCACCACCGACCCTACCCCGAGCCACCGCGCTCGCCAACGCGTTCGATCGACCACCGACGACGCCCGGACCAACAACCACCACTTCGACGCCGGCGACCCACCGGCCCAACTCCGGTGACACCTCACCTCCGTTTTCTTCCATTTTTCTTGGTTTTACTCTGCTGCCTCCGCCGGCCACGACACCGAATCGCCAAAGCCGCCACCCGTCGACCACCCTAGCACCACCATCAGCTCTCTCATCCTCCCTCTTCAGTCCGAGCGAGACGACGCGATAGTTAGCTCCCGTGTGTAAGTGTTGCAGTAAAGAGAAGTTGTTCAGGTAATGTCTATGCCCTAATCCCCTTTGGATGCTCTTTACTTGTTTTATTGATTTCTATATTGATTTCGGAACATGCATCCCGAAGGGGACTTTATCTGAAACTTGACCGTCTATTTTGTTTAAGAAGGTTATATTCTTGATTCATAAAGTATGGACAAATCCTTTGGTTTTTGTATTGAAAATGTGTTGGGTTGGAATTTTGGTTTGAAAATGTTGGATTTGGAATTGTTGGTTGATACTGGAATGAACTGAGATATAAACCTGATTAAATAATGGTTATGAGTATAATGCGGGTTCGGCAAGATTCCCAAGACCGTGTGGTTACTGTGAGAGGCACAAGAGACCAGTGATGCCAGTATTGTGGATGTGAGTTTGGCGATCATCGAATAGGAATATTTATGCGAGTCCTGGGACTCAAAGAAAGAAAAGAAAGAAAAGAAAAGAAAAGAAAAGAAACGCGAGTTATCTTGATCGATCACGAATGATGTTGTTTATGCGAGTCAGTGGGACTCAAAGAAAGAAAAGAAAGAAAAGAAAGAAAAGAAAAGAAAGCGAGTTATGCATTTGGTCAATCGAATGATGTTTTTTATGCGAGTCTGTGGGACTCCGAAAGAAAGAAAAGAAAGAAAGAAAAGAAAAGAAAAGAAAGCGAAGTTTGCGTTGGTCGATCGAATGATGTTGTTTATGCGAGTCCTTAGGACTCGAATCATGTTCTCTGAGTCTTCGACTCAGAGGCAATACTAAGCCCCGCTTTAAAATATGGAAACAGGTAAGGTTGACGGGTAAAAGATATTTTGAAATGTTTGATTTGTTTCCCCTTCCCTTAAAATGTGTTGAAAGGAATTGTAAAATGTTTTGACTGTTAGGGGTAGACATTATTGAGGTTTCCCCCCTCATGTTTGTAAATGTTTTGTTTTCAGGTGAAGATCAGTTATGTGATGGGGACGGGTAATAGAAGTGAGAACGTTAGTCTTGAAGTTAGATGTTTTGAGAATATAGCCTTGTTCATGTTTTTGGAATTGAAGTCGGTAAATGTTTAGTATGTGTTGTCTCTAAAATTCGAGTTCCTCCGTTTGTAAATTGAAGTAATTAATGATCAGTTGTTAGTTTTCCTTTCTTGCCTTGTATCTCTTCGGAGGTACGGCAGTAGCGCCCAAGTTAATAAGAAAAAAAAAGAGTCTTTCGCTGTTAATGTTAGTCAACGTTTGACTTTGACCGTTAAGTTCAGATCTGAAATTTCGGGGAGCTACAATATAAAATGTGTCTTTAACCCAAATTTTTACACAAACGGGTAGCTTAAGATGTTAGCTAACACCCAACTTTCGAATTTCATGATTCCGATGTGTATATCTCAAGTTATGGCCAAAACCGTAAAGAGGTGCAGTTATATACGATTTCTGAGGTTAGTCTAAAAAAGCATGTTTTACGTCTGGTGGAAGTCTTCATTGATTTAAGGGCTTGTTTGGAGAGAAAAGTGGAATGTATTGGGTGTGAAATTAGAATCCTAGGGGGTTGGGTATGGAATTAAAACCCTGAAATGAAAGTGTTTGGTGAGCAGTGGAATGGAATCAAATATATAGTTAGTATTTGTTATTATTATTATTATTATTATTATTATTATTATGACAATAATAAAATTTTAATAATTAATAATTATCAATTATTAGTTTTTAATTATTACATATAATAATAATATTATTACTATAAATTATAAATTATTATTTTTTATTAATTAATAATTATTATCAATGGAAAATAATTTTTAATTTTTGAAATTTTTATCAATTAGTAATTTTATTATATTAATTATTATAATTATTTATTAATTATTAATAATTATAATTATTTATTTATTATTAATAATTAGCAATTATTATTAACTAATTATAATAATTACTTATTAATTATTAATATACATGTTTATTATTAATTATTAACTATTAATTACTAATTTTCATATTACTAAATTACTAATTATTATAAATTATTATTAATTAATAATATTTAATAATTAGTTATTAGTAATAATTATTAATATTTACATTTATAATAATAATTATTATTATAATTATTACTAATAAATATAATTATAATTATAATAATTATTATAATTATAATAATTATTATAATAATTATTAATTATTAATAATTATAATTAGAATTATTATAATTATTACAATAATAATTATAATTAGGATTATTATTAATTATTATAATTATTATTATGATTAATATTAATAATAATAATAATAATAATAATAATATTATTATTATTATTATTATTATTATTATTATTATTATTATTATTGGTTTTGTTGTTGTTGTGAAAGAAAAGGGTTAACTTATTCCCCCCACATTTGGAAGGTATCTAATCCCCCTATTTGGGAGGGATATCAAATCCCTGTGATTGCAATCTCATTCCTAAATCGCTTCTCCAAATGCAAAATCAGGAACTAGAACCCATTCCTATTCAATTCCATTCCTATTTTGTTCACCAAACAAGTGTTTAGACCCAATTTTGTGTCTAAATACCGCCTAAATCCTTAGGCTTTTGACTTGTTTCGTAGTTTAATTTAATAACTTTTAATGCGTCTTTGGTAATTTTGTAGATTTCGGAGTTTTTACGCAAAACGTGGTAAAAAGGGTCATTTTGCAACTATTTTGGGAATCCCGAGATTTCCCAAGATTTCCCGAATCTTGGTCGATTATAAGACGAAGGAATGCGGAAAGGCCGGACATGTCAAAACGCTCAGAAGATCTTTTGAAGCTGAGCTAGACCGTGGCCACGGTCATGAGGACCCCAGCCACGGTGGGTTCAAGACTTGTCCAAGGAAAGAAGATGACATATTTCAATTCTGGTTATAATATGGAATTTTCAGTAAATATATGTAAAACCCCAAGTTTCCGGTTAGCTGCTCTGTTAGTTAGTTATAAGCTCACCCGATAGGCCTAAGTTTAAGTTTCGAGGACGAAACTTCTTTAAGTGGGGAATGATGTAAAACCCCGAAAAATTTGATTATTATTACCGTTAAAATTTCTGACGTGCGTTACTTTCCGTTGTTTATATGATATGTTATCACCCGAGCTTTTAGGACCGCGAAAGACGTTCGTTAGAATTTTTAGAGTCTTAAAATATCGATTTGAGACTTTCGAGTATCGGTTAAAATTAATTGGGATCACTGGTAAAACCGCTTAAAGAAAGGTGTTGTTTTAGGAAAAGATTAATTTTGGAAGGGTGTTACTAACACCTATGTTTAATTTGTACTAATTTTACCTAATTTCTTCCCTATAAATACCTTTTTGGATCCATACCCAATAAACAAATACCCTAAAAATCTTCTTCACCGCAGTTGTTATTTTACTCTCTCTCCTCTCTCTCTCTCACCTCCTTTTCTCCTCTCGCTTCACCTCGAGCCACCACCTCGCACCATCACCCACCATCATCAAACCACCACCAACCAACCTTCTTCCACCACCCTCACGACCGCCACTCCCCACCTTTTCGACCGCCACAAGCCGCCACTGTTTCCGCCGCCAACCAACGTCACCAACCACCTCCAAAGAACCCCTTTCGTGCTTTATTTTCTGCCCAGCCGAGCACCACCACCCGACCCTACCCTGAGCCACCGCTGCTACTGCCAACGTTCCCGATCGACCCTGACGACGCCCAGCACCAACAACCACCACTTCGACGCCGGCGAACCCCACCGGCGACGACCCCAACTCCGGTGACACCTCACCCCTCCGTTTTCTTCCATTTTTCTTGGGTTTTACCTGCTGCCGCTGCCTCCCGCCGCTGACACCGGGAATCGTCGACCACCCTAGCACCACTATCAGCTCTCTCACCCTCCCTCTTCAGTCCGAGCGAGACGACGCGATAGTTAGCTCCCGTGTGTAAGTGTTGCAGTAAAGAGAAGTTGTTCAGGTAATGTCTATGCCCTAATCCCCTTTGGATGCTCTTTACTTGTTTTATTGATTTCTATATTGATTTCGGAACATGCATCCCGAAGGGGACTTTATCTGAAACTTGACCGTCTATTTTGTTTAAGAAGGTTATATTCTTGATTCATAAAGTATGGATAGTCCTTTGGTTTTTGTATTGAAAATGTGTTGGGTTGGAATTTTGGTTTGAAAATGTTGGATTTGGAATTGTTGGTTGATACTGGAATGAACTGAGATATAAACTTGATTAAATAATGGTTATGAGTATAATGCGGGTTCGGCAAGATTCCCAAGACCGTGGTTACCGTGAGGGAGATCACAAGAGACCAGGTGATGCCTGGTATTGTGGATGTGAGTTAGGCGCTGATCAGTCGAATAGGAATATTTATGCGAGTCTGTGGGACTCCGAAAGAAAGAAAAGAAAGAAAAGAAAAGAAAAGAAAAGAAAAGAAACGAGTTATGCGCTGATCAGTCGAATGATGTTGTTTATGCGAGTCCGTGGGACTCCGAAAGAAAGAAAAGAAAGAAAAGAAAAGAAAAGAAAAGAAAAGAAACGAGTTATGCGCTGGTCAGTCGAATGATGTTGTTTATGCGAGTCCGTGGGACTCCGAAAGAAAGAAAAGAAAGAAAAGAAAAGAAAAGAAAAGAAACGAGTTATGCGTTGGTCAGTCGAATGATGTTGTTTATGCGAGTCCTTAGGACTCCGAACCATGTTCTGCGAGTCTTCGACTCCGAGGGGCAATACGGAAGCCCCGCCCGCTTTAAAATATGGAAACAGGTAAGGTTGACGGGTAAAAGATATTTTGAAATGTTTGATTTGTTTCCCCTTCCCTTAAAATGTGTTGAAATGAATTGTAAAATGTTTTGACTGTTAGGGGTAGACATTATTGAGGTTTCCCCCCTCATGTTTGTAAATGTTTTGTTTTCAGGTGAAGATCAGTTATGTGATGGGGACGGGTAATAGAAGTGAGAACGTTAGTCTTGAAGTTAGATGTTTTGAGAATATAGCCTTGTTCATGTTTTTGGAATTGAAGTCGGTAAATGTTTAGTATGTGTTGTCTCTAAAATTCGAGTTCCTCCGTTTGTAAATTGAAGTAATTAATGATCAGTTGTTAGTTTTCCTTTCTTGCCTTGTATCTCTTCGGAGGTACGGCAGTAGCGCCCAAGTTAATAAGAAAAAAAAAGAGTCTTTCGCTGTTAATGTTAGTCAACGTTTGACTTTGACCGTTAAGTTCAGATCTGAAATTTCGGGGAGCTACAATATAAAATGTGTCTTTAACCCAAATTTTTACACAAACGGGTAGCTTAAGATGTTAGCTAACACCCAACTTTCGAATTTCATGATTCCGATGTGTATATCTCAAGTTATGGCCAAAACCGTAAAGAGGTGTAGTTATATACGATTTCTGAGGTTAGTCTAAAAAAGCATGTTTTACGTCTGGTGGAAGACTTCATTGATTTAAGGGCTTGTTTGGAGAGAAAAGTGGAATGTATTGGGTGTGAAATTAGAATCCTAGGGGGTTGGGTATGGAATTAAAACCCTGAAATGAAAGTGTTTGGTAAGCAGTGGAATGGAATCAAAGCTATAGTTAGTATTTGTTATTATTATTATTATTATTATTATTATTATTATTATTATTATTATGACAATAATAAAATTTTAATAATTAATAATTATCAATTATTAGTTTTTAATTATTACATATAATAATCATATTATTACTATAAATTATAAATTATTATTTTTTATTAATTAATAATTATTATCAATGGAAAATAATTTTTAATTTTTGAAATTTTTATCAATTAGTAATTTTATTATATTAATTATTATAATTATTTATTAATTATTAATAATTATAATTATTTATTTATTATTAATAATTAACAATTATTATTAACTAATTATAATAATTACTTATTAATTATTAATATACATGTTTATTATTAATTATTAACTATTAATTACTAATTTTCATATTACTAAATTACTAATTATTATAAATTATTATTAATTAATAATATTTAATAATTAATTATTAGTAATAATTATTAATATTTACATTTATAATAATAATTATTATTATAATTATTACTAATAAATATAATTATAATTATAATAATTATTATAATTATAATAATTATTATAATTATTATTAATTATTAATAATTATAATTAGAATTATTATAATTATTACAATAATAATTATAATTAGGATTATTATTAATTATTATAATTATTATTATAATTAATAATAATAATAATAATTATTATTATTATTATTATTATTATTATTATTATTATTGGTTTTGTTGTTGTTGTGAAAGAAAAGGGTTAACTTATTCCCCCCACATTTGGAAGGTATCTAATCCCCCTATTTGGGAGGGATAGCAAATCCCCAGGGATTGCAATCTCATTCCTAAAATCGCTTCTCCAAACAGAAAAAACAGGAACTAGAACCCATTCCTATTCAATTCCATTCCTATTTTGTTCACCAAACAAGTGTTTAGACCCAATTTTGTGTCTAAATACCGCCTAAATCCTTAGGCTTTTGACTTGTTTCGTAGTTTAATTTAATAACTTTTAATGCGTCTTTGGTAATTTTGTAGATTTCGGAGTTTTTACGCAAAACGTGGTAAAAAGGGTCATTTTGCAACTATTTTGGGAATCCCGAGATTTCCCAAGATTTCCCGAATCTTGGTCGAGTATAAGACGAAGGAATGCGGAAAGGCCGGACATGTCAAAACGCTCAGAAGACCTTTTGAAGCCGAGCTAGACCATGGCCACGGTCATGAGGACCCCAGCCACGGTGGGTTCAAGACTTGTCCAAGGAAAGAAGATGACATATATTTCAATTCTGGTTATAATATGGAATTTTCAGTAAATATATGTAAAACCCCAAGTTTCCGGTTAGCTGCTCTGTTAGTTAGTTATACGCTCACCCGATAGGCCTAAGTTTAAGTTTCGAGGGCGAAACTTCTTTAAGTGGGGAATGATGTAAAACCCCGAAAAATTTGATTATTATTACCGTTAAAATTTCTGACGTGCGTTACTTTCCGTTGTTTATATGATATGTTATCACCAGGAGCTTTTAGGATCATGAGTACGTCGTTAGAATTTTTAGAGTCTTAAAATATCGCTTGAGACTTTCTGAGTATCGGTTAAAATTAATTGGGATCAGCTGGTAAAAACCGTTTAAAGAAAGGTGTTGTTTTAGGAAAAGATTAATTTTGGAAGGGTGTTACTAACACCTATGTTTAATTTGTACTAATTTTACCTAATTTCTTCCCCTATAAATACCTTTTTTGGATCCATACCCAATAAACAAATACCCTAAAAATCTTCTTCAGCCGCAAAGTTGTTATTTTACTCTCTCTCTCTTCCCTCTCTCTCTCTCTCACCTCCTTTTCTCCTCTCGCTTCACCTCGAGCCACCACCTCGCACCATCACCCACCATCATCAAACCACCACCAACCAACCTTCTTCCACTCCGCCGCCACGAGCCACTCCCCACCTTTTTCGACCGCCACAAGCCGCCACCATTGTTCCGCCGCCAACCAACGTTACCAACCACCTCCAAAGAACCCCCTTCGTGCTTTATTTTCTGCCCAGCCGAGCACCACCACCCGACCCTACCCCGAGCCACCGCTGCTACTGCCAACGTTCCCGATCGACCCTGACGACGCCCAGCACCAACAACCACCACTTCGACGCCGGCGAACCCCACCGGCGACGACCCCAACTCCGGTGACACCTCACCCCTCCGTTTTCTTCCATTTTTCTTGGGTTTTACCTGCTGCCGCTGCCTCCCGCCGCTGACACCGGGAATCGCCAGGCCGCCACCCGTCGACCACCCTAGCACCACCATCAGCTCTCTCATCCTCCCTCTTCAGTCCGAGCGAGACGACGCGATAGTTAGCTCCCGTGTGTAAGTGTTGCAGTAAAGAGAAGTTGTTCAGGTAATGTCTATGCCCTAATCCCCTTTGGATGCTCTTTACTTGTTTTATTGATTTCTATATTGATTTCGGAACATGCATCCCGAAGGGGACTTTATCTGAAACTTGACCGTCTATTTTGTTTAAGAAGGTTATATTCTTGATTCATAAAGTATGGACAGTCCTTTGGTTTTTGTATTGAAAATGTGTTGGGTTGGAATTTTGGTTTGAAAATGTTGGATTTGGAATTGTTGGTTGATACTGGAATGAACTGAGATATAAACTTGATTAAATAATGGTTATGAGTATAATGCGGGTTCGCAAGATTCTCAAGACCAGTGGTTACTCCAGGGAGATCACAAGAGACCAGGTGATGCCTGGTATTGTGGATGTGAGTTAGGCGCTGATCAGTCGAATAGGAATATTTATGCGAGTCTGTGGGACTCCGAAAGAAAGAAAAGAAAGAAAAGAAAAGAAAAGAAAAGAAAAGAAAAGAAACGAAACGAGTTATGCGCTGATCAGTCGAATGATGTTGTTTATGCGAGTCCGTGGGACTCCGAAAGAAAGAAAAGAAAGAAAAGAAAAGAAAAGAAAAGAAAAGAAACGAGTTATGCGCTGGTCAGTCGAATGATGTTATTTATGCGAGTCCGTGGGACTCCGAAAGAAAGAAAAGAAAGAAAAGAAAAGAAAAGAAAAGAAACGAGTTATGCGTTGGTCAGTCGAATGATGTTGTTTATGCGAGTCCTTAGGACTCCGAATCATGTTCTGCGAGTCTTCGACTCCGAGGGGCAATACGGAAGCCCCACCCGCTTTAAAATATGGAAACAGGTAAGGTTGACGGGTAAAAGATATTTTGAAATGTTTGATTTGTTTCCCCTTCCCTTAAAATGTGTTGAAATGAATTGTAAAATGTTTTGACTGTTAGGGGTAGACATTATTGAGGTTTCCCCCCTCATGTTTGTAAATGTTTTGTTTTCAGGTGAAGATCAGTTATGTGATGGGGACGGGTAATAGAAGTGAGAACGTTAGTCTTGAAGTTAGATGTTTTGAGAATATAGCCTTGTTCATGTTTTTGGAATTGAAGTCGGTAAATGTTTAGTATGTGTTGTCTCTAAAATTCGAGTTCCTCCGTTTGTAAATTGAAGTAATTAGTGATCAGTTGTTAGTTTTCCTTTCTTGCCTTGTATCTCTTCGGAGGTACGGCAATAGCGCCCAAGTTAATAAGAAAAAAAAAGAGTCTTTCGCTGTTAATGTTAGTCAATGTTTGACTTTGACCGTTAAGTTCAGATCTGAAATTTCGGGGAGCTACAATATAAAATGTGTCTTTAACCCAAATTTTTACACAAACGGGTAGCTTAAGATGTTAGCTAACACCCAACTTTCGAATTTCATGATTCCGATGTGTATATCTCAAGTTATGGCCAAAACCGTAAAGAGGTGCAGTTATATACGATTTCTGAGGTTAGTCTAAAAAAGCATGTTTTACGTCTGGTGGAAGACTTCATTGATTTAAGGGCTTGTTTGGAGAGAAAAGTGGAATGTATTGGGTGTGAAATTAGAATCCTAGGGGGTTGGGTATGGAATTAAAACCCTGAAATGAAAGTGTTTGGTGAGCAGTGGAATGGAATCAAAGCTATAGTTAGTATTTGTTATTATTATTATTATTATTATTATTATTATTATTATTATGACAATAATAAAATTTTAATAATTAATAATTATCAATTATTAGTTTTTAATTATTACATATAATAATAATATTATTACTATAAATTATAAATTATTATTTTTTATTAATTAATAATTATTATCAATGGAAAATAATTTTTAATTTTTGAAATTTTTATCAATTAGTAATTTTATTATATTAATTATTATAATTATTTATTAATTATTAATAATTATAATTATTTATTTATTATTAATAATTAGCAATTTTTATTAACTAATTATAATAATTACTTATTAATTATTAATATACATGTTTATTATTAATTATTAACTATTAATTACTAATTTTCATATTACTAAATTACTAATTATTATAAATTATTATTAATTAATAATATTTAATAATTAATTATTAGTAATAATTATTAATATTTACATTTATAATAATAATTATTATTATAATTATTACTAATAAATATAATTATAATTATAATAATTATTATAATTATAATAATTATTATAATTATTATTAATTATTAATAATTATAATTAGAATTATTATAATTATTACAATAATAATTATAATTAGGATTATTATTAATTATTATAATTATTATTATAATTAATAATAATAATAATAATAATTATTATTATTATTATTATTATTATTATTATTATTATTATTATTATTATTATTATTGGTTTTGTTGTTGTTGTGAAAGAAAAGGGTTAACTTATTCCCCCCACATTTGGAAGGTATCTAATCCCCCTATTTGGGAGGGATAGCAAATCCCCAGGGATTGCAATCTCATTCCTAAAACTGCTCTCCAAACAGAAAAAACAGGAACTAGAACCCATTCCTATTCAATTCCATTCCTATTTTGTTCACCAAACAAGTGTTTAGACCCAATTTTGTGTCTAAATACCGCCTAAATCCTTAGGCTTTTGACTTGTTTCGTAGTTTAATTTAATAACTTTTAATGCGTCTTTGGTAATTTTGTAGATTTCGGAGTTTTTACGCAAAACGTGGTAAAAAGGGTCATTTTGCAACTATTTTGGGAATCCCGAGATTTCCCAAGATTTCCCGAATCTTGGTCGAGTATAAGACGAAGGAATGCGGAAAGGCCGGACATGTCAAAACGCTCAGAAGACCTTTTGAAGCCGAGCTAGACCGTGGCCACGGTCATGAGGACCCCAGCCACGGTGGGTTCAAGACTTGTCCAAGGAAAGAAGATGACATATATTTCAATTCTGGTTATAATATGGAATTTTCAGTAAATATATGTAAAACCCCAAGTTTCCGGTTAGCTGCTCTGTTAGTTAGTTATACGCTCACCCGATAGGCCTAAGTTTAAGTTTCGAGGACGAAACTTCTTTAAGTGGGGAATGATGTAAAACCCCGAAAAATTTGATTATTATTACCGTTAAAATTTCTGACGTGCGTTACTTTCCGTTGTTTATATGATATGTTATCACCCGGAGCTTTTAGGACTGCGAGTACGTTCGTTAGAATTTTTAGAGTCTTAAAAATATCAGTTTGAGACTTTCTGAGTATCGGTTAAAATTAATTGGGATCAGTTGGTAAAAACCGTTTAAAGAAAGGTGTTGTTTTAGGAAAAGATTAATTTTGGAAGGGTGTTACTAACACCTATGTTTAATTTGTACTAATTTTACCTAATTTCTTCCCCTATAAATACCCTTTTTGGATCCATACCCAATAAACAAATACCCTAAAAATCTTCTTCAGCCGCAAAGTTGTTATTTTACTCTCTCTCTCTTCCCTCTCTCTCTCTCACCTCCTTTTCTCCCTCTGCTTCACCTCGAGCCACCACCTCGCACCATCACCCACCATCATCAAACCACCACCAACCAACCTTCTTCCACCAGCTCCTCGCCGCTGACCGCCACCCCCACCTTTTTCGACCGCCACAAGCCGGCCACCGGCTGTTTCCGCCGCCAACCAACGTCACCAACCACCTCCAAAGAACCCCCTTCGTGCTTTATTTTCTGCCCAGCCGAGCACCACCACCCGACCCTACCCCGAGCCACCGCTGCTACTGCCAACGTTCCCGATCGACCCTGACGACGCCCAGCACCAACAACCACCACTTCGACGCCGGCGAACCCCACCGGCGACGACCCCAACTCCGGTGACACCTCACCCCTCCGTTTTCTTCCATTTTTCTTGGGTTTTACCTGCTGCCGCTGCCTCCCGCCGCTGACACCGGGAATCGCCAGGCCGCCACCCGTCGACCACCCTAGCACCACCATCAGCTCTCTCACCCTCCCTCTTCAGTCCGAGCGAGACGACGCGATAGTTAGCTCCCGTGTGTAAGTGTTGCAGTAAAGAGAAGTTGTTCAGGTAATGTCTATGCCCTAATCCCCTTTGGATGCTCTTTACTTGTTTTATTGATTTCTATATTGATTTCGGAACATGCATCCCGAAGGGGACTTTATCTGAAACTTGACCGTCTATTTTGTTTAAGAAGGTTATATTCTTGATTCATAAAGTATGGACAGTCCTTTGGTTTTTGTATTGAAAATGTGTTGGGTTGGAATTTTGGTTTGAAAATGTTGGATTTGGAATTGTTGGTTGATACTGGAATGAACTGAGATATAAACTTGATTAAATAATGGTTATGAGTATAATGCGGGTTCGCAAGATTCTCAAGACCGTGTGGTTACTCGAGGGAGATCACAAGAGACCAGGTGATGCCTGGTATTGTGGATGTGAGTTAGGCGCTGATCAGTCGAATAGGAATATTTATGCGAGTCTGTGGGACTCCGAAAGAAAGAAAAGAAAGAAAAGAAAAGAAAAGAAACGAGTTATGCGCTGATCAGTCGAATGATGTTGTTTATGCGAGTCCGTGGGACTCCGAAAGAAAGAAAAGAAAGAAAAGAAAAGAAAAGAAACGAGTTATGCGCTGGTCAGTCGAATGATGTTGTTTATGCGAGTCCGTGGGACTCCGAAAGAAAGAAAAGAAAGAAAAGAAAAGAAAAGAAAAGAAACGAGTTATGCGTTGGTCAGTCGAATGATGTTGTTTATGCGAGTCCTTAGGACTCCGAATCATGTTCTGCGAGTCTTCGACTCAGGCAATACTAAGCCCCGCCCGCTTTAAAATATGGAAACAGTAAGGTTGATGGTAAAAGATATTTTGAAATGTTTGATTTGTTTCCCCTTCCCTTAAAATGTGTTGAAATGAATTGTAAAATGTTTTGACTGTTAGGGGTAGACATTATTGAGGTTTCCCCCCTCATGTTTGTAAATGTTTTGTTTTCAGGTGAAGATCAGTTATGTGATGGGGACGGGTAATAGAAGTGAGAACGTTAGTCTTGAAGTTAGATGTTTTGAGAATGTAGCCTTGTTCATGTTTTTGGAATTGAAGTCGGTAAATGTTTAGTATGTGTTGTCTCTAAAATTCGAGTTCCTCCGTTTGTAAGTTGAAGTAATTAATGATCAGTTGTTAGTTTTCTTTTCTTGCCTTGTATCTCTTCGGAGGTACGGCAGTAGCGCCCAAGTTAATAAGAAAAAAAAAGAGTCTTTCGCTGTTAATGTTAGTCAACGTTTGACTTTGACCGTTAAGTTCAGATCTGAAATTTCGGGGAGCTACAATATAAAATGTGTCTTTAACCCAAATTTTTACACAAACGGGTAGCTTAAGATGTTAGCTAACACCCAACTTTCGAATTTCATGATTCCGATGTGTATATCTCAAGTTATGGCCAAAACTGTAAAGAGGTGTAGTTATATACGATTTCTGAGGTTAGTCTAAAAAAGCATGTTTTACGTCTGGTGGAAGACTTCATTGATTTAAGGGCTTGTTTGGAGAGAAAAGTGGAATGTATTGGGTGTGAAATTAGAATCCTAGGGGGTTGGGTATGGAATTAAAACCCTGAAATGAAAGTGTTTGGTGAGCAGTGGAATGGAATCAAAGCTATAGTTAGTATTTGTTATTATTATTATTATTATTATTATTATTATTATTATTATTATTATTATGACAATAATAAAATTTTAATAATTAATAATTATCAATTATTAGTTTTTAATTATTACATATAATAATAATATTATTACTATAAATTATAAATTATTATTTTTTATTAATTAATAATTATTATCAATGGAAAATAATTTTTAATTTTTGAAATTTTTATCAATTAGTAATTTTATTATATTAATTATTATAATTATTTATTAATTATTAATAATTATAATTATTTATTTATTATTAATAATTAGCAATTATTATTAACTATTTATAATAATTACTTATTAATTATTAATATACATGTTTATTATTAATTATTAACTATTAATTACTAATTTTCATATTACTAAATTACTAATTATTATAAATTATTATTAATTAATAATATTTAATAATTAATTATTAGTAATAATTATTAATATTTACATTTATAATAATAATTATTATTATAATTATTACTAATAAATATAATTATAATTATAATAATTATTATAATTATAATAATTATTATAATTATTATTAATTATTAATAATTATAATTAGAATTATTATAATTATTACAATAATAATTATAATTAGGATTATTATTAATTATTATAATTATTATTATAATTAATAATAATAATAATAATTATTATTATTATTATTATTATTATTATTATTATTATTGGTTTTGTTGTTGTTGTGAAAGAAAAGGGTTAACTTATTCCCCCCACATTTGGAAGGTATCTAATCCCCCTATTTGGGAGGGATAGCAAATCCCTGTGATTGCAATCTCATTCCTAAAGCTCTCCAAGCGGATGTAAAATCAGAAACTAGAACCCATTCCTATTCAATTCCATTCCTATTTTGTTCACCAAACAAGTGTTTAGACCCAATTTTGTGTCTAAATACCGCCTAAATCCTTAGGCTTTTGACTTGTTTCGTAGTTTAATTTAATAACTTTTAATGCGTCTTTGGTAATTTTGTAGATTTCGGAGTTTTTACGCAAAACGTGGTAAAAAGGGTCATTTTGCAACTATTTTGGGAATCCCGAGATTTCCCAAGATTTCCCGAATCTTGGTCGAGTATAAGACGAAGGAATGCGGAAAGGTCGGACATGTCAAAACGCTCAGAAGACCTTTTGAAGCCGAGCTAGACCGTGGCCACGGTCATGAGGACCCCAGCCACGGTGGGTTCAAGACTTGTCCAAGGAAAGAAGATGACATATATTTCAATTCTGGTTATAATATGGAATTTTCAGTAAATATATGTAAAACCCCAAGTTTCCGGTTAGCTGCTCTGTTAGTTAGTTATACGCTCACCCGATAGGCCTAAGTTTAAGTTTCGAGGACGAAACTTCTTTAAGTGGGGAATGATGTAAAACCCCGAAAAATTTGATTATTATTACCGTTAAAATTTCTGACGTGCGTTACTTTCCGTTGTTTATATGATATGTTATCACCCGGAGCTTTTAGGACTGCGAGTACGTTCGTTAGAATTTTTAGAGTCTTAAAAATATCAGTTTGAGACTTTCTGAGTATCGGTTAAAATTAATTGGGATCAGTTGGTAAAAACCGTTTAAAGAAAGGTGTTGTTTTAGGAAAAGATTAATTTTGGAAGGGTGTTACTAACACCTATGTTTAATTTGTACTAATTTTACCTAATTTCTTCCCCTATAAATACCCTTTTTGGATCCATACCCAATAAACAAATACCCTAAAAATCTTCTTCAGCCGCAAAGTTGTTATTTTACTCTCTCTCTCTTCACCCTTTTTGGATCCATACCCAATAGCCTTGTTCATGTTTTTGGAATTGAAGTCGGTAAATGTTTAGTATGTGTTGTCTCTAAAATTCGAGTTCCTCCGTTTGTAAATTGAAGTAATTAATGATCAGTTGTTAGTTTTCCTTTCTTGCCTTGTATCTCTTCGGAGGTACGGCAGTAGCGCCCAAGTTAATAAGAAAAAAAAAGAGTCTTTCGCTGTTAATGTTAGTCAACGTTTGACTTTGACCGTTAAGTTCAGATCTGAAATTTCGGGGAGCTACAATATAAAATGTGTCTTTAACCCAAATTTTTACACAAACGGGTAGCTTAAGATGTTAGCTAACACCCAACTTTCGAATTTCATGATTCCGATGTGTATATCTCAAGTTATGGCCAAAACCGTAAAGAGGTGTAGTTATATACGATTTCTGAGGTTAGTCTAAAAAAGCATGTTTTACGTCTGGTGGAAGACTTCATTGATTTAAGGGCTTGTTTGGAGAGAAAAGTGGAATGTATTGGGTGTGAAATTAGAATCCTAGGGGGTTGGGTATGGAATTAAAACCTTGAAATGAAATTGTTTGGTGAGCAGTGGAATGGAATCAAAGCTATAGTTAGTATTTGTTATTATTATTATTATTATTATTATTATTATGACAATAATAAAATTTTAATAATTAATAATTATCAATTATTAGTTTTTAATTATTACATATAATAATAATATTATTACTATAAATTATAAATTATTATTTTTTATTAATTAATAATTATTATCAATGGAAAATAATTTTTAATTTTTGAAATTTTTATCAATTAGTAATTTTATTATATTAATTATTATAATTATTTATTAATTATTAATAATTATAATTAATTATTTATTATTAATAATTAGCAATTATTATTAACTAATTATAATAATTACTTATTAATTATTAATATACATGTTTATTATTAATTATTAACTATTAATTACTAATTTTCATATTATAAATTACTAATTATTATAAATTATTATTAATTAATAATATTTAATAATTAATTATTAGTAATAATTATTAATATTTACATTTATAATAATAATTATTATTATAATTATTACTAATAAATATAATTATAATTATAATAATTATAATAATTATTATAATTATAATTATTATTAATTATTAATAATTATAATTATTATTAATTATTAATAATTATAATTATTATTAATTATTAATAATTATAATTATTATTAATTATTAATAATTATAATTAGAATTATTATAATTATTACAATAATAATTATAATTAGGATTATTATTAATTATTATAATTATTATTATTGGTTTTGTTGTTGTTGTGAAAGAAAAGGGTTAACTTATTCCCCCCACATTTGGAAGGTATCTAATCCCCCTATTTGGGAGGGATAGCAAATCCCCAGGGATTGCAATCTCATTCCTAAAACTGCTCTCCAAACAGAAAAAACAGGAACTAGAACCCATTCCTATTCAATTCCATTCCTATTTTGTTCACCAAACAAGTGTTTAGACCCAATTTTGTGTCTAAATACCGCCTAAATCCTTAGGCTTTTGACTTGTTTCGTAGTTTAATTTAATAACTTTTAATGCGTCTTTGGTAATTTTGTAGATTTCGGAGTTTTTACGCAAAACGTGGTAAAAAGGGTCATTTTGCAACTATTTTGGGAATCCCGAGATTTCCCAAGATTTCCCGAATCTTGGTCGAGTATAAGACGAAGGAATGCGGAAAGGCCGGACATGTCAAAACGCTCAGAAGACCTTTTGAAGCCGAGCTAGACCGTGGCCACGGTCATGAGGACCCCAGCCACGGTGGGTTGAAGACTTGTCCAAGGAAAGAAGAGGCTAGGCCGAGCAAGACCGTGGCCACGGTCTTGGGAGACCGTAGCCACGACGGTGCGAAGAGAAGCGAAATCTGCAGTTCGCTACACAAGACCGTAGCCTTGGTCCCATAGACCGTACCCACGGTCTCCTAGACCGTACCCACGGTCTCCTTATGTTCTGCGCGATGTTTTCGGCTGTGCGCTGCGTTTTGCCAACAAATCTCCACTTGTATATATACTCCTTGTGGACGATTTCTAAGGGGGCATCTAGGGATAGACTTGGACAATTTTTCCAGCTTGTAATTATGGATTTTAGAGAGGGATTAGAGGGAGATTAGAGAGAGATTTATTCTAGGGTTTGTGGTTATTGAAGATTTGGGTATTCAAACAATTGGAAGATTGTTGGATCATCTTTTTATTGCTTTCCTTTGTTCATCTACAACATTTTGATAAGTATTCTCTTCCCTTAATTCTTTTATTAATTACTTTGCTAATTACTTGCTTGTTCTTGATTTCTTTACTTGCTATTTCATTGTTCTTACTTGTTTATGGTTGTTTGATGCTAGAAATCATGTTTAGGTTTGGTTTGGATGTTGTTAGCTTAGATTTTATCATGGTTAGTAGCTAGAAACCCTATGGGTTAGGGGTAGTTAAGGGTGTAAATGGGTGATTAGGTTTGGGTTAGCAATATTAGTGAGTAATTAGTTGGGAAATCAATTTCCCACTCCTATCCTTCCCTCAAGTAGGATGTATTTGGGTTCGAAAGCTCCCAAATACATCCAACACTTGTGTTGAAAGGTGGGAATTGGGATAGTTAGTATTCTATTCACGAAAACGAATAGAAGCTAACTAGGAAATTCCGTTTCATTAACCCTCCGGGTCTGTCGATGGACTTTGGGGAAGTTAATCCGGACTATCCTCGGAAGAGGAAGCCCGGTGGGTATTTTCTAACGGAATTGCCACTTGATTTCCTTCCTTGTTGCTTTCTTGTTGCGAAACCTATCTCCTTGTTCCCGTTTGCATCCCGAAAATCTCCGAAGCCCATTTTCCATTCCTTGACCGACCTTAGCTTTGTTTCTTGCGTTGTGATCCCTTCAAACCGATATCCTTACCTTAGCAATCTCATCCCGACCGTTGACCTAGATTCTATGATCAAGGCCGCCAGCTCCCTGAGAGAGAACGACAATACCGAGGTCCACAAAACCACGTTACAACAGGCCCTAAGTGTTCAATATAAAAATTGTAGAGTGTTTATCATGCTTTCCAGAAAGGTAAATTTCATAGCTATAGGATATCGGGAGTGAAAGTTATGAGTCACCGAATCTTAGTTAGTAAACATGAGTTACCCAGAAAAGTTAATGTGATTGTCCTGTGTTCATGGCCAAATTTCGACCCTTTCCCATGTTCAAATCAATTTATGATCACATGGAAGTTTTAGTATGATCTTCAAGCTTTCCATAGATAGCTTGCACTTCCCAAACCGATGTCTATAACCCGAGTTATGACTCTCCGAAAAACCGGTGTTCACGCATATACATTCTGGACAGCCTGCTGAGTTTGAGATTTTTACCCTCTTTAACAACGTTTTTTACTTTCATGATCAAC
Organism: Portulaca oleracea; assembly: GCA_029582165.1. NCBI lineage: Eukaryota > Viridiplantae > Streptophyta > Magnoliopsida > Caryophyllales > Portulacaceae > Portulaca > Portulaca oleracea. Next base: position 13,967,795 of record CM055888.1, on the reverse strand, counting down.
TAGAGAATTATATTACATGAGCTTAACTTTCCAAAAAGTCCTTTTGCATAATGATACGATACTTGTGGGAGACGTTATGGCCTTCCGAGTGAATCTTAGGAAGCAAGGCTAAGTATAAAGTAATTCTAGGATTCTACTAGGATATTCTTCTTTACTCTCAACAAGAATAGACTCTAATTTATGATTCTTTTTCTTTCTTAAGTGTTCTAAGAGGTTGTTGCGCTCAACTGTTCAAGTCCCTGCTTGTTTAAGTGGGTGTGTAAGTTTGCAGTTGTTCAGGTACGTATATTGCCTGTAACTTTTAAGGGTTAATGTTATGTGCTATTTATGTTATGTGTATATTATGTCTATTTTGAGATTCATGTCATTTATACTAATTTTATGCATCATGTTCAAGTGTAAGTAAGTTTTCATGTGGTTTTTATGTTCCAAAGTATGATTTATTAAGTAAATTATCATACCATAAATATTTATGCTACACATCCTTTAGGATAGGCAATTTATGTTGAATAAGTACTTTTGTTACTAAAGGTTAGGTATTTTATGATAATAAGTACTTTTGTTATTAAAGGTTTTCATGAGTGAAGTCCTATATAAGTTCAAGTTTAGTCCAAGAGTACGTTATAAATAAGTTATGTCATGGATAAGTCTTACAAGGAACCTGATATAACAAGATTAAAACCAATAAGGTTTTCAAGTTTTTCCCACATAACTAAAGGCCCCGCCCAAGTTATCGTGCCTTAGTACACCCCAGGGTAATCATGTCTTAGTGCACACTAGGATATTTGTGCCATAAGTATATCCCGTGGAAATCTGGCCAGTACAGGATACCATCCGGATCTCCCGATCGGTCTAGGTATGCGCATATGGAGGCTTAGCCGATGATCGCAAGTAGGGGACCTTCAAGATAATAATACAGCAACCAAGTTTTTAAGTATTTATGTTATTCAAGATTTTTGGATTAAAAGTAAGATTTATGGATCATATGTCAAGGACTATAGTTCATATTTTATGGGAATTCAAAGTCAAGTTTTATGTTATAAATAAATAAGTGTGGTTTATATCAAGTTTCACGTATGAGTTATGTTATATCCTAAATTATGTTCATATTATGTTAATATTATGTTTAAAGTAAAGAAACTTCAAGTGTGGGTTAAGTCGGGTTATGTTTTATGAGAAGGTTAAGTCATGATTTATGTTATCCGTTAAGTTATAGTTTTATGTACAAGTCTAGTTATGATTTCTTTTATGTTAAGTTGGTTTACTGTTTAGTGTTTATTGTCGTTTTAAATGAGTTTGGAACCGCGTTAAATACCTAAAATAAATTTCAAAATGATTCTTACATTATAGGGGTATACGTACTGAGTTTATCTCACTTTTCGAAGGTTTCTGTTTTCTGTTTTCTGTTTAGGAAGTTCGGCAAAAGGGAAAGCGAAAGCAGCCACCGGACGAAACCCCTAGGCAAGTTTGAGAACTGGTAAACAGGGAGACATTCACTTGCAGGCTTGGGAGTCGTACTCTAATTTATGTATAATGATGAGTTTTTTTTTTTTTTTTAATTCGTGTTAAAGAGTTGATCTAAAGTGTTTGGTTTTATGATAATTGATGTTATGAGTTGTTTGTGTGGTTAGTTTGATATAATCATGTGTTTGGGTTGCAGTAGCTATGTGTGTTTGGGTTGTGTATAGCCTTGTCCACTTCCGTAGACGGCGGTAATACCCTTAGGTGATAATCCGTTGCGCTAACCATTTGGTTAAGTAGATCATTAGCTTAATCTAGTGGTTAACAACCTAGGGGTGTTACAGGAATTAATTACATGAAATGATTAATTAAGAAAAATATTTATTTGGAGCATAAAACAATTGAAAATGCACCATAGAAAATAAGTCACCTTACGTCGACTCGACACTCCGCGGGGGACCGTGCCCTCCAAGCCGCGGGCCTTACACCAAGTCCTTTGTCAAAGGTGGTTCATTCTTCGAGGGAGTTGTTTCCATGGGGTGATACATCCTTAAAGTTCCCAAGGCCTTCTATTGCTACTCAAAGGGTCTCTAAGGAGCCTTCTAAGAAGCTAGAGAGACGTAAGTGCTCCAAGTGTCATGGCTATGGTCATTACCGAGTCAAATGCCTACAAAAGAGTTATGGCTCTCACTACTAGAAAAACATGCATTTTTAAACGCTTTTAGGCCTTATTCTCGACGCATAGAATCGGAAAAAAGAAATAATTCGTTCGACGCTTTAAAAAAGCGTCGAAATTTCGAGGGTCGAGATTTTTCGTCGCTTTTTATGGTCGACCTTGCCAGGAAATTGCGACGCTTTTTGGCGACATAGGCTGTAAATCTCGACGCTTATAAGCGACACAAGGTTCATAATTTAGACGCTCTTTTCCAACTAAGTCTAGTTTTGGCGGCATACAAATATACGTTTTGTACCATTGCTATCAACCTTTATAAGCGTCTAGATATTGGAGAAACACCGTACCATATATTTATTATATTTATTATTCATTGCGTTTATTGTGTATATATATATATATATATATATATATATATATATATATATATATATATATATATATATATATATATCAACCTTTATAAGCGTCTAGATATTTGGAGAAACACCGTACCATATATTTATTATATTTATTATTCATTGCGTTTATTGTATATATAATTATATTATTGCTCAAAAATCAATGCTTGAGTATATATCCAATCAGGCTACTAGAAAAGTCTGTAAATTAATTAAGCAAAAGTAAGTTCACCACTAAATGACCAATAAGTACTAGATAACTAAAACTTGAGAAATAATCCTTCAAAAGTCAAATTAAAGGCTACCCAATACATGAATTTCCATAAGCTAAATCCCAACAAATTTTAACATACTTCTACCGTAAGCTATCACTAGCATCATGAGCTACCATACATCGATCCTAGGCTAGTTCACTTGAGAATTTGATGTTGAAGGACCACTGCGTCCAGATCCATTTTTATTAGTATAATTGTTTCCATTTGACTCATCAAGAACCTGAAAAAGTACATGAGCAAACAATATGATTAATAAGAACCTAAAAATACATGAATATATATATATATATATATATATATATTGTGAAATTCGCTGACATTTATCTACAGGAGCGTACTGAAAGAAGCAATCTGGCAGCCATACAGGAACAACTTTTCTCAAATCCACACAATGAGCACCTTATAGTCGAAGAGAAAGAATCAAAAACAAAATATTGTGAAATTCTCCATTCAGCTCTCCTTCTTAAAAGACGACAAAGTAAAATAGACTGGACAGCTATGGGGATACCTGTTCGATTTGAACCGGACCATTATAAGAGACACTTAGAATTCGAAATTCAGGTACCATCAGTTCTGTGACACCCTCAAAATTACGCACTTATGTTTTGCAGATGATCTTTTACTGTTTTGCAATGGAGATAAGGATAGTGTTTGCATTCTGAATGGAGCAATTGAACACTTTTCATCAGTTTCTAGGCTCAGTCCGAATAAAGCAAAATCTGAATATGGCGAACTGTTGGACAGATTGCAAAAATTTGAGAATTCCAAAATGCACCTTTATGTGTTGGAAGGCAATGCAAATGAGACTTTCGACATTGGACAGATTGCAAAAATTTGGTCAGCATATGGCTAACTGTTTCTTTCTGTGCAGTAAGCCTGTGAGTCTAATGAACATATATTTTTTGAATGTGAATTTTCACAACAGGTGGCAAGTCAGATTTGGAAAAATCAGTTTGGTACTGATTTTAATTGCTCTTGGAGTATAAATGATTGGAGTGCTGCTGATTTAAATGGTAGCCATAAAAAGGTTGTTTTTGCCTCTATTGTGTATCACTTATGGGTTGAAAGGAACAATAGAGTGCATCAAAATACAGTGCATTCTTACTTAAGTGTTTGCCAGTCTATTAAATCAGACATTTTGCTGAGATTATACGAATCTTAGGTTTGGTCATTGTATTGGTTTGATTTTTAGTGTTTGGAATTTCGGGATGTTTTTTATTTTGGGTCAGATATCATTGTTGGCCCCTGGTAAAACACAATTAAGCACAAGTTGATGCAAGTCTAACCTGATCATCAGCCACACCCAAGGTTGCCTTTGCATCACGTACGAACTCCTGATTAACTTGTCCAGTTTCTATGGCCTTCAGCATATGTATGAACACGTTCTTATATGACACTAATTCATTTTTGAAACGCTTGAGTTCCATGTTCTCGTGGTTACTAAAAGAATTACCCCTTTCCGAAGGATACCGTTTACGCCAAAGACGTCACTTCGACCAACTCCAAAGCCGAATTCGATGGGTCGTTTAGGATTCTCATCTTCATACATAAGCTCATCAAAAACCTCATTTTCAATATCAAGTTGAGTCTTTGAAGGGGGACATGTAAGGAGTCGCTTTTGAACCTCAGATCTTGCCTGAATCTACCATAATTTAAGAGGAAATGATGTAAACAATATGACCACACACAAGCAAAAATAACACTTCATTAACAACAAATATAGTAGCAATATATACAAAAATTCGTGGGTGCTTGTATCAGCCACAAAGCCTTCTCCATCTTTAACATGTGTTATCTTGAATAACTCTAGATTTGATGGCTCTCTATTATTAGCTTTAATCTGTAATTTCAGAATCTCATATCAACATCTACAGACATTAATTCAAAGTTGCAATTTTAACACATCTAAGAGAGAGAGAGAGAGAGAGAGAGAGAGAGAGAGAGAGAGAGAGAGAGAGAGAGAGAGAGAGAGAGAGAGAGAGAGCGTACAAAGTCAGCCCGTTTTTCTGCATAACTAGTGGAACCAGTAGTATGAAAATGTGTTTGTGATGCTCGTGCATCTCGACCTATATCAGCCAACTCCTACATATAGCGAGAACACAAATTGTAAGTAGATCTAAAGGTTCAAATAGAATAACAACAAGCAATTATGATGGTTATAAAATATTGTAAAACTTAAACTAGAGTAGGTGTGTGTATGTGTACCTGGCTCCGTTGTGAAAACCAATAGTCAACTAAATCCCTCCATCCTCCAGCAAGAGGGTGCCCGTCTGGAATATCTTTATAGATGTCTTCTCTTGTTGCATTAGGTTTAAAATGTTTCTTCTTCAAAGAGAATCTAAACTGCTTGAAATGCTTAGCAACATGCTTAAGGATCCTCTTATTGAACAGCTCACCCGTTGGGCAGACAAATTTGGACTGATTGTCATTGAAATGGAAAAAAGTTTAGGGAATAAATTTAGCCAATTATCATAAAACAATCTAACTTGCAGGCACTTGAAAAAAAAGAGGATACAATACTTACGCGAACCATTTCAATTATGTCTGCTTTGTATGATAACTTCAGCTTATGAAAAGTAATCGCGCCAAGGGGGCATAATCTTTCTTGCTTAGCAATGTACCCAAGAAATCTAACAAACATGTAGCCTCCTTTTCTAATAGGTTGGTCATAATCGTTAAATGTCCTTACGAATTTCCACCCCGCTTTGTAACTCATAATATCTCGTGGTTGATACGTTCTTTTTTTCACCTCCTCTTTCCCTTGAGAATCTGTGAGAAAACATATCATCTACGTCATACGACATGTGCTCAAACAAACAATATTGAACTATTATAATTTTGGAACAGAACCACGTCTTTCATAGACAGTAACTAGTTGGATTGAATCAGCAAGTTTGAGTCAAGTTAATGGAATCAAAGGAACACTAAGAGGACAATGAAATTTTACCAATCGTTATGACATCCTCCTTTTCATCAAACTGTATGTCATCACCCCAAGGTGATTCACCTGATCTTGTGTTCTTGGATGTAGTTTTCTTCTCTTTGTTCCCTTGAGCAGAGCCATTAGCTTTGGCACTCTTTCATAAGGGTTCACTGTTACCATTTGAGGCCGATTTTGTGCTTCGCATACTAGTTTTGCTTGTGCTTTGCTGCAAATCTTCTTGCACATCTTCATTACTGGACCCTATAACTTGCTGCTCAATGTCATGCATGTCCAGACCAGTTGCCCCCATGTTTTGTTGCACTTCATTTTCCACACCCTGCTGTCGTTCTCTTGAATCATTAGATGGAGTTGACTGTGATTGAAGCGCTAATGAGGATGCAGTAGATGACCGAATCTGGGAAGTTTCAGGACCAAATACGGAAGGCTTAAAGGCTGGAAGTGATTTGGGAGTAGAGGTGGATGGCGGAAAAGGTCCAAATCTTATTTTTGTTGAATCCTGCTTGATAGACCGATGTTGAAGCACTCGCTGAGACGCTGAAATAACAAGTTCAGTGTTAAGAAAATAATAACCAAATATAAGATTTAAAAAGTTAAAAAAAAAATTGAACTATGTAAGCTAAATACTAGGAGTAAGAAATAACAAATAAAAAAGGGCTCATGTCGTAGTTCACCAGTAGGAGTAGCCTGGGCAGATTGTATTGATGCTGAATCTCGCATGAGATGAGGCTGCTGAATCACTTGTTGAGATGCTGAAATCAAAGTACAAGTTAAATGTTAAGTTAAACAACAATAGATTTAAAAAAACAAACAAAAAACATAGGTTTTGAATGCTAAAGATTAGGATTAAGATATAACAAAGGTGCGAACATCCTAATTCACCAGTAGGAGTAGCTTGGACAGATTGTTTCGATGTTGAATCTCGCATAAGAGGACGCTGTTGAAGCACTTGTTGAGATGCTGAAATCACAAATGAGATGTTGAGTTCACCAGTTACCCAACATTAAACTTAAAAAAAGATCAACAAAGTTAGGCTATAAAAGCAAAATATTATGATTAAAAGATTAATAAAGGGGCCCATGTCACGGTTCACTAGTAGGAGTAGCTTGGACAAATTGTGTTGATGGTGAATCACCCATGATAGGTGGCTGCTGAAGCACTCGCTGAGATGCTGAAATCACAAGTTAAATGTTACATAAATAATATCCATATATTTGTTTAAAAAAAATTGAGCAATTAAAACTAAATTTAGGATTAAGAAATAACAAAGTTGCGCACGTCGTAGTTCACCAGTATGAATAGACTGCACAGATTGTTTCGATGTTGAATCTCGCATGAGAGGAGGTTACTGAAGAACTCGCTGAGATGTTGAAATTACAAGTTAAATGATTAGTTAAACAATCGCCAAATATTTGATTATAACAAGAAGAAAAACTAGGCTATGAAAATTAAATTTAGGATTAGAATATAACAAAGTTGCGCACGTCGCGGTTGAGCAGTAGGAGTAGCTTGGACAGATTGTTTTGATGATGAATCACTCATGATAGGTGGCTAACGAAGCACTCGCTGAGATGCAGTGATTACAGGTTAAATATTAAGTTAAAGAACAATCAAATATTAGATTTAAAAAAATAACTAAAATAAGGCTTTGAAAGCTAAATATTAGGATTAAAAATTAACAAAGGTTCGCATGTCGTAGCTCACTAGATGAAGTAGGCTGGATAGATTGTTGCAACGTAGAGTCTCTCATGAGAGGAGGCTGTTGAAGCACTCGCTCATATGTTCCGTTAAACAACAGTCAAATGTTCCGTTAAACAATAGTCAAATGTTAGATTAAAAAAACTTAAAAAAATGAGCTATGAAAGCTAAATTTAGGATTTAGAAATAACAATGGGGCGCACGTCGTAGTTCACCAGTAGGAGTTGTCTGGACAGATTGTTTCGACGCTGAATCTCACAAGTGAGAAGGTTGTTGAACCACTTGCTGAGATGCTGAAATTAAAAATTAAATGTTAAGTCAAGGGTTGCCCGACATTGGACTTTAAAAAAAAGCAATAAAGTTCGGTAATAAAAGAAAAATATTAACAAAGATTCGCACGTCGAGCTCACTAGTAGGAGAGGCTGGCCAGATAGTTTCAATGCAGAATCTCGTGTGAGAGGTCGTTGTCGAAGCACTCGTTTAAATGCTGAAATTTAATTGTGTAAAAAACATAATCAACTCATATCGATCTAAAAGCTACATACTTGAATTAAGAGTGAAAGAGATGTGAATGTCATAATTTACCAGTAGGAGTGGGCTGGACAAATTGTTTTGTCTCAATTGGTTGTTGCCTTTGTACCTGTTTTGAAGCTACTGCTGATGCACTAGAGGGGAGAACCTGATGCATAGATGGTGGTTGTTGCTCTACCTGTGGCTGAATTGGTAGTTGATGTACCATCCGTTTTGAAGCTTCGGTAGCTGCACTTGGGGCTTGATTAAAAGTAGCAGACGGTGGAGATGGATCTGATACAGGCTTCGAATCAGGTACCATAGTGGATTCAGCTACAACAGTGGGATCTGTAAGAGATTTTGGTGTCTCGAGTGATCAAGCAAGTAATTTTTCAAGTGTTTTGTTGCTCCTGAAACTCATATTGTGCTCTCAAGTACCTGACACAGGCTGATACACAAAACTATATTAGTTCAAATATTTAGATGAACCAATAATATGAAGAAAAAGGCAAAATGTGGAGAACACCACAAAAAAAAGTTTGTAACTTCACGGGTGTCATACCTGGAAACTAATGTCAAATTAGATTGAACATTTAAATATTAAATAGAATCGTATTATTCCATACTTAAACGATAAAGTCAAAATTGAACAAAATGTAGATATGCTAAATTCTAAAATTACTATAATGATAAATAAAGCGGGATGAGTATTGGGCAACTCAATCCAACTTGAGTCCATTTCTACAAACATTAAAAAATTTAGCATAATAATTATTAATTAGCTTGCTTCTCTTTACCAAAAAAAATATATAAATATTTAATCTATCAAAGTAGAAACAAATTTCATAGAATTAATAAAACACAAAAAACCACATATCCCAATACAGCCCTGCTAACGTGAGGTTAGCAGTCTTACACCAAACAAAGAACTTACACCGAACAACAAGATGACACGGATTTGGCAGTACTTGAGTATTTTAGCTCTATTAAGACAATTGGATGTGGATGCAAGCCACTTCCCGAGGGAGAAAATCATATAAGTACAACAAAGATCTTGAATAACTTTAACAAGAAAACCATTTATCCAACAAACATATCCATTTAGCAAAACTATAGCAAATAGCTAGTTGAATGTATGACAAACTGAATGCATTTTTGAAATAAAATTCATAAACAGATACCATCTCTGAAAGCTTGAAACTAACTTACACATACTCACTCATCTTTCAATTTTCTAGTCCTCAAAACTCCCTTCACTCTGATTTTTTTCTTACTCTCTGATTTGGATTGTAAATTAGACTAAACTATTACCAATTTACCTACATTTTACTTCAAATTCCTTACTCCTAGTATCACAAATAAGAATTTGTGACTAATCTCCCCCTGTATTTGCTCAAAAGCTTTCAATCAGAAAACTTTAAATTACCATAATATATAATAGCCCAATCAGTGCATTAAAATTATTGCCATCACATAGGCATTTTATAGTATATTCTAACATAATTAATACTTCATCACATAGGAATTTTATAGTATATATAATATAATTAATACGTCATTGGCTACGTACATCCAAAGACTGAATCAATTTAATAGAGTTCTTAGACAACTAATAACTCTCTTCCTCTCTAACCTATATTAGTTACTTCATCCTTCAAGTATTGTCTTATACTGAAAAAGAGAAGGGGGGAGGCAATTGTTAATTATATACTTGAGTATCTAATGGGGTTTTGTGTAGTTTATATTTGTGCAAAATTGGTCCTCTCAGCTGGTTAGAGCACAGGTCCAGCTTTGCATTCTAATTATTCTACTAAGAACAATTAAAAGTGTCCAAATTTTGAAACTTAGCATGAAATTTATGGTTGGTTTTGAACCCCATAAACATTGAAAACTGTATTTACAATCAAAACCCAAACCAAACATCAATTCCCCCTGGTCAAAAGGTCATATATTAGTATCCCCTTCGCCCAAATCTTACATCAATGCAGCTAATTAGTTGAATTTCAGTTGTGTAAGTTCTAAAAAAAATATTATAGTCATATATATATATATATATATATATATATATATATATATATATATATAATTTTTTTTACCGTATCTAAAAATGAAAAAAACATGACAATTTAAAGCGGTAAAATTCTGTTCGACTCTGGAAAAGCAAGGTCCGGACATAGATTTTTATTTTATTTTTTTTTTTACAAATTTTGATATTGACCAAATTGACTAAATATTTGGATATAAGATTTCTCTTTTTTCTATCGTCCAAACTCGATTCTAACTCGAATTTAGGTCATCTTTAATTTGCAAAATGGCTTCACTTGGCTGACAGAGGGTTCTGCGCGTTAATGTATGATGGGTTACTAACTGTTCATGTTTCTTGTTGGTCAACGGGAGAGAATGACAATAAAAATATTTTACTAACAGGACATTCATTCTATATTAGACTGACAAATTACAAATAATTAAATAGCTTAAACAGTATATTTAGACTACCAATTAAATATAGTTTTTAGTATAACAAAGATGGAGACCAGCCAAAACATTGAAAACTGTATTTACAATCAAAACCCAAACCAAACATCAATTCCTCCTGCTCAAAAAGGTCACAAACCAGTATCCCCTTCGCCCAAACCTTATCATGCCAATGAAGTAGCAAGAAATGGATTCAATGTAATTGGAAGAAGACCAACTTTCAATTTAGCCATTCAATCTACTCGACACAAGTCACACATCTCCTTCCCCCGTACTCCTAAGTCCAGCTCCTAATTGACTGTCAATTTTCATGCTAAAACTTATTCAGAGGATTTATTTTGGTAATCCGATGCAAATTGACAGAATTGGCATGATGAATTATGATAACTTTGCTTCATGCGTATTGCCGGTTACAGATTACATTAAACATTTATAACAAACGAATCACAACTATAAGTGTAATATCAATCGTAGAATGTCAATTTCAAGAACTTACAAGTGGTGTGAGCAGATTCAATTGAATACTGTCAATTCGATCCAACAGCGTGCTATGAGGATCAACTTTAGAACTGCTCGCCCCAAAATCCCGCAATGACGAGCGTCGTCCAAAATCCAGCATGATCAATTTGGTATACTGATGATTGAGGGAAATCAAGACGGAAGCGAATTAGAACTTCTGGGCACAAAATTAAACTATCGGGTTGCCAAATTTAGGGTTTCTTACCGAGTCTCGACGACGTTCAATTCTTCAGGCCCCAAAATCCAGCAATGGCGGTGGGAATTGAAGGCTAGTTCCCTTGATCTGGAAAAATATAGTCTAACTGATGGAATAAACGTGTACTAGGTTTAGGAATATAATAAAGGATTGAGAAAGTATTTTTCTATTTTTTTAATGGAATGTGCACACTAGTCTAATTAGTTACCTAATTAACTAATATTAATTTCCTTTAATATTATATTAAATTGTTGTATATACTTTAATTTAACTTCACAATTCATTCAAAATTTTCAAATTTTCAAATTTTCAAATTGGGTTCTGGATATTGAAAATTAAAATTTTGCTTTCCCTCTAAATATTGTTTTCCCTATGTGAAAAAGTAGGTCGGCGCCTCGATCTGCAATATGAAAATAGGCGGAAGTAGGGGGCGCCTCATATCTAGACGCTTTTATGAGTTGAGACCACATTTCGACCATAAAAAGCGTCGAGATATTGGAAAATGGCCCAGTCCCGGGAAATTTTCGGTCGACGCTATCCAAAAGCGTCAATGATAAAGGGTCGGAAATACGCGTATTTTCTAGTAGTGTCTCTAAGAGATTGAAGAAATTGAAGAAGTGGTTCTTGAGGAGACGACTCAAGAGGAGGTTGATGAGCAAGAAAATGAAGTGGTTATCTCCAAGGATGTCGATCATGTTATTGGATTTGATGCCGAGGTTGGTGAGGTTCTAGTCCTTAGAAGGTCTCTTCACATTGTAGTTGGACCTCAGGACAAGACCCAATTTGAAATGATCTTCCACAATCGATGCAAGATCCTGGATAAGATGTGCAATGTGATTATTGACAGCAAAAGTTGCATGAATGTGGCATCCTCCGCCTTTATTAAGAAGTTCAATCTTCTCATTGTTGCTCACCCTCGGCGATATTTCTTCAAATGTCTCAATGATTTCGTTGATGTTATAGTAACACAACAATCTCCTTTTTTATTTTTAATTTGTCCTTATCAAAATATTTTTTTATACGGCATTGTTCATATGGATGCATGTCATGTTTTACTTTGGAGTCCATGGCAATTCGACTAGAGGGTGATACATGATGGTGTCAAGAACACATGTTTTCTGTACGTGGGCAAGGAAAGGATTGTGCTCAATCCCCTACCATCTTCCCAACTCAAAAACTCACCCGGGGTGGGAAGTGAGAAGAAAAGCTGACTCCTGAGTGATATACGGGTAGAGTGTGCCTTGAGTAAGGGGAAGCAAGCCTCGAGCAATCCTAGCGAGGAAGTGAAACCCTTAGCTGCACAAATGAAACCCCTTCTCTCCAATACCGTCATGTCTTTCCCGAGGATCTTCCTCCTGACCTTCCAACAATCCAGGGAATAGAGCATCAAATTGACTTGGTCCTAGGGTCGGTCCTTCCAAATAAGCCGACTTATTGATGAAACCTCGATGAGACCAAAGAACTCCAACGTCAAGTAGGAGAGCTCATATCCCGAGGCTACATTCGTGAGAGCATGATACCATGTTCCGTACCTGTTCTCTTTGTCCCGAAGAAAGATGATTCGTATCGCATCTGTATCAACGGTCGTTCGATTAACAACATGACGGTTAAGTATCGATACCCAATACCCCGCCTCGATGATCTTTTGGATGAACTCCATGGTTCCACCATGTTCTCCAAGATTTATCTCCAGAGTGGCTATCACCTGTAATAACCCGCCCCAAAATCACGATTAATTAAGTACTAATTACCGTAATTATCTAAATTACGTATAAATTTTTCGCGTTTACTTTTAAATATTTATTTTATCGGTGTCAAGTCTCGTGCAGGAGATGGCAAAGGGTATCAAGTTACGGGTTCATAAACCTTTAATTCACTTTAATTACCCGTTAAGTTAATTTATATCGGGTTTTACCGTTTACATTATTTCTTTAACCGAAAGGGGTTTAATTATTTTACTTCTCAACGTTTATATTTTATTATCTAAACCTTAATTTATTTTATTTTAGATTATGTTTATTTTATTTTAGTACAAGTAATATTTATGTCCATTCATTTAATTTTATTAGTTCAAGTTCTATTTTATTTTAACCCAATTGTTACCAATTAATTTTATTTAGTGCAAACTAATTTTATTAAACTAGTATTTGTTTACAATTTATTTTACTTAATCAAAATTCAGACTTATTAAGTATTATTAGTGTTTTAATTAAGTGGAGGGAAAATATACTACTAATGGGTATTAGTAAACCCATTTCCTCATTCTAATTTCTCAAACACACTTCACTTTCTCTCTCTACCTTCCTCCTCCTCTCTGCCCAGCCAGCCACAGCAGCCCACCGCCGGCCATTATTTCCGGCCACCGGAGCCAGCCGTCGCCGCCACCTCTCGCCGGCCGCCACCTCTTTCCTCCTCTCTTGTGTTTTCATCAAATTTTAACCCCAAGGGTAATCTCTCAAACCCCCAAATTCAATTCTTTTAAACCCTAATCTGAGTTTTATGTTTTATATGTGTAATTCTTGTAAATTCTATCTCTTTTACTCTCTTTAATCATGAATTCAAAGTTATGATTGTATTAGTCAAGTTAGGGTTTGAGTTTAGAGTATGTGCATGTGAAATTTGAGGTGTTCTTGAGGTTTTCTTGATGATTTCTTAATGGATGATGATTTAATCTTAATGCATGTGAGTTTCTTGATGAGATTCTGAGTATTAAGGGCTGTTTATAAAAGTTAAGTTTGATGTTTAAGTGTTGTTATGTTTAATTTGGGTGAATTGATGACATTTTGGTGAAAGAGTGCTAAATTAAGTTGTATATGAAAGAATGCATGTTGAATCCATGGATGCATGTGAAATTTAAGGTCTTTGATGAGCTAGTTGTGAAGGTTTAATTCTGGAAATATGGTAGATAATAGCTTAAATGAAGTTTGGTAAGGAATTAGTATGAATTAAGAGCTTTAAAACATCATTAGAGTTGAGTTTAAGTGCAAGAAAGATTCTGCTCAATTTCTGGAAAATTACAGGGACTTGAAAGTTGGGTTTTTACCCAGATTTTTACTCCATGGGATAGCCCAAAGTGTTAGCTAACCATAGACTTTGGAATTTCTAAATTCCGTCTTGTATAGGCCGAGTTATGGCCAAAACCGTAACGTCACGTTTCGGAATACGTTTCTGGAAGTCAGTAGCTTAAGGGCTGTTTTTCGTCCCTTTGAAGATCTTTCTAGTTTTTGTGGCAAACATGAAAGTTTTAGGTCACATTGCAAGCTTTCCAGAAAGGTATGGTTTGTAGTTATCCGATATCGGGAGTGTGAGTTATGAGCCCGGAAAGAAGGGCTGTCCATCTTGAAGTTTCTGCCCAGTTTATTCCTTATTAAATTCCATCTTTGGGGCCCTAAACCAATATCAATAGAGGATTTTAAGCATTGATAAGTTATGGTTATATGTTGTAATCCTATATTATGATTTTAAGGTTGAAAAGTATGGTTTGGAAGCCTAAGTATATCCTAAGGTCATCATTCCAAGGGTTTATGAATCTAACACAAGTTATAAGTTTTCTCCTCATGGACTTTAGCTTAAAAGCCCTTTATTATTGATCTAGCTAAGATTTCTCATCTAGCTTTATAACCTCCAAGCCCTAAGTAGCTTCAAGTCTTTTCCTCTAAAGTACCAACTTAAGCTTGCCTCTCAATCACGTTCGAAAACCCATACCCCATGAATCATTCTCACTTCATTTTTAATCTCATTATCACGTCTTCGCATCATCTTTAAGTCCACGATTTCCATTCTAACCTTCAATCTTTAAGTCCCATTCTTCATCAATTTAAGCTACCTTTCCAAGATTCAAGTTCCATCTTCTTAATTCACCTTTCTATGTCAATACCTTCATATAAATTCGACCCGGAGTTCTTAATTATCCGAACCCAGTTTCTGTCCGGGCCCATTTTGGAGCCCTCCCTCTCATTTTTACCCTCTGGTTCTGCTGACAAAGTTGTAGATTATAATTTTCCCTATTCCGGGATGTACTCTTTTACTTCATTCCGATTTTCCTAACTCAAGTTACACTATAATCTTTATTTTTATACAACCTGAAATTTTCTCCCTAAGTTATTTCATTTATATTTTCCTAAGTTTCTAAACTTTTGAAACTAATTAAGAGCCTCATTCGGTTCTTCATTTTCCATTATTCATGTCTTAGTTGACAAGTTACCAAAGCCATCTCAAAGCCGAGACGCACCGCCAGGGACTTTATCATCCCAAGGTACGCAAATTGTCCAACCTTTACCGCCTTAGTGCGTACATTATTCATGTATTATCAAGTTTTATGCTTTATGTAATCTTTTATGTTTTAAAGTGGACCCGCCTTATATTATCATTTATATGTACTCATGTTTTAGCACTCCTGATCAGAGTGCCTTGACCTGGCCAGTGTCGACCGCTTAGCGGTCACCCAATCCAAATCTAGATCGATTTGGGCATGCGCGTGTATGAGGTGTTTGCACCGATCATGAGGGTTCCACATATTTATTCATCTATCTTTACTACATTGTTATTCATGTATGTTATGTATGTACTTTATTTCAGGTTATTGGTTTTACTCCCCTTCCCTTGTTTTCAAAATGAATTTAAATGCCGGCACTAAAACCGTTTTCGAACGGTTTTACATGTTGGAGGTTTACGTACTGAGTGTTTCCCCACTCACTTTTTGCAATGTTTTAATGTTTTGTTTTTAGGAGGTTCGAGCTCCCGAGGCAAAGACAAATCAGTTCCGAAGTAGCTTCAATCGCGTGAGGTAGTTCCTAAGTCACGTTAATGGCAGGAGAGCCGGTTTGGCAGTTGCTTGGAAGTTCTCTTATGGTTTTAAGTTTATGTATCCATAAATTCAAGGATTGTATAAGTTTGGAGTTTAGCATTTTTTCTTTCTTGTGGTTATAAAGTTTTGGTGTGTTTGTGCCTTGTCTCTTTTGGGGACGGCGGTAATGCCTCGATCTAAAGTGTTCCGCTGCGCTAATCACAGGTTTGGGTTTCTGAGTAGGATTTTAATCTTGTGATTAAGGTTGGGGTGTTACATCACCAAATTTGAATGTGAGTTCCTTCAAGACTTTAACTTTGTTGACAAGCACAAGAAGTATAGCTCAAACATTAAGGCCGAAGCATTATCATAAAGGTACTACTTGCTATATATTGTTGAAGCTAAGGTTTTTGGGTTTGCTTCGCATGAAAGAGTCATATAGAGGTGGTCCCTACTTTGGCCCTTACTTTGTAGATGAAAATGTTGAACCTAAGTTCCCCTTGTGAAGCATGATGGTTTCCTGTTCAATGAAAACAAGCTTTGTGTCCCTCGTTGTCCTCTTTTGGGCTAAAATGATTAGTGATGTCCAATTGTGTTGTGTGTTATCAGGCTAAGAGTCATTTTCACCAAAGGGTTTTATACACCTTTACTTATTCACAAGACCCTTGGGAGGATGTTAGTATGGATTTTATTGTGGCCTTACCTAGCTAGGATGGTTTGGGGTGTTGATGTTATATTGGTGGTTGTGAACCATTTTTAAAAAAATGGCTCATTTTGATGCTTGCTCTAAAATTGATGATGCAAACCACATTGTTCACTTATACTTCGGGGAGGTTGTCAAACTCCATGGTATCCTAAAGAGTATTGTGTCTGATTATGATACTAAGTTCACGGGTCATTTTTGGAGGACCTTATGGAGGTTGTTGCGCACCAAGTTGTTGCTTAACACCTCCTATCATTTACAAACGGACGGTCAAACTAAGGTAGTGAGTAAGGTTGTGGAAACTCTCTTGAGGAGCTTAATTAAGAGCAATGTGAGAGAATGGGACTTGAGGTTGCTACTTGTTGAGTTTGCATTGAACAAAGCTCCTTCTAATGCAACAAGAATCTCTCCCTTTGAAGTCTTTTTATGGGGTGAATCCACTTTCACATATTGACCTCATTCCCTTTTTAGTTGATGCTTGATGCAGTTTTGAGGCCTCCACTAGAGCCAAGGAAAATCAAAGAAGGTACATTAAGAAATGAGGGCTCGCATTGAGAAGGTGAATTAGTTGTACAAAGCGAGGATGAACAAGCATAAGAAGAGCTACTCATTTAATTTCAACCTAGTGACCTTGTGTGGCTACACTTGCGCAAGGAACATTTTCCATCGTAACTCGTAAGGAAGAACAAGTTACTACCAAGAGGAGATGGACCGTTTAAGGTGATTAAGTGGATCACGGATAATGTCTAAAAATTGGAATTACCTTGTCAAATGGGAAATGTATCATCCACACTCAACGTTGGAGATCTCACACATTATCGTGAGGAAAAGGAGCACAAGGATTTGAGAACAAATGTTCAGGCTGAATAAGGATGACATCATTTTACCTTATCCGAATACGAGACATTAAGCGACAAGGGAATTGAGTAAATACCGATCGGGGTTACCGTTTATTGGGTTGATTGGGCTCCTGAAGTCCATCAACCTTATCCTTATCTCCAACCATCAAAGTTATGAGTGAAATTTGCATACTGAGCTTTAATTACTACCATACACTTGAAATTATTTAACAAGTGGGTGAGTTTTTGCATGGTTGTAATTCACACAATTATATTTATTCATACAAACTAATTCTACAAGAATGTGAGATATATGTAAGTGAATGGATACTTTCACCTTTAACAAAGGAAAAGATTGTGTAACTGACCGAAAAACTATTACATAACTTTAAACAGTCACAAACAATTCATGATTGCCAATCTAAAAAAATAAGTCGCTTTCTTTCTATTAAACTAAGTTATTTATTTATCTGAATAAAGAAGTGAATGTTGGCATTCCTCACTATGTACCACGCCTATGAGGTCGAAAACAAGTGAGCGACAACGTTATGATCTGCTATGAGTGCTAGAGAACAAGGTTTATTAATTAATTCACTATGTTCTCCAGGACTCTCGATTCTCCAATTTCACAATTGTATTTCAAATCTTCAACAAACAAGTTTTAAAATCTGAAGCTCACCTTGAGATCTAGCTAGGTATGGCGATGGGTCGGGTTCGGGGCGAGTAGAGTTGTACCCATACCCATACCTATTTTAAAAATCAATACCCTTACCCTTACCCATATCTAGCGGGTACTAAAATTAGTACCGTTACTCGTACCCACCAGGTGTGCGGGTATAACGGGGGCTATTCGGGTATAAATAAAGATTAAATTATACCACCCATTTTATACCCGTATGCAAACATTTACCGATCGTATTCAGATACTTCAACTATATTTTATCTAAACTAGCATCTTGATAACTAAATGGAAAAAAGAATGAGGAAGTCTGGATGTGTACCGAGTCCTTTAGATGTAGTGCAATAATATTGGTTTAATTTTCATGGTTTTTTTTAAAAAAACTATGAGCTGAATTATATGTTAGGCTTGGACGTCGTGTATGGACTGCGGGGAGTGCGACCGTTGTGTTGGTTTTTTAAGTGGGTATCCACCGGGTCCTCCTTTGTACCCATACTCGTACCCGTACCCAACCCACACCCGTATTTTTTTAAAAAATAATACCCATACCCGTTTTTCCTGGGTAGGGTAGGAGCGGGTACCTGCAGGTACGAGTATTATTGCCACCTCTCTTCAACATGTCAATTCTTCACTTTTCCTAAATATGTATATCTAAAATTACATCATAACAAATTATAGTGTGCTGAAATTTAATAGGTAATTTAAAAACTAATCTTAGTATCTAAAGACAAATAGCATATAAAGAAAATATTAGGTCATTAAACTGAAATACAATTCATCCCATTGACTTTTATAGTCCGCAGGAATCAGTCTCTTAATGCATTTTTGTGCATGGGCGACTGCCTATATTTGAACTCCCACAAACCTCGCGTTATCATTGACTCTTATATCCAATTGGAATAATTTATTACATTCCACACCACTCACTCTCTTTACTAATGCGGTATTTAAATTTTATGTCTCATATTTAGTTTCTGACATGGCCTCATTAGCAAAAAGTAAAAGTGGTACCAATTTTAGAATCTTGGCACACGATCTACATCTTTGATATACTTTCAGATAGGGAAGGAATACTATGTTCTACAAAATGGCTTTCTTACAAAATCAGAAATTTCATATATCTTATGATATAAGTTACCGTTATAATTCATCAATTAAATGCTTTCTATCCTTGCACTCAATAATAAATTAAGCCACATGATTGAGATATTCTAGATGAATAAAAGAAGATTATTGGCAATAACAATACCCAAACCCACCAAAGACAAAACTAACACCACAAATGATCTATTTTAAAGTTTTATATCCTTAAATGCTATAAACAAATTAAATGTTGTTAACAATAATAGATCTTTTCCACACACATAAAATATAATAAAACCAACAATGACAATAAAAACATTTACTGGACACAAGAAGCTTATGTCATAATGTGTATTAGAGATTATAACTCGTCTAAAATATGAGAAATATGATCAACTGAACTGAAATATTTAAAGATTGAGAATATTTCTCGATCATGAAGATCCTTAATAAGGTAACTAAGAATCAATTAATAATCCAAAAAAATTATTTATCAAAAGCATATAACTTACACCAACACAGTATGAAGGCCCTGTTCTTTTATACGACTGGCTGGTTGCGGTGCGACAACACACCGCACTTTGCCACGACCCACCACAACATATCAATCCACCACAATTTACCACAACACACCATAATCAACTTTTTCTAATTACTTTTTCACATTTACTAACCCAATTACTTTTTAACATTTACCAACATAATTTACAATTATTAAAAACAAAACCTACTACAACTTACCACAATCCACCATAATTCCACCAAACCCACCACAATTCCACCACACCGCACCATGCCATACCGCAACCAGCCGTATAAAAGAACAGGGCCGAAGCAATGTCAATAATGGTAGAAACTTACTGCAAGTATCATTTCAAATATTTTCATGTTAAGAGTTAATAGATAATTATGAAATGAAGTAATATTCAATAAATTTATAACATTTTCCTTGAATTAAGCAAATAGTCAAAGATATCCCAATTTTAATGAGCCAACAGAAAACACAATCAGCCTTAACTTCGTAACCAATCCGATACTCGAAGGGTAATCAAACTAAGAGAATAGACGAATAAGGTATGAATGAAACAATCAAAATCAATATGAGCAGAGTCTGTAGAATAACAAAATTAACTTATATTCCACAAATTTTTATGTTAGAACTTCCAGAAATGAATAATAAAAAGCAAACCAATTTTTTTAGAGAAAACATCTAGGTTGATGTTTCGATTTTAAACTATTTACATAGTTAGATTTTAAAAAAGTAAAATTTAGATCGAGAAAACCACATTGTAGCACAGATCAAGAAACTACTAATTTGATAAAATGGAAAGGAGAAAAGACGAGATAAACTCAAATCACATACAAGAAAATTTGATAGTGGATAGATAGGTGATAGATATGTTTCTACGATGGTCGCCTCCTTTATCTTGATGATTATTTTACGTCTCTTTGATCTCACCAAGACACGCGAGATTCCTCTCATCGGCTATTATCATTTTCAAGATGTTGAAGGAGAATCACAACCCTGACAAATTGGATATATCATGACCATATTTTTTCACTTTTTGCAAAGACATCCTTATTCTTGGCCATTTGAAATAGATAGGTTTTCTACGATTTAAAAAGTACATACCCTAATAGAGAGAGTTGAAAATATGAAGCGTCACGGGCGATCGACTTGTCAGAGTCGTAATTCTCCATCAGCAGGATGTGAAATCAATAATAGCCTACATAACAGGGAGTTCGCGCTATCTTGACGAGAGAAAGAAACGTAAGACATTATTTCGGAAATCTCTTACCCTTGTATGTGACTTTCACCGTTCCTCATGTTACCTCTTTATAGATTTGAAGTTTTAATAGTTTAATTCATACATATTTTTTAAAGAAAAGAATACACTTAAATTAACGAGATAAGAACAATGTTTTGTCAATATTTTAGTCGAGAAAAAAGGTTGATAATAAGGTTTAAGTCATACCTATTTATGTTAAGGAAAATTGGATGAAAATACTACAAACTTTGGGGCATTTGGATGATAATTGTACAAACTAATTCTTCACATTTTGGCAGTACGAAGTTATATCGTATTTTATATTAACAGAATGCCACTGAGTCCCCAAAATTGAGACTCAGATTTTTGCTAACATTGATGTCGGAGTTAGATATGTACTATTATCGTCCAAATGTTACAAAGTTTATGTTATTTATACCCAATTTTCCAAGTAATAATATATGTGTATTATTATTGTTTTTGTTGTGATTGTGGTTGTTATTATTAGGGAAATTGGATTATAATAATCAAAGCTATATGCAATAGGATAGTAATAATCTTAACTTAAGAAATGTACCATAGTGAGTCAAACTTTTAACCCATTGGATTTTGGTAACCACCACCAAGTCAATTCAAATCAACTTGGCGGTTTTCTAGTGTGGCATTGAGGAAGTGTGGGTTTGACTTTCTTTTTAGGTTGACCTCCACTTGGCATGCCGACACAACACATAGCATTAGGGTGAGTAACACTAGGTACCCGGTTAAAATTCATGGATCCAGTCTCATATCCAATTGACACAAGTTCCTAAAATTTAGATCCAGTCCCGAATCTAGTTCAGACTAGATCTTAAAACTAGGATATAGTCTCGATCCAGTGGATACTGGATCTTAACCGGGTCTTCGATTAGAAAAGCTCACACAACGTCTTTTTTTGAAAACAAAAGTTAAAATTAGAATAATAAACTACAGTGTTTGAAAAGTCAAAAATCAAATGCCTCATTTGCCAAATATGTTTGGAAAGTCAAAGTTCATAATATCAAGAGCAAAGCAGAGATATAGTACTCCAACAATTCTACATTTCCTATTACCAACTTCAAAGTTCAAACACAATAAAATGAGGAGTTAATACTGATCAATATGGTTTCTGACAAAGTGAGATATATACCTAAGAGACTCATACGAGACGAGCTTGGATACTTGGAATTAGATCCAGAGTCTAAGCATAAAATGATATATATTCAGGATTTATAATAATAATAACAACAACAACAGCAGCAGCAGCAGCAACAACAACAACAACAACAACAACAACAACAATAATAATAATAATAATAATAATATGATATTTGGCTGGATCCGGTTATGGATTTTTGATTTTAGGATCTAGTAACAGGTTTAGTTTTAGCTGAATCTTGATATTTTGATCTAGTACCCGATCCAGTTAATTAAGATCTGGGTCCAAATCCACTGGATCCTACCAATTCTGGATCTAGATTCAGGTATGCGTTTTTCCTGCTTACCCCTACAAAACGCACGTTTCCCATTATCTTTCTATTCCTTCCTTCACTCATCCTTTCTCTCTCTTTTTCTCTCTACTTTTCTTTCTTCATCTTTCATCCCCAAATTTATCAAATTAGAATAAGACCCGAAAAAGATCAACCCATAATCTTTCTAAAATTTTCTTTTGCCTTCCTCTCTATTAAGAATCATCACATGCTTTGCATCAATATTGGATACTAGTTTAATATATCAAAACATCAATTGCTTGATATCCATCTTAATTGAGGAAGTAAATCTCATTGGCTCACGAATGATCTAAGTTGGACCCAAATAGATGTAATACTCCGAATATGGTCAAATTATGGCTTAAAATGATTGAAATGACTATTGATATCTTCTTTTAGGAAACTCATATTTTAGAACTCCATATATAGTTAAAAATGCTTTGTTGAAAGCAATTTAGGGATGGTTGACCTACTAGGAATTTATCTCAAGCAGTGTGTAAACGACGATGAAGCATAGTGAAAGGACTTTGGTGATTTGCGAGGCCAATCGTCGATCTCTAAAGTAGTTATTAGGAATGTGTGTGGTCTGGGAGGGGTAGGGGTATTACAAATGGTTTTAAAGGCGACCCTTGAATGTAAGTTATGCTAGTGGATGAAAGATCCATGTGCAGTCACCTAGTGAGGCAAAGATTCTAGATTGGAGTACATGTCAAGACGGCATATAAGTCAGTAGTATTGAGGCACAATGAAGATGTTGTATACTTGAGTATGGGTGATTGTAACACCTCGGGCGGTCATAATGTGACCTAAAGGGATTAAAGTGATTACTTGAGCTGATGTGTCTTGTGGGTCTAGGTTAAAATTAAAACACTAAGTGAGAGTTGATGAAGTGTTTTGATTTGAAATTAAAATAGTTAATTTCTTTTGATGAATAATAACTAAAATTGAACCTTTTATGTCTTGTCACAATCAAGATGTCTAACGCAAACACCAACAACAACACCGTTAACCTTCGTTCTCTTTTGGACAAAGAGAAACTCAACGGGACCAATTTTCATTATTGGCACCGAAACTTGAGAATTGTCCACATGGTGGAGCTGAGAGAATATGTTCTAGAGAAAGCCTTAAAGAACAAGCCTAAGGAAAATACGACTCAAGCTGAAAAAGACAAATGGCAACGTCATTTTGATGACGATATCTGAGTCAGCTGTATCGTATTGGCCACTATGACTTCTGAGCTTCAAAGGCAATTTGAGAATAAGAAGGCACATGAGACTATCACTCAGCTGAAAAGCATGTTTCAAGAACATACTCGAATTGAGAGGTTTGAAATCAATGATCAAATTGTTCGTACTCGACTTGAGATTGGCAAGCCCGTTGGGCTCTATGCACTGAAGATGATTGGTCTCTTCGAGTCAATGAAGAGGTTAGGGTTCCCCTACACCCCAGAATTGGCTACTGGCATTCTTCTAAGCTCTCTACACGAAGGGTTCAATACCTTCAAGCTGAACTACAACATTCAGGGGAATAAGAAGTCTCTAATGGACCTTCATGTGATGTTGGTCACAGTAGAGAGAGACATTAATTAAGATAACTCCCAAGTTTAGCTCAAATGTCATCGTGTTAAGTAAGGTGAAGAACAAGTTTAAAAAGGCTAATAAGAACAAAATGGACCTGCAAATAAGAAAGGTAAGAACAAAACTGTTGTCCCATCCAAACCTAAGGCAGAACCTAAGCCAGATGAAGAATGCTTTTATTGTAAAGGTAAAGGACATTGGAAGAGAAACTGCCCCACAGATCTGAAGACTAGAAAGGTCATTAAGTCAGGTACAGATGTGATTGAAATAAATCTTATTGTTTATACTTTGTGAGTGTTAGATACCGGTTGTGAAGCTCACATTTATGGAAATGTACATGGCTTAAGCAGATGTAGATAAGTCAGCGAGAATGAAGTAAACCTACGCACAGGAAACGGGCAAAGAGTTGCGGCTGTCTACGTAGGAAATTATAGTTTATCTTTACCTTCAGGATTTATATTAGAACTAAATAATTGTTTTTTTTTTGTTCCTGCTTTAGTCATAATTTAATTTCAATAGCTTTACGTGAGATTGAAGGTTATTCATTTGATATAACGAATGGTCGTTTTTCATTTTCAAAGAATGGAATCTTTTGTGGTGCAGGCATTCGTATGAATGACCTTTACATATTGGATTTAGATAAACAAATCAGTCACATCAAATCAAAAAAAGGCTAAAACAAAAGACTCAAATGAAACATATCTTTGGCACAGTAGGCTGTGTCATATTAATCAGAAACGTATCCAGAAATTGAAAGTACAAGTCTTTTGGAAAATCTAAACTTTGAAAGGTTAGAGGTTTGTGAAGCATGTCTGATGGGAAAGATGACTAAATCACCTTTCACTGGAACTGGTGAACGAGCTAGTGACTTATTAGGGCTCATACAGAGTGATGTATGCGGACCCATGAGCACTAGTGTCCTAAGGAAACCAAAGGGTACTACTTCTACTACTGTTTCGAGAACAAAGTGTTTGTGTCTCGAAATGCTTTCTTCTTAGAGAATAAGTTTGTCTCTAAAAGACAGAGTGGGAGAGAAATTAAACTAGGTGAAGTTCAAGAGCCACGAACGACTTCTACTCACATCCCAGACCCCATCACCACTACTCTCATTCCAACCCCTGCTGATCCTCAACAGGAAGGGGATGAGGCACAAGTAGTCGGGGAACAGGTAGATGGAGAAGTAGGGGATGTGGACATACCCCTCCGTAGGTCCAGTAGGGACATCCGCTTTCTTGAGAGTTACAATGATCTTATGACAACGTAAATCAACATATTCCTTATAGATTATGATGAGCCCGAAACCTACAAACAAGCTTTAGCGAGTCTAGATTCCAATAATTGGCTCGAGGCCATGAAATCTGAGATAGACTCCATGTATGAAAATAAGGTTTGGACCTTGGTTGGCTTGCCTGAAGGCGCTAGAGCCATCAGAAACAATTGGGTTTTCAAAGTGAAGATGGACATGGAAGGTAAACCCAGTGTTTACAAAGCACGCTTGGTGGCGAAAAGTTTCACTCAAATTCATGGCATTGACTATGAATAAACCTTCTCCCCAGTAGCGACTTTTAAGTCTATCAGGATACTCCTCATTGGAAACGATATTCCCATGCTAGAGTCTTGTAAGACTTAGCTTAGGAAAAATTTCCAAATGAAAGATCTCGGTGAGGCCAATACATCCTCGGAGTAAAAATCCTTAGAGATAGATCAAGATGTTTAATTGCGTTGAATCAAACTACTTATATAGATAAGTGTTGAATCAGTTCAACATGCAGAACTCCAAGAAGGGATTCATTCTCATGGTTCATGGCACATCACTTGGTAAAACAGACTGTCCTCAGACATATGAAGACCAAGAAAAGATGAAAAACATACCTTATGCCTCGGCTGTAGGATCTATTATGTATGCTATGAGATGTACAAGGCCAGATATAGCTTTTGTCCTGAGTATGTGCAGCAAGTTTCAAGCCAACCCTGGTGAGAAACACTAGATTGCTTTGAAAAACATAAGTATCTGAACACAACGAAGGCATTATCCTTGGTCTATGGAGGTGACAAGCAGCTAAGTATAAAAGGTTAGACTGATGTTAACTTTATGACGGACAAGGATGACTACAATAGTCAATCTGGATACGTCTTTTGTCTGAATGGTGGAGCGGTGAGCTGGAAGAGTTCCAAGCAAGACACTTTCGCTGATTCTACTATGGAGGCAGAATACATCGTAACATCAGAAGCTGCAAAGGAGGCAATGTGGGTAAAGAAGTTCATCGAGGAGCTTGAAGTTGTGCCTAGTATTGCGGAAGGTGTGGACCTAGAGCACACAACAAAACCAAGCACGTGTCTAAGAAATATCACAAGGATGATCATCGAGCAAGGTGATATCAATGTGTGCAAGGTTCATATGGATGAGAACGTCGCTGATCCACTTACAAACCCCTGTCACAAGCGAAGTATGCGGGTCTTACTTATGCAATAGGAATTAAACACATTAGAGAGTGTTCTTGAAATTTGAGTAATTACTTAGTTTGGTTATGGTTTGAAATTCAAATTTAGAATAGTGTATGTTTTGAATGTAAATTTTTAGGGTTTATTATGAATGCATATAATTTATTATAGTATTATGTTGTTAGTTATAACAACCCGCCCCAAAATCATGATTATTTACGTACTAACCATAGTAATTACTTAAATTGCGTATAAATTTTTCGCGTTTACTTCTAATTATTTATTTTATCGGTGTCAAGTCTCGTGCAGGAGATGGCAAAGAATATCAAGTTACGGGTTTATAAACCTTTAAGTTACTCTATTTACTCGTTAAAGTGATTTATATCGAGTTTTACCGTTTACGTTATTTCTTTAACCGGAGAGAGTTTAATTATTTTACTTCTTAATGTTTATATTTTATTGTCCAAACCTTAATTTATTTTATTGGGATTATGTTTATTTTATTGAGGTACAAGTAATATTTATGTTTCATTTACTTGGATTTTCTATGTTTAAGTCCTATTTTATTTCAATCAAATTATTACCGATTAATTTTAATTAGTACAAGCTAATTTTGTTAACCTGGTATTTTTATAATTTAGCTTACTTAATTATATTTTCAGATTTGTTAAGTTATATTAGTGTTTAATTAAGTGAAGGGAGTATATATTATGTCATTAGTGTCAGAAGTTTCATTTTATCATTCAATTCAAACACACCCAAACCTTTTCTCTCTCTACACTCCTTCACCCCCCTGCTGTCCCTGTTTCTGCCGTGAACCACCAGCAGCCGCCGCCCATTTCCGGCCGCCGGAGCACGTCGCCGCCGCCAGGAGGTCGCCGGCCGCCACCCTCCTTCCTCCTCTCTTGTGTTTTCATCAATTTTTAACCCCAAGGGTAATCTCTCAAACCTCCAATTCAAACTTTTAAAACCCTAATCTGAAAATCCATGTTTTATCTATGTTTCTTTTGTAAATTCCATCCCTTTTACTCTCTTTATTCATGAATTCAAGTATATAATTGTATTGGTTAAGTTAGGGTTTAAGTTTTAAGTGTATGCATGTATATTTCTAAGTGTTTGTGAGGTTTTATGGTTGAATTCATGGTGGATGATGAATACATGTTAATGCATGTGAATTTCTTGAGAGATTCTTAGTATATAAGGGCTGAGTTTATGTTTTAAGATTATGAATTAAGTGTTATTATGTTTAATTTGGGTGAATTAGTGAGGTTTTGGTGTAAGAGTTCAAGAATATGTCTTTTATGTTAAGTTTAGGTTTAATCCATGGATGCATGTGGTTTTTAAGGTCTAAGATGAGTTAATTATCAAGGTTTATATTCTGGAAATATGGTGGATTAAGGTTATATGGGATTTGATTGTGTTTTAATATGATTAAGGGTGAAAAATCAAGCTAAAAACCGGAAAATTCGGTAGATAAGGTTTCTGTTTCGGTTCTGGAAATTTACAGTGGTATAAAAGTGGGGTTTCTTCCCAGATTTCTACTCCATATGATAGCCCAAAGTGTTAGCTAACTATAGGCTTTGGAATTTCTAAATTCCGACATGTATAGCCCGAGTTAAGACCAAAACCGTGAAGGTATAATTTTATATACGAATTCTGAGTCAGTATATTGAGGGCTGTTTTTCGTGCCTTTGGAGACCTCTTTAGTTTTTATGGTGAACATGAAAGTTTTAGGCCACGTTGCAAGCTTTCCGGAAAGGTATGATTCGTGGTCATCCGATATCGCGAGTATGAGTTACGAGCCCGGGAAGCAGGGCTGTCCGGAACAAGTTTCTGCCCAGAATTTTTATTGCCTTTTTAGCCTAAAATTTGTAAATTGGGTCTTTTATGGAGTTCTTATAAGTTTGTAGCCTTTGTGGTATTGTCAAGATAGTTGGGATGAGTTTTCTAAGCTAATTTAAGTTAGGTTGATGTTGAGGATTATCTCCTAAAGGATTATAGGTAAATTAGCAAACCATGGGTTAATTCGGTGAAGTTTTAAGGCCTAATTAGGTATTGTTGATGACTAAGGGTTACACTTGAGTTCTTAGCAAGTTTATGCGTTCCTCTATGTCTAAGTAACCATAAGCTCGTCCTTTCTTCATATCCAATTCACCGTTCATCGATTCACAAATAGTTTCTAAAAATCCATAAACATGATATTGTTCTAAGTCCGTAAACGCGACATTCTTCATGTTTTCATTAATCAAGTACCTTCTTTCTAATAAGCTTTCAAGTGCTCTAATTCTATGCTCCTTCAAGCCAATGGTTGAAATGCATCATAAGCCATGAACCTTCTCTATTGTTATTCAATTTTCACCGTGAGTTCCACTCTAAGTTTTTAAGCCGGTTATAGTTTATTCATGCACTGTTTCTGTCCGGGCTGTTTTTCGAGCCCTTCCTTTCATTTCTAGCCTCTGGGCCAGTTGACAAAATTGTCGGGCATGATTTTCCCTTTCCGAAAAGTACTCGTTTGCAAAAATCCGAGTTTTCTAGCCCAAGTTATCGCCGAAACAGCGAATTACTAAAATCTGAAATTTTATTTCCTTTCTTACCTTTTATGAGACAAGTTTAAGTATTTAATTCTATTTTATATGATTACACGAACCTCACCGATTTCTCTACGCTTTTATTACAAATTCCTTATAGTCTCCAAGTCGCCCACGCCATCTCAAGCTCGAGGCTCGTCGCTAAAGCTTTCATCTAACCAAGGTACGCGAATTGTCCAACTTTTCGCTCCTAAATGTTTACGGTTTTTACTAAATGGTTACGGTTTATGCTAAATGATTACGGTTTATGCTAAAGGTTTACGGTTTATGCTAATTTATGCTTTTATGATTATTCATGGTTTTAAGTGGTCCCATTTTATGGATTCTATGTTTTATGCTCTAGCTAGTTACGCGAAGTGCTAGCCTTTTAGATGCTCCTGATCAGAGTGTCCTAGACACAGCGATGTGTATTGCATGTGATCACCCATTCCAAACTTAGATCGGTTTGGGCATGCGCGTGTGTGAGATGCATTGCATCGATCGTAAGGGACCCAAAACTCTTAAATTTATGTATTTACTTCTAAGTTCATGTGACATGTTCTTTCTTTATGAACTCAAGTTACTTTTACTCATGTATGAGTTTATGTTCATGTCATTTCAAGTTAATGTTTTATCTCCCCTTTCCCGTTTTCAAAATGAATTTAAATGTCGGCACTAAAACCGTTTTCGAACGGTTTGACGTGTTGGAGGTTTACGTACTGAGTGTTTCCCCACTCACTTTTGCGATGTTTTATGGTTTTGTTTTTAGGAGGCTCGAGCTCCCAAGGAAAGGACAAGTCGGTTCCAAAGTAATTGAGTCATCGAGGTAGTTCTTTAAGGAAATCACCCGATTAGCAAGGCGGCGGGATTTTGGAAGTCGTTTAGTTGTTAAGCTATGTTTAAGTTTATGTAGGTTATCCAAAGGTTGTATAAGTTTTATTTATGAAGGTTTTTAAGCTAGTAAGTTATCTTGTGGTTTTGGAAGTTTCTTTAGTGTTGTTGCCTTGTCTCTTTTGGGAGACGGCGGTAATGCCTCGACCTAAGGTGTTCCGCTGCGCTAATCACAGGTTTGGGATTCTAAGTATAGTCTTAATCTTGTGATTAAGGTTGGGGCGTTACAGTTGTGGTATCAGAGCGGAGTTATAAGAAGTGTTTAGGAAATTAGAAGTTCATGGGAAGTATGACTTGAGTATGTGAAGTTTGGGATATTATGTGAGGTTTATGTGTCCTTTGTGGACTGATTTTGCGGATGTGTGAATTGTTTAGTTGGATGATGAGCTTGAAGTTCCAAGTGGATATATATATATGGTGTATGTGTTTCCTTGCAGGTTTGCAGATATGTAAAAATTTGGGATAGTCCAATTTATAGGGGAACTGCGGCCGAAATTTTCCCGAAAATTGGGGAGTTTAGTAGCAACTTAAGCAAATTTAAGTGCAAAATTAAGGGCAACATAAGAGATTGGATCTAGGAAAGTATGTCATGGGCATGAGTGTTGTTGTGGATGCTAAGCATGTTGAGTTAGTCTTAAAAGAGATTTTATCAATTCAAATAAGAATTCATGAAATCCAATCACAAGTGGGATTGGTGCGAAGCTCAAATTAGGGGCAAAGTGCCTTATCAAAATGTATGGTGAAAGGTTTAAAGGTGTTATATGACACAAAGGTTTAATGTGGTTCTAGAATAGCTCATGAGAAGGGACAAGAATGCCCTTTTGTAATAAATGAGGTTTAAGATAGTGGAGACTCGGACCTTGTCTAGTTTTCTTTTATTTATGTTAACAAGCTTTTAAGTTGCTAAAGTTTTTTGAAACTTCGTGTTTATGTTACGTGTATGATGTAGATGGACGCGAATGGAAACCCACTCTCAAATCCGTTCGCCATGTTTATGGAACCCCCGCTATGTTTTGAGTAAAGGGAGGTGGTGTATGTATGTTGAACGATTAAACTTGTTTACTTGTTGGGACATACTTTGAGAAGGATGACAACATGGATACCCAGAAGAACAAAAATAGGATCCAAATTTTCTCTAATGTTTTATGAATGGACATGTTGGTACTATGGTTTATGGCTTGAGGTTTGCAATATTTGGGGGAAAACTATTAAGGGAGAATACCAAGGGACCAGCAAAGCTTGGCGGAGAGCTATTAATGAACAACCATTGTGAGGACCAAACCTCTTCTGCTTGGCCTTTATATTTCAAGTTCATTGCTCGAATTCAACCTTTATTCCATGCTCTCATTGTACATCCTCATAGTAAAGTTCACCCCCTTCATCGCAATATCAAATCCAAGCTTCTCGTTTCCTATCATTGCTTATTCTCAAGAATCTTTATCAGATCCTATCGTTGTTATCAGTCCAGTATGTTAAGGCATCCAATAACCTGCCTTTATCGACTTGTTATCAATTCGTGATCAATTCCTTCATGACCATTACCTACTCTTGACTGCTATTAACTCGTTATTTCTTCAGAGATAGACTTCGTTAGATTCATATGACCCTTTTTACTCGTTAAGATTTACCTTTTTCAAGTGGTTGTCATGTTCCACCATAAATCTGCATACTATTTCCAAAGCTTAGTTTCAATAAAAATCATACTCGGTTTAGGATCAATAACTTATGCTCTATCACTTCAGAAAGTTACTGCAAAATATTCATGCATTCCAAACATTAATTCCCTTAGCTCAGAAATCAGAAGACTGATCCTAATATCTTTCCTTTTCAAATCAAGCTCATTTCGATGTACTTACAAATTTCCTTGTTCATGAAATCATTGTAATCATCATCTTTATCAAATATGCTATATTTTGTTGATCCTCGTTTTCTTAATGTATATATATGTGTCGTTGGACTAAAGAATACCTATATCCCTCCATGAAGCTTTAAATCCATCAGTGTGAACCTTAATTTCGTCGTTAACTTCAGAATTCATGTTTCTACATCTTATGTATGGCATCTTCCTATTATCATGTTTTTTCCTCCGCGCCTGTTAGTACCTTTTATAGGAAATAGATGTCAGGAGGGAAGTTTAATAGAGTAAGGAAAAGCGAAGTGCAAAGGTGTTAGTTTGTATGGAATGTTCGAGATACCTGAGGTAAGGTGGGAAATGTAGTGAAATAGTTGTTCAAGGAGATACTAGGGACCTTCGAGTCAAAACTTTTTACGATTAAGTTGTTCATAAAGTCAAGAATATAGAACGCTTGGAGAAAGATTGGATCTTCTTCCAGAGGAATAAAAGTCATATGGATATATCTGAGAAAGGAAACGTTCTTACCATATAATTTATGAAGGGAAGAGAATGTTCAGATAATTAACAGGAGTAAAACCCAGTGTTTTGGGGTTTTTGAGAGACAGTAATGCCCCCTGACAATGAATTGTCTTAGAAATCGATGCAAAGAGAAATGAATTTAAGGTTTTATGAATGACCAGCGTAAGGTGTTCGTCACGATGATGACCATAACCTCAGGATGAGATACGATATCATGAAGACACCTCGTAAGCCACTTGGGAAGCCGAGGAAGACATGAAGAAAAGCTACCCACACCTCTTTTAAGGTTTTTCGTTCACGATCAATCCAACTGCAAGTTTCGGGGACGAAACTTCTTTTTAGGGGGGAGGGTGTAACAACCCGCCCCAAAATCATGATTATTTACGTACTAACCATAGTAATTACTTAAATTGCGTATAAATTTTCCGCGTTTACTTCTAATTATTTATTTTGTCGGTGTCAAGTCTCGTGCAGGAGATGGCAAAGAATATCAAATTCTGGGTTTATAAACCTTTAAGTTACTCTATTTACTCGTTAAAGTGATTTATATCGAGTTTTACCGTTTACGTTATTTCTTTAACCGGAGAGAGTTTAATTATTTTACTTCTTAGTGTTTATATTTTATTGTCCAAACCTTAATTTATTTTATTGGGATTATGTTTATTTTATTGAGGTACAAGTAATATTTATGTTTCATTTACTTGGATTTTCTATGTTTAAGTCCTATTTTATTTCAATCAAATTATTACGATTAATTTTAATTAGTACAAGCTAATTTTGTTAACCTGGTATTTTTATAATTTAGCTTACTTAATTATATTTTCAGATTTGTTAAGTTATATTAGTGTTTAATTAAGTGAAGGGAGTATATATTATGTCATTAGTGTTAGAAGGTTCATTTTATCATTCCAATTCAAACACACCCAAACCTTTTCTCTCTCTACACTCCTTCACCCCCCTGCTGTCCTGTTCTGCCGTGAACCACCAGCCGCCGCCATTCCGGCCGCCGGAGCACGTCGCCGCCGAGGAGTCGCCCGCCACCCTCCTTCCTCCTCTCTTGTGTTTTCATCAATTTTTAACCCCAAGGGTAATCTCTCAAACCTCCAATTCAAACTTTTAAAACCCTAATCTGAAAATCCATGTTTTATCTATGTTTCTTTTGTAAATTCCATCCCTTTTACTCTCTTTATTCATGAATTCAAGTATATAATTGTATTGGTTAAGTTAGGGTTTAAGTTTTAAGTGTATGCATGTATATTTCTAAGTGTTTGTGAGGTTTTATGGTTGAATTCATGGTGGATGATGAATACATGTTAATGCATGTGAATTTCTTGAGAGATTCTTAGTATATAAGGGCTGAGTTTATGTTTTAAGATTATGAATTAAGTGTTATTATGTTTAATTTGGGTGAATTAGTGAGGTTTTGGTGTAAGAGTTCAAGAATATGTCTTTTATGTTAAGTTTAGGTTTAATCCATGGATGCATGTGGTTTTTAAGGTCTAAGATGAGTTAATTATCAAGGTTTATATTCTGGAAATATGGTGGATTAAGGTTATATGGGATTTGATTGTGTTTTAATATGATTAAGGGTGAAAAATCAAGCTAAAAACCGGAAAATTCGGTAGATAAGGTTTCTGTTTCGGTTCTGGAAATTTACAGTGGTATAAAAGTGGGGTTTCTTCCCAGATTTCTACTCCATATGATAGCCCAAAGTGTTAGCTAACTATAGGCTTTGGAATTTCTAAATTCCGACATGTATAGCCCGAGTTAAGACCAAAACCGTGAAGGTATAATTTTATATACGAATTCTGAGTCAGTATATTGAGGGCTGTTTTTCGTGCCTTTGGAGATCTCTTTAGTTATGGTGAACATGAAAGTTTTAGGCCACGTTGCAAGCTTTCCGGAAAGGTATGATTCGTGATCATCCGATATCGGGAGTATGAGTTACGAGCCCGGGAAGCAGGGCTGTCCGGAACAAGTTTCTGCCCAGAATTTTTATTGCCTTTTTAGCCTAAAATTTGTAAATTGGGTCTTTTATGGAGTTCTTATAAGTTTGTTGCCTTTGTGGTATTGTCAAGATAGTTGGGATGAGTTTTCTAAGCTAATTTAAGTTAGGTTGATGTTGAGGATTATCTCCTAAAGGATTATAGGTAAATTAGCAAACCATGGGTTAATTCGGTGAAGTTTTAAGGCCCAATTAGGTATTGTTGATGACTAAGGGTTACACTTGAGTTCTTAGCAAGTTTATGCGTTCCTCTATGACTAAGTAACCATAAGCTCGTCCTTTCTTCATATCCAATTCACCGTTCATCGATTCACAAATAGTTTCTAAAAATCCATAAACATGATATTGTTCTAAGTCCGTCGCTTGCGACATTCTTCATGTTTTCATTAATCAAGTACCTTCTTTCTAATAAGCTTTCAAGTGCTCTAATTCTATGCTCCTTCAAGCCAATGGTTGAAATGCATCATAAGCCATGAACCTTCTCTATTGTTATTCAATTTTCACCGTGAGTTCCACTCTAAGTTTTTAAGCCGGTTATAGTTTATTCATGCACTGTTTCTGTCCGGGCTGTTTTTCGAGCCCTTCCTTTCATTTCTAGCCTCTGGGCCAGTTGACAAAATTGTCGGGCATGATTTTCCCTTTCCGAAAAGTACTCGTTTGCAAAAATCCGAGTTTTCTAGCCCAAGTTATCGCCGAAACAGCGAATTACTAAAATCTGAAATTTTATTTCCTTTCTTACCTTTTATGAGACAAGTTTAAGTATTTAATTCTATTATATATGATTACACGAACCTCACCGATTTCTCTACGCTTTTATTACAAATTCCTTATAGTCTCCAAGTCGCCCACGCCATCTCAAGCTCGAGGCTCGTCGCTAAAGCTTTCATCTAACCAAGGTACGCGAATTGTCCAACTTTTCGCTCCTAAATGTTTACGGTTTTTACTAAATGGTTACGGTTTATGCTAAAGGTTTACGGTTTATGCTAAAGGTTTACGGTTTATGCTAATTTATGCTTTTATGATTATTCATGGTTTTAAGTGGTCCCATTTTATGGATTCTATGTTTTATGTTCTAGCTAGTTACGAGAAGTGCTAGCCTTTTAGATGCTCCTGATCAGAGTGTCCTAGACCTGGCCAGTGTCGACTGCATAGCAGTCACCCATTCCTAACTTAGATCGGTTTGGGCATGCGCGTGTGTGAGATGCATTGCATCAATCGTAAGGGACCCAAAACTCTTAAATTTATGTATTTACTTCTAAGTTCATGTGACATGTTCTTTCTTTATAAACTCAAGTTACTTTTACTCATGTATGAGTTTATGTTCATGTCATTTCAAGTTAATGTTTTATCTCCCCTTTCCCGTTTTCAAAATGAATTTAAATGCCGGCACTAAAACCGTTTTCGAACGGTTTGGCGTTGGAGGTTTACATCTTGAGTGTTTCCCCACTCACTTTTGCGATGTTTTATGGTTTTGTTTTTAGGAGGCTCGAGCTCCCAAGGAAAGGACAAGTCGGTTCCAAAGTAATTCAGGGCTGTCAAGGTAGTTCTTTAAGGAAATCACCGGTTAGCAAGGGCGAGCAGGATTTTTGGAAGTCGTTTAGTTGTTAAGCTATGTTTAAGTTTATGTAGGTTATCCAAAGGTTGTATAAATTTTATTTATGAAGGTTTTTAAGCTAGTAAGTTATCTTGTGGTTTTGGAAGTTTCTTTAGTGTTGTTGCCTTGTCTCTTTTGGGAGACGGCGGTAATGCCTCGACCTAAGGTGTTCCGCTGCGCTAATCACAGGTTTGGGATTCTAAGTATAGTCTTAATCTTGTGATTAAGGTTGGGGCGTTACATTAGTGCTTGAAATTAATGTTAGAATATTGTTGTTTATTAATGTAACAGTATATGTTGTTGAAATTGTAGATTTTTAATTGTAAAATACATATATGTTGTTGTATTTGAGTAATTTACTTGAGTAATTTTAGTGTGGTTATGGTTTGAAATTCAAATTTAGAATAGTGTATGTTTTGAATGTAAAGTTTTACGGTTTAAATGTTGTTAGGACTTGAAATTAAAGTTATAATATTGTTGTTTATTAATGTAAGAGTATCGGTCGTTGAAATTGTTGATTTTTAATTGTAAAATTCATATATGTTGTTGTATTTGAGTAATTTACTTGAGTAATTTAGGGTTTACAAAGTTATGAATAACTAGTTTAATTAGTTTAATAAATTATAGGATGTTTGTATGGGTTAGGGCTGTGGTTAGGGTTAATTGATTGTATATGTTTGGTTAGTTAAGTTAAATTAATTTAGTTATAAATTTGGGTTAAGTTTAATTATATATTTAGTTAAATGAAGTTAAAATAATTATTGAGAATGTTTATGGTTATTCAAATTTATGTGGGCTAGTTTTATATGTTATAAGTTAGGGTTGAGTATTAATGGTTTTGGTAGTTATTAATAAGTTAGATATTATGTTTGGTTAAAAACAAATTTACGCGACTACGGTTAACTTAATTTAAGGGGATGTCTTCAAACAGCCCATGATGACATGCTATAAAACTCTGACAGATTGTTCCCCATAAGAACTATGAATCTGTTTTTTGAAAACGTCCCTTTAATTAAGTTAGCCTATAAAGTTGGTAGCGTAAATTGTTTGCTGACCCAACCTAATTGCTAACTTAATTACTTATAACTCCAAATGAAGACATAAATTGTAAATAATTATGTCACGTCCATTTACGTAATCAACAATAAGTTGCTACGTAAGTACTTAACAATCATTTAAGTAGCTTAGTTGTAGATGTCATAAAAAAGTGTCGAGTTTGGATGATTTTGGTAGTTATTGACAGGGCCGCAAGCGCACGGGTACTACTGTAGCAATGTCAAGGTCGATCCCACAGGGACTTGGTCTAGTAACTCAGTGAACTAACCCTCTACTTGATTGCTAAGCCAATCGGGTTGGTGAATTGTTTATGACTTCTAATGAACTAGCTAAAACTAAAGTGGACTAGAAAGGATTAACTCGAGGAAATTCGGTGGATGAAGACTTCTAGGGTTTTACTCACCTAACAACAGGGTCTGGAAGCCAGATTAAAGCACGCACAAGAAAATAACTCAAACGAATCAAGAATCGATAACCTCTAAATTCTATCGCCCTTTCGATGCTAAATAGAATTATCCTGGCTAACCTAATCAACAACTTTAAATGCCTTTTCAGGTTAAACAGAATTGAAGGTCTAAGCAAGGTCGGGTTATCTAATGATTCCCTAGTCTACTACTCCTTTTTCAACTTTCGTAGGCCTAGGTAGAAGGGTTGGTGGTCAAATTCCTCTAATTCACCTTTCGGTACTTCTTAGGTTAATTTCTGAATTACAAACATCCAAGGCCTTAAGAACATTCGTAAGCAAGAAAAACGCAACCTTCTATTGATTCAATTGAGAATTCAAGTACAAACTAAAACATTTCTAATCAAACTCCATATTGATGGTTCATAAAACCCTAGAAAGAACGAAATCTACTCACAAGTATTCATTGAAAACAAGAAATACGTTCTAAACATGGTAATCAATTCTAGAATTAAGGAAGAGAAAGTGAGAAGAGTAAAGCAAACACTAGGGAGAAATTCGTAGGATTCTCTCAAGAACTTCACAAGAGTGTTGCGTGCTTCTTCTCGAATTCCCAATCTTCAATGCCTTCGAATTGATTCTTGATGAATGGAGGTGTTTTTGGTGAAGAATTCCTCTCCAAAAATCTCTCTTTTCTGCCCAGAATCAGTGATAACTGCGTTCCCCCTCTTTTCTCCGGTTATCTCAAAAAATAAGCTGCCGTGAGAAAGCAGCTCGACCACGATGCAGTGGTGTCACGCTGGCGGCCGTGGTTGTATCTGTCTCATTCTCGTTTCTTGCTGAAATTTTTACCATGGTCTTATCAACAGTAGTTGATGCCCGTGGTATCCTTGGCCTTACCAAATTTGCTCCAAAAATCACCTTTTTGGCCCTAAACCTGAAAATCAATGCCAAAAATGCAAAGACCAAGTGTAAATAGAGAAATGGGGAAGATTAAACACCTTTTTAGCCAAAAATCACCATGATTATGCTTCTAAAATACCTAAAAATAAGTGCAAATAATGCACTTATCAACCCCTCCATGCTAAAACCTTGCTTGTCCCCAAGCAAGTACTAGACTCAAAACTAGGAAAAACGGACTCAAAAGAAGAAAAAGAAAAGAAAGACTCGAACATCCTATGTACAAGCCCCCTCAGGTAAGTATTAGCAGAACTCTCAAGCAACTTTGCCCAACCAAAACACAACCATAAAGCGATTAAAACACTTTAGCACAAGATAGAGGGAGATTTTCGAAAAGGGTTTAGGGGA
Source organism: Portulaca oleracea (assembly GCA_029582165.1). Lineage (NCBI taxonomy): Eukaryota > Viridiplantae > Streptophyta > Magnoliopsida > Caryophyllales > Portulacaceae > Portulaca > Portulaca oleracea. The sequence goes on along the minus strand of CM055888.1, from coordinate 13,929,065 downwards.
ATCACACCATCAAGATCAAATTAGTCACCCTTCCGTCACCGAATTAGCGACATAACACATGCATGAGTATGAAACTAAAACGGTTGAGAGCAATCCTCACTTTTGGGAATGTGGAAACACTCCCCTCATGTGTTTTCAAAATGAAGTCAATGTTTTTGGTTCTCTCAATACTCTAACCTAGGAAACAATTTACCATATGCTTGATGATCATCTCAATTCTCTACCGCTATATGCAAAATGCAAATGACAATCAAGAGGTCTTTGAAAGGGTTGTAACGGGGCTAAGGTTAGGGGTAAGGGACGGAAAATATTTGGATAAGTGGAGCTCGAAGCCAAGCTTGGAGTTATACTTTTCCAACCTCACTCAATGTCATTGAACCTTACTCGCCCATAAACAATCACAACAATCCTGAAACATTTATTAGAAACTGCCTCATTACTAAACTCCTCACTTGCCATCACACTTGAGGTCCCTTTTTTTTATATATATTTTCTAATTGCTATTGAATTGTTCTCTCTCTCTCTTTTTTTTGTGATTTTTTTTTTCGAAGCAAGTGATTGGCAAGTGAAAATCATATACAAAATTAATTACAAAACTTGGCGGGTTTTGCTAACATAGCCACTACATTGATGCTACATAAGTGAGAAAAATCCCAACACTTCCTATTCATTACTTTCCCAACACACTGTTTTGCGAATGTATTCACAATTAACCCCATCAACCACACTCAATATACTCCAAGCAATGGCTTAAGGTAGGAAGATATGTAATTGGCCAAGGCTTATAATTTGAGTTATTAGAAAACGGAGTAATCAAAGGCTAGAAGAAGGGTTAAAGGCGGAGAATTACATGAATAGGGTGGCTATTTGGTATTGTAGCTACAATAATTGCGGATGAATGCCTCAATCATGTTGTCAATGCATGATGCAAAGTGCAGTTTCAAAGAGATGAAAAGCAAGTTCTAGAGATCACAACCAAGGTTGAGTCACACATGGAAATATGAGACTAATGAAAATGATTAGTCATTTTGGCTTAGTGGTCTCACGGGTTTGTGCTCAACAACCAATCAAAGAACATAAACATACAAATGCTAAGCTCACATCAAAGGGTTAAGAAGGGCAATAAATCTTCACTATCAAGATGTAAACCCAAATCAAGATGTTTTCGAAATTTCTTTTCAAATATTTGAATCACTTGCGGGCTACGCAAAGGCTAAACAAAGCTACAAGAAATACTAGCTGGCTTACAATCATCACCGGAGGCTTACCTAACCTAATCCTAAGGCTATTCTAATATTTTTTTTCTTTTTGCTTGATTTTTTCTAATTTTTTGGCATTTCTTTATTTTTTTCTTTTCTTTTTTTTTATTTTTAACTAGATGAACTAAATGTAATTAAACTAAATGCAAACTCCATGCTTAAGTTGTTACCTATGAAGATAAACAAGAAAAATAAAAGAAAGAAAGGACACACCTAGATTCATGAAACACCACTATATGCTAAATGCTGTGCAAACTATATGCATGATGCAAAAATATGTACAAATGCCTATACACAAGTCATTCTCCCAAAAATTATCACCAATCATCGAATCATAGCAACCAAATCAACAAGACAACCAAGTCACATAAAACAAACCAACCCCTCCATGCTAGGACACAGCATTGTCCTCAATGCTAAACAGAAGCAAACTATCATAGGGGGGAAGGAAAAGTTAATGAGCAAACATCATGCATCAGGAGGGGCGGAGGGTAAGGGTAAGGGATCTGAGCGCCATGGCTCTCAAACCAACCACGCATCGCGGATAAACACTCGCTCATGTTAGTCAAATGTTGGTTTGCGGCCAATCATGCCCGAAGCTCAATGTGCTTGATCGGACATACTCCTAAGGGAGGTTTGCTCGTCGCGGATCTCGCGAAGTGCGGTCGAAACATCATCCATGTTGAAAGCGTGGGAGGAGGAAGGGCGGTGAGTGAGGGGATTGGGGTTCGTCATGGTCGGACTCAGGATCATACGCGATAAGATCTAGGGGAACCGGGTCTCCATCCCCTCCCGGTAGGAAGGAGAAGTTGGCCCGATTTTGGATAGTCGTTCGGGCCACATTGGGCAATTGCATAAGCGGCCGATTTGGGTACCTCCAGTAAATGTTACCACCCCTAGAAACAATGAAGAGCATGGTGGTCAAAGCGCTATGGTCAAGCCTCTCAGACCCGGGAATCCTAAACTCCTCATTTGGCATGACTCCGAGAGATTTTGCAATCCTCGTGACAATCCCCCCGCAGGTGATCTTACCCTTTTTCCTATTAGCTATCTCTTGAAGATGTATAATTAAGAAAGAGCCGGGGTCCATCTGCCTACCCTCATACATATTCTTCATGAAGAATAACTCCTCTACCCGAGGCATATTCATGCTATCATCCCTTGTGAAAAAGCTCGTTGCGAAGATGCGTTGAGCTAACCTAATCACGGGGTTTCTGATTTCGGTCGCCTTAGACCGACTAGAGTCGAAATGTTGCTCCCCAGTGATCATTTCCCAGAAAGAATCCGGGTCATACCTTGGAGGCACACGACGCTCACTAACATCAAGGGGACGCGGAAGGTGGAAAATGCTATTAAAGGTACTCAAATTCAATTGATAGTCTTGGCCACGCAAACGGAACCTAATGACCCCCTCTTGGCAATTACGCCCATTTTGAACCTCGGTGTATAGGGTACTCAAAAACTCCAAAGTCAAGTCCGAATAGGAAGGTTCTTTGATGTTTAGGTAATCACCCATCCCCCTTCTAGCAAACAACCATTTAATGTCATCCAAAACACCCATGGATTGCAACAAAGCATCATCAACATAACGAGTAGCAACAAAACCACGAGATCTCAAACGCAAGTAATTAGCAGTTTGTATTGGGCTATTGAACTGAAAAGGGATAGGATCATTACCTTGCTCCATAGCAGCGCGGTTTGCGGCTCGTTGAGCACGAAGCTCCCTCGGATTTGGTTCGTTGGAGGACCCAGCAGCATCAGTTCTTCTCTTTTTGGGTTCCATGGAAACTTGAAGCTCCAACAATGGTGATTTTTTGGGAGAAATGGGAATGAAGGATGAGTGTAAAAATGGAGGTTATGGGTGAAATTGGTGGATGTGGTGGCTAATGTGAATGGTAGAGGTGGAGTTGTGGTGCGTGGGGGTTCGAATATGGGTAGGGATTGGTGGGTATGGGGGTTAGGGTTTGTGGTGGACGAATGGGGGTGAAATAAAGGAGGAAGAAAGAAGATAGAGTTAAGGTTTAGGGTTTGTGAAGGAAGAAGAAGAAGAAGAGGAATGAAGGAGAAAGATGGAGAAGGATGTGAGGGAGCTAGGGTTCGAAAATAGGTGAAAGAAGGAGGAAGAATGAATGAACTGAGTGAGAAAAGGGGGAAAAAACGAGCGAATCTGCGAGACCACGGCCGCCCGTGGTCTGCCACATGACCACTGGTTTGTGGTTCATTGTTTTTTTTTTTTTTTGATTTTGATTTTGATTTCCAGCCACCACAGTCCGTGGTTGTCACCTGGCGACCCGTGGTTGGCTGGAAATTGAGTTTTGAGGAAAAATTGGAGGAAGGGAGGAGGCGAACCACGGTCAGAGGTTTTCACCAGGCGGCCGTGGTAGGCTCTGAAAAGCGTGCTTCTTGAGCAAATGAAATCGAGCACCACGGTCAGGGTTTTCTGCAGGCGGACCAAGGTTGGCCACGGAACTTCATTATGAGATGGTTTTGGTGCCTTCCACACCCTTTTTTTCTTCTATCTTTTCACTCTAGTTTTCTGATTCTTTTCTCCCCAACTCCCTCAAACTCTCATTTTTTTTCTTCATTCTTTCTAACTCAAACACTTTTCACTCATTAAACCATCAAAACACCCTAGAGACCAACTCCTCCATGCTAATTTTCCTTGCTCAAACTCACTCTTACACTCCCTCAAACTCTCTCTCTTTTTTACTAACAAATACTCACAAAAATTTACACTATACAAAAGAGAAACACGGTTAAAACAAGAGAAAAATCAAAGAAAAGAAACAAAACGAGAATGAAATGAACTAAGGAAAATAAGGGAAAAAAACTAGGAAAGGGGAAGGAAAATGAAAAGAAAGAAAAACTCCTATAAAAGAAAAAAAAATGAAAAGGAAAAGAAAAGTAATTAAAAAGCTTGGGTTGCCTCCCAAGAAGCGCTAATTTAACGTCTTAAGCTAGACGATACATACCTCAAGTCATACGGGATTGGCGAGGACATAACATGCGACCTTCTCCTCAATTTGGCCTGTGATGTAAGGCTTAAGTCGCTGCCCGTTGACCTTGAATGTTCCGGTAGACTCACTCCAAACTTCCACAGCTCCATGGGGATATGCTTACATAACTTGGAATGGCCCGGACCCAGGATTTCACTTTCGGAAACAATCTTAATCTCGAGTTAAACAAAAGGACCATGTCTCTGCCTTAAACCTCTTTGGCAAGATGAACTTGTCATGCCACTTTTAGTCCTTTCCTTATATATCCTCGAACTCTCATAAGCTTGCAACCTCAATTCCTCCAATTCTTGCAATTGAAGCATTCGCTTCTCACGGTTGCCTTTGCATCAAAATTCGAGTTGGATAGCCCAAACGCTCGATGTTCCAACTCCAGAGCAAATGACACGGTTTCCATACACCAACCGGAATGGAGTGGTGCCGGGGAGTTTTGAGCGTCGTCGTGCGATGCGCCAATAAGGCGTCGTCAAGCTTGATGAGCAATCCTTTCGAGATCGGTCAACCGTCTTCTCGAGAATGCTCTTGACTCCTATTCGAAAGCTCTACTTGCGCTTGTTTGAGGATGGTAAGGTGTTGCCACCTATGGAACACCTCGTACTTCTTCGGAGAGTTTCTAGCATCGATTCACGAAAATGGGTGCGTTATCGCTCAATAAGGCTCTAGGAGTGCCAAATCGGCGAAAATGTTCTTCTTGAGGAATTTGATGGCGACCCTTGAGTCATTCGTCGGAGATCTGATCGCCTCCACCCATTTGGATCGTAATCCACGAACAAGGATGTAGAGGTTCTTGTGAGATGGAGGAAAAGGACCCGTAAAGTCTATCCCCACGCGTCGAAGAGCTCAACCACAAGAATTCGCTTTGGGGCATCTCGTGCCTCTTGGAAATGTTACCCATCCGTTGACAACGATCACATGCTAGCACATACTCCTTGCATCCTTGGTGAGGTCGGCCGATAGAAACCGGCGAGACCTTGGAAGCGGTTTTATCGGGGCGAAATGTCCACCATAGGTCGTGGAATGGCAATGATGTAGCACCCTTGAACTTCTTCCTCGAATGCATCTCCGGTAAACCCCATTGTACATAGCTTGAAAGAAGTGGTTCTTCCCAAACAAAGCTCTTCACCTCGAATAGGAACCTCTTCTTTTGTTGATATGATAAGTCCTGGCAACACTCCACACAAGATAATTGGCGTAGTCGACATACCATGGAATGAATGGGGTACACACGCCGTGAGGTTCTCTTAGGAAAGAATCATCAATAGGGAGCTTCTCCTTCGGAACATCCTCCAATCGAGAGAGATGATCGGCTACCACGTTTTGCAATCCGGGCTTGTCCCGAATTTCCAAATTGAACTCTTGGAGTAATAACACCCAACGAATGAGCCGAGGTTTAGAGTCCGACTTCTTCATGAGGTGTCGAATGGCGGCATGATCGGTGAACACAATCACCTTGGAGTTGATCAAATATGGTCGAAACTTCTCCAAGGTGAAAACAACCGCCAAGAACTCCTTCTCTGTGGTGGCGTAGTTGACTTGAGCCTCATCCAGAGTTCGGCTCGCATAGTAGATGGCGAAAGGCTTGCCATCTCTTCTTTGCCCTAAAACAGCCCCCAATGCGTAATCACTCGCATCATACATCACTTCAAACGGTAAACTCCAATCTGGGGCTTGCATAATAGGTGCAGTAATCAAAGCTTCTTTCAACCTATTGAAAGCACTCAAGCAAACATCATCAAATTCAAAAGGCATATCTTTGACAAGCAATCGGGTGAGAGGTCTAGCAATTTTCGAAAAATCTTTTATGAACCGTCGGTAGAAACCAACGTGTCCAAGAAAACTCCTAACACCCTTAACAGAAGATGGAGGTGGTAATTTTTCAACCACCTCAACCTTTGCTTTGTCAACCTCAATGCCTTTGCTTGACACAACATGACCAAGGACTACACCCTCTTGTACTATGAAATGACACTTCTCCCAATTCAAAACCAAATTCACTTCTTCACATCGAGACAACACTTTAGCAAGATTTCTTAAACAATGATCAAAAGAATTGCCATAGACTGAAAAATCATCCATAAACACCTCCATAATGTCCTCAATAAAATCAGAGAAAATAGCCATCATGCATCGTTGAAAAGTAGCGGGTGCATTACACAACCCAAATGGCATTCTCCAATAGGCAAATGTACCGTAAGGACATGTAAAGGTGGTCTTTTCCTGATCACTAGGGTGGATAGGGATTTGGAAAAACCGGAATACCCATCTAGATAACAAAGAATGAATTATTCGATCTTTCAAGCATTTGGTCGATGAAGGGGAGAGGAAATGGTCTTTCTGGTGACATCATTCAACTTGCGGTAATCAATACATCCTCCACCCCATGTGATCTTGGTAGGAATCAACTCATTGTTCTCATTTTCACCATAGTCATCCCCTTTCTTAGGCCTGACATGCACCTGCTCACCCACTCACCATCGTAAATAGGGTAGATAATCCCGGATCAAGTAATTTCAAGACCTCTTTTTCACCACCTCTTTCATGTTAGGGTTTAACCTTCTTTGACTTTGAATGGTGGGTTTATAATCATCTTCCATCAAAATCCTATGCATGCAAAATGAGGACTAATTCCTTTAAGGTCATCTATGGTATAGCCAATGGCCTTACGATGCGACCTAAGGACTCTCAACAATGAATCAATCTCGGCATCATTCAAGTTTGCATTCACAATCACGGGATAAGAGGAATCGGGGCGAGAAATTCATATCTTAGGGAAGAAGGAGAGGTTTGATCTACCTTTGGTGCTTCCTTCTCGCTCGAAGCTTGCTTGTTTTGCTTTCAACCTCTAGTGCCTCCGTTTCGGCATTGGTGGAACTTAGGGGATGCTTGCAGAGCTTCACACAATGGGCAACCTCGGGATCGTGATCCTAGGTTTCTTGTTAGACAACAAACAAAGCTCAAGAGGATCGTGAGAGCGAATGTTAGTGCTATCTTCCCGAGAATGGAATCAATGATATCCACTCTAAAACAATCATCGGAAAATCAGGAATTTAGCGACAAACAAATTAAACTCAACTTTCTCACCTCCTATACTAAAGGACATCCTACCATTTTTCACATCAATGCAACACCCAGTAGTAGCCATGAAAGGTCTACCAAGAATAATGGGGTGCAGGTGTCTTCCTCCATCTCTAGGATAACAAAGTCAACAGAACAAAGAAGCTACCCAACTTAATAGGGACATCCTCTAAAATTCCTATGGGAAATTTGGCCGATCGATCGGCCATTGGAGGAAATGGTAGTGGGCTTTAGTTCACCCATACCAAGCTTTTGGGACAAAGAGAGGCATAAGACTCACACTAGAACCAAGATCACATAATGCACGGTCTATGGAAATCTTTCCAACTTCACAAGGAATGGTGAAGCTACGGGATCCTTAAGCTTGGGAAGCTTATTTTGAGCACGGCACTACATCGATTCGCAATGCCACTGTCGTACTCTTCCAACTTCCTCTTGTTTGTCAAAATTTCCTTCAAAAATTTAGCGTAGGAAGGCATTTGAGACAGGCATCGATGAATGGAATGTTAATATGAAGTTTCTTGAGGACCTCGAGAACTTCCCAATTGCTTATCACTTTTAGCCTTAGCGATCTTTGAGGAAAGGAGGGTGGAGTGTAAACTCTTTGGGGAACTTTTGTTGCATCTTTAGAAACTTCTTTCTCAACTTGCACATCAACATCAATCGCAGGTTCTTTAGGAGGCACATTTACCTCTCCATGTACATCATTACTCACATCAGCATTCACATCATTCACAACATTCTCAACATCAACTACATTCTCAACAACATCATCATCATGCACATCAACAACAACATGCTCATCACACACACCCCTGGGCCCCGCCAATTGCGTTCCGCTTCTTAAGGTTATGGCATTGCATTGATCCTTTGGGTTCGCAACAGGTTGGCTAGGGAGCTTTCCTGGATGAGTGGTGGAAGTATTAGCTTGAATAGCAATCTGAGATTCAAGCATTTTGTTGTGAGTGGCCAACTGGTCAACTCTATCAACTAAAAGCTTGATAGTCTCTTCTTGTTGATACCATACGTTCCACCAATGCCTTCCAGTCAGGCTCTTGGGTTTGTCGAGGCTGGGGTTGGGGTTAGGCTTGTTGTCTTTGGAAACCAGGTGGTCTTTGGGTCTGTTGTTGTTGGTGTGGTCCTGTGGGATTGTTATTCCGATAGGAAAAATTAGGATGAGATCTAAATCCCGGGTTGTAGACATTAGAGTATGGGTCAAAGTTCTGTCTTGGTTTCCAATGTAATTGGTCTGGTCCGAGGTCTCGGGACTAGCTAACCCAACAGGACAAAACAAGGTCTCATTCTCAAATGAATTACAAGAAGCACACGGTAGGGGAGGATTGGAATTTACATGCAAACGGTCTATCTTCTGAGTCACAGCATCTATTTTAGTAGTCAAAACAGAAATTGCATCGACATCATACTTACCTCCCGTTCTCGAGGAACGGGGCTTGGACCATTGGTGTCTGTTGGACGCCATTTGCTCGATCAAAGAATAGAGTTCATCGACCGCTTTGTTCATGATGTTCCCATTTGCGCAAGAATCATCGCCCTCAACTGATCATCCACTCCATTGTAGAAGGCATGGATGGGCACCCATGGCTCAAGACCATGATGTGGACACCGGCGAAGTAGATCCTTGAACCGTTCCCAATCCTCGTACAGGTTCTCATCCGACTCTTAGACGAAGGTGGATATTTGGTTGCGGAGGCTTGTCAGCTTACTTGGCGGGAAATATTTGTTAAGAAATGCGCTCGCCATCTTATCAAAAGTGGTGATGGAGTTCGGCGGAAGAGAGTCTAGCCACTCCGTACTCGATCCTCGAGGAAAAGCGGAAACAATCGCGGTTTGATTGCATCGGTGAAGCCGTTCACCTTGAGCGTATCGTGCGCTGGTGAAAGATACGGAGGTGTCGGTTGGGGTCCTCACTAGGGTGACCGAAATGGCGAAGCTTTGACGGATTAATCAAGGAATTCTTCACCAAAATCATTGTTGGCGATGTTGGGAGGGTTGATGGCGTGGGAGGATCTGTGACATTTGGGCCATGTATTGATCCAATGTCTTGGTTGTGCTTCTCCGGCCATTTTCGATTGTGATGCACTCCTCTTCTTGCTTCTTGCTAGCTTTCTCCGTTCGACCTCTTTCTCGAAGCGGAAAGTGCGTTCAATCTCGGGATCGAACTCAAATTAGGAGATTTTTGCATACACCAAGAGTACCTAGCAAAACAAGAAATGAGACAATCAATCACAAGTAAAGGAAAGAAAAGAAAGAAAATAAAAAAAGCGACTTAGTCGATCTAAGAGTCTTCGCTTAATGGCTACTAGGACAAAGTCCCGGCAAGCGCCAAAACTTATCGCTAATGAAATAGCAATGTCAAGGTCGATCCCGAGGACTTGGTCTAGTAACTCAGTGAACTAACCCTCTACTTGATTGCTAAGCCAATCGGGTTGGTGAATTGTTTATGACTTCTAATGAACTAGCTAAAACTAAAGTGGACTAGAAAGGTTTAACTCGAGGTAATTCGATGGATGAAGACTTCTAGGGTTTTACTCACCTAACAACGAGTGCGGAAGCGATTAAAGCACGCACAAGAAAATAACTCAAACGAATCAAGAATCGATAACCTCTAAATTCTATCGCCCTTTCGATGCTAAATAGAATTATCCTGGCTAACCTAATCAACAACTTTTAAATGCGCTTTTCGGGTTAAGCGAATTGAAGGTCTAAGCAAGGTCGGGTTATCTAATGATTCCTAGTCTACTACTCCTTTTTCAACTTTCGTAGGCCTAGGTAGAAGGGTTGGTGGTCAAATTCCTAATTCACCTTTCGGTACTTCTTAGGTTAATTTACAATTACAAACATCCAAGGCCTTAAGAACATTCGTAGCAAGAAAACGCAACCTTCTATTGATTCAATTGAGAATTCAAGTACAAACTAAAACATTTCTAATCAAACTCCATATTGATGGTTCATAAAACCCTAGAAAGAACGAAATCTACTCACAAGTATTCATTGAAAACAAGAAATACGTTCTAAACATGGTAATCAATTCTAGAATTAAGGAAGAGAAAGTGAGAAGAGTAAAGCAAACACTAGGAGAAATTCGTAGGATTCTCTCAAGAACTTCACAAGAGTGTTGCGTGCTTCTTCTCAATTCCCAATCTTGATGCCTTGAATTGATTCTTGATGAATGGAGGTGTTTTTGGTGAAGAATTCCTCTCAAAATCTCTCTTTTACGCGAGAATCGGTGATAACGCGTTCCCCTCTTTTCCCGGTTATCTCCGCAAAATAAGCCGCATGAGAAAAGCGGCTCGACCACGGTCAGTGGGTGTCACCCGCAGGCGGCCAGTGGTTGGCGCTGTCTCATTTACTTCTGCTCGTTTCTTGCTGAAATTTTTACCACGGTCTTATCAACAGTAGTTGATGCTCGTGGTATCCTTGACCTTACCAAATTTGCTCCAAAAATCACCTTTTTGGCCCTAAACCTGAAAATCAATTCCAAAAACTCAAAGACCAAGTGTAAATAGAGAAATGGGGAAGATTAAACACCTTTTTAGCCAAAAATCACCATGATTATGCTTCTAAAATACCTATAAATAGGTGCAAATAATGCACTTATCAGTTATTAGTTAGTGAGTTAGTTATTATGCTTGATTAGGAATGAATTTACGCGACTGCCAACTTTGTTGTATAACTTAATCAAAGACAAGTCTCTAAATGCCAATTCAACCTTGCTGTGATGAACAAGTTGTCGGGGTTATACGTATGGGTGATCAACCACTTGTGACGTAGCAAATGTGAATCGTTATGTATTTAGCATCCCAACCACTTATAAAATGAACACCCAAGAACTCAATCTTGATTTCTTGGGTGTTCGTCTTACTAGGGATAAGGATGCTAAATGCACAACGATCGACATTTGCTACGTCACAAGCGGTGGATCACCCATACATATAACTTTGACAGCTTGTTCATTACAACAAGGTTGAATTGACATTTGGAGACTTGCATTTGATTAAGTTATCCAACGAAGTTGGTAGCGTAAACTTGTTGCTAATCCAACCTAATTGCTAACTTAATTACTCATAACTCCAAATGAAGATATTAATTATTATTAATTATGTCACATCCATTTACTAACTTAAGTACTCAATAAACAGTTGCTACATAATAATATAGGTTATTAGTCATGGTAGTTTATAGTAGTAAGTAGGTTAATTTATAGTTCTAGTATCTTAATTGTAGATGTCATGAAAAGAGGTTGAGTTTGGATCCTGTTAGTGTACAAGTAGAGTGTGTTTGTGACCTAAAAATCTATGGTTGAAAATGACTATCACGAGTCGCATCGACTCTCCTTTATTTGTCTGGTTCACCAAAAGGTAGCGCAATCACAGCAGTGAAATTGCGCGAGGACCAAATTGAAGATCAAGATGACTTAAGTGATGAGGAAGCCATGAACGTTGATGCTAATGAATCCATTATGAGGGAACATGGAGTGGGAATAGAGGAGGATAATATGTTAGACCTATTTGTACCGAGATTATTAGTAGTGAGATGAAGAGGAGTATGAGTAGTGAATTCTATTATCTTGTCAATATACATTATTAGTCATTGAACTTTTATTATATTCACAACTTGGTTCAAATTTTTCATGTACTTAGTTGAAGCCAATGCATTCTACTAAATCGCATGTCTTTTTGATATATATATATATATATATATATATATATATATATATATATATATATATATATATATATATATATATATATATATATATATATAAAAGTTTGGAACTAACTTGTGTTTTGATTTTACCTGATATTAAATATTATATTAGGGGGAGACAGCCAAATAGTGTTTGGCAAAGAGCAGCTCCGATCGACCCTGCTCTATACCCCAACCGTACACGACTTGAGCGGGAGAGGATTGGTAAGATGATCACATAAAATCCTATGTACATTTATTTAGAATTGGTTTTATTAACTTTATTTGTTTTTTCATAACGATTGCATAGGTTCGCCGATACCCGTTTGACACGGTTTGTTGGAGGGCAAGTTCGTTCCCACCCAAATCCGAAGCCTCCTTCCACACGGTCCAAAGCAGAGAAAACAACTTTGTGGGGGGATTTCTGTGTAAGTACTTATGCAAATTGGGTTATGATTTTCTTTTACGTAATAGTCGTTTAACAAATCACTAATAAATTACTTTATACAACGGCATTATGTGTGGGATGAAGAACTAACAAGAGATGTGTTTAGTGGGTAGCACACGAAATTGTGCGATCGGGCTACTGATACGAGGTACAAGGTCAGGACCAAGAAGAGGACGGACCCTGTACCTCATATGAGCGATGAACACCGTGATGCAATACAGGAGAAATCTCAAACCAAGGATTTCATTTGGCGGTCCAATGCCGCCAAAGCAAACAGGAACAATGAAAACTCCGCCAATTACATTACGCACGTCGGCTCGGTTTCGGCAGCAAGTTATATGAAGAAGAAGGTGAATCCTATACTGGCACAATTAATAAATTAAAGTTATATGTATATATTAACAATTAAGAACTCTCTAAACAATTGTTTGTATTGACTATTTTAACTTGTAGATGGCCGAGGGAAAATTCATGACCCTGTCTGAAGTCCACGCTCACTTTCACTGTGGGCGAGATCCTGCAGGGAATCCATTGTGGAGTAACCCACATGATGCCACACTGGATGTAAGTTTCCTTTACACATATTCATAAACATTAACTTGTGTTTTGGATTGTATTTGAACTATGGCGTGTGGCCGTACTTGTATTATGTGTCTTTTGGATTATGTTTGAACTCCAGCGTGTGGCCGTGCATGTTTAATATATGTGTTTTGGATTGAATTTGAACTCCGGCGTGTGGCCGTGAATGTTTAAAGTTGTGTTTGAATAGTATTTGAACTACGGCATGTGGCCGTGCATGTTTTATGTGTGTTTGGGTTGTATTTGAACTACGGCGTGTGGCCGTTCATGTTTAGTATATGTGTTTTGGATTGAATTTGAACTCCGGTGTGTGGACGTGCATGTTTGTTGTTAGTTTTGGATTGTGTTTTAACTACGGCGTGTGGCCGTACATGTTTTATGCGTGTTTGGAACTTATTTGAACGCCGGCGTGTGGTCGTGCATGTTTTATGTGTGTATGGATTGTATTTGAACTACGACGTGTGGCCGTTCATGTTTAGTATATGTGTATTGGATTGAATTTGAACTCCGGCGTGTGGCCATGCATGTTTAATGTTAGTTTTGGATTGTATTTTAACTACGGCGTGTTGCCTACATGTTTTATGCGTGTTAGGAACTTATTTGAACTCCGACGTGTGGTCGTGCATGTTTAAAGTTGTGTTTTGATTGAATTTGAACTACGGCGTGTGGCCGTGTATGTTTTATGCCTGTTTTTTTATTGTGTTTGCTACTTATGTATGAACGCTTGCAGGAAACTTTTCGCCAAAAGTGTGAGGAGCGTGGCATAATGGAGAACTCCCCGGAATCTAGGGAGTTGTACCTCCAATTGGCAGGGGGTACAAACCCAAAGACCAAGCTGTATATGGTCTTGGGAGTGCGACCTCGTACTTCTATGATACTCCACCCCCCGCCCAGGGTAGTTCTTCGTCGAGGCATGCCAGCGTAACTCCGTCCACCGATGCCATTATGCGTGATCAACTTGCTGCCCACTCATCCGCCCTCTCCGAGCTTTAAAATCTAACTAACACAAGTTTTCCAATATCAACAACAAGGCGGTAGTTCTTCTTCCCCATCTCAATATCTGAACTTGCCAGGATCCCCGTAATTCCCTCCCCAACCTTGAACTTATGAACTTTTAGTTATTATATATATGTATGGATATTAAGTATGAAACATATGTATGTATGAAACTTAGCTTATCTTTGAAACTTATGCATGAATGTTTAATATTATATATGTTTAATTATGTTATGTATGAAACTGACAGGTGGAAAAATATGCAGCTGAATATTACATATATATATATATATATATATATATATATATATATATATATATATGGATAATATAATAATAGCAGCGATCGATAATTCAACAAATACAGTATGATTAGAACCTAGTCGATATCAATTCAGAATTATTTTTTTTTAAAAAAAATATTAAAACTGCGACCGATATGTATCCGTCATTGTAATACTACTATTTCATGACGCATAATTTGCGATCGATATCAGATTTGGCCGCCAATCTTGCGATTGATAAACAAATGGCGATATCAGATCGGTCGCCAATCTTGCGATTGATACACAACGACCGATACTGTATCGGTCGCTGATTAGCGACCGATACGTATCGGCCGCCGTGTCGTTTATCGGTCGCAAGTTTGGCGACCGATATATATCGGTCGCTCGTTCCGGAAAACGACGGATATACAGCGACCGATATGTATCGGTCGCTGATATCGGTCGCCTGCCCTCTCTTCCGACCGATAGAACCCCATTGCGACCGATATTAACGGTCGCCGTAGGCCTGTTCCGTGGAATCGTTGGTTTGCTTCCATCTCCAGCTATTCAATTTATAATCACATTTGATAGCATTGGAATAGAGTTGTTGGAGATCTTGATTGTGCCAGATTCTTTCCTTCCTCGAGCTTCGCCTTTCCTTCTAAATTGCTCTTGATTTACTTTCCTTTTTGTGAGATTTCCGGAAATTGCAATCGAGTAGTTGCAATCAATTAGTCTGGTTAGAAAAAGGATAGAGAAAACGGATTTAAGTTTTCCAGAAAACTTCCCTGGTCTTTTGTCTTTCACGACAAGGCTCTTCGCCTAGGGTGAACGTCCTTATGATGCTTTGAGTGAACGTCCTTATGATGCCCAGTGAATGTCCTTATGATGCTCTAGGTGAATGTCCTTCTGCCTGCTTTGAGATCATATCTTTTGTGGCTATTCGAATTTTGCCTTTCATTCAAAACTGATTCAGTGCTAAGTTCCTTGCGCCTGAGTCTATCAACGTCCTTGAGGGGTTCTAACAATCTCCCCCTTTTTGATGAAAGGCAAAATTCATTTGTAGCACTTCTCCCCCTTTTTGGCTTTTATCAAAAAGTCTATAGAGAGCTCCCCCTTAATATTGTAACCATTTACAATTAACTGCAAGACTCAATGAACTTGTTAGTTCTAAGAGAGGGTGCTCCTCTTCAATATGTGCCAAAAAAAAATCAGTAATACTGCTATTTGAGTAGAGTCAAGGTCCTTGATCCTGGGTCTGATAAGGTCCTTGAGGGGTTCTTATTGCTGATGTAAGTAATGTCCTTGAGTGCTCCAAGCTCCCTTAAGCATCCACTCTCCTGGATGCTGAATATAGCTGCAAAACTTTAGACACCCTTCCTCAAACCATAATTGACATTAAATTTAGGTTCTTGACTACTAGTAACAACCATGTTAGGAGGTCTTTTTCCTTTTGGAACCAAAACTTGTACAATTTTAGAACGACAATGGTTGAAGTAGTGAGATTTACCATATTTGCTTTTGGGAAGAGATGAATGACCTTGATATCTTGTCCCAAGATAGTTGTGTCGTTCTTGGTACCATAAGCGAAATCTGTGGCCTTGGTACTTCTCATTGTGATCCTTGTGACGTCCTTGGTGTCTGGTTTTGTTAGCTTGTCCTTGCGAGACAGAATGTCCTTGACTACAGTTTCGCTCCTTAATAGGGGATGAACTTTAATGCCATTTTCCAAGGTTTTCTTGTTTCTTGATTGCCTCAACCAGAGACTTGTGACAATCATCAAGGTTGGCCTTGAGGTCTAGTATTTCAGCTTTGAGAATGTCGACCCTGGAGGTAAGCCCTTCACATAATTTCTCCAATTTCTCATTGGACTCTTTCAGGACTTTATTGGTTTCTTTTAGTGACCTAATCTCATTTAAATTCTTAGTCTCCCGTCCTGCAAACTTTAAAAGGCATTTTCTCAAGTACTTTTTAGGATAAGTGAGGAGATCATCAAATGTTATCTCCCTTGATTCATCCTCGTCACTGTCTTGGTAGTCATCATTGGCTGCACCAACTTCCTCTGTGTCGCCGGTGTCTTTTCTCATGATGCAATGACTAGTAGTCTCCTCATCATCACTCCAAGTGGCCATCAGGGCCATGTGATTTCTCTTTGCTTTGTTCTTTTTGTGGTAGGGACAATCCTTGATCAAGTGATCTGGGTAACCACAAAAAAAACAAGAGAGTGAGTTAGTTCTACAATTTGATGAGTCATTACCTCTTTGGTTGATACGTTTGGATGAAGGTCCTCTACAGGAATGACTTTTCTTGCACGATTTCTTGCATTCCTTGGCCATCAAGGCCAAGATCCGGTCCTTATCAGTGTCGTTAGGACCAGAGATGTCCTTACAGGCTACATCTTCCTTTTCATTTTGCTCTTCCTGGAGACGCAATTCGTGAGCAAGAAGTTTTCCAATGAGGTCATCTAATTGGAGAGTTTCCACATCGTGAACTTCCTCTATTACAGTGACCTTTGATTCCCATTTCTTTCTTGGAAGACATCTGAGGACCTTGTGAACTTTTTCTTCATTGGAGTAGGTTTTCCCCAAGGACTTGAGATTATTGACTATGACAGTAAATCGTTTGTACATGTCCTTGATGGATTCTCCATTCTTCATTTTAAAGGATTCATAGTGCTTGACATAATTATCAAGCCTTATTTTTTGAACTTGGCTCATTCCTTCATATGTGGTCACTAAGGTGTCCCACACCTGTTTAGCTGTATCACAACTAGAGACAAATTCAAACTCATTAGAATCAAGTCCACAGTAAAGGATATGTAAAGCTTTAACATTTTTATTCACCTTTTCTGCTTCTTTGGCAGTATATTTGGTTCTATCTTTGGGTTTCGTGATTTCTCTTTCTGTGGGGTCATGGGGACAAAGTCTCCATTCTCAATTCTATCCCAAAGGTCATATTCTTGATCCATGATGAACGTCTTCATACGCTTCTTCCAATGTGCAAAGTTTGATCCTCTGAAAAATGGGGGACTGTTTAAGCAACGTCCTTTCCCTATGTCACCTTCTTCGATCCCAGCCAAGATCTTTTCCACAGAGTGGTTAGTCTCTTCTTGAGTGGACCTGCTTTGATACCAATTGAAAGAACCCTAAAGGGGGGGGGGGGTGAATAGGGTTATAGAAACTTTCTGCACAAATGCTCAAATGATAAAGGATGTTAAGGTTTCTTAATCTTTGCAGATTAGGAATCGACTTAAAGCAAAGTAAACTGAAATAAAGGACAATAGAAATGATAACTAAATAACCTCCTTTATTTCGTTATGCCAGTTTACTGGCTGAATGTGAAAATCACCTAAGGTAAACGTCCTTAGGTTTACAGCAGAACAGAGGCACTTCAAAACAAATTTCTGGGTAAACACGCACACCAAACTCTGTTTTGGTGTAAGCTCTAATCGAAGCTAAGTACGTCTAGGATTCGATTATAGACACTCAAATCAAGACCTAAATCCATTAAGGAATTAAATTAATTCACACAAACTCTCACAAAGAACGCAACTTTCCACTCGAAGAAAGAACAAAAACAGAGCACCCTCTGTTTTTCACACAAACCCGATTTCTTCCGTGGAATCGTTGGTTTGCTTTCATCTCCAGCTATTCAATTTATAATCGCATTTGACAGCATTGGAATAGAGTCGTTGGAGATCAGAGTCCAGAACCAGCAGCAACAACGACCTCACCAACACCAACTCCAAGGCCATCATCAACAGCATCAAACGCTGACATCCAGGAGTGTTTCATGATGTTCCAAAGAGTCGTGAGGTCATCCGGTAAGAACAACATCGGCGATCAACAACGACCCGCGGTGAGGTTATTTCTCAATTCCATATCTTTGGATTGAGGTCCTCACCCATGTTTGAAGACTTCACTTTAGAGCTGTTGAGGACATTCCAGCTCAGTGGAGATATCTGCCAATTTTAAGGTCCTCTTTGAAGACATCACTTCTTGACTGCTGAGGATATTCCAGTTCTATGACGTGATCCTGCATTGAGGTCCTCCATGAAGACTCACTTCCGAGCTGTTGAGGCCATTTCCAGCTTGTGAGGTGATATAACCATTTATAATAAAGAAAACGTGTTTGTTAGAGTTTATTTCATTTTATTTTGATATTATCCAGTTTGTAATGAGCCTTAATTAGCTTACTAAGTGAGATAAGTAGCTTAATGCCGGATTAGGAAAGTTTCTTGAGCAAGGGGAAACCCTTAATCATCTAGCTCAACCCTAGCTTTATATACTTTGTAATCGGCAGCTTGTGAGGATGATCTATCAGTGAATTTAATAGCATTTTGAGTGCCTTAATTGAGCCTCTTGTTTGTGAGTGACGTTAAACTCTCAACCTTGGTTAATTCTACTACAGTATCAAGGATTTGGCAATCCTTGTGGTGGGTATAGAGCTTGGTAATCTCGATGGTGGTGTGCCTGTATCCATTGAGGTCATCCAGTCCATTGCCCTTGAAGTTCTAGTTGTGGTGGGCCTGTATCAGCTCGAGCCTCAAGTCTATCTTCATTTACTGTTTGATTGTAATTTGTTCATCCGATCATCATTTTATCATCATCCATTTCATCCATTTATCCATTCAAGTTTGTGCTCTGTTTTGCAGGTGGTTTGACTGATTTCTTGTGCGTGGTCTGTTTTGGGTGTATTTGTGTTTGATTCTCTGTTGTGAGGCCATATTGTGTGTGTTTTGTGTTAATGTGGTGTATTGTGAGGTCGTTACTCTGATCATCGAGACCTTGCATACATCATAATTGGTATCAGAGCTGAGTTTCATCTTGGAGGAGGCAGAGGACCTAGATATCATAGAAGAAGGAGGTATGTAAGAAGGTCAACTAGGAGTAGTGGAGGAGAATCTGGGAGTAGGAGTACAAGAGAAGAAAGGAGGGAAGATAGAAGAGTTGAGAAGTTGGATTTCAAAATAGATATTCCTGAGTTTGGAGGAGAGTTAGATTCTGATGTGTTCTTGGATTATAATAGTCCCAACTTTTACGAATTGGACAATGATAATCCCTACTTTCGGTTTGTATTCTGGTGATCTAAAAAAAATAAAATTGTACTGTAGTGAGACATCACCAAGAGTATACCCTAAATATTATAGATTTTGTGTTGTGTTTGATTCAAAACTTAATATAACACTTTACCACGATTTTTAATGAATTTATGATATTTCTCCTTGAAGAATCTCAACCTTGAGGACCTCATCACAATAAGCCCCGAGGACCTCCCTGCAGCACACTCCGAGGACCTCCAGCGACAACATTACGGTTTTGTTTGAAAGACAGAAATTTAGGGAAGTATCTTCCACAAACCCTAAAATATACTTTCTATTATTCTGCATGATTTGATACAATAACCGCTACCTTTCTTATTTCTAGATATCATCCAAATGGAAAGCAAATCAAGGAAATCAAGAAGATTTTGAAGAGAGCTCAAGAATGGAAATTATCCCTTGGAGAATCAAGCAGTTGTTGCTGCCTCCAACTCCCAAATATATATACGGCTGCATACCTACATTGTTATTGATCGATTTCCAAGCAAGTAAATAAGTTGTAGGAGTTTTGTGAAAGAAAACTCTGAGTGTAGGAATATTGAGTGAATATTCTGAGAGTAACCACATTTGTGTTGTGGTGAGTTTTTGTAACCAGTGATCTAACTGGTGAGGACCTCCTGAGGTTGTAAGTTTAGCTGAGTCCAGTGAACCTCTACTGAGTGAGGTCACTGTTTGTAATCGGCTCTTCTGTGAGGCCTCAAGAACAGAAGACGTCTGCAAGGTCTTCTATCCTAGTAAGCTGCTTTGAGGACCTCACAGTCTTCTTATCAGCTAGTTGTACCTTTCTCCTTCTAAGCACTTTTGTTCAATAATAAAGAAGTAATTTTCAGTATTTAAAAGTGCTCTTAATCTAAGTTGTGTTGATTGAAGTGCAGATTATTTACATAACCCTAATCAACCCCCTCTAGGGTTATTTCAATTGGTATCAAAGCGGGTCCACAAATTCAAAAGTTTAACCACTCGTGGAAAAGATCATGGCCGCTATCAACACAAATGAAGCTCCTCAAGGACGCTCATGGATAATAGCTCCACTACTTTCTGGAGAAAACTACAGGTCGTGGAAAAGATAAATGGAGGTCTTCCTCAAGGACCAAGATGAGGACCTCTGGACTGTGGTTACCGAGGGAGATTATCCCACTCCCACGAAGAAGAACAGTGCTGGTCAAGATGTCCCAAAGAAAAGATCTGAAATGACAAAGAAAGAGTTGGAGCAATTGAGAAAAAATACTCATGCCCTAAACTTGATTTATTGCAGTTTAAATTCGAATGATTTTGAACGTATATCTAATTGTGAAACTTCGAAACAGGTTTGGGATTACTTGATAACCTCATATGAAGCCACAAGTCAAGTCAAGGACACCAAAGTGGATATCCTTGTCCAAAAGTATGAGGCCTTCAGAATGAAGGAAAATGAGACTATTGAAGAGATGTTCAAAAGATTCAGCAGCATCACCAACCACCTCATATCTTTGGGAAAAACCTACCCAAATGAGGAACAGGTTAGAAAGGTCCTCCGATGCCTGCCTAGAAGAAAATGGGGTCCAAAAGTCATAGCCATTGAAGAAGCTCAAGATCTCAAGGCCCTCAAACTGGAGGAACTCATTGGAAAACTATTGGCCTATGAGATCTAATTGAATGACCTCTCAGAACCCAAGGAAATTGCCCTCAAAGTAGTATGTAAATCTAACAGTGAGTCAGATGATGATGAGGAGGAAGTTACAATGGCAATGATGGCTAGAGGGTTCAGAAGATTATACAAGAAAAATCCAACCTTTCGAGGATACATCAAGGATGGACAGAACAGAAAAGCAACCTCAAAAGGTAAGTCCTCATTAAGAAAAGATGCTGACACATTCACTTGTTTTGTTTGTGGCAGCTCAAAACACCTTATGAAGGACTGCCCTCACGCAAGAAGAATCAAAGACAAGAGAAACAGTCGACCTCAACGGCATAACCATGAGGCAATGATGGCAACATGGAGTGATAGTGATTCCAGTGAAGGCCACAGTGAGATAGAAGAAATAACAAATGTATGTCTGATGGCAAACACAAGTGAGGATCAAGATCCAACCTCATCTCATGATGAGGTAAACATTGATGACCTCCTTAATCTTTCACCATTACATCTTGGTCATAAGTGTATGCATCTTTTTAAATACTCTTAGTCTTTGATAGAAAGAATCAAGCACCTTACCAATCATGTTCAAAGTCTCTGTGAGGCCTAGAAAGCCTGAACTCTCAAAATGACCTCCTGTTCAAAGAAAGCAATAGACTGTCTCTTGAGGTCAAAGACTGCTACAAAACCATCACTCAATTATCCAATGAGGTAGTCACCGCTTCTCATCCCTACAACAATAAATTGGCCTATACAACTCCTCCTTTTCAACCTCAGACTAAATATCCTACAAATCATCCTCCCAGAGGACCTCTCCTTCCCACACCCAATACACCACCTCTAAAAAACTATCGGTCCGAAAGTCCTCCTTTCCATGCCAACAAAGGACCTCTCCTTCCTATTCCAAATATTCCGCCTCTCAGAGAAAATCATCACAGAGGACCTCCTACAGAAAATAAAATAAGGACCCCATCAAATCCCCTATCTAAAAGAACTAGACCTCCGTGCATTACTAAAATCTGGGTCCCAAAGACCTCATTGCAACGATGTCATTCTTGGTCAGAGACCAAGAAAGGTATAGTGTCTTCTATTACAGGTATGCCTCAAACACAGAGATCCAACCAAGCTCTTCAAACTGAAAACAACAAGAATGCAAGAGTTACCTTTAGAGACAAAATCCAAGACAAGATCCTAAACATTGGGAAGGTCGTGAAACAACACCACCCGCACCACTTGAGGGGGAGTCGTCTACTATGAGGACCTCAACCTATGCACAAGCTGTAAAATTGAGGGGGAGTCCTATCATCCATCTTCCCTACATGTGGTCTCTCTCCTCCTCCTAGATTCGTCAACTCACTGCATGCCTGGACCTCTGATGTCCTCATCAGCATGGCCTCTCGGGCACCTCAAAATTTAATCAGGGCCTGGTCAAGGTGTCCTCGTCATTCCTTTCCTCCTATCCCTCCTCCTTCTTCCTCTCTCTCTTCCTCTGCTTATTTTGGCTACGCAATTTAGTACTTGTACTCTCTTGTTTCCTTCTTGTCGGAAAGACAAAAAGGGGGAGACACCCTTGGCATATGTACCCGAACTACTATAATGAATTGCTGCTACTATAATCTGCTATTATATGATACTCTATTACTATTACATGTATGTACTGTTGCATCTACTGTCCATATCTGCTGTACATTGAGAATGCATGTATAGAAGCAGCATCCAGGAAGTTTTGTCTTTCAAACAAAAAGGGGGAGATTGAAGAATCTCAACCTTGAGGACCTCATCACAATAAGCGCCGAGGACCTCCCTACATCACACTCCGAGGACCTCCAGCGACAGCATTACAGTTTTGTTTGAAAGACAGAAATTTAGGGAAGTATCTTCCACAAACCCTAAAATATACTTTCTATTATTCTGCATGATTTGATACAATAACCGCTACCTTCCTTGTTTCCAGATATCATCCGAATGGAAAGCAAATCAAGGAAATCAAGAAGATTTTGAAGAGAGCTCAAGAATGGAAATTATCCCTTGGAGAATCAAGCAGTTGTTGCTGCCTCCAACTCCCAAATATATATACGGCTGCATACCTACATTGTTATTGATCGATTTCCAAGCAAGTAAATCAGTTGTAGGAGTTTTGTGAAAGAAAACTCTGAGTGTAGGAATATTGAGTGAATATTCTGAGAGTAACCACATTTGTGTTGTGGTGAGTTTTTGTAACCAGTGGTCTAACTGGTGAGGACCTCCTGAGGTCGTAAGTTTAGCTGAGTCCAGTGAACCTCTACTGAGTGAGGTCACTGTTTGTAATCGCCTCTTCTGTGAGGCCTCAAGAACAGAAGACGTCTACAAGGTCTTCTGTCCTAGTAAGCTGCTTTGAGGACCTCACAGTTTTCTTATCAGCTGAGTTGTAACCTTTCTCCTTCTAAGAACTTTTGTTCAATAATAAAGAAGTATTTTTCGGTATTTAAAAATGCTATTAATCTAAGTTGTGTTGATTGAAGTGCAGATTATTTACATAACCCTAATCACCCCTCCCTCTAGGGTTATTTCACTCCCAATTTTTTTCAATTTTTTTTCAATTTTTTTACGATTGTTTCACTTTTATTTCTTTTAAAAAATCATAATAATTACTCGGAGTCTCAAAAAAAATAATTTAACAAATGTTTTAGTAACTATATTTCATTACCTTTCTGACGGCAGTAACGAAAAAAAAACATATGCGGTAGGCATTTAAAAAAATAAAAAGAATGTGGAGGTGGATTTGGTACCACTACAATACATTTTTTTTTGGACCACCAGAATACAAACTGAAAGTAGGGATTATCACTATCCAACTTGTAAAGTTGAGATTATTATAACCCAATTTTCTTATATATTTAAACAAGGTAAGTGAGAGAAGGGGTAACGGATATCATCTACTATATATATTTTTTAAAATAAGGTAAGTATACAGTTATTGTTTCTGAAACAACTCACAAGAAATCTACCCACTATATCTTCATACAAAATGTTATTGAAATCCCTTCATCTATTTGTTCTCATTTTTTGGCTGTTGGCAAATTATGTCCTTTTTTTGAAAGCCAGTCAGTTGCTCTATTCGCTTCTCTGTAAATATGAGAAATATTACTCCATGTGAATTTTGAAAGGAGGTAATGGATATCATCTACTAGGTTTCGTATTTGCCAAGGAATTGCAAAGTTACCAAGGATGACTTGTATTACCACAAGGTTGTCGCCTTCTATAAAGATGTTGGAGTAGCCTGAAACTGTCGCTTCCTTTAATCCATCTCGTAATGCTCTTGCTTCTGCTACAATAATCGGAGAATCTCCGTAGTTCCCCGCGCCTACCTTGATCAAGACTCCCCTCCAATCTCGAAGAAGAAAACCTTCAGCTGCAAGTTTTGATTATACGAACCATCAAAATTGATTTTGATGCTTCCTCTAGGGGGTGCCTGCCATTTTACAAGTTTGTTTATAGGCACCCCCTTATGTGTTGTGTACCTAGCCTCCAACCCGTTTAACTCTAATGAATTCTGAATTTGCCATTCTACGACCAACCTTTTTGCTTGGATGAGGCTGCCTGGGGGTTTGTAAATGATGTTTCTAAAAACTGTCATTTCTACTCTTCCACAGGATCAACAGAAGGAACACGCATCAGATGATATTTTTTTCTCCTCCATCTTTCTTCCATGTTTCTACTAGTTGTTCAATAGTTGGGTTTAACTGGTCAATTTGGGCTATAGGGAGCCAGTGATGTTGATGTGCTAAATTCCAAACCCTCTTTGCAAAGGGGCAATCCCAGAAGGTATGATCGTTAGACTCTAAATCTTGGCATAGATGAAAATGGGGGTCTAGGTTAATTCCCCGACGAAATAGATTGCCTATATTTCGCAAATCATTTCTTAATCCTTGCCAGAGGAAAATTTTGACTTTTGGCGGTAAATCTAATCCCAGATCGAACTAAATTCCCATTTTTCTGACCAATCGTTGAATGTTGGGCAATTCTAGTAGCTGATTTCGTTGAGAAATTCACTGATCCTGTCAACCCCTAACATATTGCATCTCGAGTTTCAACCATTGGGATTGGTATACCCAAATTTTTTTGTGTTACCTCGTTATTGTTAGTAACTTCTCTGATTTTCACCGCATCCCATGTCTTATCCTGTCTAATAAATTTCTCTACCGTAATATCCCCATTATGTATGTTCGCGTCCTCCTTTGGTCATTTCTAAAATGGTACGGTCGTCATACCACCTATCTTTCCAGAATTTTATATTCTTTCCATTTCCTAGAGTCCATCTCATACTTTGAAAGTATCAGTCTCATCTGCAGAATGGCTTTCCAAACGGATGAATCTTGTGCCCTAGGTTTAATTTCATGAAAATCTCTATTTCGTAGATATTTTTTCCTCATTAGTTGAGCCCACATACCTTCTCCATTTAGAATTTTCCTGGCTAATTTGCATTGGAAGGCCAGGTTGATATCCTCTACTCTCCTCAACCTGAGACCTCCATACTGCTTGGGCCTGCAAATATTATTCCAAGCCACCATTGACATCCCTTTTTTATTTCGATCTTTTTTGCAAAAAAAAATTCCTATTAACGCTATCCAGAGTATTACAAACTTGATTAGTTAATTTAAAACATTGCATAATGTGTGCAGGTAGGGATTCTAAGTTAGCTTGGAGCAACATGAGCCTGCCTGCTTTGGATAGAGAATTCGTCTTCCAAGCTGACATTCGGTCCGTTGTTTTCTATATAGTATCAGCAAAGCTGTTACTATTTATGCGTCCTTGAAACATATGACACCCTAAATATTTTCCAATAGAGTCTGTCGTTGGGATGTTGAAAATACCTTGTATGTTGTCTTTTAAGACTCGGGGAGTATTTTTGGAAAACACTAAGGTGGACTTATGAAAAGTTAACCAATTGCCCTGACTCTTCACAAAAGCTTTGGAGGAAGTTTTTGAGCCTGGAGGTTGTGTCATTAGATGTTTTGTAGAAAAGTAGACTATCATCTGCAAAGAACAGGCAGAGAATGTTCTTTGTTCCAGGAGCTAACTGGATTCCAATACCAGATTTTCGATTGGTTGCTTCTTGCTCAAGTTTATTCCCAAGTATATTCATGCATAAGATGAAGAGATATGACGATAATGGATCCCCTTGTACGTCTTAGTCCCCTAGATAGTTTGAAGAAACCATGGGGCACTCCATTAACGAGAAGTGAATACGAGACTGTTGAAACACATTGTTATATGAGCTCAATCCATTGCTTATAAAACCCAGTTTTCTGTACAATCATTAAAAGAAAATCTCACTCTATTCTGTCATAAGCTTTTCCCATGTCTAGTTTTAGAGCCAACCAAGGAGATTTTTCCTCTTGTTTTTAAACTTGTGCATTATTTTGTGAGTTATCAAGATATTATCATGTTTAAATCTCTCAGGAATAAAAGCACTTTGATGCGGTAAAACTATTTTCCCCAGTAGTGGTCTTAGTCTATTCACAGGGATTTTTGCAATAATTTTGTAGAAAGTATTGCACTAACTAATGGGCCTGCAATGGTTTGTATGTAAAGGATTTTCTATTTTAGGAACTAGTGTAATAAATGAATTATTTTATTCTTTGAGCAGTTTTCCGGAAATAAAGAAATCATAGATTCCTTTTATTATATCCTCTTTTACGATCGACCAGGATTTTTGAAAAAAAAAAACCTGCACCATAACCATCCGGGCCTGGAGTTTTGGATGGATTAATTTCGAAAAGAGCATGTTTTATCTCTTCTTCCATGGGTAAGGCTATGAGTCTATTATTCTCATCTTCCGAAATTAAAACTGGGATATCAAATGGGGATTGTAAAAGGTTTCCTCTTTGTGTTGAGAATCTTTTTTTTATAATCATTTGCAAATTTCTGCCCAATTTCATCCCTATTTTCCAGCATGAACCTGAGTCATCTTTTATCTTTATAATTTCTTGCTTCTTCTTCCGGCCTTTAACTAGCCTTTGAAAATATGAGGAGTTACGATCATCTTTAGTTAGCCAATCTTTTCTTGTAAATTTTCCCAAATACTTTGCATTGAAAAGAAACATTTTTTCCTCGTTGCTTTATCATTCTTTCAACCATTGATTTAGTCTTACACTCTCTGGCTGATATAATAGTTTAATTTCAATTTCCTCAATTTTTCGTAGGTTCTTATCTAATTTATTTTGGAGATTCCCAAACTGTGTTTTGGACCAGCACGAAGTTCCTTTTTTTGTAATTTCAGTTTTTGTGCAATTTGAAACATTCTAGTCCCTCGAATCGGTTGTTTCCAATTTTTTCGTAATATCTAACATATGATTATACTGTCCCCAAAAATTTTGGTACTGAAACGGATAAATTTTTGAATTTATTCCTTCATTCTGAGTGGTCAGAATGATCGGACAATGATCCAAGAAAGTGAACGCACCATGGCTTGTGATGATATCTGGGTATAGCGAGGCAAAATCATGTCTTAAAATTGGGCGATCAAGATTTTCCATAATCCATGTCCCATTCATATGTTTTTTTCCAAGTGAAAGTTCTTCCATTAACAGTGGCTAATTCTCCATTTATAGTCATCAAGAATTCATTTAACCTACGGAACCTAGCAATATTTGGAGTCACTCCTCCTTTCTTATCTTCTGTTTTTCTAATTCATTTAAGTCCCCTATGATGCACCAAGGTAGATCAAAAACTTGATTTTGTTGATTGAGGTTACTCCAAAAATTCTCTTTATCCGTTAGTTGGGCTGACCCATATACTCCTGACATTATGCAATTTTTCTTATCTGAGGGGTCATGAACAACAAGTACGTGAGTAGCTCTATCTTCCTTTGCCAGAGTTGCAGAATGAATTTTTTCATTATCCCATAATGCCCAAATTCCTCCTGAATGGTTTCTGGGGTGGGTATGATCGAAGTGTTCAAAACCCAGCTGCTTAATAATTCTAAGAGAGTTAGCTTCATTTGTCATGGTTTCAATTACAAAAAGAATATTTGGTATATAATTTCTCTTAAGAACTTTTAATTCCCCAAGGATTTGTGTTCTTTTAGCTCCTCCAACATTCTAAGCTATAATTTTCATTTTAATTTAGTATGATTATAGTAATGGTTCTACGACATAGCCCAACCCTTGTTGAGATTGTTCCGATATATTTCTTCCGTGTATGAATTTACCCCGTCTACCTGTATTTCTCTTCATGTCTGAGCATGGCTTGTCATTAGAAGGCCTTGGTAGGATACTTTTAAAGTAACCCTAACTCTCGCCATTAAAAAGTTGTCATGAAGAATTGGACTTATCCACACATTTTTCATAATTAAAGCTGTATTTTGGACATTTAGAAATAATCCAAGTCTATAATTGTTGATGTTTTTTTGCCCAAAGTAATTCCTTGTCTCTCCTCCTTTTGTTTGTTCCTTCATCATTAACATGAGGTTCTAGGATGACATAGTCAAGGTGAAGAGCGAAACTGGAGCTTGGTAAAGGGCAATAACATGCTCATTCGTCCCAGTTACTTTCAACAAGGCAGGCATTGCAGTTCTGAGGCAGATCGCTGCTGATCTCTGCAAGTTCTGCAGAGCTGCGATCACATAACAGTAGTTTAAACTCATGACTAATGTGTTTGACAGAGGTGGGGAACTGAAGGCAGGATTTGTGGATGTTGAAGTCACAATCAACACACTGGTACACAAAACTTGCACAAATATGTTCAGCACAACTTTTATATACATATATATGTTCACCACAGCCCTTACAGGGGAAGAAGAGGACCCCCGTGTTGTTGAAAAAGGTGAGCGCATGCTCATGAATTTGTGAGAAAAGAAGTCTTGCATCATCAACCCACCCTAATACTAGACAAGAACATCGTTCTTTTTGATAAAGATGTGCCTAGAGGGTGTTCTAAATGAGTATTTTAGCCAAATCATCATAGTTTTTATCCAACATTCTTGTTTAATAGCATTCTTAAATTGGGAAATCCACCAACTTGCCTTAGAGTCAACTACACTACAACAAATGGAGAAAAAAGACCCATTCCATATCACAGTAGGGGGGAAGGATCAAACCAACACCATCTATAAGACAACATACAACCAACACTCAGCATGTCGAGAAGAAGGTAGATGGGAGAGGTGGTATGTGAAGTCTCCCTGTTGAGCTATATGATGCATCTACAAGTGGTTATTGTTGTTAGTTTGTTATCCTAGTCAGCATTAGTTTGTTACTAGGAATAACTTATTACTCTACTGTATAAATACATCACACATCTATTTTATTATTCATTCATACAAAAATAAATGAAATGCTCTATCTGAGCTTTCTCTCATTTCTTTTCTCAAGTTTATCATGGTATCAAAGCTTCATTTAACAAATTGATGATTGTTTTGCCTTTACAACATCAATCCTGGAAAATTATACCTGGAGAAAAGTCCTGTTTGGAACACCACCAAGAAACATGGCCACAGAACAGATAAATTGCTATGATGATCCACTGTATTTACACAGCTCAGATCATCTAGGCATGCAACTGTTAACTACTAAGCTTTCTGGAGCTAATTTTTAGAGGTGGAGTAAAAATATTACAATGGCTCTAAGGATCAAAGGAAAGCTTGGATTTCTTGATGGTAAGGTTACTAAACCAGCAGCTACTTCCTCTAAATTGAATCAATGGATTAAGTGTGATATAGTGATGAGTTGGATTCTGAATGCTATGGTGTTTGATTTGGCTGATGCATTCATGTATTTAAATCTGCTAAGGAATTATGGTCTGAATTAAAGGAAAGATTTGGTGAGAGTAATGGACCATTATTGTATCAATTAGAGAAAAAAGTCTCTGATTTGTTTCAAGGGAGTGACAGTATGGCAGTTTATTACACCAAATTGAGAAAACTATGGGAAGAGTTGAATGATCTATCTGACATACCTGTGTGTGCTTGTACTGAGACTTGTTCTACTTACAAGAAAGTGATGGAGTTGGATGAAAGAAAAAGATTAGTTCACTTTCTAATGCATTTAAATGATGCATATGACACTATACGTAGCCAAATTCTATTATTGGATCCCTTACCCACTGTGAACAAAGCTTATGCTATGATCCATAGAATTGAGAAACAAAGACAAGTCACTAACGGATTAGAAGGAGTCAAAGAGTTTCCAGGCAATATAGCTCGAATTGGCTATAATGCTCATGAAGGAGATGAAGTTTCGAATGCTTTGGCAGTAAAAGGTGTTGGAAAAGGAAGGAACGATTGGAAAGATTCTAAAGATTTGAAGACTTCAAAATTTTACAATTACTGTAAGAAACAAGGTCACACCATAGACCTATGCTTTAAGTTAGTAGGGTATACAGACTGGTACAAGGGTCCTAAAGATACCTCAAATCCAAAGGCTAAGATAGCAGCTAATATTCACAGCCAAGATCAAGCAGGTAATCCTTTGGAAGAAGTCTTTGGTGGCCATTCTAGACAAATAGATACTTGGATGATTCAGTCCATGATTACTCAAGAGGTCATCAAGTGGGTTAAAAACAAGCAAAATGGAGACAACACATCAGATGGTTCAACATATGCACATTTTGCAGGTACATCCACTACTTTAGGCTCTCACTCTAATACTAATTGTGTTGTGCATAGATATAGGGGCAAGTGATCACATGACATTTAACCCCAATTTTTTTTCTCAAACATCCTTTCTTTCCTCACCAGCCCAAGTTACCCTACCTGATGGTTCCTTGAAATTTGTTATTCAGACTGGACAAATTCACTTACACCCTTCTTTAATTCTCAATAAGGTCCTACGTGTTCCTGAATTCAAGTATAATTTGTTAATCTGTTGGAAAACTGCTTGATAATCAACCCTTATGTGCCATATTCTTTCACGATAAATGCATTTTTCAGGACTTTATAACTACGCAAACTGTAGCAGCTGCATCTAAGGATCATGGATTGTACAAACTTAATTCTTTTCCTAAGACAGGTCCAACTACTGCTCTTGTTTCTTCCGACAAAACAGCAGCAGCCATCTCTCAATCTTCTCTTGAAGCCTGCTTTCTCCAATGTTACCAAGACAACAGACACTTCACCTAGTTTAGATATCTTACATTCTAAACTAGGTCATACTTCTTTGTCAAAATTACAATACATTCCAAATTGTAATGCTCATAATTCAGAAAGTCTTCAATGTGACATCTGTATTTTATCTAAATCTCACAGACTTCCTTTCAATAAAAGCTCTATTTCTTCTCAATCTTCTTTTCAGCTTATTCATATGGATCTATGGGGACCTTATAGGACAATAGATATTGATGGATCAAAGTATTTTCTTACCTTAGTTGATGACAAAACCAGGAGTACTTGGACTCAACTTTTACATAGCAAAGATCAAGTTTCTTCTGCCATCATTCAATTTTACAAAATGGTGAAAACTCAATTTCAAACAAAAATTTCTCAATTTAGAACTGACAATGGGACTGAATTTATTAATTCTACTTGTCTTGAGTTTTTCCATAAAAAAGGTATACTCCTATAAAGATCTGTTGTGAAAACCCCCCAGCAAAATGGGGTTGCTAAAAGAAAACACAGGCATCTTGTTGAAACAACTAGGGCCATCATGTTCCAAGCTGACTTTCCTACAAAATTTTGGGGAGAGGGCATCTTGGCAGCTACTCAAATAATCAACAAATTGCTAGTGGCACTTTTAACATGGAAAAGTCCTTTTGAACTTCTTTATCACAAAACACCCCTTTATGATAATTTGAGAACTATTGGTTGTCTTTGCTTTGCACATAGAACTGTTGAAAAAGACAAATTTGCTCCCAAAGTTGTCAAATGTGTTTTATTAGGATACTCTTATTGTATTATAGGATACAAGGTTTATGATTTACAAACAAAAAAGATCTTTCATAGCAAAGATGTTATTTTTCAAGAAAATATTTTTCCTTTCAAATCTCCATCAACTATACATACTCCTATACAGGATACCCTTTTCCCTTAATCCGACCCTCACTCTTTTCCCTTTCATGATGAATCTATTGTTGTCTTGCCTACTCAATCAGAATCTTCATCTACTATGACTCCACCTATTATAAACTCACCTGATATAGATTCCAATCAACATCCAATTCATCATCTCCCACTAATATTCACTCAGCCTCACCTTCGCCTATACATTCACCTGTTCATTCATATCTTCATACTGTTTCCCCTATTTTTGATGTTTGTCTTCTTCATCAATCTTTATGTGCTGATGTTATTGCACTTAGGAAGTCAACAAGAGCAAAGGTACCACTTACTTGGTTAACGGACTTTGATTGTACAGTTCGACATAAACATAAATCAACTGCCACTAATGCTTCTCACAACCTTTCTACTCATTCTTATCCCATTTTTAATGCCCACCAATTTTCCCACTTGTCTCCCTCTTATGTGGCATCACTTGTCAATGTTCTACAAGTCCCTGAACCTCATTCTTTTGCACAAGCTTAGCAGTATCCTGAGTGTACAAAGAGCTTGAGGCTCTTGAACATAATGGCACTTGGGTCATTACTTCCCTGCCTAAGGGGAAGAAAGCTCTCACGTCCAAGTGGGTGTACAAAACTAAGTTTAGACCAGATGGCTCTGTAGAAAGGCACAAGGCACGGTTGGTGATAAGGGGTTTTGAGCAAGTTAAAGATAAAGACTACAAACACACTTTTTCTCCTTTTGCTAAGCTAACCATTGCGAGAGTATTTTTTGCTCTTGCTGTTGGGAATATCCCGACAATGTTCGATATACATGGAGTTTAAACCAATATAATATAGTGATTATATATCTTGCTAGAGACCTCTATATTCGGTAATTAAATATGTTTAATTACGACTATATTATTTGGTCCTACTGGGTCACGCAAGTCAGTGCCCTAGAACAATGTATGTAACCTAAATAATATCGTATTATGCTTAGGGATATTGAGAGTCGATTTCTATAAGGAATCAGCCCAACACGGACCAAATTGGACTCACCACGGACCGTGGTGTTCCAACACGATCCATGTTGGTGTCACCACGAATCATGGTGGTCTGCCACAGACCGTGGTGATTATGGGTCGATTTAATGGACATTCCGGAGGCCAACACGGATCGTGTTGCCTCAACACGGATCGTGTTGGGTCTGAGAATGCACCGCCAATTAGGTCGGCCATTAGGGTTTTTAATAACCCTTTTCCCAAGTCATCCTAATGCTATAAATATGATCTCTCTGAGAGATTTATCGAGGTAACTGTTTTATGACTCTTAGAGAGATACCAGGGCGACTTCCTGAGTTCCTCTCTCTTTTAGTCTACAGTTATTGTTTCTTAAAACAACCATATAAAGCGAAACACATACACCCTAAGATTAAGATCTGTCTTGATCAGGTCGATCTAGCGGTCGAGTTCCCAGAGTGTTGCGTGGACTTTTCAGTAGAGAATTTCTCATTAGAATCTCAAACGTCAACCTCTGCATCAGCCGGAATAGCAACAAAGGTGTAATTACTAAAGCCTCTGCGATTGTGTTTTCCTGGGTGATTAATTGTTTATAATCGTTATGATTTTTCGCCAATTAATCTGCTTCTGTTTAGGAAATAGATAACATAAAACCCAACAGTGGTATCAGAGCCACCAACTGCATGCTAAAGTATTACACCTTAATTCATAAATTATTTAATCAATTATTGAATTATTTTATGAATGTGCTAGAGTAGATTTAATGCATAAAAATTGAAACATTATGAAAGTTTTAATCTTTGTTATTCAAAATAATAAATCTGGAAATTTTATTGAAAAGTTTCATGCTTATTATTGTTATTTCTTATTGACTTCAAATTAGTCAATTCATGCTTGTTTAATTGTTAAATTTAGTACGAACTTGGTTTATTTTAGGTTGTCTTAGAAATGATCATGTTTAATATTGTTAAACAATAGGCAATACATGAAATAACTTTAATTCGCAAAATAGGATTTTGTAGAATTATTTTCTGATTTAGTTTATTTACAGTAAATTTAATGAAAAAATCGAAATAAATAATCAAACGAATTAGAAAAATTCCAATTTTCTGGAGGTGTCTAGGAGTGTTCTGGACTTTCCATATTTTTTGTAGAATTTTCGCAATTAAAATAAATTTTTTAATTGAATTTTCAGATCTAAAGAAAAATAAAATTTGTTTACTTCTCTAAATTTTATAAATTTGTAAACTTCTAAATTTTTACAGTATATCACTGGGTGCACATATTTGTAGGGGAAATTTTTCAATGAATTTTTGGATTCATTATTTTACGTTAAATTTTTAGATCTGAAAAGAAATAAATTCGGCTACTTCTCTGAATTTTATAAATTTATATAAGTTTTTAAAATTTCTTAAAAATTTACAGTAGGTTACTGGGTAACCATACTGTCAGGGATAAATTTTTCGTGAATTTTCGAAATCGTTAACTAATTTTTCTTAAATTTTCATATCCACATCGGCATAAAATCGTTTATTCTTCTTATTTTTTTCGAATTTTTGAAATTTGATAAAATTCTGAAAATTTTACAGTAGCTTATTAGATGACTCTACCATATGGAAAAATTATAAAATTTGATTTTTGACCTTATCGGATTGTTCTCTTTTATTTCCATATAAACGGCGAATTAAAAAGGTTTAATTCTCTAATTTTTCAAGTTTATGAAATTTGATAAAATTATGGAAATTTTCATAGTGGGTTGTCAGATGACATTATAATATGAGAATATTAAAATTTGGTAAGTTTTGATACTTTATTAAAAGTTTTCATTCACGAAATAACCGACACTGGGAAGCAACACGGACCGTGTTCAGTCAACACGGACTGTGTTACCAGCAGTGTTGGTAATATTCGTGCTTTTAGGGTTTAGAATTAATTTTAGAAATTAATTATCGAATTCTATTGTTACTAAATCAATTGTTATGCATAAAATCTAATAAAATTTGTAAAGTTTAGGAAACTTGCAATATTTTTTTAAAAAGATAATAATATCTTTTAGATGCCTTGATTTTAGTAAAATTAAGTGATATGTGTATAAAGGTATTTTATATAATCCTAAATCTGTTTAGGTAAGTAAGATAAAATTTTAAAATTTTATTAATTTTATCCCTCATGCAAACTGTTGAGGAAACTTTTATTTAGTATTTGTTTCCTTATATATGTTATATTGCAATTAAAAATGCCTTTATAATATTTTTTTTAAAGCATGTGTTATATTTGATATAATTATTGCAATATTGCTTGTTTGCATGTGCTTCTAATATGGCTATAGATAGTCGTTTTTACCGGTCTGCGTACCGAGTTGGGTGAAATACGGCCTGCGTGCCGTCATTGAATTATTTTAAATTTACATTTCCAGTTAAGTTTATTTTAATTAATATAAGGCCTCAATAGTGAGGTCCACTTTGTAATTTGTTGTACTTGGAGACATCAAGTCGAGTGGGAGCCCAACAACAATGGAGGTGTTGAACCGAGTGGGAGCCGTATCCGAGGAAGTTGCAAAATCCAAGAAGAAATTCTTGAAGGCTGTCAAGACTTAGTTAAATTAGTTTGATTAAGTCTAGATGGTCATACTAGGGGTCTTATTTTATGCTTTAATTTGTTATAGCATGTTGTTTTATTATTCCTTTTATGCTTTTCGAAAGAGTTCACCTAGAATTGCATGCTTAGGATAATAAAACCTACTCTCAAAATTAAATTATTGCTCAACCTATCGAAACACCACTTAGATAGAAAAATAAAGAAAGCCAAAGCGAATTATTTATCCATCATTAATAAGTAGGGTGTGGGAGTTAAGTTAATTCAAATTAGGAAGCAAAACAATTTTGAGCTAAGAGAAGAGGATGAGAAATATTGTATTCAAACAAATTTCTTGCCAAGAGTAATTTTGAATGATCGATCATAAGATGATCCACCAAAGGTAACATGGGCTCGAGTTTTGTTGGGCCAAAGTCCACTTGAGCCCGTGGGTCTTGTGGGTCTTGGTTAAAATTAAAACAGTAAGTGAGAGTTAATAAAATATTTTGATTTGAAGTTAAATTAGTTTAATTTCTTTTGACGAATAATAACTAAAATGAACCATTTTTTTTGTCTCCTAGAATTATTTACGTCTTTTCACTCAAACATCCACCACTAATAAAATATTGTTTTCTCCTAGAGAAAGAGACAAACAATTACACCAATTACTTAATTGGCATCGCCATCGCAAGATTGTTTTGGAGGCGAATAAAAGGAACATGTCTTTTATATAACATTGATCTAGGCATCAATATTAAGAGGTCAATCAAGCCAAATGGATACATGTAA
The DNA here is from genome assembly GCA_029582165.1 of Portulaca oleracea. Lineage (NCBI taxonomy): Eukaryota > Viridiplantae > Streptophyta > Magnoliopsida > Caryophyllales > Portulacaceae > Portulaca > Portulaca oleracea. The sequence continues at coordinate 13,892,670 of CM055888.1, read as the reverse complement.
TCTCTTTAACTTCAAAATGTTTGAAGATTAGAGAAATGTTTTCAATATTACCAACTCAAAACCAAGTTCATCGAACTACATAGAGTTGATAAATATGAAACTAATAAATAGATAGTATCGGTTGAGCTAGATAAGGGCCAATTGATGATGCTCATGTTTGAAATAGTTTGACTATTTTAAAACATGAGAAACCTCATAATCTCCTTTAGCCAAAATGTTGGCGACCAAAGATAGTCTTTTAGTGAAAGGGAAAATAAGATTTAAGAAATCTATCAAGAACAAGAAGTCAAAGGAAAGGTAAGGACAAACAGTTGTACATGCCCAACCAATCACAGCAACCGGTTAACAATCAGATTATATATGACACTAGGAGCGTGAATAAATATAAGGAAGACTTGAGATATACTCACTACCCTTATTAAACCCACTTTGAGTATTAGATACCGGCTGTGAAACTCGCATTTATGCAAATGTGCAGGATCTACAACAAAATAGATGTGCTATGAAGGATGAGAGTCAGCCTACAAATAGGAACATGCAATTAGTTGTAGCTTCTCATAAAGAGTTGGTTGTTTATCCGTTTCCTCAAGACTTATAACATAAATTTATAGGTGATTCTATGTTCTCATTATAAGTAGAAATTTGATTTCAAGCTCTCAATTAGAGAGAGAGGATCTCGGATAAACACACACAACACATCGATACCAAAAGGTTTAAAAGGAATAACTCATGTTCAAACATAAATCTTGTAACTATAAGTCATGCAAATCAGAGCGCATTCGGAAGCGTCACAGTGATAGACTTTTGAATAATAAGACTTTGAAACATGTAATGTCTGCAAAGCATGACTATACCTTTTACAAGAAAGAGTGAACGTGCCAACAAACACTCATACATATGGATGTATGTAGTCCAATTGAGCACAAGTACAAGGGATGAATTACTTCAAATCTTCAAAGATGAACAAAATAACACATGATGATTCATGTCCATGAGATTCATCTGAAGCTGGAATGTTAAAATAGTTTGAATATTTCCAGATGAAGTGGTCTTGGCGAAACAACGATAGCACCTAGATACGATCGAAAGGATGATGATGGTTGAGCCAAGAGTTTGAACAGAATGACTTAAATGAAACATAACTCTGGAATTATAAGCTTAGTCATATTAATCAGAAATGCATTCAGAAACTGCATAGTGCAGGATTTTGGAAAACCTGAACTTCGAAAAGTTCGATGTTTGTAAAGCATGTCTGATGGCAAGATGACTAAATCACCTCTTATTGGAGTTGGTGAATAAGCTAATAACTTGTTAGGATGCATACATATATACTGATATATGTGGACCTATGAGCACTAGTTGCTAGAAGAAGGTTTATTGTACTATTTCATCACTTTCAGTGACGATTTTAGTAGATATGGATATGTCTACTTAGTACACCACAAATCCAAATCCTTGAAATGTTCAAAGATTTTCAAAGTGAAGTACAAAACCAACTTGGCAAGAAAATCAAAACCGTTCAATCAGGTTGATGAGGTGAGTATTTGAGCCAAGATTTCACTGACCATTCTAGAGAATGTGGAATTGTTTCATAACTCTCTCCTCTAGAAATACGACAACTCAATGACGTATCTAAAAAGAGGAATCACACCTTATTATATATGGTGCGATCAATGATGGTTGAGTCAACATTGTCGGTTACCTTTTGGGGATACAAGCAGTTAAACATAGCTCCAAAATTACAACAGAACAAAAAATAAACAATGGAAACTATGGGTCCAAAATGCAAATAACCCCATCAGTGAGATTGTATATTTGCGAGGTTCATTGCAAGTATTGTGTACTAAACCCCTATTGCGGTTAGAGCATGATAGTCATGCATGGGCAATAGGTTTTAACCATATTCCGGAATATGAACAAGTCAAGTTAACATTAATTGTTCATGAATTGTAACCTTGTTGATTCATCAATTACAAATAAATTCAAACTTTACATAAATTGTGGTTTAGAATTATGTAAATGTCCAAAAAAGTTGGCGAATTCAAAATGGGAAATTGGACGATGTCTAATTTTGGAACCCCATTAGTGAACTTGATGACACTAATCTTGGTCGACAGTCGACCTGGTTCCTAATTGTATCATCACGAAGGGACAGTGATGATATCAACACAATTAGCATGTAGGATTGAGGTGATGATCAAGTTTCATGATCATGGTAATGTAATGACATCATAAATCAATCACATGGGTGTTGTTAAGAACAACTGCCGAACTGACCCGCAGTGGGAGCTCTTTAAGTTGGGAATATCATAAGAGCTCTCGCTACTCACAATTCCTAAATCCTGAGTTCAATACGTAGACTATATGGTCTGTTGTAATTTTGGAGCGCGTCAAACGCCTTTCGTAACAGTAGGCTATAAAGGTGGTGTCTAGGCTATAGTTGGATCATATGAGAATATGTATTTGAACAAGATGGCATTGTCCTCCCTATTAGGGGAAGTTGTCTCGTTGGCCACTCGGTGAGTTTGGACTGAAAATGCTTGGTCGAGCTCAGATGAATCATTAGATGATCATCTGCTTTTCAGAGTCTAACTCAGAAATGGAGGAACGTTCGGGTATTGCATAAGGATGACTTCAGCTTATCCGAACTTGAGATAGTAAGTGACAAGGGAATTTAAGGAATCGAACACTTGTGGGACAAGTGGGAGATTGTTGGGAATGTCCCGACAATGTTCGATATACATGGAGTTTAAACCAATATAATATAGTGATTATATGTCTTGCTAGAGACCTCTATATTCGGTAATTAAATATGTTTAATTACAACTATATTATTTGGTTCTACTGGGTCACACAAGTCAGTGCCCTGGAACAATCATGTAACCTAAATAATATCGTATTATGCTTAGGGATATTGGGAGTCGATTTCTACGAGGGATCAGCCCAACACGGACCAAATTGGACTCACCACGAACCGTGATGTTCCAACATGGTCCGTGTTGGTGCCACCATGGACCGTGGTGGTTTGCCACGGACCGTGGTGATTATGGCAGGGGCAGATCTATATGTGTAGTAGTGGTGTCAATTGACACCACTAAAATTTTTTTTAAAATAAATCTGTTTTAAAAAAAAAGAAAAATATTGGATTATATACAAATTGACACCACAAATGATCAGAAAAGAATGAGTAGCTGGTTGGTCCGCGCGCGTATAGACATCAGATTTTGTCACATAAAATATATATAGCATATCTATATATAAAGGGATTAAATAAAGAAGAAGGATCAAGAAAATAAAAGCTAAAGTACGTGCACCTTACAAGTACTAATTTGCTTTAAAAAGTTGCATGCAAGATCACATGCGAAATTGCTACATAAAAGACAAGTCATGCAAGCTTAAATACCTAGAGGTCACGAGTTCGAAACCTCACAAAAACATCATACAATCATCTTAAAATTACAAATAAAAGGAGCTACCGTCCAAGTGTGAACTAGGGATGGCAACGGTGCAGATCGGGGATGGGGGAGTATATCCCCGTCCCATCTCCGCTCCCAAAACTCGTCCCCATCTCCGCTTCGGGGAATGATTCTTACCCCATCCCCATCCTAGCGGATTCCCCATCCCCAACGGGATCCAACGGGGATTTTTTAAAGCTATCCAAAATCTAACCAAATTTTAATTGGACCCGATTTTTAATCGGACCTGGTTTTTAACCTGTTCAAAATACAACGTATTTAACTTGCTCAAGCAATAATTCATCAATATCAAACAATAATACATCAACAACTGTTATTTGGAAAATCAAACAATAATACATCAACCAAATTACTACTTTATGCTTGCTATTAATATATATATATATATATATTGAATTAGAATAGAAGTTATTTGGTAATTTTAAAATTTTCGGGGACGGGGAATTTTTCCCGGCGGGGAAGATGGGGATGGGGAAAATTTTGTCCCCATCCCCACCCCGTCCCCGAGCGGATTTTGAAAAATCCTCCCCGTCCCCATCCCCATCCCCATCCCCATCCCCATCCCCATCCCCAATGGGGGTAGGGATTTTTCCTCAGAGCGGGGCGGGGCCCCAGGGGTTTCGGGGATTCCCCGCCCCATTGCCATCCCTAGTCTGAACCAGCACTTCCCTAGGCTGAATATATTCATCTCCCACCGTCCTTGGATGTATGGACGAGAGAAGAATCATCCCCCACGTGCTGGTGGCCGGTCGGCCTTGACCACCGACCACACGTGGTCAATTGACCTCGTGCCACCGTCCACCCTCATACACTCCCCATTACTGCCTTGTAATCTGTGTTGTTGACTTCCCATGAACGAGGTGAGATGTATATGATTCCATGCATGTATTCTCTACTCCTCTCAAAGCTAAAGGCACCAAATCATTCACTCATTCTCCTCTCTACTCATCCATACTCCATTCCTTTCTTTCACTCTCTAATTCTCTCTACATATCTCATCCTATTCTCCATTCTTATACTACTATTCTAACATCTTTATCCGAATCTTATCATCACTTTCATCTCTCCATAATCTCCATTTCTACCTTTGCTTAAGCTTCTAAACTCTTCTAATCAAAACACCACAAAAAAAAAAAACTCAATCCTAAACACGTAAAAAAATCACAAAAAAGCCCTCTTATCCGTCCTATTTTCCACCACCTTTTCTATCATTCTTTTGGTTTATTTTGGCATTTGTAAGGAGTAACATCAAAGGGTATTAAGAGGAGCATCTTCAAGCAAAAAGGCAAGGCAAGGCCTCTTCTTCAAGTTAGCACAATGTAAGCTTTAAAGTTCTTTGTTTTCTTGTAAATAAAGTATATATGTTGTACTTTTCTTTCTTATAATTCATGTTGCATGTTCAATGAAGTGATTCTATAAAGTTCTTATTTATCCTCTTTTCCAAACTTTATGAAAGCACGTTTAAAACTTTTAGTAGAGTCTTTCCTTTTGTAAGAGGTGAATTCTTAAAGTTCCTACTTTTCGAGTTCGTAGCCTTACCCCCGAATCCATTCTTGGGTTTCGCAGGCGGAGTATTTCTTGTTATCCTTTTTGGTTTTGTCTTGGCTTTTCCCTTAAAAAGTCGAGTGGCGACTCCCATTTCGAACTAAAGCATGTCGGGTTGCATAAACTATGGTAAAACATGGTTTTACAACGTGCCGATGCAACTTTAAGGTCTTTTCTTTGTATATTTCTAAATAATGGTTGCATAAATTGCTTTCTTCCGAGCCTAACATTTGAATGAGCAAATTGGGTTAAATTTAAAAGAGTTTGGAACAAGTAGATGTTCGCTCTTGAAGGTTTAATTCAATGACTCATAAAATGCAGAAGTAAAGGGAAAGTGATTTTATAAATATTATTCCTGAAATGTATAATTAAAATCCCTTGAAAAGTCTTTTTCAAAGGTTCAAACCCCAACACAAATCATCAAATCACACCCCACTCCGCGTGGACGTTCGGAAGCCCGAACGACGAGGAAAAATGCCGCGTGCAAGCAGTAGGAACAAAATTGCTGGTAGGTCGCGGGTTCAATCTTAGTTGACGCCTCTTTTTAAGCTATTTCGATTTTTTTTTCATTAACAGCAGACGACATATTTAAACAATTGCCGACTGTAACCGCAAGCCCCTTTTTTCTTTCCATTCATGCCTACCAAGCAATCCCTTCAATCTCTCTAACTCTAACTCCATTATTGAATTGTAATTTATGTAAGTCATTCTATTATTCTTTTATCAAGTTACTCTTTCCTCTTTATTGAATTTATTCTCATACTTAGTTGCAATTTATGAATTAAATTCATGTGATAAGTCAATCCATTCAATCTCTCCAACCCTAACTCCATTATTTTTAGCGTTTACTTTGACGTTTATGTATTAGGTTATCATGAATTGGTTATATTTTGACATTTATTTTAGCGCTTACTTGTGTTCAATTATTTTAAAAAAATTATCTGACACCACTGATTTTGAATTCTGGATCCGCCACTGGATTATGGGCCGATTTAATGGACATTCTGGAGGCCAACACGGATCTGGTTGCCTCAACCACTACAAAAAAATCATCACTTGTGCCACGAATTATGCCACGGGAAATCTAAAATCGTGGCAATTTCTTAGTCTTGCCACGGGAAAATTTTATACTGCATTTGATGTTTAAAAATATGCCACGGACTGCAACTCTCGTGGCCAAAAAATACTTATGCCACGGGAAAATGTCACTGTGGCAATAACATGCCACGGACTAGAACTTCCGTGGCAAAAAAAATATTTATGCTATGGGAGAATATCACCCGTGGCAATAATTCGCCATAAACAGATGAACTATAACTAATGTGGTAAAAAAAATACTTATGCGAATAAAAAAAATTAGGGATGGTAGTCAAATCCAACTTCGAAGCAAATGCACTCCGATGCGAATAAGAAAAATCCAATCCGAATCAGATAAAATAAAATTTGTATCCGAATCCGACTAAATATGTCTGACTTCGATTATAAGTACTCGATTGGAGCGGTTATGGAGGTGATGACCGCCTCCAATGTAATAGTCTGATGAAGTTTGATTACAATAATAAATATATAAAAAAATTGAAAAATCACAATATGACTAAATTTGAAAATTGAATGGAGGGTATGAAACTTAGTTTTTCTTTAAATTTTTTTAAGGAAAACGGAGCGCGTGTTGCCAATATTTTGATGATTGATAGACTTTTCATGACATATTATATGTTTGTTGTGTTATTTTTTTTTTTTGGTTATGCAAATTTTTTTGTAGGTTTATTGTTGGTGTTTTATTTTTTTCTACAAGTATGATATATTAAATTACAACAAAAATATTTTCAAAAAATAGACAAATTTTAAAAAATAAATGTTACAAAAGCTAATTAATTGGACTTCCGATTATAGTCCAAGTACTTCTAACTCCTATTTTATAATTGGACGTGGATATCCACCTGTAAAACCCCGAAAAATTCAAATGCGTTGAACGTCACGTCGTTAACTATTTAAGTTGACTCCGTTAAATTTTGATATTTTATCGGCGATTATTTTTGCTAACATAGTAACACTTGAGCTCCTAGGGCCGTTGTGAGACTAACAAGAGTATTTTAGCAATTTTCTACATGCACAGGAACAAGGGCAAATTGGTAATTGTATGTGATTAATATTGTATCATTTTATGTGTCTTTCTATTATTTATTTATGAATTATGTGTACGTTTTTAGTTGTATTAGTATGTGGTAATTATTATTATTATCAGGAAATTAAAATTTAGTGTATTTTTCATAAATACTATTATAGTAGCAGGTTTTTTTGCTTTTATTTTGGAATTCTTTTAATTTCTTTTGTTATCAATATAAATAGATAATTATGATAAATTAACCAAAACCCAGCCTAATCTACTTCCCCCTCTCTTCCTCCTGCTGCTGCTGTAACCATCGCCCATAGTGCCGCCTGCCACCACCGGCAGTCGAACAGCGTTGCTGGAAACCGCCATGAACAACTGCAACAGCCTCCTTCTCCCTTCTTCTCTATCTCTCCCTCTCGATCTACCCTCTCTGTCTCGACTTTCTACCGCCACAATTGTCGCCGTCGTCCTCGGTGTCAGACGCGTCTCCTACCATCGCAATCGCCCTTGCCGCCGCACCACTTGACGTCCACCATCGACGCCACCAGACCCGAGAAGAGCAGCCTTCGCTGCTGTTGTTGTGCGCGATCCAGACAACGACTTGTCGACCGCCCCATGCCGCTCCGATCATCGCCGTAAAGACCCCTGCCTACCTAGACGCCGGCCTCCGCGCTGCCTGCCGCCAGTGCTGACCCCAATGCCACCCATTCTCTAGTAAAGCCCTAAATTTTATTTAATACTTAGAGTTTAAATATTCTGTTAATTGTTCTGATTATTATCACTATTAATTTAGTTTCATGAAGGCTGTTTTGGTACGTGAATAGGAGGGTATAAGGTCTGGGTATCAAGTGTGTATTCTCTTTGCTTAGTATATTGTTAATAATGATTAATACATGCGAAGTAGTGTTACAGTGTGTAAGTTATGTTGGAGTTGATTAGAGTTAGCTTATGGAAATTGTATTTGAGATAATTTGTAAGTAATATGTATTTAGGTTCTGGGTATGAATGTTTATGATTATAGTTATTACATTAGTTGCTAATATATGAGATTAATATAGTGTTATTCTTGATAGAAGGTGTTTAGGGTTTGCGTTAATATTAGATTATGCATGATTTAGGTTTTGGTTAAGTGGTTAATATGATTTTATGTGTTATTATTGAATAATGATGCATGAGGTTAAGTTTTAAATGTAGTGTTTTATTTCTAAAAAGTATTTCACAAAGTGTGAATGAATTTTAGGAAATTTGAGTTAAAATCTTAATTTATAATTATTATTACCTTCTATCTTTTAAAGGGGTGTTACTTAAGTCTTCTTATGGTTCTTGCAAATTAGGTTATGTTGTGATTAGTAAAATATTGATTTTTGGTGTATTAGTTGTATTATTTTGGTTATTATCATATGTGATATTGTTAATACGAGTTTTATCGTTTTCTTTATTTAAAAAGGTTTCAAATTTGGTCATGAGTGAAGATTCATTACCCTTGTTGTGTGAGTGTTAATTTCATAAGGTTTCGATGTCGAAAATTTGAGTTGTATTGTGCTATTTATGTTTAGTTTTAAAAGAAAATATTTAATTTGAAAATTTGATTGTTTACGTGAGAAATTGTGTTAGTTTATGTGTAATTCGACATTGGTTGTATTAGGGGAGTGAAGGGGGTGTCCGGCTTGGACATTGGCGAAGCAGACGAAGTGGATCCGAATGGCGACAACATTGAAACAGGAATCGTCGGTGAGCAAATTAGGTCCCCAGTGTCAGGTTTGGCATTCAATTCGATTTCTTTTGGAAAAAGTTTGCGTCTTTTTTTTGGTCTTTAGTTACTGATTTTTTTATTCTTGATTGATTGAGATTGGATTTGTGGGAACTGAAAATCTGTTTGCATTTAGGCTTGAAATTCCTTGAATTTGAGATCTTAAATCTCTGAGGTACGGTAACTTGGTTTAATCTGAATATGAAGAATAGAGAGCAAAGTATTGTCCAATGTTTGTAGTAATTGTGCAAAATTCCATTACCAAACCAGCCTATAGCTTATGCTTGAATTGGGGGTGCTAATGTATGAAGTCTTACCTTTACAATTCAATTCAAAGCAGATGAATAGGGGTGAGCAATTTGCTTTGACTCAATACATAATCTACTGTGAAATAATGTCGTAAAACAAATTACTTTTGGCTTAAAATTCTTGCCTTTCTTCTTGGCTTTTCTAGGATTGATCTGTCCATCATTCTGAGTTTATATTTCAATCTGTTGTGGATTGATTTGTTGGATTTAATATTTAGGGTGTAGAAAGACAACCCTCGTATTTGCAGTAAATTATCTTTTTCATGTTAGTGGCAGACATATTTCTTGAAACAGGAAATATTAATTGAACATGATGGTTTAATGATAGTTCTGAACTTGACAGCAGAATCATGAACTAGCATTTTAGATTGATGTCATGATAATATTTTCCAGGAAATGTGCTGCAGTGTCCATTGATGGCTTCTATTTAACATATGAAGAGCAGGTATTAACTGTTGTAATTGCACTTAAGATTATGAAATTAAATCTCTTTTGATATTGGTTTTGTTGTTACTGATCCAGTTTCATGCAAATGTAGGTTAAGCTACGAGAAGCAACCTAGGGAATAAGCTGGTGGAGGTATTTGGGGCTTCAGTAATATATATTTAATATTTGTTATTAATTCAAGGGGGGAAATGTAAGGGTACTAAAACCTTAGATTTTGCTATTCATTCTGTAGTAAAATGCAGGTTTTGCTAGCTTGATGAATGACACCTGCTTAGAACACTCTACCAGTAATTTAGAAAACTGTGGATTCTGATGGCAACACTCCACTCAATTAGGCAATTTTGGATGGAAATTCAGCTGGGGAAAGCCTTTGGTGAGCCATTTCATTAAAGATTGGAATTGACATGGCAAGCAAGTACAAGCTTACATTGACCAAGGAAAATATGTGTTTGATTTACTTACCACAGAGGGTGATGCAGCAACAGATCGAGGTATCAAGCCTACTTTCAATTAATGAGTAATATAGAAACTTAAGCAAATACCAATGATGCCATACTAATTGATTCTCCAATCACATATAGCTTCTGATATGGTTTACATGATGAATGTGTAGGTGATGCAACTTTTGAACAAGATGGTCTATTGGGTCAGTTAGCATCATCAATTGGAAGGAGTACTATTGGCCTATTAGACAATTCACAAGGGTGCAAAGGATAAAGGCCAACAGGTCTCCTTTGATTGCAGAAGTGAAGACAACTTTCTTTGTTAGCGATGTTGATCTTATTTCAAATTATCATCCTTTTCTAGTTGTAGTTACAATTTTTGTAATTGGAGTCATGTTAAGAGAGTACAATATTATAACTCATAACTTGGTAGAAGTGTCTATCACTGTTTGAGCAACTCTTTTTGGGGTATGTCCCAATCAAATTAGTATTTATATTCTTATGGATGATAACTATTGAATGAAGGCTCCTTTTCCCATCAAAAGAAATATATATATATGGATATAGCTACATTTTTATATTATATTGTATTATATTATTCTATTACATTGTATATTATATATATATATATAAATAATAATAATAAAAATAATAATAATAATAATAATAATAGAAATTTGTCACGGGACAAGAAAAGTGATTGCCACGGGACTTCATGTGGCAAGAAAATTGGCAGCCACGGGACTTCACGTGGCAAGAAAAGTGATTGCCACGGGTCTTCCCGTGGCAAAGGACAGTGCTTGCCACGAGAGCTCACGTGGCTACGATTTTTCATTTAGCCACGGTAGTAAATTTCCCGTGGCTACATCCTTGCCACGGCCACTTGTGCCACGGGGCTAATTTGAAGAAAACCCGTGGCAAGACGGTTTTGCCACGGGAATTTCGAACTTGTGCCACGAACTTTACCGTGGCACAAGTGATGCTTTTTTGTAGTGACACGAACCATGTTGGACTTGGGCCTGAGAATGCGCCGTTAGTTAGGTCGGCCATTAGGGTTTTTAATAACCCTTTTCCCAAGTCATCCTAACACTATAAATATGATCTCTCTAAGAGATTTATCGAGCGAACTGTTTTAAGACTCTTAGAGAGATACTGAAACAACCATCTATACTGAAACACATACATCCTAAGATTAAGATCTGTCTTGATCGGATCGATCTAGCAGTCGAGTTCCCGGAGTGCTGCGTGGACTTTTCAATAGAGGATTTCTCATTGGAATCTCAAACGTCAACCTCTACATCAGCCGGAATAGCAACAAAGGTATAATTACTAAAGCCTCTGCGATTGTGTTTTTCTGGGTGATTAATTGTTTATAATCGTTATGATTTTCCGCCAATTAATTTGCTTCTGTTTAGGAAATAGATAACCTAAAACCCAACACTTGTTGCTGCCAGGGGGTGGTCTTTATCCCAATTGGATATGAATAACGCCTTTCTACATGGTTTCCTGGAGGAAGAGGTCTATATGCGGCCACCTTTAGGGTACACTAAAGCCTTACCAGGACAAGTTTGCAAATTGGAGAGATATTTGGATGGGCTCAAACAGGCTTCTCGTCAATGGAATGTAGAACGAACCAAATTCTTGATTGGTCGAGGGTATAAACAATCCAAATCAGATTATTCTTTGTTTTCTAAGACTCACAATGACAAGTATGTTTTCATTCTTGCCTACGTAGATGATCTTTTATTGACTGGTGATGATGAGGAGGTCATTCTTAGCATCAAACATGACTTGCATACAACTTTTACCATCAAGGATTTGGGGGAAGCTAGGTATTTCCTAGGAATTGAGGTTGCCAGATCTTCTGCTGGCATCACATTAAATCAAAGAAAGTATGCCTTGGATATCATGGAGGATGCAGGATTGATAGGAGCCAAACCACGTAAGTTTCCTCTTCCAAAGGGTCTTTGCTTAACTTTGGACACTGGCACTCCCTTGGAGAACCCAGCATTTACAAAAGGCTGATTGGTCGATTATTGTATCTAACAATTACTCAACCAGACATTACCTATGTTGTTCAACATCTTAGTCAGGTTCTTTAACAACCAACTGATGTTCATCAACAAGCAGCTCTACATGTCCTTGGTTACTTGAAGGGCACTGTCAGCAAGGGTCTTTTTTACCCTTCCAGCAACAAATTGTAGCTTTCTGCCTATTGTGATGCATATTGCGCAGCTTGTAGAATGAGTATCAAATCATTGAGTGGGTATTGTGTGTTTTTGGGCTCTTCTCTCATTTCTTGGAAGACCAAGAAGCAAAAAATAGTGGCCAAATCTACACCCGAAGCTGAAAATAGGAGTATGTCCACTGTTGCATCTGAATTTGATTGGTTGTCTCAAAGTTTAGTAGATCTTCATGTTTCGGTTGATCTTCCCATCACTTTATATTGTGATAACAAGGCTGCTATGCATATTGCTCAGAACCCTGTTTTTCATGAGCGAACCAAGCACCTAAGAATTGACTGCCAATATGTTCGAGATAAGGTTCTTGAGGGATTCATTGTCACTGATTATGTGACCTCTGGCAATCAGTTGGCTGATTTGTTTACCAAACCTTTAGGGGATTCACAGGATCACCACCTATGTTCAAGACTTTCATTGGTGGACTCTCCCCCAATTCCACCTTGAGAGGGGGGGGGGGGGGATGTTGAGCTATATGATGCATCTACAAGTGGTTATGGTTGTTAGTTTGTTACCTTAGTCAACATTAGTTTGTTACTAGGAATAACTGATTACTCTACTGTATAAATACATCACACATCAGCTATATTTTTCATTCATACAAAAATAAATGAAATGCTTTGTCTGAGCTTTCTCTAATTTCTTTTCTCAAGTTTATCACTCCCTAACCCCTCTTATTGTATATAAACAATTAGCAACCATGTGTTCAACCAGGAGACTAAAAGTTGAAGACTTAGAAGCCATAAGAGAAAGATCGAACCAACCAAATCCACCACAAGATAAAGTTAGACAGACAAAGATGGAACATACAGATATGACCAACTTTGAGGTTCCAAATTCTAGATTGCACCAAACAAAAACCGACATCCGAAAAGGAAAAGGCACACCTGGGTTTCGATTAAAGCATTTCGTCTTCTCCTCCAAAGGTTTCCTTGACATACCGTCAATGTCAATAGAAGATGTTGTTCAGAGTTGCAAATTACTTCCAAAGCTCCAAGCCTCCTCCAGACCCCCATTCCTATATGCAAATTCCTCCATAAACACTTTGCATTCCTGTATCTCCTGAGATCTCTACAAAAATCCTCAAAATTTAGATCAGACGAACTGAAGTGAATAGAGAAAGGAGATCTGAAAAGATGAAATTCTGAGTAAAAAAGGGAGAGAATCTTGAAATTTCGACTGTGGCAATGATAATCGACCAGCTTGGACCCAAAAGGAGCAGAAAAAGAAGACGATCTGGACCGAGTCTCGCGTTCCTTGATTGAGATCCACTCCAAATCTAACCCGGCTGGAAAATCTTGAAGAATAGCATGAGTGTCGGTCTTCGTCGTCATAGGGATAGTGCGCTTCAAAGCAAAGCTTTCGTTGAAGGCAAATTAAGCAGAAGACAATAAGAGATTTTCTAGGCTTTCTTCAAAGTTTTCGGTGTATTTCAATTAGAGAGAAGAAAGACTCTCTCTCTCTAAAATAATCAGTTAGTTTTTCTTAGAGAATCTAGCATAACTAATAAATGATATAGAAACTACTTTTTATGTACAATTTTTATTTTTATAGAATTACGTGTAAAATATGCCTTCACTGTTATGATTGCTAAAATAAAGTTATTGTTCATATATTTATTGACATTGTTGATATATGTTATACAAATATAGTTAATAAATATGTGTATATAATAACTAAAAATTTGTTATTTAAAATTAGAGAAACATAACTTACACACAATTCAACATATTTGAATGGCATCTTGATTTAAAATGCACATATCCTTATTTTAATTACAAATACTTAAATGGACATGTCTGCATGAATGTATAAATTACAGGCAACCTAGCTAGCAAGCTAGCTAACATCGTTACAACAAATAAAAGTAGCTAATTTTGTACACATGTACACCATATATTTAATCATTGATTTCCCTAATTAACTCATGGTGTGTATATTCTTGAAAAATCTCAGCAATGTGGGAAGACATTTCCGTTGATTGAGGGATGAACATTATTACAAACAGCATTTGCAATATCTTTATTTTCGTATCCCTTAATATCAACATCTTGCATGAATACTTGGCATGGGAAATTCTCACTGCAATCAAATATCACGCCATTTGTTGTTGCACTTGTCCCCCTAATGTTTTTGTACCACACATTTTTCACTTGTACAGCTGACGCCTATAATACGATACGATCATACCACATAACAATGTAGTTAATTTTTTGACATGTTTAATTGATTCACATAAAATGCATGTAATAATATACTTCAAAAAAAAAAAAGTATATCAGAGTGTGCACGCGTAGCAAGAAAGAAAACAATTTTGTGATGTAAATATATTGTCTTATCTGAGTCCTTTAGTGGTTCTATTTTGAGAGAAGGGGGTTAAGCTGAAGTAGATCAGCCTTATAATAGTAGAGTATTCCCTCCTTTTTTTAACGTTATTTAGACTTTTTAAGTTTAATGTCTAATCAATAATTTTTCGTATAATATTTTTATAAAAAAAAAATAATATATACTTTTTAAATGATATTTTTTTTATTATGAATCTAATGACATCAATTTTATATAATTAATCATTAAATAAATTAAGATATTAACTGTCAAAATTTTTGGCACAATTTCATAAGTGACACAAATAAAAACGGAGGGAGTATAAAATAGTGGCATCATTATATCGTTATGTTTTAAGAAAACCTTCTTTTCATTATTTCATATATTGTATACGGCCACTCGTTTTCATTAAAAATACTAGTAATTAATAATTTGTTTCAATAAATTGATTTTCGTAGAATATCTTTAATTTCCAGCAATAATCATTGCCGATAATTAATTAATTAATTAATTAGTTACTTAATAATAAATAATAGTTCGTCTCACCTGTTTATTGCATGGTGCATCTTGATCACAATAATTTTGATCGATGATGATTGGATTTTGGACGTTAAATAACTTTATGTTTTCAAATTTGATGTTGCTGGCAACTCCTGATCCTCCCTGCTCACCCACACAGAATATTATTATGATTAACCTCCTTTGTGTAGTGTTATTATAAACTAGAAACTATATAAACCAGTTTTAGTTGATAAATATGACCTATTTTACTAATACAGACTTGGTATTATGACATAACCAAACATGTTGAATTACAATTTGCCATTATACATGCATTTTGCTGATAGGCATTTGGCTATTATGGAATGATCGGTTGGAAAGTTTTCCAACTATTTTAGCATAAGTGGTTGGAATTTCCAACCCTTTTTCCTACTAAAATTTTTGAAAAATAGTTGGAGTATGAAATGATTGCTAAAATAGTTGGGTTTTCCAACCATTTTAAATTGGTTGGAAAAAAGTGGTAGATAATACACAAATTTTTAGTTGTGAAATGAATATATAAGATGTTGAAATTCGAACCTAAAACCTCTTTCCAATCTGGACACTGATATTATATGGAACCATTTCAACCAAAAACTTAAGTTAATGGTTAAAGACGCAATGAGGATTTTATACTCTAACAAATATATAGTTTGCATATAAGCATTTGTATAAAGTCGATTCAGTCATTTGTAAATTAAGAGTATGATGACAATTACAATACTTGTACCTGCCAAGTCTTGATTCTAACTCCATTAGTTGTCCCAGAAAGGGTAGCTCCATTCACTGTTACGTCTGAAACATAGGCCATTGAGTTGTCTTCTCCAAGACTTCCGATACTGAATGACATTGCAACCAATTATTAGTTTCATGTTTAAGAAATGCTAAAACTTACCTATAGTAATTAGTAAGCCTCTGAAACTATCATTAGGATTTCTGTTGGTGTTTAAGAGCCTAATAGGTAATAGGTGAAGCCAGCTTTGGAGACCTTTTCTTTGGAGGGTATGATATATAGGGATGAGTTAAATAAGAATGAAAAAATCTAGATAAATGTAATAACACTGAGTGTTGAAAAAATTGAAAAAAAAGGGGGGTTAATCAAGATTGGGTAGGGTAAAGAAGGTAATTATATAACCCACTTGAAAAACAGATTGCTACTTCTTATGGAGTACATCTCATGGGAGAGGGTTTCTTAAAGTAACTATAATAGTAATACTCATTCTCACAATCAAAATAAGATAGAAATTTTTTTAGCTTTCATTACTGTGGATTCTTTATATACCGCCTCTGATAGCAGTTGTTATGATTGAGAACGATTTGTATGTAAAAGAGAGAAAAAGAGAAGATGTGTGATATGTGATGATTTGCTTAGTGGACGAGTTATTATAATAACACTCTCATTCTCAATGCGTTTACACCATGTAAAGGAGACTTAGTGGATGAGCGGCTTGTGAGGTAGCTAAGGAAAGAAAAACAGGAGATGCATGACAGAAATAGATGCGTTGGCTTCCCATTAGTAAATCTGGGATGTTAAAATTGAGATTATCATATAGTAGTATTGGTTAATATTTACCCTCCTCTCATTTTTGAACTAATTTCATTTAGCTATTTTTCTGATAAATTTAGCAACTTTTTTGATAAATATATGATCTAATGAATTTCATTTACTCAAAATTATTGTCACTTTAGCAAATAAATTTCATTACAAACCACACATTTACTGCAAAAGTTATTGTATTTATCGGAAAAATATGTAAATGAAATTAGTTCAAAAATTTAGGGTGGGTAAATATTAACTTAAAAATGTTATGGTTTGATTTAGAAATGTCATAAACCTGAAGGCAAGTATATGCAAATTATCTTACGTTTTAAACCTCAATTATTATTTGTAGTTTAAAATTATTAAAAATAATAATGCAGTAGCTAGAAACTGGGATAAAAATTAATACTTTTAAAATGGATAGCCTTTCTAGCTTCTTAATTTTTTTCCTAAAAAAGCAAAAAGAATATCATATGAAATTTGAGTGGTAATGTAACAGAATACGAGGAATACAAAATTGTATTTGAATTGTAAATTTACAAAATTTCGTCAACTACCCTGTTCCAGAATTAATATTAAGGAGCTCATTTGACATATCTAAACATGAATTGGGGAAAAAGAGTACGTTATCCAGTCTCTATATTTATCATTTTTGAGTTTTGAGCACACAACAAAAAGAATAGTTTATAGACACTGACCAAAAAAGTGTTAGCTTAACTAAATAATTTTATCGAAAACAATGAAAGAGTAAATAAAACAATGTCTAATATTGTATTTGAGTTGTAATAATGTATTAGACATTGTAAAATAAATTAAAAATAAATTAAAGTAATATATATTGAAGATGGAAGGTATATAGTATAACTGATACTAACAAGAAAATACAACAAACCTTATACCATGACCTGGTCCACAAGTGATGTTGAGTGCACGAACATGTTGTGATCCGGTAGCAATTGAAATACAATCATCGCCTATATAATTAATTATCATTACATCAAGTTGTATTATGCTCTAACATATGGTAATGAAGAGTCTATGTATGCCCATATGATTATATTTAGACAAGGCGTCACCTGTTCCGATGATAGTTTTTTGAACCACAATATCATGAGTATTTGCAATATGAATTCCATCCGTATTGGGACTATTCCCTGGAGCGGTAATCTTTAGCTGGGAGACTTTAACGTTTGAGCACTTTTCAAAGGAGATGTGCATTTGTTGACCATTTTGGATTTTCAAATTCCCAACTCGCAAACTCTTACTACCATAGAATGTTAAAGCCTACAACATAAAACACAACCAAACATTTAAGCTTCACAAATTGTTTGGATGCTCTAATTAAACATATTTAATATATGCGTAAAACTAGCTAGCAAATTAGGACCACTTTATCAATTATTTTTTTAGTTGGACTTCAAGTCCATCTTTGTTCATTTCATTAATTTCGGTGCGGGATAACTTTCAATAACGCCTTGATAAAATGATCACCTATAATACTTTGTACCAGCTTTTTAATCAGGTTTTTATATATTTATATAAAAGGAATATAACATACCGTGGGTGCTGTCCTGCAAGGCTGCAAAAAATGAGTAGTTGTTGAAAGAAATTAGTTAGAAGTATTTCCTTAATAAATCAATAAAATAGTAATATTAAAAGACAAAAATTCTCTGAAGTAAACAATCTGCTACTTATATATGACTCATATAATGAGATAGGCAGAATACTCTTCAGTGTTTATTAAGAATTGTAAATTAGACAAGCTTTCAAAATTGAAGCTTAGCAACACCTCAAGATTATTAGGTAGGGTCTTACAAGATTTCTGTTAACTTTGCAAGAGTTTTGCCACCAGATCCTGCCGTTACCATCAATCGTTCCATACCCTTCCACTGCTAGGTTTTGAACTGCAATGAAAAGAATCCAATGCATTCCCGTGTAGGCTGATCGATCACCCCATGCAAGTATTTTCCCCCGAATCTGCATCATTCATTTAAATAATTTCAAAATTATTTTCCCTTCTTCCCATTTTATTCATCAGTAGATCCACGCATTCATGAGTCAAACTCTACCAACTTAGAACATTAATTGCTCAATTTATATAATATTTATGACTATTACTCTCTCTATCCTTTTTAAGTGTCAAAAAATTAATTTTACAAGACTAATATATTTTAGAAATAAAGTGAAAAAAATTATGTATGGACAAGTATACCCCTCATTAAAAGAAAGAGAAGAATAAAGGAGAATTTTAAAAGTAAAATAAAAATCTCATTCATTAATTAATAGTAATATGAGTATTTTAATTATTGAAATGATAAAATTGATAAATAAAAAGGGACAAGGTAGTTTAAAAAGTTGACATTCATTAAGTGACTGAGGGAGTATATCAAAGAACTTTCACTAAATTCACAATGGAAAAAAACTAACGTAAAAGCATAATGTTGTAATTTTCAAATAAAATATTTTATATTGAATTGTGTTAGTCAAAGATAAACATCCAAGATCTTAAAGCACTCGTTAAGTGATGGATAAATGGCAAGAAAGCATCGAAGTATTTATCTTTATTACTCCCTTCTTTCCATTTATCTGTTACCTAGCTGGTTTATGCGTTAGTCCAACTTTAAAACTTTTAATTACTTTTAGTTTCTAACATATACAATGTTTTATGATGCAAAAGTATTATCATTATCATATAACATTAAATCATATTTATATTATAAAACTATATGAATAATGATAATATAATATTTTTCAATGTTATTTATTATTAAATATAAATTAATAAAATTATTCCATATATTGCATGTATCATAAAAAAAAGCTAATGAACTTCGTTAGAGACAAAATCATTGTGATCGCTCAGAAAAAATGAAAAGATTAATACACGGTCACATCGCGGTTATTATCATTGTACGGCCATCGTATTTTATTTGGATAACATTAAACTAAGATAAAATAAATGAGAAAATTTTGTTGTGGCGATAGAAACCTGGAAGGTTATTGAGGATTTGCATGGGCCCGAGAAAGTGATTGGTTTGAGAAGAAAAGTCTTGTGGTTTGGGACGACTATAACACCTCCTGAAGACGATGAACAAACTTCTCCCCAGGCCTTTGAAAACGCCTGACAGACACATTTTTCGTGTTGAATAAGCAAGTAAGAATTATGTAATTATTGTGATGAAATAGAGTAATTATTATGCAATGTACTCCTAACACGCATGCCAAATATTTCCTAAGCTAAAAAAAGAAAGTTAAAACAAAGACAAAGTAATGCATGTCAACTGTCAAGTATTTGAATATTCTGGTAATACTTTGGAGTGTACAAACTGAGTTTTTATTAATAAACTAACAAAGTGGCCGGATACTAAATTTTGACTGACATGATAGTGTGATTAGATGAGTTAAATATCATCTTCGAAAAAGGGTAATTCAATAATAATATTAAAATTTAACCTAATAAACCAATCACAATGTGTACACCAGTATGTTTAATTTCTATTCTTATTAGTAAGAGTAGACTTTTTATGAAATCTCAATTTCTATGTATATAGTCTCTCCACCAAAGTTAAAATTAAAGCCAAAACTCTACAAATATATTTGGATACCCCTATTATGGTTTAAAAAGAATTATTCCAATATTACATCATCTCTTTATTATTCCTAAATATTTGTGATTATAAATCTTTTATAGAAAATGTAATACAATAATTTAATAATATTTTTTGATTATAATTGCCTTACAAAATTTTTAATTGGATAACATATGTTGTCGTGCACATTATGCGCTTTCTATGTTATTATGATTTAGTAAATAAAATATTCAACAAAATTCATACTTTTATCTTGTTTCTCTCTTTCATTTTTTATCACAACATTTTCTATAATTTCAAATAGTTATAAGATAGTATTTTATATGAAAGTATTTTTTGATTATGATGTCGTGATAATAATTAATTATGCGCTTTTTTTCTATGGCCGCTTAAGCGATTGTACTGATAAATTGGTAAACTATACATAGTACAAAAAAATGGATAAATTTAATAAAGTGTCAATATATTAAATAAAGATAAAAAATATTTATAATGTCTAATAATTTTCAATAAAATATTGTCCATAAATATGGTAGACTGTCCACATGTACGTATGTTTAACAATTAATTTCAATATTAAGATATACTATTAGTTAGGAAATAGGACTTTGTCAACTTTTTTTTAAACTTTAGTTAAACTTACAAATAGATTTCTTTTATGGTAATGAACCCCTGATAAACTAAAGAGGCTAGTGATATGGTCCTTTTATTTTCATTTTATCTATTTTATTAAAATTACAAACTTTATTGTTTTTCATTCTCATTTAATGTTTTTATGGAAAGCAACAACAATTTTAAAGTTTTTCAAATACTCCGTATTACTATATCATTGTGTAGGTTACAAGAAATTAATTATCAAAAAATTGAAAGTTTGATTTGTATCAAAATTAAGCAACAAATAAAACAGAGGGAGTATATTTCAATTCATAGAGCAATATCAATATGATTTATCACTAATAATTTGGATATATATGTGCTTATATTGTCCTATACGAATGTCGTAAATTAAAACAGAACAAATTAATTAAATTAGGCCAGATGTTATTAACTTATTGGGAAGTAACTAGTTAGAGTTATTAAGATGAGTAAGGACGAGCATTAATTAATCTAATTTGGTCGCTGTCTAGGGCATAGACCATACTACACAGTAACCAAGCTACTAGTATACAGTTACTTCAGTTGTATGCTACCCCCCCCCCCCCCCCATTATATAGATGAATACGGTATTATAGAGGTACTTCAGCTATGTACGCTTTATAAGGAAAGAGGAACAAGTAATTAATTAATTAATTAAGTCCCTTCTATCTGAAAATTATGTTAAACATTTTGGAATCCGAAGTATAGAAGTATTTATTTTTTGGACTCTTGATTTTTTATTATTTAATTTTAGGATACTAAAGTTTATGGGTTGAATAAAAAAAGACCTTAAAGTTTGTAGGCTGAAAAAAAAGCTCGTGTACTGTTTTTCTTTATCTTATTCTCATGTTTGAATTTATCTCCCGATTAACGCCAAACTTTAGATCTAAGGTTAAAACTATTATTAAAGTTGTAATACATCTCTCATTCATATCGGAACTACTTAGACCCTGGGTAATTCAAGGTCTAATTAGTTCCGACATAAATAAGAGAAGTGTATTATGACTTCAATATCAATTTTAGCCTTACTCTTGATGTTAGACACTAATCGAGAGATAAATTCAAATATGGGAAGAAAAAAAAAATAGTACACATGCCATTTTTTTTTTACCTACAAGTTTTAAGGTCCTTTTTGATTTAATCCATAAACTTTAAGCTCTCAAAAATAAACAATGAAAATTAAGGGTTCAAAATACAAAAAAAAAAAAAAAAAACCAGTATTAGGTGGGCCCTGGGCTCCTTGCTAGTTGCTATAATTACTAGACTATCCTAGTTCCTAAGGTACGTACGTGAATACCTCCATTCCTCAATTTCTCACCTTGGGATCTTGGGCTACATATATAAGTGGGATCCACTAGTTATGTACGCAACTATATTATGTTCTTTCCCCCCTAGAAGCTAAGATCTCATATATAACATATGACATATTTTTGTACTCTTTGAGTTGGTTAATAATTTGGATTACATTAATTATTCATTAGATCCATATATCATATATTTGGAGTAATTAGATATTAGTTGGCTAATAAACCAGAATAAAGGGTGGAGACCTGCCTCTCCAATTCTTGACGAAAATATAAACCCAATTATGCAACACGTCCTTAAAAATATGAACGTAATTAGGAGTTTAGCAGTGGCTTCAAAAGATCGAACACCAAATTAATTAAACCAAGTGGTCTAACATTTATCCTTTGAAAATATATTATCTCTCTTGTCCACCCTCAAAATGAATCAATGAATCTAGTTAAGTTATAGCTAAAAGGAGATGCAATAGAAGGCTGACCCAAGGGGACCTTTGTGATACCTACACAAGTGTGTGTTAATGTTAATAGAAAGCTAGCTACTCCTTCCTTTTTCTTTTATTTGCTACTTTAGTCTTTTAGGATATATAATACCAAAACAATCACCATTTTTGAAAGTTAATGTTGTGAAATATTAAAATTATCCTTCTAACAAAATGTATAGGAAATTTAAATTTAAATAATTTTATAAAAAAATAAAAATTCATAAAAATAAATTTAGTAAACTAGTCACTTATATTCTATTAAAATATACAAAGTGAAGATGTAAAAATATTAAATAAAGTAATAGGCAACATAAAGAAGGGTCGTTCATAAAGCAGTAAAATGCTTTCATGTTTTAATGGTTAATTTAGTCCTTTTAACTTAGAGAACATATTTAAAAATGATAAATATCTTGATGTAAGATGGTTAATAATCATCTTACATTTTATCTAAATTGCTTATATTGTTAAATGTAAGTATATTTAAATCGTTATTAATTAAGGTATGTTTAATTCATTACTTCAAGGCTATTACAACTTATAAACAATATAAAAAATAATTATTTATTTATATTGTTTATAAATATAAAACTATGCATAAAATGTGTATTTTCTACTATGATTGATAAAATTAGCTTATTATTTATATTTTTTGACCTAATTAATAAATATTATGCTCTTGTAGTTGATAAATATATATGATTATTAGAGAAAATATTATTAAAAGTTACAAAAATTTGAAATATGGACAATTCAAGATATTTATCATCCTCGTTCGCACAAATAGAAACATGTATTTTCACATGTGTATTTAATACATATTAATATATTTATTTTCAAAATCAATTGAAATAATTTCTAAAGTTTATATTGAAATACTTTCCATCCATTTATTTATTTTATAATTGTTTTAAAATTCTATATTTTTTTATATACACCATTTATTTTATTTCATATTGAATTTTTACACGTAAAGCTCATTGACAATTTGACATCATTTCTAAATTTTATATTTATATCTTTCAAGCATTTATTTGTTTCACATTGATTTTCTTATGCTTCTAGGAGTATGAATGATGTTGATATTGTTGAATTCATGCATGTACTTAAACAAGAGTTTGGCCAACTCGAACTCCACTAAATGATAATTAATCAAGCCTAAGGGCAAGTACCCCTTCAATCCAAGGGCAGTTATGCTTGGTGTGTCCCCCCTTTTTTAGGATGGGCCATTGTATTGTTCTTTGGAGTCTTCAAATTCCTGCCCTTTTCAAGTGTAATTAGTAGGAGCCCCTTGAACGCAAACCCTTGAAAAAGGACGGCTTGAACATGCGAGGCTCTGCTTCTTCGTAGTAAAGATACCATCCCCGTCCCAAAATGTTTATTTTTTGATTAATTTTTAATTGTTAATTACTCACGAATTATAATGAATTAAAATATAAAATACCGCCATTAGAAAGGTAATTTACTAAAAATTAATTACAATGATGGTAATTTCATATTGTAATTCAGTGTAATTTGTGAATAATCAACGGTTATAATTTAGTCAAAGAACAAATATTTTAGGACGGATGTAGTATTATATATGCAGTTTGTAAGGAGCTTATATTATTTATTATTAACTAGTATGAGGGTTGTTTTATTGTCGTTAACATTGAAGGAGCAAATGCTTGATATTTTGGTGGGTTAGTCATGGTGTCCCAAATTGCCAACCTTGTAAAACAGTCCGTTGTATGCTCAAAAGGGCTTACTTTGAAACTTGTAATGTGTGATACTTGTAATGTGTGATAGTACATTATATATTACATTCATTTGGAGTTTGTGATTCCATTTATATATAGTAAAAATAATATTAATGAGAGTGAACAATCCAATGTATGTAGGTGAATAATAACCCTAATTAGAGCATGCGCTCTAGGGGTATGTAATGAGTTGTAATCATAGTGTCTCAAACTGACAACAAAGCTTAACTCAAGTCAGTATTTAATTTTAACTATTTATCATATTAAAATTGATACTTTATTGAACTCTAATCTTAATGTGTATTTCTGTTCTTTTTCTTAATAAAACACCTACGTTTCCATTAAAAAGATAAAACACCTACGTCAATATTCCATTTATTAAAAAAAAACTACTTCAGTAACAAAATTCTAGTAGGCTATAAAAAAAAGATAGTTTTTGCATGATTTCCTTTAGATTTATGATATTTATAAATCCAACCTCAACCTTTTTCAATTACTATTTATCTTCCCAGACCTTTTGAATTAGATTAATTTAGCACTTTTCCCCTGGATCTAGCAACCTTTTTAGTGAAGGTGATATTTGTGATAAAATTTGTTTGATGATGAAATGACAAGAATTCTAGCAAGTAAATTTCATCATTAATCATACCTCTACTGAAAAAGTTGCTAAATTCAACATAAATTTTGCTAAATTAATTAAATTGGCTCAAAAGGTTAGAAGAAGTAAATATAAACTCAAATATGCAAGTTGAATTTATAAATCTCATAGACTTGAAAGAGGTATATGTAAATTTTCCTATATAAAAACTTCTAGTAATTATGCTTGTTTTTAAACAGTGCTATAATAGAAGAAACGCACCAAAATTTTTCAAAGTTATACATACGTATCTTGAATGATTATATCATTTTCATCAGTCTTATCTTTATCATTAGTCACTATTGATATATACATTGACTTATAATATATATGATTATAATATAATGATGATCTTTATTATTAGTCACTATTGGTATATACATCAGTACATTAGATGATTGAAAATCATCTTTATTCTGAAAAATTTGTTAGATGACACATCTATTGACAAAAGGAGGAAAAATAAGTGCCTAACAAAAGAAGCATCACTAAATGCATTCTCATTTACGCTAGTGCAAAATTATTAATGCGATCCATACTTGTGATCATAGATGATAGGAAACTTATAAATGGCGTATTTTAGGTTTAATGTATGTACATGGACTTAGACTCACAGTTATTATTATTTTTACTTAAACCCTATTGTAAAGTATGAAAGCCATATGTGCCATATTTGGACTCACTACTCCCCAAGCTTAGGCATCAATTCAAGTCTAAAATTGTCTTTAATTTCGTTCATATACATGATCATGATTCATATACGCACTACTCAAAAAAGAATAGAAATTATGAATGTATACGTGCATTGCCAGCAAACACACCAATTAGGGTACGTTATGTTCCATGCAAGTTAATTTTTACTATGAGAGTTTGTTGTATGCATAATTACTATTTCAGAAAAGAAATTCAAGAGATGCACATAAACTAATAAGAATTATAGCTAGTGATGTTAGAAAATAACCAGTGCATAAAAGAGATAAATAATAGTTACCTGGGTATCATCTGTTTTCCCATCACCTTTGGCTCCAAAATGAATAACATTAAATGATGGACCTGTTGTTTTCTGAAATCTCATAGCCAAGCTGCCCCTTCCATGAAAACAAGAAAGAATAATGGCTACAAAAAGAACTGAAACCATGGACATTTTAAACATCACCATTTTGTGCAATGTATAAATGTACAAGTATGTATGTGTATGTATATGAATAAGTGTATATTGTGAAGCAAGCTAGCTTAGGGATGTTTAATGTTAGTAGGAAGTTGTTTGGAGAAGAAGGAATTGGGTTAATGTGAAAAATGAACCCAAAATGGTTGTCATATTTATAGAGCTAAAGAGCAAGGGGGAGATAATGGGAATGGAATGGAAGGGAATCAATTTAGTTAAGATGAGAATTTTTGTTTGTATTTGACGTTGCCCATAACATTTGGGTCATTTGACAAGCCAAATGACATTATACTTGTTTTTGTTGAGGAGACGAAAAGCAAACTAGTGTTGGTAATTTTGCAATGCCGTTTTCTTACTTCTATTTCACTACGTTTGTTTAGTTTCTCCTTTGCATTCATTTACAAATTTAGGTTATAAGGGGGATAAAAACGCACTACTCATCTAAATCTTAGAGATGTTTGATGGTCAATCTGAATTCAAACTTCAATCTTGTGATTTTTGAAACTAAAACAACCATATAAGGTAATAATATGTTTTTCTATAGTATTTTAATTTATCCTAATCTTGATATTAATTAATAAATCAATTACGTACAAGCGTGCATGGACCTTCATGTGTTAGGTTACACTTTTAACGGTAGAGCCTATACACATGTGTGACGTCATCCAAGTAGTATTGCATTCTAATTAATTCGTACAAAATATGTACATATAATTTTGTATTTATTATATAGTTTATTTTATATTTCAACTTTCTAGCATGAGTGCTTAGACCCGTCGATACGGGCCGGCGGACGGGTTACGGGTCGGTCGTATGTCGGGTTCGGATAAATACGGGTCGGGTGTATTTCGGGTTCGGGTAATTACGGGTCGAGTGTATTCCAGTTTCGGACGGTTTGGGTCGGGTTTACGGGTCATGACCGCCCTTTTTCTCAGTCACTTACATCTAATAAAATTTATTATAATTAGTCAAAGACACCTGTGTAATGTACCATTCCATTCCAAGTTCGACCACCACGATATGTCTTAGTTGTATAGACATATTAATATACACCTAAGGGACAGAATTTGGCAATCTTCAAGTCTACAAGTATTATGCGGTTTACGTCAACAATCCACGAATAACAATACTTATGAAATATATAGGGTTTTGGGATGCTAATATACTGAACTTTTGGGATATTGGACAATAATGCACTGAACTTTGACCTTGGATAATAATACACTATTTTACTGAAAGAGAGGAGAGAGGTGGGACTGCAAGAGTTTGAGGGTTCACTGAAAGAGTGAGTGAGTGACAGTGTAAGGGTTTTGTTTTGGTCATTTATTATTTGATTATTTCATTTGTATGTCTCTCTCTACGCATAGCTTTCCAAAGCCACCTAATATTTTACTTTTGGACCTTAATTTTCATGAAATGGGCCCATTTTTTTTGCAGAAGGCCAAAGTAGACAAAACACTTAAAATTAAAGTGTCTGACCCAACGGGTCGACTCAGACCTGACCCAACCTGACATGTTTTTCATCGGGTTCTTTGGGTTGGGTCATTTTCGGGTCCCGGGTCAGAATTTCATGTTCAAAACCTATTTTTTGCGGGTCGGTTTGGGTCGGGTTTCCGGGTCAGGTCGAGAATTGCCAGGTCTAAGTGCTATAGTGAAAGATAGTCATCCATAAAATATTTATTATTTATAAAAGTGAGTGAATAGACAGGAAATTAGCTTTATTGCATTATCAGTGGTTGTTGTACAATATCTGTTAGCAATGCAATAATCACCATTTAACAAAAATAATGTATTATTATTGTTTTAATAAGTTATTAGAGTTCGATATCATGCAATATTTTGATTAATGATCTAGAAGAAGTTATTTTAGGAATTTACTTTTTTTAATTTCGTTGTATTAATAATACAATGTGAAATAACCCTAGGGGTGAAAAGGGTTATATAGAAATTCTGCACTTTAATCAACACAACAAGGTTAATAGCACTTTTATAAGATGAAAAATACTTCTTTATTGGACAAACAAAAGTGCTTAAAACAGAGGAGGTTACAACTCAGCTCAATTTGAAAATCGTGAGGTCCTCAATTGACTTACTGGAATAGAAGACCTTGAAGTTGTCTTCTGCACTTGAAGCCTCACAGAAGAGGCGATTACAGACAGTGGAACAAACTCTAAAGTAAGATTCCTTTTTCACTTTAAACACTCGACCTTAGAGGTCCTCACCAGTGCCCTCATTGGTTACAAAAACTCACCGCACACAAGGTGGCTACAACTCAGAATATTGTTACTCAATATTCCTACACTCAAAACTTTCTTAGCTAAAGCTCCTACTCAGATTTACTTGCTTGGAAATCCACTTTATTATAGAGGAGGTTGATCGTATATATATAGTACATGACTTCAAGCATCAACGATCTCTTTCCTTCCAGTGAGGATTGTTTCCTTTTTCAGTTTGATCTTCAATCTTCCTCATGATTTGTTCCTTCTCCGATTTCTTTCCTTTCCTTTGGTATCTGAAAAGGAAATATGATCAGTCATTATATTAACTTATAAACAGAAGGAAAGATTATGATTCAAATTAGGGAGATACTTTCCTGATTTAATTTTGGGTAATCTTTCAAACAAAATATCGTGCTGGTGGTGGAGGTCCTCTTTTTCGGTTGTGCTGAGGTCCTCATGGAGAGTTGGGATTCTTCAATCTCCCCCTTTTTGTTTGAAAGACAAAATTCCCTTTGTGGTCCTTTTGCATAGATACATAGTATATAGTAGAGCAATGCAACACACTTAAATCTCCCCCTTTTTGTTTTTCGGACAGAAAGGAAGCAGGAGAGTACAAGTACTAAATTGTGTGGTCAAAATAAAAAGAGGAAGAGAGAGGGATAAGGAGGGATTGGAAGAAATGATGAGGACATCTTGACCAGTCCCTGATTTAATTTTGAGGTACCCGAGAGGACATGTTGATGAGGACATCAGAGGTCCAGGCATGCAATGAGTTGACGAACCTGGGAGGAGGAGAGAGACCACATGTAGGGAGGATGGATGATATGACTCCCCCTCAATTTGACAGCTGGTGCATAGGTTGAGGTCCTCATGGTAGACGACTCCCCCTCGAATGGTGCGGGTGGTGTTGTTTCACGACCTTCCCAATGCCTAGGATCTTGTCTTGGCTTTTGTCTCCCAAGTTCACTCTTCAAATCTTGTTGCTTTTCATTTTGCAGAACTTGGTTGGATCTCTGGTAGTGTATCTGAGGCATACCTGCAGTAAAGGACACCATACCTTTCTTGGTCTCTGACTAAAGATGAGATCTTTGTACTGAGATCTTTGGGACCCAAATTTTAGTAATGCACGAAGGTCTAGTTCCTTTAAACAGGGGAATTGGTGAGGTCCTTATTTTATTTTTTGTTGGAGGTCCTCTATGATAGCTTTCTCTAAGAGGCGGAATGTTTGGGATAGGAAGGAGAGGTCCTTTGTTGGTGTGGAAGGGAAGACGTTTGGACCGATAGTTTTTGAGAGGTGGTGTATTGGGTGTGGGAAGAAGAGGTCCTCTGGGAGGATGATTTGTAGGAACTTTGGTCCGAGGTTGAGAAGAGTGGGTTGTGGAGACTGGTTTGCTTTGGTAAGGATGGGAATTAGTGACTGCCTCATTGGATAATTGAGTGATGATTTTATAGCAGTCTTTGACCTCAAGAGATAGTCTATTGCTTTCTCTGAACAGGAGGTCATTTTGAGAGTTCAGGCTTTCTATGGCCTCACTGAGACTTTGAACGTGGTTGGTAAGGTGCTTGATTCTTTCTATCAAGGACTTAGAGTATTTGAAAAGATGCATACACTTATGAGCAAGATGTAATGGTGAAAGATTAAGGAGGTCATCAATGTTTACCTCATCTTGAGATGAGGTTGGATCTTGATCCTCACTTGTGTTTGCCATCAGACATACATTTGTTATTTCTTATACCTCACTGTGCACTTCACTGGAATCACTATCACTCCATGTTGCCATCATTGCCTTATGGTTTTGCCGTTGAGACCGACTGTTTCTCTTATCTTTATTTCTTCTGGCGTGAGGGCAGTCCTTCATAAGGTGTTTTGAGCTGCCACATCCAAAACAAATAAATGGATCAACATCTTTTCTTAATGAGGACTTACCTTTTGAGGTTGCTTTTCTGTTTTGTCCATCCTTGATGTATCCTCGAAAGGTTGGATTTTTCTTGTATAATCTTCTGAACCCTCTAGCTATCATTGCCATTGTATCTTCCTTCTCCTCATCATCTGACTCACTGTCAGATTTATGTACTGCCTTGAGGGCAATTCCCTTGGGTTCTGAGAAGTCATTCAATTGGATCTCATAGGCCAATAGTTTTCCAATGAGTTCCTCCAGTTTGAGGACCTTGAGATCTTGAGCTTCTTCAATGGCTGTGACTTTTGGACCCCTTTTTCTTCTAGGCAGGCATCAGAGGACTTTTCTAACTTGTTCCTCATTTGGATAGGTTTTTCCCAGAGATATGAGGTGGTTGGAGATGCTGCTGAATCTTTTCAACATCTCTTCAATAGTCTCATTTTCTTCCATTTTGAATGCCTCATACTTTTGGACGAGAATGTCCAACTTGATGTCCTTAACTTGGCTTGTGCCTTTGTATGAGGTGACCAAATAGTCCCAAACCTATTTGGCATTTTCACAATTAGAAACACGTTCGAAATCATTTGAATTCAAACTTCAATATAGCAAATTTAGAGCACACATATTTTTTCCCAAAGTTGCGAGCTCTTCAGCTGTCATCTCAAATCTTTCTTTTGGGACATTTTGGTTTGCAGTGTTCTTCTTTGTGGGAGTGGGGAAATTTTCTTTAGTGACTATAACCCAGAGGTCCTCATCCTGATCTCTGAGTAATATTTCCATCTGCCTCTTCCACATTCTATAATTTTCACCAGTGAGGAGTGGAGCTCTTGTCCTCAAGCGTCCTTGAGGAGTATCAGTTGTGTTGAGGCCGGCCATGATCTTTACCACGAGTTGTTAAACTCTTCAGGTCTGTGGACCTGCTCTAATACCAATTGAAATAACCCTAGAGGGGGGTGAAAAGGGTTATATAGAAATTCTGCACTTTAATCAACACAACAAGGTTAATAGCACTTTTATAAGATGAAAAATACTTCTTTATTGGACAAACAAAAGTGCTTAAAACAGAGGAGGTTACAACTCAGCTCAATTTGAAAACCGTGAGGTCCTCAATTGGCTTACTGGAACAGAAGATCTTAAAGTTGTCTTCTGCACTTGAGGCCTCACAGAAGAGGCGATTACAAACAGTGGAACAAACTCTAAAGTGAGACTCCTTTCTCACTTTAAACACTCGACCTTAGAGGTCCTCACCAGTGCCCTCACTAGTTATAAAAACTCACCACACACAAGGTGGCTACAACTCAGAATTTTGTTACTCAATATTCCTACACTCAGAACTTTCTTAGCTAAAGCTCCTACTCAGATTTACTTGCTTGGAAATCCACTTTATTATAGAGGAGGTTGATCGTATATATAACTGCATGACTTCAAGCATCAACGGTCTCTTTCTTTCCAGTGAGGATTGTTTCCATTTTCAGTTTGGTCTTCAATCTTCCTCATGATTTGTTCCTTCTTCGATTTCTTTCTTTTCCTTTGGTATCTGAAAAGGAAATGTGATCAGTTATTAAATTAACTTATAAATAGAAGGAAAGATTATGATTCGAATTAGGGAGATACTTTCCTGATTTAATTTTGGGTAATCTTTCAAACAAAATATTGTGCTGGTGCTGGAGGTCCTCTTTGCGGGTTGTGCTGAGATCCTCATGGAGAGCTGGGATTCTTCACAATGAGCACATGCATATTGTTATTTTACTATACATGTAGACAAATAATTTACTGCAATGAGTAAATGTATAATGTTATTTTACCCTATATGACGACAAATAAAATAAAATTGTTATATAAATGAAAGCACCTTCAAATAAAGGTTCAAATGAATAGCTCATAGATTTGAAAGGTTTAAATGAATATCTCATAGAGATCTAAAGTATTAATCATCTAAATTTAGTTATAATTAATTAACTTCTTGTAAAGTCACAATTTAAAGAATGTAACCATAAATTCTAGTATAAGATCATCTCACGATAAAATATCGTGAGACATCCTAAGTGGCATGTTTTGTCAAAAAGAAAACATAAGAATAACTAGGAGAGTGAAATCACTCTCTTTAATTAAATTAATTAAACTTAAAAAAGGAATAACATAGATTAGGTGAATATTTTTATCCACAAATAACGCATACGGTTTCAATGGACGAATTCCCTAAATACTTTTTGCAATTTGTATATTTATAGGTGACTAATAAACCAGTCAGCGGTGACTAATATTATGGTATCTCGAATTCGGAAACAAATCACAACAGATCTGTCAAGCGTATTAAAATATAGGTGACTAATTTAAATTTTTAGGAGGACAAATATTATGATATCTCAATTCTTAGCATATATGTGACCAATGATCACATATATCTTTATAAAGTCACATGTAAAACAGAAATGTTTTTAAATTTTCAATAATTGTCGGATTTTTAGATAACATAAATGATGCGATTGTAATCGTCATAGTCATATAACTAATAGAGTCACATGTAAATCAAAAATATTTCTAAATTATAGGATCTTTATAAATAATATCCTATTAGTTAATATATACGATTTTTAGTAATAGCATCTTTAAATATTTGTAATAGTCATAGTCATATAACTAATAAAGTCACATGTAAATAAAAAATATTTCTAAATTTTCAATGACATCAAAGATCTTTAAATAATATCCTATTAATTAAAATATAAGGTTTTTAGTAATAGTATCTTTAATTATTCAAAAAATTACTTAAAGGTACCCTAACTTTTGAAGAAACAATTTTTTGGTACCCTAACTTTTCAAAACTAATTTTGGGGTACCCTAACTTTTAGGATTAGAAATTACTAGGTGAATTTCCGGCGAAACTCCGATTGATTCAAATCATTTTCGTCCACGAAAACAAAGGGCATTTTCATCCACAAAAACACTTAATCAATTTTCCGCCTAAAACTCACCGTTGAATTCAAATAATTGGCCGAAAATTCACCTAATTATTTCTAATTCGAAAAGTTAGGGTACCCCAAAATTAGTTTTTAAAAGTTGGGGTACCAGAAAAACATTTCACCAAAAGTTAGGGTACCCCTAAGTAATTTTTTGTTAATTATTTATAGGATCTTTTCAATAGTTGCAAACTAAAGATTTTTTAACAATAATATCAGAATCATCCATTTTGAGCAATAACAAAATACGCAAGCAACATGTGCTGGTCATATCAAATATTTTTTTTTTTTCAAATAATCCTTATTATTCAAATAACCCGAATCTTCAAATTTTTACAATATTTTATGTGTGACTAATATTTATCCGAATCTTCAAATTACCAAAACTAAATTATCTAACAAATATGACAAATTTGGAGCCTACATATACGTTTAAAAAATATTTTTTTTGGAAAATCTATCTATATGCAAGTTTTGGTAATTTCAATCAATTATGGAAATAAACTAAATTACCAAAACATACATTTAAACGTATTTTTTTTTTCGAAATCTTCCAAAACTTAAGCAAATATTTATTTTCGAAATTTTCAAATTCAAACTTATATTTATTTCCCAAATTGTGGTCAATATATCTTATATATTTATTTTCAAACTTATTTTCGGAAATAATCCTCGAATAATCCGTAATCTTCAAATTATCCGAATTTGAACATATATTTTTTTTCGGAATCTTCAAATTTATAATGTTTGCGCGTGACTAATAATCTATCATGCAATGACTAATATTGTGTCCTTAGTAAGTTCAACCAATATACTAATATAGTCATGATACACACTATTATAAATAGTCACACGTATTAGCCATCATTTTTCTATCATGCAATGACTAATATTGTGTCCTGGGTGAGACAAGGTTACGGTCAATATTTATGCATGACTAATTTTCTATCATGCAATTACTAATATTGTGTCCTTGGTGTGCTGAGATATCTAAGTTTAACCAATATAATAATAGAGTCATACACACTATTGTTAATAGTCACACATGATTACGTTTAAACGTGTATATATATATTGTTAATAGAAACAAGGGCAAACCCAGAAAAACAAGGAGAGAAAAGAAGACACAATCGCCCAGAAACAAGGGCATGCCCAGAAAATCCCAGAAGTAAAACTAAGTACATATGCAGATTTATTTAAAGAATCTGATGGGATGACCTTGCGATATGTAGAACCAGAGATTATGAACGGTGTTCCCTGTGTAAAAATCGAACAAGAAGATGTAGTTGAGTCTATAGATTACTGGAGTAATTCGGTCATATGTAGTGTCTTGGGAGCCAATCCACCATATGAAGTCATGTGCGGATTTTTCAAGAGAATTTGGAGACAACTGGATATTGATCATACTACGGATGTCAAGAAAGGCATCTTCTTGGTCAGGTTCAAAACAGAGGAGCACAGAGATACTGCCCTTCATTATAGGTTTCGCTTTTTCGATGGCAAACCACTCATAGTCAGAGCCTGGAATGAAGACTTGGACCTTGAGATTGACATCATAGCTACGCTGCCCGTCTGGATCACTCTCCATAATCTGCCATTCAAATTCTGGAGCCCTGAAAGTTTAAGCAAGATAGCTAGTCTGATTGGAGTTCCAATCAAGACTGACAAACAAACTCAAGAGAGAATGAAATTGGGGTATGTGAAAATTCTAGTTGAGATGCCAATCAAAGGGCCGTTTCCGGACTATGTGGACTATGTGGATCACCACAACAATATCCAATGCCAGAATATCCAATATGACTGGAAACCAGTTCATTGTCTCCATTGCAAGATGTTTGGACATGAAGAAAGTGAATGAAAAAAGAAAATAATCTGCAACTATTGTAAGAAGTTGGGTCATGAGGAGGAAAAGTGCAGGAAAAAACAGGAAGAAGGGAAAAGGGGCAAACACAAGCAAAACAATCAAAAGGAGAAAATCACGTTCAGGCAGCGTGAAGTCGATGAACATGAATTCATACAGCCAAAGAAGACCATTGCTCATAAGTCGACAGCAAAATTCCAGGCTACAACCCAGCAGAACAGATTTGAAAGTTTAACAGATGAGGAATCAGAGGACAGTGATGCAGACACAGAAATATCAGATCCTCCTGATGAATCTCCTCAGTTGGAACATGAGAGGGCTTAACAGCCCAAAGAAGCAAGAAGATATAAGAATCTTCTTGCAAACGAACGGGATTGGAATTGCCGGTCTATATGATACTAAAATCCATCCCAAAACATTTAGAATATGAAGAATAGAGCGTTTGCACACTAGAACTTGATCACAAATGTTGAGCACTATACTAGAATCCGTATCATTATCGCTTGGGATCCTAGAAACTACAAGATTCACAAAATCTTTGACTCCGCCCAATTGATCCACACCAAAATCACTAGAATGAGTGACTCCTTTGAATTCTACATATCTTGGGTTTATGGAAGTAACAATGCTGCTGATCGCGAGCTTCTGTGGGAGGACATTAGAGGTATAGCCTCGTTAATGAATTCCTCTTGGGATGTCATGGGTGACTTCAATGCAATCATGTGCCCACATGACAGGGAAGGTGGGGTGGAGTTTGAAGCCTTCATAACAAGACCCTTCCAACAGTGCATCTTGGATTGTCACCTGCATGAACCAGCTTCTTCGGGGGCACACTTCACTTGGACAAACAATCATGTCCGTTCAAAACTTGATAGACTCTTGGTAAACACTGAGTGGTACCAGCTAGCAACAAGCATCAGAGTGCATTATCAACATGCTGGATTATCATATCACAATGTTCTGTTGATCAATTTCCCGGATTGTCCAAGAGCAAATAGCCCTTTTAGGTTCTGTGACATGTGGTGTCAGGACTGAGATTTTGGAAATATTGTAAAACGAGGATTAAATTCTGCAAATCAAGGCTATGCAATGCATAGACTGGCGACAGCCCAAAAAAATATGCGAAAAGATTTCAGGTAGCTCCCCCGAGATAGATATGTTGACATCTATACTCAAGAGGAAAATAGCAGGCAAAAGCTGACTCAGATCCAAGCTGATCTGCAAGATAGGCCGAATGATCAGCATTTACAAGAGAAGGAGAAAAAAGCTAGGGAAGATTACTGGAGAATCCTTCAATCAGCTCTACAGCTCAAAAAAACAACAAAGTAAACAAGATTGGAGCGATATGGGTGACAGTTGTAGCAAAATATTTTTTGCAAAAATGAGGCAAAAACACTCAATCAATTATGTGCATGAGATTGAGGGTGCAGAAGGGAATCTCTATACTGGCCTGAGTAGTGTCAACAATTGCCTAAAAAATTCTACAAAACATTGATTGGCCCCCAAGAAACAAACAGAACCAGAGGGAAGGAAGAAATTTATGATTGTGGTTCCCGTCTGTCAGTGGAGCAACAGCTAGGCATCAGTAGGGGAGTCACAGATGAAGAGATCAAAAAGTCCTTCTTCTCTATTCCTAATGAGAAAACCCCGGGTCCAGATGGTTACACAAGCGGTTTTTACAAGAAAACTTGGAATCAAATTGGAGGCCTACTTTGTGAAGCTGCTCGAGAGTTTTTTGCTACTGGTATATTGCTTAAGTCCAACTCAACTTATCTTGTCCTGATACCGAAGGTCATAAACCTGAAGAAAGCTTCTGAATTCAGACCTATCTCTTGTTGCAATACCTTTTACAAAGCAATCACGAAGATTTTAGGCTCCCGAATCAGAGAAGTCCTCCCGTCTCTCATCAACCATAGTCAGGCTGCTTTCATCCCGGGAAGGGAGTTAGTGCACAATGTGCTTCTTTGCCAAGAAATCGCTCGTGGTTATAACTGTTCCACCATCTCGCCTAGATGTATGATGAAGATTGATTTAAAAAAAAGCGTTTGATTCTGTCCACTGGGATTATATAGATGAAGCCCTCAAGGCTTTCAATTTCCCCACATGGATCATCAAGTGCATAATGGCTTGTGTGACTTCCCTGACTTTTGAAATCAAGGTAAATGGTACAATATCCAACAGCTTTCCAGGTGGAAGAGGTCTCCGTCAAGGTGATCCAATGTCCCCATTGCTTTTTGTATTAACCATGGAATATCTGTCAAGGTCATTCGGTTACAAGTACAACCCACACTGCTCCAAACTGAAGTTATCGCATCTTATGTTTGCGGACGACCTTATTCTCTTCACCTCAGCAAATAAGGTCTCTATTAGTGTCTTAATGTCAGCCTTCCATCATTTTTCTGAGGTAACTGGTCTGGAAGCTAATCCAGCTAAATCAGAAACAATTTTTGGCGGGACTCAGTCCTCGATAGATCTCTTACAAGAAACTGTATTTGCTCAGGGGTGTCTTCCCTTCAAATACTTGGGAATGCCAATTTCGGCCTGTAAGCTCTCCTCGGTCGATTGTAATTTGCTGGTTGAAAAGATTCTTGCGAAAATCAAACTTTGGTCAACTCGAAACATATCATATGCAGGTCGAGCTACTCTTGTAAATTCTGTTCTCTTAGGCATTATTGGTTTTTGGGCAAGAATCATCATAATTCCCGATCGTGTCGTGAATATCATTAATCAATATTGCCGAAATTTCTTATGGGGTGGGTCTTTGGAATATAAGAGCCCCGCACTTGTTTCATGGTCCAACACTTGTAGGCCAAAGCATTACGGAGGTCTCGGCTGCAGGAATCTATCCATCTGGAACCAAGCTTCAATTGCTAAGCTTGTTTGGGATATCCAGTCAAGGAAAGACATTCTTTGGGTCGAATGGATCCACCCAAAATATATCAAGGGACGATCATGGTGGGAATATTAGCCTCCTTATGACGTCTGTCCATACTTCAAGCACCTCTGTAAGATCAAAGAGACCATCAAATGGGGATCAAAACCAAGCGGTCGTTGGGAGTGGGCATTTTCAGATCAGTACACGGTTCGCAGCGGGTATATTTGGCTTCTTCCAATTGGGGAACCTCCTTGATGGAAGGAGGTGACTTGGGGCAGGCTTGTAACTCCTAGACACACTTTCATCTTGTGGTTACGTCTCCAGGAAAGACTGTCGGTCCGTGTCCGCACACAACATTGGCAAAGTACTGGGGTTCTAACCTGCCCGGTTTGTGGCCAATTCGAGGAAACACATACCCACCTGTTCCACCATTGTGCGCTATCTCAGGAGGTCATCAGAAAGGTTGGTTCGTGGCCTCATTGCAAGGTACTTAGAAATTCTGATCCTCAGACTTGGAAGGAGCATATGGATAATGACAACACGCCTAAATGCATCCAGTCCCTGGTTTGGGGGATCTATGGAGCCTTAGTTTACCACATTTGGAGGGAGAGGAACTCTATAATTCATGGAAAGACTAGAAGATCTGTTGAGATAATCGCTCATGATATCAAGGAGGATGTGAGGAATAGAGCGATTAGGATTGCTAGAAAGGGGAAAAAAATATAGTAGTAGTACTAATGTTGTTCTAAGCATTTGACCTCTGCCTCTGTCATGCTGAGGCCTTTGTACTGTATTTGTTTGTTTGAATAATATAGCCTTTGTTCTGTTGCAAATATATATATATATATATATATATATATATATATATATATATATATATATATATATACCCAAATATGAACCTATAAATGCTTTTAAATGTATAAAAGCTTTTAAAAATGGGAAATTGGACGGTAATATACCGACCTTTAGGGGTCTTGAATAGCAATATACTGACCTTCACTTTTGGACAGTAATATCACTGACCTTTATAGTTTGGTGACATTAATGTACCTTCAAGGATTTACACCCTAAAAATTAACAACAAAACTAACCCCCTAATCCTAAAAATACCGAATACAAACACTCAAAACCCCTAAAAATACCTAAAAATGACACCAGTTTTTTTTGCACCGCCTGCCACGTCAGACCGTCAACCGGTTCGCCGCCCAGAAAATCCTTAAAGTACATTAATGTCACCAAACTATAAAGGTCAGCGATATTACTGTCCAATAGTGAAGGTCGGTATATTGCTATTCAACACCCCTAAAGGTCGGTATATTACCGTCCAATTTCCCTTTAAAAATAGTCAGAAAAGATTACGTAAAAATAGCCAAATTTAAACGTGTATTTATTTTCGGAAATTTCAAATTCAAACGTATATTTTTGGCACATACATTTATTTCCCAAAGTGTGGTCAATATATCTTATATATTTTCAAACTTATTTTCGGAAATAATATTCAAATAATCCGTAATCTTCAAATAATCCGAATCTTCAAAATTTTAAAATATTTATGTGTGACTAATATTTATCCGAATCTCCAAATTACCAAAACTGAATTATCTAACATAAATGACAAATTTGGAGCCTAGATATACGGTTAAAAAAATATTTTTTTAGGAAATCTGTCTATATGCAAATTTTGGTAATTTAAATTATGGAAATAAACTAAATTACCAAATATACGTTACAACGTATTTTTTTCGAAATCTTCCAAAATTTTTAAGCAAATATTTATTTTCGAAATTTTCAAAGTCAAACTTATTTTTATTTCCCAGAGTGTGGTCAATATATCTTATATATTTTAAAACTTATTTTCAGAAGTAATATTCGAGTAATCTGTAATCTTCAAATTATCCGAATTTAAATATATATTTTTTTCGAAATATTCAAATTTATAATGTTTATGCGTGACTAATAATCTATCATGCAATGACTAATATTGTGTCCTTAGTAATTTCAACCAATATACCAATATAGTCATACACACTATTATACATAGTCACACGTATTAGCCATCATTTTTCTACCATGCAATGACTAATATTGTGTCCTGGGTGAGACAAGATTACGGTCAATATTTACGTGTGACTAATTTTCTATCATGCAATGACTAATATTGTGTCCTTGGTGTGCCGAAGTATCTGAGTTCAACCAATATAATAATAGAGTCATACACACTATTGTAAATAGTCACACGTAAGCGATCAAGAACGACATTCCAACAAATATTATTCTGAACCAAACAAAAAAATGCAAAAGTTCTCATCTACTAAACCTAAAAAGTAAACCTACCACAGTTAAATAGTCATATAAAAATATCTTAAATTTAGCATGTATACTAATATATTTAATCAATTTTTTTTGGTGTTTTGGTTCCAATTTCCTCAACAGCTATGGAGCCATTTACATCACCATTTGCTTGTGTCACATTGGGTTTTTCTTCCTCTGAAAATGGCTCTTGATTCTTTGTGATCTTCTCTTTGTTGTAGCTCGCACGGGATCTAAAATAACCCTATCCAAACCTTTATTAAGACTAAATAGTCATTACGCATTTAACCCTATCCAAATTTCGAAATGATCATATTTATTACAACAATAGTATCCTTATTAAGCCTAAATAGTCATTACGCATTTAAGATTCACAATATTGTGTGTCTATTACACAATAGTATCCTTATTGTGAAAAAAAAGACGGCAATTTCAAAAATCCGTATAGTAAATGAAGTTTCTCCATAGTTCGAACATTCAACATCTAGTACATTCAAACATTTCTCCATTGTTCGAAATTCACAAATTGTTCGAAAATTCAAAAATTCGAATATTTAACATCTCGTACCTTCAACATCTCGTACCTTCAAACATTTCTCCATCGTTCAAAAGTCACAAATTATTCGAAAATTCACAAATTCAAATATTCAACATCTCGTACCTTCAAACATTTCTTCATCGTTCGAAAATTCACGAATTCGAAGAATAGTCACTAATTCAAATATCCACACGTTTAACACTGACATATAATCCCGACATCCATAATCGAATATACGTAGCAAGACTTACTTACCCGAGACGACGACGTTATCCGAGGTCAGCCAATGATCTTCGTGTAGATACGATTTCTAATTTGCTCTAATTGTTAGTGTTTGACAATAGGAGGAGAGGGAAATTATAGACTTTATATAGGGAGAATGTACCACATACGCGAATCAAGAGAGTGACCTCATTTTTCCATTATCTGACGTGACACCCCGTCTTACATTATTTTAACCTGAGACGATCCTATATAAGATACATTCCTTTAGGGACTAATAACACACAAACTAGGGATGACAACGGGGTAAAGAATTTGATCCATATTTCCCGAGGGTCCTTGGCATCAAAGAAAATGACGGGAGTGGGTCCAAGCTAGTTTTGTTTCAAGTCAAGCTTAGATCGCTTTTGAAGCCCCAAATTGACCGTCTAGGAAGCGTATGGGTGTTTTGGTCATTTCACAAGGGTCGCGATGGAACCATGGAGGGTGAAGTCAAGCCCCGAAAACCAACCCTGAGGAGGCTCGGAAGAAGTCATGAGGGAACAAGGCCAAGCCAAGAGAATCAAGTTGAAGAATATCATGTCTTTGGGCAAAATTGGATAATAACAAAAGATATGCCTTCACTATTTCAACCATAACTCCTTCAATACAACTCCGATGGACTTCAAATTTTGGGAGCTTAAAGTAGACACCGAGAGCTTTCCATCGATATATGATGGGCCTAAAACGGAGTCTGGATGAAGAAGTTATGCGAGTTAAAAGTCGGCAGGAAAAGCTGCCCAGAAACGCTGGCAGCGCCTCCCCCAACAACTCCCTCGTCCTTTGTTATAAAGAGACGCTGGCAGCATTAAAAAAACACCACCAGCGCCTCCTCTTTTCTCCAGCAGCAAGTGTTTTTCTTCCCATTGTTTTCTTTTCCCCTTTCTCCCCCTTTCCTTTATATACATGTTTCTCCTCCATTTTAGATGAAGCTTTTGAACATTGAGTTTTAGGTTTAGCCAAAGAAGACTTTGTGAGTTTTAGAGTATTTGAAATCCTTGTAATTAAGGTTAATCCTTGGTGGATTAATTAGTCAATTTTCTTTTATTCATGTGAGTTTGGTGTGTTTTTTTCCAATCTCTTGAATGGAAATTTTGGGAGTTTCAAGTGTGGGTGCTAGTGGTGATTCCTTGCAACCTTCTTGAGGTTCTTAGGCTAATTGGTGAATTTTACTCTTTAATTAGTCATATCTCTTTATTATTATTTGCTGTTGTGTTGATTTTCATCATTAATCTCCCAAAAACCCTAAAAATTAGTGGTAATTTTATGAGTTCTAAATTGGGGTTTTCTTAAACTCTAGAGTAATTGTGATCCTTGGGTGACTAATCTTGATTCCCTAGTCGTTGCCGGATCAAAATTTTCATTGCCGTTAGAGCTCGACCAACCTATAGTGGGAAAAAATCCCCACGCTCAATGGTGTCGAGGATGGGGAAACTTTACAAATCCCCATGTGAGGATGGGGTAGGGATGGGGACAAATTTCATTCATGTCCACTCCCCGTCCTCGTCTCTTTGATGGGGAAAATTACCTGCGACCTACCCCGCCATCATCCGTAACACAAACCATCATCAATACAATAACCTTAAACAACCAATACTTTCCCAACAACACAAAATACGATTCCATAGGTAGAAAATAAGAACAATCCTCATAAAAACTACTCTCAGTAATGCTCAAAGGCATTGAAGATTTGAAGGTTCAAAGTTTTTCATTACTTCAACTTGTTCACCACTATAACCTCTTATTAGTGAATAATACATAGGTTATTTAGGAATCAACGACAACTTCAATAACCTCAACTAATCCTTGTATATTGACTAGCTTATTTTTGTTCCCCCTCCTCTTCTTGGATGCCAACCTTATAAAAGTTCTTCAATCTCTCCAATTTCTTAAAGGAATAACCCTTTTAGTAGGGTCTTTGGTTTGGAAATGACCAAACCTGTGAAACTTAAAACACTTGTTGCTCCTCCAACTTATGGGTTGGTTGCCTTGTAGAAACAAAATTAATGATCAAAGGCATGGAAGCCCAAGGAATGACTATTCACTCTTGGAAGAGTGATTAGATATAAAATATGAATCTCCCTTTTTTATAGACCATAAATGAGTCTTCTTCTCTCTTTGCAGTTTAATTTTGATAACCAACTTGTATAGATCATCAATATACTAATAGGAGTACTTGTGGATGTTCTTATATAGCTAACTTAGGATCAAGGTCATTGAGATTCCAAGCCATGATTTTCTCTTGAGGTTCATATGAGTTGCATCTTATCAAAAGTTATTCAAATTTTCTAATGTACTCAAGCATATTTGGAGAGCCTTGCTCAAGAGAGAAGACTTTTTTGAGAAATTCTTGCTTATAGCTTTCGAGCAAGAACCTCCTTTCTATATACTTCTTCAATTTGGCTAATGTGTTGATCTTTGATCATCCATTTCATGTTCTATGTTTATTCAAGTTTTCATACCGGAGGGATAAACACTTGACAAGCTTTAAACTTGCCAATGTAAACTTATTAGACTCACTAAAACCCTTTACTTTAAAGATCCTCCCCATAGATTGAACGCATTGAGTATAGTCATTTGGACTCTAGGTCCCATAGAAACCAAGTGCTTCCAATTTGATGTATTTGAAATCACCCTTAGACCTTTTTATAGGACCTCATGTCAATCTTCACTTGTTGCATTTTTA
Source organism: Portulaca oleracea (assembly GCA_029582165.1). NCBI lineage: Eukaryota > Viridiplantae > Streptophyta > Magnoliopsida > Caryophyllales > Portulacaceae > Portulaca > Portulaca oleracea. The sequence continues at coordinate 13,848,782 of CM055888.1, read as the reverse complement.
GAATCTTCCCAATATACTTTTATCTAAGGGCTTATCCTTACCAATTCATCATTTGTCCTTGGAGATCATGCCTCCTGATATGTTCAATAGCTTATACATTATCCATTTGAGCCTCTAAATCTTCAAGTTGCTTAGATATCAACCTTTGATCATGCTCAAGACTCCTTATCATATTCGTTTCCTGCACAAATTATGAAGCAATCTCCACAAGTAATAGGAATAATATTTTTTTTTCCGGGGGGGGGGGGGGGTCGAGTTGAACAAGTGGAGGGTAATATCATCAAATGATGATCGACTGTTTTGTGGAGTTAACAATTTTCTTGTAGATAGTTTAGAGTGAAATAAATGAAGTTTTAATGTTCTTTTGTAGATATGTTCTTCTGTGATGTAAAGGCCCAGCTTGTCTTTTGAGTAAAAGGGTATCTTGACCGCTAATTATAAAAAAAATGTTCTTCTGTGATGTCAAGAGAAGTAAGTGAACACAAAATAAAGCAAACTCAAATAGATTGGCACACTAGTTCAATCTACATAGGCATCATTGAACAAGAAGGGCACCATTACAATCTAATATAACCAATGTTATTTCATACCTCAAAATTGTAAACTTCATGGTTAAAATGAATTCCCTGGAATCAAATGGAACCAATGCAAAAATAATCAACTCATTCAGCGCATAATTGAGTATGATATTCTGTAAAAACTCATCAAATCACCAACCAAAGTTCTTCCCCAACGTATTTCAAATATTAACCAAGTTTATTCATAGACCCAAAAAACACCAATGATCATATATAACCTAGACGCATAACCTTGGACACATTAAACATACAAGCAACCCCAAGTGTTCAAGTTAGTCCTAAGGACTCTGAAATGAACTATGACTTGATTCAAAATGTTTTAATTAGATTTAAACCAACAAATACCATCACAAATATTGATCCGTGAAACCCGAGGGTCCTTCGAATAGATAAATATAGGAGGATTAGGATCCACTAACTACTTAGGGTTTGAGAAAACCCCAAATTAGAACTCAAGAACAAACTCTAGTTTTAGGGTTTGGGGGTAATTTTTTTGGGGATGAACAACAAATACAGCAAGAATTAAAAGGGATATGGACAATTGTAAAGAGTAATCACTCACCCAATTGAACTAATATGTTCAATCACTTGCACAAGGATCTTCCACAAGCAACAAGTCTTGAAACGCTCAAAAATCTCACAAAGAGTGGAGGAAGAACACCCCACTCACAAAGAAGAGAAATCACTAAGCCATTTCCACCCAAAAGATTAGCTTTTCATTGATTAAGGTTTGAAGACCTACAATTACAAACTCTCCAAGTGAGAGGATTTTTTAGTCTAATTCCTAAAAGCTTCAAAACTACCCTAATGGAGGTGGGGGAACATGTATATAAAGGAAAAGGAGAAAAGGAAACAACAAAAAACGGCGGAAGAAATGCGTGCTGGGACGAAAAGGGGGGAGGCGCTGCTAGCGTCCCCTAGGCGCTGCCAGCGTCCCCTCCTGAAAGTGGGCTTCAAGCGTAGAGAGAAGCTCCCAGCGTCCCCTAGGCGGGTAGCATCTGTTGGCGTCAGCTGACTTCCAACGCGCATAACTTCTTCGTCTAAATCTAATTTGGGCTTATAATATATCTATGGAAAGCACTCGGTGTGTCCTATAAGCTCACCAAATTTCAAGTCCATCAGAGTTGTATTGAAAGAGTTATGATTGAAAGAGTGAAGGTATATATTTTTCTTGTACCCAATTTCGCCCAACACTTGCATTTTTCTTCAACTTTACTTCTCCAACTTGGCCTTGACTCCATCTTACCTTCTTCCTAGCTTATCTAAACGGTCGATTTGAGACCCAAAAAGTGACCAAACTCGATTTTGGTAAAAGTGAGCCCGACCCCTCCATTGTTATTATCTCCGATGTGAGGGACCCCTAGGAATTGTGGATCAGACTCTCCTTGTTGAAGAAGAGTTGTCCTCAACTATTGGGGGTAGATTTCATGGAACTTCTCGTGCATTTCTAGCCCATTGTAAAGTAGCCCCATAAGCTCCAAAATGACTATGCTCATTACTCCACACTTCTTAAAGGTGTAGGAATTTTTGAAGAAGGTAGTACGTTGATCTTTGAAGTACCTCTTCTTCTAAACCCTAGCTCTTATGAGGTGATTGAAGTCCTCAATGTAGTCATCGATCGAGAATCCAGGGATGAGGAAGTGTACCAAAGAGATCCCGACATCCTCAACTTTGAAAGCATCTTCGCAAGGGGCTAACCAAGCAAACCCAACACCATAACCATCATCCATGAAGTAGAGCTTGGTGGGAGGCTTGTTTTGAGGGGGTGTGGGACATGGGATGGTAGTAGGAACTTTTAGTGGAGTTTGGGAACACACATCCTCATTAGGTTTGCTACAAAGTAAGGATAAAGCAAGAGGTTGCTTGTCCTCACTAGGAGCACTCTCTCCCCGTGTTTCACTCTTAAGGAGGAGGTTTCTCAACTCACTTCCCGTCCTAGGTTCGTTTATTGTGTGGGCTAAGGATGATGGTGGCTCCAATGGAGGAGGTAAGTAGGATTTTGGGAACAACACAACTAGTATAGAGGGACACCAATGTAGCATTGGGGTAGTGAGGGTGTATTAACAAAATAACAACCAAGCAAGACCCTACTACTAACTACGGCATCATAATCAACATGCCAACAATCGACATCATACAACCAATGTCTCTCAAAGATCATGCATGACTCACCCAAAGACCCCACACTATATCCACCCAAATATGATTCAATGAATTTCATCGAGGAGTTTTTGTTTACCTTACTCTTCGCAAGAGGACGAACTAGTGTTATTCTCATGGTGAGTGGGGGAGTCAAATACGACACCTCCATCGGATTCCATGCCTGAGGCTCCACAATTTGTGCCAATAATATGAACAAATGAGCTTCTTCTTGAGCCTCTTCAACAAGTATGAGAGGAAGATCAAGGTCGATGTTCTCATCCTCCTCTTGGCATGGAGCTTCAACAATGTCTTCAATGGCCTCATAAGGAACAAGGGAAGCTCCCTCATTGGGCATGAGATCGATCTTTGCTTGCTCAACTTCTACATGTCCATCAAGTGATGAAATGGACTCATGGATAATCTCTGGTTCCCCTTGTTGGATGTCTCCTTTTCCTTGCAATGGAGACTCAAGAGATGAAGGATTGAATCTCCATCCTTCAAGTAACATTTGGCGTTAAAGCGCAGCTTGTGAATCATTGAGTCGTTCAACTTGTTGCATAAGTTGTGCTATAGTGGGTTGGGGACTACGGTTGATGAGAGTCCCTTCCAAACATTGTAATTGACGTTGGATCGCCGCTTGATTATTCACCATCAATTTTTGGGTACAAACAAACCGGTTTTGCATATCAAGAATTCGTTGCATGAGTTGAGTCATAGTTAAGGGAATTTTGCAATCGTTTTGACTCGACGAAGAGGGCATTTTGCAAAGATGAGGGATTTGATGGGCTAAGGTAAAAATGAATGGATGAGGCTTTAGGTTCTTTGTGGTTAAGGGAATTTTGTAGAGTTTAGAGAAGCTAAATTTTTTGTAGGGATAAATTGAGAATTACCGACAGCGGGGGATGCACAAATCAATGTCCAACCAATGTTCAAGCAACAACAACACTACCACAAGATTCACCACAAAAAGACAAGCATCAAACTCAACAAAATCAACAAACTCAACCTTTACATATTCATGGAGGTAGCATGAACATTCACCAAAACCCAAATTTCAACCATCAAGCTCTCTCCAAGAACTCTCCCAAAATTGCAACCCAAATCAACTCCACAACAATGAATTTCTTCAAAATTCACCACCAACAACAACTAGGCATGTATAACATTCACTTGGGCATCAAAATTCACAACAAAACTCAACCAAACATGTTCAGAAACATCAACAATCCAAAACAGAGAAAACTTTTCTAAGCACAGATAACTTCAATAATCAACCCAATACTCAATGAATACTTGGACCCAATTGATAAAATTGATATCCCAATACTTCTAACACATCAAGGGACCAAAGTCATCCATAAAGCATCAATTTTGCACCCAAAATCATCAAGAACAAACCTAAAATTTCAAGAACTTATACCCAAAAAAACTGGAAATTTTCTCCCTTAACATGAGTTCTAATCCTTGCTCTGATACCAAATGATCCGTGAAACCCGAGGGTCCTTCGAATAGATAAATATGGGAAGCCAAGGATCCACTAACTACTTAGGGTTTGAGAAAACCCCAAATTAGAACTCAAGAACAAACTCTACTTTTAGGGTTTGGGGTTTTTTTTTTGGGGGGGAGGGGGGATGAACAACAAATACAACAAGAATTAAAAGGGATACGGACAATTATCAAGAGTAATCACTCACCCAATTGAAGTAAGATGTTGAATCACTTGCACAAGGATCATCCACAAGCAAAGAGTCTTGAAACACCGAAGAAATCTCACAAAGAGTGGAGGAAGTACACCCCACTCACAAAGAAGAGAAATCACCAAGTCATTTCCACCCAAAGGATTAGCTTTCATTGATTAGGGTTTGAAACCCACAATTACAAACTCTCTAAGTGAGAGGATTTTTTAGTCTAATTCCTAAAAGTTTCAAAACTATCCTAATGGAGGTAGGGGAACATGTATATAAAGGAAAGGGGGAAAAGGGGAAAAGGAAACAACAAAATAAGGGGAAGAAACGAGTGATGGGACGAAAAGGGGGGAGGTGCTGCCATGTCCCCTAGGCGCTTTCAGTGTCCCCTCCAGAAAGTGAGCGTCAAGCAGTGTAGAGAGGCGCTCCCAACGTCCCCTAGGGGCGGGTAGCATCTGTTGGCGTTAGTTGACTTCCAACGTGCATAACTTCTTCGTTTGAACTCTGATTTGGGCTTATAATACATTTATGGAAAGCACTCGATGTGTACTATGAGATCATCGAATTTCAAGTCCATCGGAGTTGTATTGAAGGAGTTTTGATCGAAAGAGTGAAGATATCTATTTTTCTTGTACCCAATTTTGCCTAACACTTGCATTTTTCTTCAACTTTACTCCTCCAACATGGCCTTGACTCCATCTTATCTTCTTCCTAGCTTATCTAAACGGCCGATTTGAGACCCAAAAAGTGACCGAACTCGATTTTGGAAAAAGTGAGCCCGACCCCTCCGTTGTTAATATCTCCGATGTGAGGGACCCCTAGGAATTATAGATCAAGTATCTTCCTATGAACATCCCAAATATCATTTAACAGCAAATGATGAACATCATAACCAAATAAACAATATAATAAACAACTTAACCCAAATATATAAGGTATGACATGAAATAGAATGTATAACATTCTTTCCATAATAGCAATTAACCAACTCAAATCAAATACATTGAAATAATCATTCTCAACATGATAATCATTAATCCAACCAATTGGACAATAAGGGGTATAAAACTCACCAACAATTACTTCAATGAACTCAGTTATACCAAGTCAATCCTAAATAAACTAAATACAACTTAGACCACGACCAGATCTAAAGACCAAGTATCCAACTTTTCTAATCACACCACGTCAGAATAGACAATGGCGCAAACATAAGATGAAGGTGAATTGTGTCTCCCATTTTTTCAAGTTTCTACCTGGTAGGGAACAATCATTTGGATTTATTCCTTGAACCTGATCATTGCTGTGCAAAACATGAAAAATAATTTACAAAATGTAAAAGAGACACGATTTTTACGGGAAAAATTGACCTATGGGCCAAAAAGGAGCATTAATCACAACTTATCCCCGGTAGGTTTTGCCCAAAACTTCGCTAACTACACCCAAGTGTTCGACTCAAGCAAGACGTATAATAAGATCTAGTCTACCCATAAGACTTAGACTCTCATACACACTTTACCTAATCACACAAGAACTTAAATCTACTCATTCATATACATGCTGACTCAACCACAACCTCATAAGGACTGTTCAGGCAGCCACATATAGTGAAATAAAGTTTCTACCTCAAGGATCGATGCTTCTGTTTAAGTGAGTATGAGGGAGAAAATACAAACCCTAATTATGCTCAATTTGAAGACTCGATTTAATCTCTCTTGAATGCAGTTTAACACTAGAGCCTTCAAAAAATAGAAAGCGATGGACCCCTTTATATATAACCCTTTTAGCCAACTTGGGGAGGTTATACGAGGAAAGAAATTGTGTTGGATCAAGTTTAGGAAATTAGGGATGTTTTCCATGACCATGACAATTCTTTTTCTTTCTCTTATTAAGGTGTAGCTTAGAAGATATTATTTCTACTAAATATATGGAAAGGTTCAGGTAAATCAAATATTTAGTTGATATTATATTTCATCATTCGATCATGTTTGACAACCAAACTGTCATTGGAAACATGCTTAGAACATGTACATTATCACACTATTCCTAGCAATTATTTTAGATCAACACATAAGTACTAGGTTCTTGTTACCAAAACACACTAGAAATACTCTGTATGAGCTAGTTCAGCACACCAAAACACTCCGAAATCCACATCCAATAACTTAAGAATATATACTTAACATATGAAGTAGAACAAAGTAGAACAAACCAAAAGTGTAGCTCAAACAATCATGAAAAAGAAGTATACGAACAACTCTAAAGAGTAGAACCCTTCGGTTGAACTAATAGGGATTCACCTAGGTAGATTAAAGACTATACCACCATCATTCCCATAAATTACCCACTAAAATCACTACCAATGACCTTGAGTAAAGATAATTGTATTTTAAAGAGACGGATAGAGAAGCAACCAACCACCTCACAATTTTCTTTTAAATGTATTCCACCTCATCTCTTATAAGCTTATAAGTATACATAGAAGGAATAAGTTTGGGGAAGGGTGACTAGAGAAAAAGAAGGGGTTGGGGAAAGATATTTTAATTCAAAGAGGTACAATTTAACAAATTGTAGCTCCCACTCATAATGGTGGAAATAGTATAAGAAGGGACAATTGGCTTTTAGAATGAAAACAAAAATAGCACAATTCAAAGCACTATATTTCCGATAGTTATCAGTCTTGAAGACCATTTTATTCATCTCAAAACAAAATTTCTGTGCCATAAGCACTAATACAAAAATACCTCTACCTCCCCTAGTTATGGAGCCCAAATTTGAATCATGATCGAAACAAACCAAAAGTCAAAAATCATACAAACCCCCATGTACTCACTGCCCAAAATATAGCCGTCAAAGTTCTATGTATGTGTTGTAGAACTCCATCGTAAAAGCAAAAAGATCATGCCCAACAGTAGACAACTCATCCCTCAAAGCTTATAAAACTGGACAAAAGCATCAAAATTAGTGGATAAAAACCTCCAAAACACACCACTATACCTCAACATTTGTACTCCTTGCATCTAAAGATGTCAACCTCATTAATTACTGATTTGAATGTATAAATTTACTTTACTAGGTATTAGAACCTTTGAGCCTAGCTTCTCCTTTAAATTCGTTTCATCCAGCAACTCCTGCTCATTAAACCTCTATCACAAGCTAATATCCATCCCCATCTAATGCCCTCAACCAACCCATATGACATATCATGGAATTTATTTATTATTTTTCTTTTGTAGTGGTATAGTAAAGCCTTAGAAATTCCTCTCCAAGGGATCCTAGATCTAGTTAAATATCTTCCCAAATCTAAATTTTCTCCACTCCTTAGCTTGAGTTGAAGACTCCACCTCACCCTTTCCCCAACATTTCCTAATGTTCCACAATAAGGCATTGTTTATTTTGTATCCATTTTATTAGTGTTGGAGCTAATTTGCTAGTTGGCTAGCCAGACCAGAAAACTAAAACTTTGTTTTCTTCTTCCTCCTTTTCTCCTGCTCTACCTGTTTTTTTTTTATGGTTTTTCGAAATTCTTTGTAGGCTCTCTTTTGGCAACTCAAGAGGCTCAAACCCATTTTGCTTGGTAGTCCCTCTGCCTTTGAAGCGACATAGTGGATGCATTTCTCCTTCATTTTTTGAGGATAATGATGATTTGGCTACGTATCTTTGAACCTTGGTGCCCAAGGCTTTCTTCCATGGTGGCCCATGCCACTAGGGTAGCCCAATTAAGTCGGTCGACCTACATCGTGTTAGACTAGTGGCTCACTAGTTTGTAAGCTAGAAAGGGAGCCAAAATTAACAATTAGGCCGGCTGGCCTAACTGTGGTCCGAGTCAACATCTTCTATTTGTTTTGCATATTATTTCTCAATTTATCAACTTAATTATAAATGTGAATTATCGATATAAACACCAATCAAATTTGGCAAGTTACGATCAAAAGAGTCGTTAGTCTATTTTAAAGATCAACTAACAAACTTAGATTAAGAAGAAAACAGACTTCAGCCTACGAATCAGAGATCAAATTTGAAAGTAAGGTTACAGATTGGAAGATTAAAGAACCTTTTGACCTGTATGTTTTAATAAAATAGACTCTATAAAAACCATATTTCCCTTAAGAAGGAGTACAAGGAGAGGAATCCATTTATTTCATAATCAAACATTAATGTCATGCAAAAGCAAAATAATTAAAAATTTACAATTTATACAAGTCTATTAAACTTTAAAGATCAATTTAATTGATTATACAAAACAAAGGTGATAACAAAATAATAAAAGCAAGTTGACTTCAAAATCACAAAGTACATAGTATGAGGGAGAATAAGAGGGAGAAGACCAGAGACAATTTTCTCAGGTCAATAAGCTGGGAAATTCAGGGTGAGAAATAATGAGGGGTTAGACCCCTATTTATAAGAGGGATGGACAAAATAATTAAGAAGATTACAGGAACAATAAAAATTTGGTGAATGGTAATAAATCTCATAATTAAATATGAAAAATGGATCTCTTTCCATAAGTAGGTTGACCGTCTCAGCTATGGCATAAATGTGGATTTGAAATATTTTTGGTGGAAGAAAAGAAATATCATGCATAGAGGAATGAAATAAGAGGGAAGCCCGCCGACCTACAACCTAAACGAATCGAGCTGAAACAAGTGTTAGGTTGATCGGCCTAATCACATTTATTGACTTCGGGTTTGACTTTTGTGTGGTTTTGGGTTGAGCTTTGGTTTTGGGCTCTATTTGTATGCGTATGCGCTGTACTATTTTCAGGCAGCTGATTTTACAAATAACAATAAAGAATTATCTAACTTACCTTAGACAAAACTCAATGTCTACATAGAGTATACTTGAAAGGACCTCAAGTCAAATTTTGATCAGATTGACCCCTACCTAACATTGACTTTGTTTACCAGCTCGACCTAATTTTACCTTGATTCATTAGTAATAATCTTACTTAACCCCATGAAATTAGTTAGACCCTTGAGAGAGTCACAGAGTAGGAATGGAAACTCATGGTTATTCCTTAGCTTGTTTGAACAAGTCTCTAGGTTGCCTCAACTTGGATATGCTAATATTGTCGCGGATGTTGAAAATCCTTGAAGTTGTCTTTCTTCTTTAAGCTCATTATCTTTGATATATAGTCCTAGATTGATTATATGAGAATCTAATCCTATTTAATATTTAGCTGTTAGGAATAGATCTGATGTTGTCTGTCAAAAACACATGGTCACTTATAAATTTGTTTGAATTTTGAGAGTTGTGGTAGTAGACATGGAGTACTGGATTGAAATTTAGAAATAAAACTTGGCCTTTGTGTATGGAAGTAGAGAACGTTACAAGCAAGAGATTAGAAACATAATGATGGTGGGCGAAGCTTCTTATAGGAGCTTCTTAACTCCACATCTCAAGAAGCTTCACTCAATGGCTATTTATATGTGTTGTAAAGAGGTGATAAAAGAAAATATCTCCATTATCCTCCTTTCTAGTTTGCCATTTTATACATAATTGTTTTTTACCTAATCTTAGATTTTTGTATTACAATTCTAGAATAATTTAGTACAATATCTTTTTCAAATATCTTGGACTTTATGTTCCACCTTTTGAACTCTAAACAATCCTAGAGTTTTCTGGATTAATATTAATTTTCCACACTTCCCTTAATCTAGAAAATCTCATTTATATATTTTCTAAAACGTGACCTCCACTTCCCCTAATTTGGATATCCCTTGGTCTCTTTGACGATCTAATGATAGTGTTGTATGCTCCGTTCTGTTTATTGCACTTTTCCTAGGAAGTCCATACTAAGAAAGTTACTACTTGTGTCTCTTGGTTAAATGTGCTTGAACTTTCACTAAGTGTATCTTAATTTTTTTTGGTAATGCATGTCTGAACTTATTGCATTGAGCTTCCTGCAATGGTCTTGTTATTGGTTGCCTCATTGCTTCAATCTATTTCTTTTTCACGCTTCTCGTCCATTATGCATATTGAGTCTAACATCTTGACTTGAAGTCGATTTCCACTTATTGAATTCATTAACTCTTCCAAATACTTAACCTTAAGCTTGTTGTATTTTGTTGAATTATTGTGTTCGGGATACTTTATCCCAATTTGGAGAACTTGGTCATCTGTTACGTTGGAGCCCTTTTTTATCTCATACTTTAGGTTGACTCTTGGCCACTGTACCCATGAATTATTGATCATGTTAAAATTTTTGCTAACCTTGGGTAAGGCGTTTATACTTCTCAACCTTGAACAATTTTTTGGTTGGCATCTTAGCCATGTTTGTTAAAATGTATGAAAAGTGTAACTGATAGATGTATTTGGCTTTCAATGTAAAGATAGATATTAAAAACAATGCAAAATGATTTTAGGAAACGTATCGAAAAAAGTTTCTTAATGTAGGAAGAGTAGAGGTAAAGGAGAAACGATCAAGCTAAGCTTTGATAGCATATTGAAATTTATAGAAGTGTGGTAATAGGCTAATATCAAGGGTGGATCAAAATTTAGAAATTAAACTTGAAATTTTCATATAGAAGTAGAGAATATTACAAGGACCTTGTTAACTCCACACCTAAAGAACACATACCCAATGACTAAGTACATTTATTGTAATGAGGTGATGGTAGAATTATCTCAATCAACCTCCTTCCTTTCAAATTTGTCAACTTTTACCTAATTATCCTTTATCTATTATCTTAGGTTTTTGTACGTAATACAATTCTAAAATAGTATAATACAATATCTTTTTCAAGAAAAACAAAAGTAAAATTACTCTTCTAACAATCCTAACGGTAGGGAAACATTGGCACCGATTTGCTATGAGGAGGGCTCATGACTCCCGTCCGGTCAAGGGTGGTGTTGTAGAAGGGGTGCAGTATCGCGCGCAGGGATGGCAGCGGGTCCTGGACCCGGCCCATTAAGACGGGTCTGAGTCCAAAAAAATTGGATCCGACGGGTCTTGGGGCGGGTCTGGGTCTGAAAAAAAAAATTTAGCGGGTTCAGGTCCGGGTTCAAACATGGACCCGTAGACCCAGCCCGTGGACCCATCACAATATAAACATTTATAATTAATTTTCCAAAAAAAAATTTAGTTAACTAAATCTGAAATAAGATTAAAACCCTAGTCTGTGATTTTGTCACACAGTCACTCTCACGTAGGCCACATTCACCACAGCCGCACTACTACTCTACTGCCCATCTCCATCCCCTCTCACCTCACAGTCTCACACACTCCACCTCCATTTTCCAATTCTCCATTCTCCATCTCCATTTTCCAATTCTCCATTCTCCATCTCCATCCACAGTCCACACACCACACTCACACATTCTTCAATCTCCATCAGGCAACGCAGCACCGCAGTCCGCAGCAGCAAACACTTACATATTTTGTTGATGTTTTGTTGACTTTTGTGATGTTTTAACGTTGGAAACTTAGAATTCGCATGTATCATCGTATATTGGTGTTTTGATGTTTTTATTGTGTTAAAAATAGGTGTTTTTAAATAGAATAGTTACTATTATACATGTATACAAGTATAAAATTAACCCTAAAAGTTAATAAATCTAGTAAAACATGAATAATATGGTTGGACCCATTACGGACCCGTTAAGGACCCGTGGACCCACTGAATTCGGGTCCGGGTTTGAATTTTTGAGACCCATCGGGTCCGGGACGGGTCCGGGTCCAAGAAAAATTTGGTAGGTCCGGGTCCGGGTCCAGCAGAACCCGCCCCAAACTCTGCCCATTGCCATCCCTAGCTAATCGCGCGAGAGTGGAGAAGTGATCAATTTTAGAAGGTTTCAAAAAGTCTACCCAACTTTTCTTTAAACTCAATAACCCATTTTATAAGTTGATTGAATCACACTAAACTTATCGTACACTTGAAATTATCCAACAAATTTTTCAAGATCAATATTTTCAAAAAATTCTATTTTTGGGTCATGCGTTGCTTCAAAGCATTGCTAGTTAATCTACCTTACGCGCACACCAATCTCACCCCTAAAATAATAAATTAGGCTTAGTTAGTCATCCACGTGCATTTTCAAATTTCAATGAACCTAATTTTGTTGTTGCTCCAAAAATTCTTCCGTCGTCTACTATTCTTAAAATCTGACATATACCATGACTAATTGACTATGGCATTCATCGGCACGAAAACAAAATCATAAATATGCAATCAAGCTGAGTTTAGCTTCAACTCAAGGATTAGAGATTCACAGCCATATAGATTTAATTTGGGCTTGAACTGAAATTAACACAGAGAATGAAAACAATAGTAAATTTTCTTTTTGATGGCCATAATAATAGTAAATTTTGATGCTCCGTAAAATATTTATTTTGTGCGTTTATCTTTGCTACTTGAGAGTTGTATTTTATCCTAATTGTTTGGTTACTATTTAATTTTAGTCAAATCTCGATTAGGTGTTGTAGTTTACACCGTAATGTGGGGTCACCATTTGACTTTTTGGGTCATACTATTTATTTTGTGTGTTTATGAGAATTCAAAGTCATCGCTTTCCACCTCATTCTCACCCAATTTGTTTACGCATGCTTCTAATATTTTCATGGTGACAAAGGATGTATTAGAATACACAAAAATTAGCTCTAATGAATACAACCGGTGCATAAGGATAAGGTTGGATGAGGGAAAACATTTAGGGTCCGTTTGGACCTGAGAAAATAGCATGGGAAAAAATTATTTTGGAAAATGAAAATATTTCCTTTGTTTGGATTGAAAAAAAAAAGAATGGAAAAAAAATAGTTGGAAAATTGCATGGAAAATTTGGGGTCACCAACAATAAAAAATTTTCCCTTCAAAAATGAAAGGAAAAGTGGGGAGAAAAATTTTGGATCAAAGCCAACATTTCTTTCCATCATCTCTCGTGGCTCCCATGATTCTCTCTCTCTCTCTCTCTAACTCGCTTCTCTCTCTCTCTCTCTCGTTCTATCTAACGGTCTTCTCTCTCTCTCTCTCTCTCTCTCTCTCTCTCTTTCTCTCTCTCTCTATCACTCTCTCTCTCTAACTCTTCTCTCTCTCTCTCTCTAACTCTGTAACTCTCTCTCTCTCTCTCTCTCTCTCTCTCTCTCTCTCTCTCTCTAAGTCTCTTCTCTCTCTCTCTCTCTCTCTCTCTCTAAATCCCCCCTCCAAATCACATCATATAATCTAGAAAAATGAAGCTTGATATTTAAAAGTTTTATGCAAATTTTTTTTCCATACATTTTTCTTCAAACCAAACAAGGAAAAGAAAGTTGAATAGAAAATTAATTTTTTTCCTTCAAAATTTTACTTGAACCAAACAAGAGAAAGAAATTTACTTTACCCCAAAATTTTTTTCCTTCCAATTTTTTTTCCATGTGATTTTATTTCCATCCTATTTTCCTAGGTCCAAACTGACTTTTTGGCTGAGAATGTGTCAAACTTTTAACCTATTTACTCTAACTAAACCAAAAAAGAATTTCTACGTCGTAAAACTGACTTGACACCCTTAAAAATTTCTAAGGTGCAATGGGTTAATATCTGATTCAGTCCATTTATATCATTTTTAGTCAAGTCCTTATTTTTCAAGAGCACCAAGTCAGCATTGTGACGTCGGAATTCAATTCTGGTTTAGTCAGAGTAATAGGTTAAAAGTTCGGCACATTTTTAGCCAAAAAGTCAGTTTGGATTATTTTTAGCCAAAAAGTCAGTTTGGATTATTTTTAGCCATTTACATCTGACTTCGAATTATTTTGAAGCAAAAACCTAAACATATATAAGATAAATAATATTAAATTTAGACAAAATTTATTTAGAGTATAATAAAAAAATTTACTTTGGGTAAATTTGGAGGTCTGGGAGTTGAGGCACTAAATTTTGCATATGACAAGTATGATTCGTCAACTCCACAATTTTCATCTAATGGACCGAAACAAAAGAGCATCTTTGTATGACAGTTTGCTTGCACCCTTAATGTTAATCAGAGCTTTATAGGATTTGTCATGATCTTAGGCTTCGTTCTTTTATGCGGTAGATTGCGGTGCGGTACCACACCGTACCGCAACTCTTTAATTTCTACCACATTTCACCACACTTGACCACACCATATCACAGTCATTACCAATATATCTTTTTCATTTTTCTGCTATACTTTTAACGTTCTCTCACCTCATCTACCTCACTTACCACAATTCTCACCACAACTGACCACAATTCACAACACTTTTTCAAATTCCACCGCACCGCACCATTACCACACTGCAACCAACCGTATAAAAGAACGGGGCCTTACTAGACTCAAAACCGCCATCAACCAAAGGTTCAAAAGAGTCGGCCACAATCATATTAAAAGCTCCATTTATCATAATAAAAACTTTCATGGGAGCTGTACAAAATTTTGAATGGTCACAATGATCGAATAGATAAAATGCATCTGGTAACCAATAATTACAGAAATATTAACTTCACATATATGACATATACCCCACATGTTTTCTTCAAATATGGTATAAACCTCGTACTTTACGGGTCAGAAATGATACGTATACGTTGTATCTAATACGAAGATGGTGATTAGAGAAGAAAGATGACTAAGTGAAACACAGTAAAATCAGAGGTAAATGAGTGAAAATAATCTAAACTGACTTTTTGGTTGAGAATGTGTCAAAATTTTAACCCATTTATGAGCTGACTAAACCAGAAATGAACTTCTACGTCGTAAAACTGACTTGACACACTTAAAAAATTCATAGGTGCAATGGGTCAATATCTGATTCAGTCCATTTATATTATTTGCAGTCAAGTCCGAACTTTTCAAGGACGTCAAGTCAGCTTTGTGACGTTGGAATTTAATTCTGGTTTAGTCAGAGTAAATAGGTTCAAAGTTTGGCACATTTTCTGTCAAAAAGTTAATTTGAATTATTTTCAGTCATTCACCTCTGACTTAGAATTATTTTGAACGAAAAACCCAAACATATATAAGAAAATAATATTAAATTTAGACAATTTATTTTGGGTATAATAAAACATTTTACTTTGAGTAAATTTGGAGGTCTGGGAGTTGAGTTACTAAATTGCATATGACAAGTAAGATTCGTCAACTCCACAATGTCTATCTAATGGACCCAAACAAAAGAGTATCTATGTATGACAGTTTGCTTGCACCCTTAGTATTAATCAGACCTTTATAGGGTTTGTGATGATCTTACTAGACTCAAAACTGCCATTAACCAAAGACTCAAGAGAATTGCCACAATCATACTTAAAACTCCATTCAGCATAATAAAAACTTTCATAGGAGCTGGACAAAATTTTTAATGGTGACAATGGTGAAATAGATAAAATGCAACTGGTAATCAATAAGTAGAGAAATATTAACTCCAGATATATGATACATACCCCACATGTTTTCTTGAAATATGGTATAAACCTCGTACTTTACGTGGCAGAAATGATACGTATACGTTTTATTTAATACAAAGATGGTGATTAGAGAAGAAAGATGACCAAGTGAAACACAGTAACACAGGTGTCTGTATTACGAGATACTATACAGCAAATCCCCAGCCTCATGATTGATATTAATCAATAAAAATTGCAGTTTAAGTTGTGGAATGCAATGTACTATATGCGTAATTCATCAGGATTTATGACGTAATACTATTGGCTACAAGTTAAAATAATAAAGAGATTCGATGATGAGTGTGTTGAATATCTCCATGTGGATCAGCAAAGCCCCTACACACAAGTAAGCTGAATCGTAGTGGATCCAATTTGCATGGGAAATCGAGGATGAAGAACAAATAAGGAAGGAATGGGGTGTTGAGTGTACCCTCTGATCACTCTCTCCTTCCTTCGTGAGTAGCTAGGGGGTGGCTACCTAAGATATTGTGTCAAAACAAATGCAATAGTTACTTAGGGATACTACACAATAATGGATAAGGATTAACATGGCTTCTCATTTGTCAACGTAGATTAATTACTTCCCTTGCTGTCTTTTTCATTATAAACGTTTTTATGTTTCTCATCCTTTTGAATAATTTTAAAATCCAAGGGCATAGACGAGACTTGCCATCACTATGACTTTGTCTTTAATGGATAAAATGAGATCTATTTGCATTACTTTAAAAATTTGTCTCAAGAATTAGCTTCCGTTTGGACTTTAAATTTCATGACTCCAATGAGTATAACACAAGTTATGATTTATTGGAATTCAGAGAAAACCTAAGATTTTCCAAACCTTTCTACCAAAAATTACTCTTTCTAATTTAGTTTTTATAGAACACTAGTCTTAAACCCATGTGATACATGCTGTATGATAAATAAGTATTATTTTTAATAAAAATTAACGTAAATTATTAATGTACATATAATTTAAAAAGATCAAAACATAAATTATATAATTAAATGAAAGAATACCATAAGATTCCAATACAAACACATAAAATTTAAAATAAATGAAGGTCAAGAAGTGAGAAAAACGTACAACCCTGCTATTCAAATTTTTTAGGCATTATGATTATAGTAATGCGTATATATTTTTTTGTTTTGGACTACAATTATGAAAACACATTTTTATTTGTGTTAAATACAATTAATAATAATTATGAGAATGTATTTTTATTTGTGTTAATCATAATATTAGCATAGCAAGTCGATAGCAAAGTGCTAGTTATACATGTATTCGTTAGGGTTCTTGCAGAGTTGCTACTATTAAGGTTGGCTAGAGTTTTGGTAGAGTTAATGTTATAGTGCAATAGGTAGTTGTTAATAGTGTGCTTATAAATTGACGGTGGTGATAAAGAGATTTGATAAACAATTTACTTGGATTTTTAGAATAAAATATTTTCTATGGTTAATTTTGATGAACAAAATTGAAAGGGCATGCTTTAAATGTCAAAACAAACGAAAAATGTGACTGCAAATATCTATGCTTTGATCGTAAATTATATTGTACATCATGGTGGACCTATTTAGTCCACCACACGTACTAAAATATGTCAATTTTTAAGTGATGAATTTTTGAAAAAATGATAAATATTTTAAAAATATTGATGAATTTCACAATTATATTGACAAATTTACATTAAATTTTATAATAATTATTTATGAATTGATTTTGAAAAATTTTAAGACTTTGGTAGACTTAGGTAGATATTACATGGTGTAGTAATCAATGCTCTGATTGGTGGAAGTCCGTGAATTACTTTTTGTGTAATTAGGAGTCTCATGCCATACCAATTAGAAAGCTATAATTCAGTTATATTGGATGAGGATTCCAATTTACAATTTTGGACGGCTTGAGTTACAATGGTTAGGTATTCTGTAAGTTTTAAAAGGGGAATTAATTCTTAAATAAACCGAAATTGCGGGAAAAAATTAGAATTATTTTTTTTTAATTCGTTATGAAACATAAAATTGTTCTACTTTCACCATTTGATGGGACTAGTAGGTTTTTCTATTATAATTACATAGATAGGATTATATTATTGTTATTATTATTATTATTTTTATTATTATTATTATTATCATTATTATTATTATTATTATTTACTATATTTTCAAAAGGGAATTAAAATTCATTCTTAAATAAATTAAAATTGAGGAAAAAGTTAGAATAATTTTTTTCTAATTAGTTGTGGATTTACTCTCTTTCACCATTTAATGGGGCCAACAATCTTTGCTTCGAAAAATATAAATTAATTGTTGTGGTTACTTTGACTTTCAAGTGTGGTTCGTGTGGTCGTTGTCCTTCCTAGGTTGAGCCTTCCAAGTGCTCAAGATGTTACCTCCAGTTAACATCTTCACTTCAAACGTTCTAATTAAATATTGGTTGCTTTTGACTTCCAAGTGTAGTTCGTGTGGACGTTGCCCTTCCTCGCTCAAGCCTTCCAAGTCCTTAAAACGTTACCTTCAGTTCATAGTAGCAAGGTGCTTATATTGTTTGTACGTACCCTTCTAGAGTGCATTTATCTAAGTACAAGCAAAACATAAATATTTATTACCATGAGTAAATATTATCTTGCATGTTTTCTCAATTGATAGTGATCACAACCTTCTACCTTGATGCCAAAAGGCATTACCAATCAAATCTGACCACTGTCAACCATTTAACTTCGTTCGGACCTCTAGATCGATCCGAGTATAAGCATATGAAGTCTTAGTCCGATGATCGTAAATGGGAATCACTCCAATTAATTTATGTCTTGAAACATGTATTCACTTATTTCTCTTTTCTTTGTTTGCAAAATAAATTGAACTGTGCGAAACAAATGGATTGTTAAACCTTATTTGACCAGACATGGGTGTCTCTTGAGTTATGACTCATTTGCAAAATATATTTATATTTTTTTTAGGCGGTGCATCTAGGCTAGTAAATCCCGCTTCGGAAAGCAAGCTAGGCTCTAAGAAAGTGAGATTCTCTCGGGTTTTCCTTTTTGTCTATGTAAAGTACTATTAACTACTTGAAGGAGATGCTAGTCATGTTGGGTGTATGCAGCTGGAAGTACCTAAACTGGATGTAATTATTACGGGTGACCGGGATCGGGATCCCGATAATTTATGTAAGTCCCGGTCCCGGTTGTGACCCGGAGCAAAGTTTTGCTCTCGGTACCGATCGCGGTTGTGATTGGGAGCAAATATTTGCTCCCGCTCCTGGTCCCACCGGGACCAAGAAATCAACCGGGAAATTTCTAGTCCCGGTTTCCTAATTTTTTTCACAAATTATTTGATTTAATTCCATTAAAAACCAACATAAATTATACAAGTCTTCTTTAATTTCATAAATGTGGGTGTTGGTTTGTTTACATAGTCTCTTTTTCAAAGATTAAAATTACACATTATCTAATACATAGCGTTCTTTTTTCCGGAAAAAAAATGCTAAGTTCGAAATAGTAATAAATAAAATAAATTTAAAGAGCAAACGCAAATTAAATTGTACAAGTTTATCAATCATCATGAAGTCAATTGATTTGTTTAATATATATATATATATATACACACACACACACACACACACACACACACACACACACACATATATATATATATATACATATATATATATATACACACACACACACAAACCGGGAATCGGGATCAGGACTGAGAAATGAGGTTAAGTCTTACTCCTAGTCCCGGTGTTGACCGGGACTTCATTTTTAGTCGCACTCTCGGTCCCGCTCTCACTTGGAACGGGATTTTGGAACCGAAATTTGACCGGGAGCGGGATGGGACTGGGATTCCCGAACTTTTTTCTCACCCCTAGTAGTTATTATGTTTTTTTATGTAAGGTTGTAAGTTATAGACCCATGATGCATGATTAGCCCCGGGGAGGTTTGGTGCTCGTTTTCTTTTTCTTTTCTGGAAATGCTTTGACATGCTTGTGTGGGTTACTTATTTTTGTTTGGTGGTTTGTTGTGTGTGGTGACACGTTGTGATTGGTTAACCTAGTCCTACATTGGACGATAGTAATGCTTTGGGTTTCTTTAATATGATGGGTAATCATTGGGTTAATAGAGATTTAGTTTTAATCTGATGAGTATTTAACCTAAGGTGTTACATAAGTCCATTAATTTTAGTTAATATTTGAATTTTAAATTCAATTGTCAAGATATAAAAGTTTCTTTCGAATAAAAATAAAATTTTATTAGATTAACAATATCATCAAACATATATATTATTTGTTAGTGATCCGTGAAACCTTAGAATCTATGAAGTTGATATTTTAGAGGTCCATGATCACAAAAACTCACATGGATGATAGGATTTATCTATAGAACTCATATATACTCCACTACTATTTTTAAGGTTTTTGGCATAAACAAGAATAATAAATGAAAAGATATATATGACTTTTTTAGAGAGTAATAACTCACTCAATACACTAAAAATTTCAAGAAGGTCGGATGTAAAAAATTTCAATTACAAGCAACCGCACTTAAACTCCAAGAAATTCAACCAAAAGAGTTGCATGCATGAACACCAACTCACAATCAAAGGTATTTGATTAATCACTCCCACAAGTATTAAACTAATTACAAGATTGATTAGGGTTTCATTTCTAAATACCCTCTCAATATTTCTTAAGTATAAGTGTTTGGAGTCTAAAGTCTAAGGTTTAAAATCAGGGATTATATATATAGAGAAAAGGGATGGGGTCGCAAAATAACACACTAGAATTGAGCATGGCACGCACGTCCCATGCCCTTGCCAAGCTATGGGGCAGTCGACATGAAGCTCAAATCGAGCTTGGCACGCCGTGTCAGCCCTGTTATTCTTCGACTAACTTCTAATACGCATAACTTCTTCGTCCAAACTACGGTTTGACCCATAGTATATTAATGGAAGGCTCTCGATGTCTACTTTAATATCCCGAAATCGCAACATTGAAGCTCTATTGAAGGAGTTATGTTGGAAAAAGTGACAATATGTCCTTTCTTTTGCCCAAATTTTGTCCACTTTCTTCTTTCGAACTTATTTACCTTTGTTGCCTTTACTCTTTTTTGTTTGGCCTTCCTTGGTTGTGGCTTCTCCCGTATCTTTCCTTGACATTCCATAAGCCCAACACTGGTGTAGGAGGGAAAAAAATTTGTCGACAAATGAAAAGATGACACGTGGAAAATAAATTAACTTTATTTGGCCAATCACAAAATGGCGAGTGTCAATTTGACTTCGACGGACCCATTTGGTCAAAATTAAATTCTGACCAATTACAATATGACACGTGTCAGACATGATGCAGAAAATCATCATTATTTTTCATTTAAAATTAAAGGAATAATTAATTAACTTGGGCCCAAGCCCAAAGCCCAACTCTAACCCTAGGGGCAACGCATCTAGAGCATATAAATGGAGGTCATCCCCCTTCATTTTAAACCCCTCCCCCCCTCGACATTCTACACACAAGAGGCTTCAGAAGATCGAATTGCCAGCAACCTCCAACTACCAAGTGTTTAGACCCGATTTCGTGTCTAAATACCGCCTAAATCCTTAGGCTTTTGACTTGTTTCGTAGCTTGTTTTGATAACTTTTAATGCGTTTTGGCAATTTTTGTAGTTTCCGAAGTTTTTACTCAAAACGATGCTAAATGGGCAAATTTTGCACCAATCTTAGGGAATCCCGAGATTCCCTAAGATTCCCCGAGCCCAGCTCGTGTCGAAGCAGCAGGAATGGAAGGGCTGATCATGTCGAAAGGCAGCGGAAGCAATTTGTTGAAGAGCACCGAAGGGTAGCCCCCGCCACGCTTGCCGTAGCGGGCGCTACGCCCCTCATCTTCCTTAGATGATCGTGCACACTCCCAGGCGTAGAAGGGTAGCCCCCGCCACCAGTTTCGTAGCGGGCGCTACACCCTGAAGGAAACTTGTGGCCAAGATAGACCGTGGCCACGGTCATGTAGACCGTAGCCACGGTTTGATTGGAACCAATACCTAAGGAAGGAGGAATTGCAACCCGAGATGGACCGTGGTCACGGTCAATCAAACCGTAGCCACGGTAAGATCATGTCCTGCCCAAGGAAGAAGTTAGCTGAAGAACACCGTGGCCACGGTCTCCCACGACCGTAGCCACGACGGTGCGAAGGAGCGAAACTTTGTCAAGCCTAATCGCCCATATCGTGCCCACGGTACATGGGCACCGTGCCCACGGTACTGCGAAGCGAAGAGAAGATTTGCCTGCCTTACGCAGGACCGTGGCCACGGTCACCTTGACCGTGCCCATGCTCCCCTGCGGGACACATTTTGTCTGTTGTATAAAATGATGAGTTTTGAGTAACAAACTTAGTCCCTATTTAATGTATTTAGGTCATTTTAGCAGAGGGACTTTTTGAATCAACTTTTATCTATCTTTTATCATACTTTAGCATATACTTTATCACATTTTAAGCTTTGGATTAGAGTGATTAGTGGAGATCTTTGCTGAGATTATTGGTTCTTGTAATGGATTCTCTTGAGTTTTATTTGAAGCTTGAAGATCATTCTCATCTTTGGAACATTGGAGCTTTATTATTCTGGAGTTTTCTTCTGTCATCACAATCAATGAGCATTTCTTAACCTTTCTCGCTTTAATTTACAGTTTATTTATTAATCTCTGTTTTTGTTATTATTGGTATTGTTGGTTTTGTTGATTGTTTATTGTCATCTTGTTTACTCTTTTAAGCATGAATGAAGTTGTTGATGTCAATATCATGATAGTTAGGATGTTTAGTGGCTAGAACCCTAATGGGTTAGGGAGATATTAAGGGTGTGAATGGGTGATTAGGTTTATGTTAGCAATCTTAGTGAGTAACTAGTTAGGAAATCAATTTCCCAATCCTATCCTTCCCTCAAGTGGGATGTATTAGGATAGTTAGTATTCTAGTTCGCGAAAGCGAATAGAAACTAACTAGGAAATTTCGTTCCATTAACTCCCCCGGGTCTGTCGATGTACTTTGGGGAAGTTAATCCGGACTATCCTTGAAAGAGGAAGCCCGGTGGGTATTTTCTAACGGAGTTACCATTTGATTTCCCCTTCTTGTTACTCTCTTGTTGCGAAACCCCTTTCCTTATCCCCATTTGCATCCCGAAAGTCTCCCAACACCCATTGTCTCACCTTTCTGACCGAACCTAGTGTGTTTGTGTTGTTTTTACCTTGAATTCTTTCATCCTATCATGATCGTAAACCCTATCTAGAGTCAAGTAGTTGCAGCTAAGGCCCCTAGCTTCCTGTGGAAGAACGATAAAACAGAGGTCTTACAAATCACATTACACCAAGCGCCAAGGATCGAAGTCTACAAAAGTTCAAGATCGAGTCTCCAAGTCTTCACCACGTCATCATCAAGAACAACAACATAGTTCTTCGGCAAGACACTCTGCAGTCTACCCCCCGGCATTCAACATTCTACACTCTAGAGGCTTCAGAAGATCGAACTGTAAGTCACCTCCAGCTACTAAGCGTCAAGGATCAAGGTCTGCAAAAGCTCCAAGCCTCTACCGTGTCAAGATCAAGAACTGCTACAGAGTTCTTCAGCGAGACCTGCAAAGCCTTCAGAAGATTGAACTATAGACGCTCTCTACCTATAAGTGACTAGGACCAACGTCGGCTAGTTCAACAACTTATGTTCTTCGCATCAAAGACTGTAGTCGTCTTCCTCGTCTGGTTCATCAATCCAAACCAAGCAGTCAAGCTCTCGCATCCAAGAACCGGGAGAACTACAACCAACAATCAACCTTCAGACGATTAAACTTCGAGCAACCTCCAACTACCAAGCACTAAGGGGATCAACGTTCAAGACCTTCAGCTCAGGAACTGCTACAAGAGTTCTTTAGTTAGACCTGCGTTCGAGATCGAGATCAAACGTCCGCACCCTCGGCTCATCCAAGTTGCAAGAGATCAAATCAAAGGACTACTTTATTGTATTTAATGTAGAGATTGTACCCGCATATATTCAAATATTAATACAAAATAATTTGTTTCTCAATTTACCGTCTTATTCAATTTTAAACTCCAAATTTGTGTTTACAGCCGACCCTAGTGTAATGACCAAGTTCTCCCTTTAGTCCCCAAAATAGTTGAAAATGACTACAAAAAATGGGGCCCGAGCTCCACTAGGGGAAAATGCTAGAAGCCACGTTGATTTTTATTTTCCAATACAAAGAGCCCCATAAGGCGATACGAATCAGACTCCCCTTGTAAGAGAAGAGTTGTCTTCAACTTTTGAGAGTTCAAAACCAACTGCAACTCCATACATGACCAACTCAAGGAACTCTATCAACCAAAGCAAGTTATCATTCATCAATCCTTACTTCTTGAAAATTTGTAGCAGTTCTTGAAGGAGATGAGTGTTTTATGGTGCAAGGCTGTTGGCGGTTTAATGGGATGAGAGAGCATGGCGTTTAGGACACATCCAAGTTGGGGCTCGAAACCACCAATGCGTCTTTTTAGTAGTAGGGTAGAGAGGGTGTAGTGAAAACTAGTATCTTAAACATAACCCTCCTAGTAATTGTAGACACCGGGATTTGCACCGATGTAAGATGTAATCCCGACCTGTCAAAATTCAGCAAATCATTTAGACCAAACACCAAAATAGGTCATTGGGTCCATGAAATCAGCAATGCAGGCCCAACAGATCATAAAACCCCGGGGTTTTAACATTCAGAAGCAACCCAAGACCAGAGGAGGCCCAAAAAGGCGCCTCCGGCCCAGATGATTACAAAACCCGCGGGGCTTTTGTTCTCAGGAAGGAACGCGTCGTTTAGTCTGGCCACATCATCAATCCGTGTGGAGGATTTTATAACCCGCGCGGGTTATAATTTCTGTGATTTTAACGCTAATTTCTTCCCATGCAATCCCATGAATGAAGCCTACGTGAGGTTGACTTTGGCTGACTGAAATCAAAATCCGTGGGGGTTTTGATCTTGCGTGAGATAAAGGCATGATCATGGGGATGTGTCCCCTCCATTTTCCCTCCTAAAACCTCACCCCTTCACCTATAAATACCCCCTGATAATCACTCTGATTTCATCAACTATCATCACCATTATACCTAAACTCTCTCAGAACTTCATCTCTAATACTCTCATAATTACTCCCGTTATCACCACATCACCACTCTTATATCATCCTCTCAAACCATCCTTACACTCATCATTCCATCCAAGTTCCAAGCCAAAGCTAAGTCAAGGAGTTCGATCTTTGCATTCGGGCATCCAACATCAAACGAGGTTCGCTTTCGTTATTATTGTTGCCTTAATCATGTAATTTACATTTTATTTCCTTTACTTGTACATATTTTAAAAAAGAAAACTGCATTTTATATTGCATGTTGAGAATATAATGTCGCGAAATTAATTAAACGTCTCCCCGCTCTCTTTCATTTCAATATCGGTTTTAGTAGAGTCTGTTTTCAAACAGGCAGATTTGAGAGTTCTTATAACTCTCGGATTCGTAACCTTACCCCAGAACTTAGAAATCGGGTTCGTAGACCGGAGTCTCTTTTTATTATTTTTACGGTTTGTCAGTTTCCTTAAAGACTCTTTACCTTTTTTTACAAATTCTTTTGACTATTTAAAATATACGATTTTGCATAAAAATCATTATAAATGATTTAATATCACTTTTCTTTAACAATCCAAGGTCATCCAAGAGAAAATGGGCCATAAAATTAATAAAACCCCCGCGGGTTTTATTAGCTTTTACCCATCTTCTCTGGGCCAAGGAAGCTCAAGCCCAGTCCAGAGCACACTAAAACCCCTGCGGGTTTTAGTGTCTTCTGGCGGCCCTTTTGCTTCCTTTTGTGCTTGGATCCGGTAGTGGGCCGGTATTAAATTATTAATAAAATATTTTGGTGCAATTTCAGGTATTTTAATAATATAAAAAGAATTTGTAAATAAATAAAGTTTCATCACCCTGAAAACGAATTTCGAAAAATAAAAATATCCTTATTTAAGCAACCTTAGTCGGCTCCCGATCACCTAAGTACCCATCAAAATCGCCCCCCCTCTAGGATCACAACCATACTTTCATCCTTCGTTTTCTTTCAAAATTCTTCGCACAAGGATTCATGTAATCAATAGAAAACTGAGGTTCTACATCCAACATAACACAACAAACCACAATTCTTCAAAGTTCACAAATCGATCATTCAACATGCCCACATACTCCTCAAACAACCAATGTTTACCAAATAGCATAAATGACTCATTTAAGGATATATTTCACACTATCCATCATCCAAATGAAATTTGAGAAATTTCAGCAATGGGTCTTTAAATACCTCATTGTTCTCATAGGGGAGTTCAGGAATACTTATATCTTGAATGGTGCAAGAGTCATCTACAAGGTTTCTTGGTTCTTCCCATGGTAGTTTTGAGATGATAAATGAGGCTTCTTATTTATCATTTTTCATCATAATGAGGAGCACTTTGAACACTCACCAAATGTAAGGAGAAAATCGTCATTATCTTCTTTTTCAATGAAAAGTTCAAGAGAAGTAGCCATCTATCTCTTGAGATATTGGAGTCTCATTACACCCTTCATGTCAAGGAGTAAGAGGTAAGGCATGATCTTCCCCCTAATAGGTTCATTACTCCCTTGTAGCGATCTTCGACTTCTAGGGCCAACTCATCCTCTTGAACCTCTAGCTAGACATCTCCCCCAAGTTTGATAAAAAGATTTGATTCTCTCCTCACATTCCCCTAGGTTGTTGGATGCTACCCTCTTCATGAAGATCCTATTTTGGAACTTCCGTGGACTCGGGAATCCACGGGCAGTGAGAGGTGTAAAACACCTCTTAGATGAAGAAGCTCTCCATGTAGTGTTTCTCAGCGAAACATGTCTTAAGGATTGGGAAATTTTGAAGTTGAAGCATCGTTTCAACATGGCAAATGAAGTCTACGTGAGTTGCATGGGGGAGGCAAGAACGCCAAGTGGTGGCCTGGTAATGTTCTAGAATGATACGGTGAATTTGAGCCTGGACTCAATGTCAACAAACCATATCGACGTGTATGGTACAGATGAGCAAGGAAATAAGCAATGGAGACTAACTGGAGTTTATGGTTACCCGATCGAGGAGGACAAGTGGAGAACTTAGGACCTTCTAAGGAGAATACGAAAAGATGAAAACCTCCCATGGCTTTATGGGGGAGACTTGAATAACATAGCTTATCATGATGAGAAAGTGGGGGGTAATGCACCTTCAGAAGTCGCTTTGGAGGGCTTCAGGGAGGCTATGGAGGATTGCGGGTTACAGGACATGGGTTATGATGGTCACCGTTATACATGGAGTAATGGAAGGGAGAGTGTAGAAAATATTCAAGAAAAGCTTGATAGGTGCATGTGCAATGACAAATGGAGAGATATGTTCCTATGGAATTATGTTCATTGTTGTCGTACTTTTGGGAGTACGGTTGTCGATCTCAGGGAGTTGTGTTCTAAGCACTCAGAGCGAACTCAAGTGTTTCGAGCTAGGTATATTAATCAAGGATGATGGTGGTGACGATCAAAGCTACAAACTACGAAAGCAATAAAAGGATGATCAGGCAACAAAATCGGTATTCAACAACTGTTCAATTTGAACGACCTAATCTACCAATTCTATACAAGCAATTAAGAGTGATCGATTGCATCATTAAAGCTCACCAAAGCCCTCTCTCGAGGATCAAGGGCTAGTCTAACTATTCCAACTGCCTATTCTCATGGAGTTAGTCTAATTAAACTACAAGAATAGCAACCCTAGACCTAGTTAGAATTCGACTAATCTCATGTCCAAAACCCTAACTATTTTCTCAATCACACTAGCGAATTAATCTCACCTCTCGGCGTACATCAATTTCCTAAAGAAATATAGATGAACTCTCTCTCAAGCATTTCATCGAACACATTGTGGGCATAAGAAAACCTTTAATTACAAGCACGAATTTGGATAGATTAGCCTAAACAAAATTAATTAGCCATCAGATACATCAATCACAACCCAAACAACACAAAACTAACAAGAAATTAACATAGGAGAAAATAGAGAGAAAGGGATAGAAGAACTTACTCTTGAATTGAAGGCGAAGAACGAAATTGTTGAATTCTTGAACAAAGACAATCTAATCTCATTCTTCAATGGGAATCTAACCTAGAACTAGAGAGGCTAGGGAGAAAACCTCCCTTCAAGCCTTAGAGAGAAAATTGAGAATGAAAGAACGTAGAAATGAAAACTCCCTGTCTCTAATTAATAAAACATCTTAAAATAAAAGACTGCAATTTGGCACGGGTGCCTGTGCCGATCGGCACACCTAGATGTGCCAAACTGGAAATCCCAATTTGTCTTGGCTTCTTTTGCTCCTATATTTCCAATCTTTTTCCTCTATTGCCATCATCATTTGCACTCGAATTGCCTAAAAATAAGACAATTAAAATAAGTTAGTTTCAATTAACAAAGATGACAAAAATCACTATTAAACTTATACTAAATGACTTAGATAAGTTCAATAAGACAATAAAACTGAGGTAAAAAGTAGTAAAACCGAGGTTCAACAACCCCCCATGCTTAAACCTTGCTTGTCCCCAAGCAAGACTAATCATGAGATACCGCGAGAAATAGAAAACCTCAAGAGGAGCTTCCCCCCTTTTGAACAAGGTATCAATCTCGGTAGCCAAGAGTGAAGGCATACAATAGGTTGCTTGGCAATGCCCAAATTCAGATCAAAACAAAATTGCACTTCATTTGAAAGATCACAAAGTCATGTGGCAAAAACATTCACTCCATCCGGTCCCTACATGCAATTCAAGTTCATTCAAGCGATTGGCGAACTAGTTGGGATCGGTAGGACCTCGCTTTTAGGGTATGTGGAAACACTCATCTCATGTATTTGAAGAAAATATGCGGTTTCACTCAAAACTCTCCTAATACATGTGCACTACCATAGGCTTGGCAAGGATCTCATTCTCCACCACTGGGGACAACAAGCAAGAATCACAATCATGAGGACTTTTGTAAGGTTGTAACGGTGCTAGGCTAGGGAAAAGAGGGGAAAATAATTTGGGAAATGTGGAGTTAATAACCAAGATTGAACAACACTTCCAACTCACATCAAAAGTCAACATAACCCACCAAGCCGCGATAGAGAAATCATAAACAACCTATAAATTTCTTAAACCAAGGGGGAAAGATATTGAGAACTACCCATGTCGCACACTTTATTCAAAGCTACTAACTATCTAAACTCTCTTTTTTTTCTTTTTTTTTCTTTTGTTTTTATTTTTTTTTCTTTTTTTCATCTTTTTTTTCTTTTTCTTTATGTTTTTCTTCATTTTTTTTCTTACGAAGCATAGCGAGTGACATGAGTTAAAATACAACTATTGATTCACCCCTAGGAAGAACTCATCAAACCCAATCATGTTTTTTAGGGAAGTTCTAACATAATTCACATTAAAAAAACTCTTCCCTTCACAATTCACCAATAACCAACCAACACCAATGTATCATAGCCATAAGATACTCTCACCCAACAAAGTGTTGTTCAAATGCTTGGCAAAAGGCATAGGAAAATGATTGAATGGCCAAGGCTAGAAATAGGTGAAGCATAATGCGGGTTAGGGCATAACATAGGCTAACAAAAAGGGATAAAAGGTTGGGTGGCTATTTGGCTATAGCTACAAAAATGGGCCTCAATCATGTTGATCATCAAGCAAGTGTCAAGTGTGGCCTAAAAGAGAAAACAAGCCAAGTTCTAGTGTTTACACACAAAGGAGAGTTATACACACACAAGGAACGTGAGACTATAAAAATGATAGTCTTTTAGGCTCAAAAAGACCTCACGGGTTCAACCCTACCACAATCACTACAACTAGTTCCTTTGATGTACCAAACACAAGAAATCACCATCATGCACAAGGGACTTTCAAGAGTAAAAGAGTCACACACAAGACAATGATCTCCTCAAAATAAACATGCAACAAGTTTCTCACATCATTCAAGTCAAACCAAGCTTCCCATTATATACAATTACTATCAACCAACCAAGAAGTCACCCCTTGAACATTAGGAGGAGTTTTCGAAACCAACAACCAAGTTAAGAGACCAAGGATTTTCCACTTTTTATTGAAAGCAATAAAACTAAACTAACTAAAATTACTTAGGAAAGCGATATGAATGAAAGCTAAAGAGAAGGGGTATTAAGAATGTACCTTGAGTGCTTGATAATGTCACAACTTCACTTTGTCTTCGGCTATGCAATGCAAAAATGAATGCAATTATATTCTAAAATGCTCGTTCATGCCTAGAATGGTTTAACTAAATGCAATGCATAATACAGCAGAATCTAGATGCACCTAAGCTAGAATGCAAGTAAACTAAACTAAATGCAACTAGAATATTCATACCACCATATCAAACACCATGCCAATTAAATCCACTCATAACAATCTTATGAACCAATCAAATGAAACAACAAGCCAGTTGAACCATTTCACAACAAATATATGCACGTCATCATGCTCACCAACGTGTCAATTGATTCACCTCACAATATCCATCAAGTAATTAACCAAATCAACGACCATGTCAACTAAATCACACGGCACAAAAGCTTGCCCCTCCCCCGTGCTTAGAATGTTCACTGTCAACTAAATCACAAGCCTTGAACTTTGCCACAAAAAATACAGCTCAAGCACCAATTATGCAAAATCACTCAGCATCCACAACTCTAGTGTAACATCCCCAGGTTACTAATAACTAGATTAAGCTAATGTTATAGCTAAATCTTGTGATTAGTAACCTGGGGTGTTACAGTTGTGGTATCAGAGCAAAACAAACTTGGAGAAACACCTTTGGGATATCCTTAGGTTTTGAGGGAAAAAGTATGTGATGAAATTAGGGGTAATCAAGCAATATAAAGTATACGATAAGAGTTTATATGCATGTGATTTATTTGACTTTAAGTATATAAGGTACTTGAAGTAATGCTTGGGTTTTGTTCTAAGTTGAACAAGGAAATTCGGGGTGTGAGAAAAGTCTAAGTATATGCATAGTGGTGTGAAAAGTTCTAGGGAATAAAGATTTATGTATGAATATGGGAAAGAGTTGAGTATAGGTTGAAGTTTATGTTCAAGATTTACGACAAGTTTATAAATCTGAAAAAGATTGATGTAATAACCCAAGAAAAAAAACCCCTTCTTAATACATGTGATTAAAGTAATTAATTAAGATTAAAAGATAAAATGCTAATTAGACAAAGCGCATGCTCCTTTTTCTTTTCTTTTATTGTTATTTTTGTTAACCCTTGTATGTTTTACAGGACTTGAACAGCGCGACGACCATTTTCTCTTTCCTGGTTTAAGTTCGGTATAACGAGGTCCTACAATTATTTTCGGGACCCTTTTTTTTTGAGAAATCTTAGTTTATATTAGTTTAGGAGAGGAGTTTTTATTATTAGTTTTAGGATACCATGGGTATTTTACGTTTAAAAAGTTATAGGGCATGTCTTAAGCTTTCCGGAAAGTACTCTTATATGGCGATACGATGTCTGTGGCAACAGTTATGCCCTTTTTAGTAAATGTAGAAGAAGTGCAATTTGTACGACAAGCCGGAGTTGTTGCTTTAAAAGCTTATCTTCCTCCTCCTAGCTAAGTGAGAAAATCTAACTCTAAATTCCTTCCTTTTTCCAAGCTTCGCTAAGTGGTCGCATAGTTATTAAAATCCCGATCCTGATTTATGATCCTACGATTTTATGGTCCAAAATCGTCGATACGATTCTACAATTTAGACACGATCCACGATCCTATATGGGCTAAATTCCGATCCTAACTTCCCCATAGTTTCGAGTTAGGATCCCGATTTTAACAACCTTGAGTGGTCGTGTCTTTTCGCTGTTCAAGTCCTTGCTCTTTCGGTAGATTTCTTTTCCGTTTTTCAGGTACGTGTACTACCCGACTTTTATGCCAATCATGCATTTAAATTATTTACTCTTGTTATATCTCGGTTATGCGCTAAAATGACTTCTATGTGTACTTATATTCAAAGAGTATTGCCTAAGATTCTTACGTGAACAATATTTCTTTTATAAGAAAATTTTCTGAGTTTCAACAGTAGTTTTTTGTTTAAATTCTATGTTCTCATGACCAAGTAAGGATTTCATAAGATTTTAATTACTTCCTCTCATGTTGAAAATGTCAATTTCAAGACTTGGCACGAGAAGCCAAAGTCTTATCTTATAAAGAGCCTTTAATCAAGTATTTTGTGAAGAAAGGTTCTTTTATTATATGTCCTTAAGTTGCTTGGGAAATTATCCTTTACAGTTGAAGTCTTCCAAAAGTTTCCTCTTTGGTCACTAAAAGCCCCGCCCATGGTTTTATGGTGCGTAGAAGCACATCAAAGAAGTAGTGTCCTAGGACACACCACGTTCACGTGCCTTGAGCATTTCATGTAAATTTATGTTGTGCCTTAGATGCACACCAGAAATCTGGCCAGTAGGATAAATATCCACCATCCGGACCTCCCGATTGGTCCGGGTATGTGCATACGGAGGCTAAGCCGATGATCGTAAGTAGGGGCATTCATGTTAGAATTTTATCTTACCTTATTATCTTTCCCTTATCGAATGTTTTACCCACGCAGTTGTTTTAACCCAGTACCACTATATCTTCGTTCGGTTACACCTTTTTAGCAGGTCGTGGTTATGTTTCCTAGGTTTGCAAATAATTATTGTTGAAGGCTTACATTTTACTTCTAACCACCTTGTGGATGGTTAACTTTTTAAGTTAAGGTAATTGTTTAATGAAGTCAGGAAGTTACCAATATGGATTTATCGTAAGTACGTCTTGCCATGTCTTCTTTTATCAAGTATTACTCTTTTATTTATTAAATGGAGCCGCGCGCAGAGGAGTAGTAAATCTTAAGTCTTACTTGTCTTATTACTTGTTCAATTACGGTAGTATACGTACTGAGTAAAACTCACTCTAAAGTTGTTTTGTCACTTTTAGGGCCACAAGGAAAGGGCAAAGGAAAAGTCTCTGACGGGCGGAACCCAAAGGCGACCTAAAGGGAAATCAGGTAACTATGGAGCTGTTTTGGAAGTCATCTAGGCAAGGGGTTAGGGTTGTGATGAACTCATTGGGGTTTGATTTTGTTGTTGGTCATGTGGCGTGTGATTATTCGAATGTCTTGTATGTCTAAGTTTCTTATCTCTTTGGGTTGTATGATTAAAAGGTCTTTTAGCTTGGTGATTGTAATGTCATATTTTGGATGTCTAAGTATGTGGTTTGGGTCGAGCCTTTTGGTGTGATGTGTTGGAGTCTTAGCCTAGTCCATGTTCATGGGCGGCGGTAGTGCTCTCAGGTAATTATCCGCTGCTAATCACTAGTTAAGTAGTTGAATAGCTAAATCTTGTGATTAGTAACGTGGGGGTGTTACATCTAGCAAGACATCCAAACTGATGACACTAATTACTCAAACACTACAAGCCATTGTCCTCACAATGAACAACACATGTAATTGAATGAAATGGAATGAGGACATACTCACAGTGCTCACATAATTCGAATCAGTTCAACCTCAAAATCAGTTGTATGGCAATGAACAAAGGAAAACAAGGGATTGAACATTGTGGCAACGACTGCCTCTGGCGTTGGGACTAGGAAGTATTGGTGCTGGGTGAGCAACTTCAGACACTGGACAGAGGTGAGACATGGCCAGAGAGTATGTTGGTGATGCAGTGATTGAGCCAGCGAGAAACACCGGCGGTTCTGGGAGAGAGAGGGAAAGTGCGAAGAGAGCCATGGTGGTTAGGGCTGCAATCTGTGTGCCAGGGGCGAGTGCAGCGAAGGTGTGCGATTGGGACGATGGAGATGCACCGGTTTCCGGTACGTGAGATGTCCAGCGCCGGACTTCGCTCGGGTTAGCGATGTGTCGGAAGGGGAGAGCGCTGGTGTGCGATTTTGCGGAGCAGTTGGTGGAGCGTGGAGGTGAGTTGTGGTGGTTGGTCGCTGGGTAGAGGCGATGTGACATCGCCGGCAACTGGTGGTGGCCTGTGACTGTGTGGCGGTGGCTGTGAGGGAGAGAATGGAGATTAGTGGGAGAGATTAGGGTTTGAGAGAGGAAACTAGGAGAAATGAGAGAACGGGGGAAATGGCGTTGAATTTTTTTTGACTGTTTGGCACGGCCGTGCCAGTTTGCATAGGTAGGTGTGCGCACACCCTGGCCATTTTGCAAACTTGTTGTTTTGGGTGTGCCGATTTGGCATAGGTAGGTGTGCCAAATTGCTGCTTCCAAATTTCAGCAATTTTCATCAACTTTGAGTTCAAAACTCATATTTACCCTGCAATACTCACCATAAAAACATCAAAACACCATCAATCAACCCTCCAACACCTCTCAAACACATTTTAATCAATTCACATTGAATCCAACCTCAACAACCATTTTATTTCACTCAAATCCTTCACCCAACAACAACACACACAAAAGCACTCAATTTTTTCATTTTTACCCAACAAAAAAAAACATAATGAAACAAGACAAAATAAAAACCTAAACTAGAAAGCATATAAACTTGGGTTGCCTCCCAAGAAGCGCTAATTTAAGGTCCTTAGCTTGACCTAAGAAATTCGGATGTCACTAAGGCTCGCAAGAGCTTATCAAACACCTGCGAGTACAGTTCAGATGAATGTAAGTAAGAAAACACTGGTAAAGATGAGGAAATAATAGTGAGTGTTCTCTTAACATTGTCTAATGAGAGCGGTGAACAAAAATAAGAACTTGGGATCGATTTAAAGGGATCATAGGACACAAACACATTTTGCACAATATTAGATGGCACATCCACTACACATGACTCCTTTAAAGGAGTTTCCTCAAAATTATGACCCTCAACAAAGGCATTCTCTAACTCATCGGAAGAATTATCACCATGAGCAACATTGAGTTCAATAAAGGGGTGGTCAATCTTTTCCTCTAGTCCGGACTTTAAAGGAATGAACGACTCATCATCATCACAAAAATAATCCTTAGCCCTATTAGCAGATGAAATAAGGTTAATACCATGCGACGATTCAAGTTCCCTCGTATGACTTTGAAGCATAACTAGTTGCTTATTCATGGTCTCTATCAAACTTGCAATTCTAGCATAACCTTTCGCAGAAATATTGTATGGACATGAATTACTAGCATGGTCAAAAGAACTGCAAAGAGAACATGAATCACAAGCATATGAGGAATTGTACAAATGTGGATCCTTGGGTTGATCTACAAATGGAGATTGAATATGCAAATCAACACAAGGGGATGAGGGACAAACATTCACATATTGGTTCTCATAGTATGATTTAGCATGAAAAGCACAAGGGTCATCAAAAGAAGAACCCGATGAACAACAAGCCTCCTCAAATTCACGAGTATCCCAAATCAACCATTCAAGCAATTCCCAAGCCTCACACTCACTTTTAGCTTGAAAACCGAAATAATCCAAAAGAGTACGAGTCTCAACATTTACACCCTCATCAACAATATATAATACTTCCCACCTTGTATAAGTAAAACCACATTGAGCACAATAAGCAAGATAGTCATCTAATCGATTCCAATATGCACAAAACAATTATTGCTCATATTGAGGGAAGTGGGGAAGATTCATTTTTTTTTAATTTTTTTAATTTTTTTGGATTTTTAAAGACCTAACAAGAATCCTCAAGAAACCTCGAAGCCTAGGAAGCAACAACTCCCCGGCAACGGCGCCAATTTTGTTGTCGTACTTTTGGGAGTACGGTTATCGATCTCAGGGAGTTGTGTTCTAAGCACTCAGAGCGAACTCGAGTGTTTCGAGCTAGGTATATTAATCAAGGATGATGGTGGTGACGATCAAAGCTATAAACTACGAAAGCAATAAAAGGATGCTCAGGCAACAAAATCGATATTAAACAACTATTCAATTTGAATGACCTAATCTACCAATCCTATACAAGCAATTAAGAGTGATCGATTGCATCATTAAAGCTCACCAAAGCCCTCTCTCGAGGGTCAAGGCTAGTCTAACTGTTCCAACTGCCTATTCTCATGGAGTTAGTCTAATTAAACTACAAGAATAGCAACCGTAGACCTAGTTAGAATTCAACTATTCTCATGTTCAAAACCCTAACTATTTTCTCAACCACACTAGCAAATTAATCTCACCTATCGGCATACATCAATTTCCTAAAGAAATATAGATGAACACTCTCTCGAGCATTTCATCGAACACATTGTGGGCATAAGAAAACCTTTAATTACAAGCACGAATTTGGATAGATTAGGCCTAAACAAAATTAATTAGCCATCAAATACATCAATCACAACCCAAACAACACAAAACTAACAAGAAATTAACATAGGAGAAAATAGAGAGAAAGGGATAGAAGAATTTAGTCTTGAATTGAAGGCGAAGAACGAAATTGTTGAGTTGTTGAACAAAGACAATCTAATCTCATTCTTCAACAGGAATCTAACCTAGAACTAGAGAGGCTAGGGAGAAAACCTCCATTCAAGCCTTAGAGAGAAAACTGAGAATGAAAGAACGTAGAAATGAAAACTCCCTGTCTCTAATTAATAAAACATCTTAAAATAAAAGACTGCAATTTGGCACGGGTGCCTGTGACGATCGGCACACCTAGGTGTGCCAAACTGGAAATCCCAATTTGTCTTGGCTTCTTTTGCTCCTATATTTCCAATCTTTTTCCTCTATTGCCCTCATCATTTACATTCGAATTGCCTAAAAATAAAACAATTAAATAAGTTAGTTGCAATTAGCAAAGATTACAAAAATCACTATTAAACTTATACTAAATGACTTAGATAAGTTCAATAAGACAATAAAACCGAGGTAAAAAGTGGTAAAACCGAGGTTCAACATTCATCAACTTTACAAAAGGAGATCGGACCATCTTCCAATCCTTCTACAATGTTCAAAACATGTTACAACATCAGTGAAAACAAGAAGCAAGAGTCTTTGCAGATTTAAGCAATTCTGGTTGGATGAGGAGGGCTGTGAAGAAGTGACAAAAGGGTTGTGGGAAGAGGGAGGTGGACAAGAAATTGGAACTAGATTAGTGAAGTGTTGTAGGGGTCTGAAGTTACAGCTGGGCCACAATGCAAAGACAGCTAGGAAAGAGGCCTAAGATCTGAAGCGATCAATTGAACAGGCCCAACAAATGGAGCCAACGCGGGAGAATTTAGCAAATATGAGGGCTTTGATTATAGAGCTCAGACTTTTGGAAGAGAAAGAAGAAAAGTACTGGGCCCAACGAAGTCGACAAAATTGGTTGCGGGAGGGAAACCGGAATATAAGTTTTTTCCATGAAAAAGCCACGCAACGCAAGCGAAGGAATAAAATCACGCATATTAAAGATGAAGGTGGGGAGTGGAGAGAAAAGGAGGAAGACATTGACGGTGTTTTTGTAAGATATTTTGAGCATATTTTTGCTTCTCAAGAGGTGGTGGACACAGAACCGGTGGTCAGTCTTGTCAAGCCTTTGGTCACTGAGGAGATGAACTCAAATTTAAGGAGACCCTTGTTTAGACCCAATTTTGTGTCTAAATAGCGCCTTAATTCTTAGGCTTTTGACTTGTTTCGTGTTTATTTTCATGGATTTTTAGTATGTTTTTGGTTATTTTGTAGGTTTTGGCGTTTTACACAAAAACGAGGTAAAACGGGCCATTTTCGAGCCTTTTTGGCGATTTCCCGAGCCGAGCCGGACCGAGAGCCGATGTGGAGTTGACCCAGGACCACTTTCCCCACCTTTGGAGTCAATTAGTGAGGTAACACCCGTTATGACCCTCAAAACAGGCGTTACATGCCTTGGAAAGAAGGAAGAAACAAAGGGAAGAAAAGAGTAGGGTAGCGCCCGCTACCCTAATGGTCGCTCCCGCTACCACCATTGGGCCGAGGAAGACCGTACCTACGGTCATCCGGACCGCAGCTACGATCGTACGAAGTAGAAATCGCCCAGCGTTCTTCGCTGGTCGCGCTCGCGACGGGGGGTGGTCGCGCCCGCGACCCCCCTCCTGCTGTGCGATTCTTTTGGCCTTAAACGACACGTTTTACTCAACTGTTTTCACTGGTATAAATAGCTCCTAGGCTGCGATTCTTATGAGGATATCTTAAGTTATCTTTTAGCTACTTAGACCTTACATTCAGCTTGTATTAGTGAGAGGTTAGTGAGAGATTAATCTAGGGTTTTGGTGATTTGTGTTTGTTATTGAAGATTTGGGGATTCAAACAATTGAGAGATTGTTGGATCATCTTTTTATTGCTTTGTCTTGTTCATCTACATCATTTTGATAAGTATTCTCTTCCCTTAACTCTTTCATTAATTGCTTGCTAATTACTTGCTTGTTCTTTAATTTCTTTGCTTGCTATTTTGATTATCTTGCTTGTTTATGGTTGTTTGATGTTAGAAATCATGTTTAGGGTTGGTTTGGATGTTGTTAGCATAATTTTTTATCATGGTTAGTAGCTAGAAACCCTATGGGTTAGGGGGTAATTGAGGGTGTGAATGGGTGATTAGGTTTGGGTTAGCAATATTAGTGAGTAATGAGTTGGGAAATCAATTTCCCACTCCTTTCTATCCTCAAGTGGGATGTATTTGGGTTCGAAAGCTCCCGAATACATCCAACACTTGTGTTGGAAGGTTAGAATTGGGATAGTTAGTACTCTACTCACGGAAGTGAATAGAGGCTAACTAGGAAATTTCGTTTCATTAACCCTCCGGGTCCGTGGTGGACTTTGGGGAAGTTGATCCGGACTATCCTCGAAAGAGGAAGCTCGGTGGGTATTTTCTGACGGAGTTGCCTCTTGATTCTCCCTCCTTATTATTCCCTTTTTGCGAAACCCATTTCCTCATCCCCGTTTGCATCTCGAAAAGCCTCTGAAACCCATTTCCTTTCCTTGACCGACCTTAGTTTTGTTTCTCGCTTTGTGACCCCTTCAAACAGTTATCATTACCTTAGCAATCTCATCCCGACCATTGACTTAGATTCTATGACCAAGGCCCCTAGCTCCCTGAGAGAGAACGACAAGACCGAGGTCTTACAAAACCACGTTACACAAAATGGCGCCGTTGCCGGGGAGCCAGCGCCCCTAGTTTTAGGTTCTTGGTTTTTGGTTATTTGAGTTTGCTTTCACGCTAGAAATTAGTTTGTGCTAATCCTGATGAATTTGATGCTTCTATTGGTTCTTGTTGGTGCATGTAGGTACGCCCTAATGTTCTATCGAGCATCGTAGGAGGCTTCAAGTCCAATGTGTGAAGTTCAAGCTGATTCACCCCGTACTCTTCTATCATATGACGTTCCATCTTCGAGTACGGGAGGCAATCCTATCACATTACCACCATTACCACCCGATGCTGTGTTCGAGTTTAAACCGCACTTACTTGAAGT
This sequence comes from Portulaca oleracea, assembly GCA_029582165.1. NCBI lineage: Eukaryota > Viridiplantae > Streptophyta > Magnoliopsida > Caryophyllales > Portulacaceae > Portulaca > Portulaca oleracea. The sequence goes on along the minus strand of CM055888.1, from coordinate 13,809,538 downwards.
CTTCGAAAGAAACCCGTTTCATGGGGACGATGCTGCCGAAAGTCCCATTGCTCATATTGATAAGTTCGAAGATAGGATTAGCTTTATGCACATTCCGAAGTTATCATCAGAATATTTGAAGTTGAAATTCTTTCCTCTCACTCTTGCGGAGAAAGCGAACATATGGCTACAAACATGTCCACCTGGTTTTTATTCTTCATGGGAGGCACTCAAAGGAGATTTTCTTCATCGTTTCTTTCCAGCGGAGAAGACACACCGACTTTGAGCAGAAATTTTAAGTTTCAAGCAAGATCGGGAGAGAGTCTTTTCGACGCTTGGGGAAGATTTAAGAGTCTTCAACAATAGTGCCCTCATCATAATTTACCGGATTGGATGTTGCTTCAACATTTCTATCATGGGCTCCGTGGTCCTCTTAGAGAATCTATTGATAATGCGTCCGGAGAGATGTTTGTGAAGAAGACCGTGGAAGAGGCCAATATTTTCTTACATGAGCTATCACAACACGCTCCTCATTGGGGGAGTGGCCAAAGTTCAGGAGACGGAGGCAATTTTTTGGAGGATAACCCGGTTATAAAGTTTCTTTTGTCCTCCGTTTGTGAAATGCAAAAAGAGAAGTCGAATGCGGAGGTTTCAAATCAGTTGAGAATTGCCCAAGCAATGCAATCCTTTGCATCCACTTCTATTCTGAATGTTCATACTTGTGAGTTTTGCTATGGTCCACATCCTACCCAACAATGTGCAAAAATTCAACAATTTGTGCAAGTGAATGCTATCCATTCTCCCTATGACAACCAAGATCCTTTTCACATCACCAACCATCACCTTCTACTTCTCAACCCCATGAACATCACTCATTTATTCAAGAAGAATCCTTCCATCAAACCCAACAAGATATTTCACAACCCCAAATTTCTTCACCACCCCAAGAATCCTTGATTGAGTTGATGCTTAAGCAAATCATGGAGAATCAAGAGAGAGATTGAGCTTATATCCGAAGTCTTGAACTTCAAATAGCTCAAGTCAACCAACCTCAATCTATGCCTATCCAACCTCAACCTGTTCAAAAGGTGGAGTTGAATGCTATTACTTTGCGGAGTGGAAAAGAAGTTGAGGGACCCAAGTTGGTAGAGGAGGAACCTTTTAGAGAGGATAAGAAAGATGATGAAAATATAATTGAAGAAGGAGATATGGAGGATGAGCAATCCGTTGATGAGGTGAAAGAGGATGATGTTGTGATTGAGATGCCTAATGTTGAGGAGAAAGATGATTTGGTGAAACCCAAGGAGATTGAGAAGGAGAATGATCTTGATCAACCCACGGGACAGTTGAAACCATATCGACCACCAGTTCCATTTCCCGGAAGATTGGTTCAACAAAAGAATGACGAGAAATTCTCCAAGTTTATTTTGATGATGAAGAAACTCCAAGTTAATATACCATTTCTAGATGCCATGTCAGAGGTCCCTTCATTTAAGAAACATCTCAAGGACCTTTTGACAAACAAGAGAAGAATCAAGGAGTCATCTCACGGTTAGTTGCAATGCTATCATGGGAAGCAAGACTTCCGAGAAACTAGTCGATCCCAGTAGTTTCTTTATTCCTTGTTTAATTGGTGATATGAGGATTGATAATGCATTATGTGACTTGGGGGCAAGTGTGAGTGTCATGCCACACTCTATATGTAAGAAGTTGAACCTTGATGACTTGACCCCTACAACTATCAACTTGCAACTCGCAGACCGAAGTGTTGGGAAGCCCTTGGGAATATTAGAAGACATCCCGGTTCAAGTGGGAAGTTTCCTTATCTCTTGCGACTTCGTTATTTTGGAGATGGATGTGGATAGGAGAAGTCCCATTATTCTTGGTCGACCCTTTTTGGCTACCGCAGGAGCTACCATAGATGTGAAAAGAGGTCGTTTGTCTCTTCATGTAGGTAGAGATCATATTGTTTTTGACATTGACCCTTCAAGGACGAAATCCCACAAAGAATCTCATTTCAAGGCCAATGCAGTGGTAGGCATCTTGGATGAGCCCCAAAAGGAGTCTTATTTCCTTGAAGTTGAGCCCGATGATTGGGGAGAAATCAAATATCTAGGGGCTTCGCATCAAATTCCAAGTGAATTTGAGGACATCTACCATGATCATCCTCTTAAGATCATTCCATGGAGGAAGGAGATTTCTTTGAGTGAGACCTATGTTGAGTGCAACAAAGTCAATGATTTGATTTTCAAAGGTCCCAGGCCTGGTAAACCACCAAACACCAAATTGAAGCTACTTTCTACTTCTATCTCTTCATGGCCTACTAAGCTTTTAAGGAAGCGAGCTCCATTTTTGCCTATGGCTAGGAAGTGTTGGAAGAGAAGAAGGAAGCGTCGGTGGAGGAAGACAAGGACAATGCTGCCCGGATATCCTAGGCGGATGATTAGACCACCGGAAGAGTATCCCATGTCAATCACAACTCTTTTTGAGAATCGTTGGAAAAAGAGGAAGAAGAATTGGTGGAAAAGATTGATGAGGTTTTTGGGTTGTGTCCCAAGGATTCCAAGAATCAAGTAAGTAATTAGGTCAAGCTAGGGACCTTAAACAAGCGCTCTATGGGAGGCACCCCATAAGTTTTGAGCTTCTTATTTCAAATTTTTAGTTTTTGCTTTTTTCTAATTTTATTTCTTTTTCTTCTTTTTAATTTTTCTTTTTAGTTTTTCTTTAGGTTTTTCTATTATTCTTGTCTTTTTAATTTTTCTTTATTTCCTTCTTTTGTAATTTGAGGTATTTAGTTCTAAGTTCAAAAAGAAAAAGTTTGAAAAAAAAGAGAGAAAAATGATGTGAAAAATAGAAAGAGTTGAAAAAATAATAATAAGAAGAAAATTGAAGTTGGAGTGAAAGAAGTAAGTGTGAGTGAGTGAAGTTTTTGAAAAAAGAATATGAGTGATTAAGAGAGTTTGAAAGTTAGAAAATTGTTGGATTGGATGTGAGGGAGCATGGAAAAAAATGGAGTGTTGAAGTATGGAAGTTTTTAGAAGTTGGTTTTTGTTGGAATTGTTTTGGGAGGAATTGTGATACAGTGGTGGCAGTGCTACCTTAGTCGTAGCGACCGCTCGCGCAAGTGATGGCGATGGCGTGCGTACGCTCAAGGAGACGACCGCAGCTACAATGAAGGAAGACTGCGCCTGCGGTTGCACGAGCAACGCCCAGCAGCTCCCAACGCTCTCATCACGTCGCGCCTGCGGCGATGCCGTCGCGCGCGACACAGTCTTCGCGTATCATGGCCATTCCCACCTAAAATCCCGATTCTTTTCTAACTTTTCCCATTTCTCTCATTTCCTTTCTCACTCAAACTCAACTCTCTCTCTCTCTAACAGCCATAGCACCCGCGCTATACCCTCACCCACACCCTTCCATCCCTCTCAATCTCAATTTCGTCCCTCTCTTTCTCTCCATTTTCGAATTCCATGCCCTAAATTCTTCTCCTCTACTGCGAATTTGTTGTTGGGATTCAAATTGTTGCCCAGATTCTGCCCTAGCGTGCGACTTTGTTCAAGTCATTGTTCTTTACAGATAAGTGAGGTATCTCTTGTGTAAATTATGCGAAATCCCTTCCCTTCCCCTCTCATCTATATCTAGTTCGTTCGTCATTGTTGTTGAGTTAGGAGTTGATTTTGTCAATTTTTACACACGATGTTTCCTTACTATTTGTTGAGATTGGGTTAAATGTTGTGCTATTGTTAGTGTTTGTGTCATTAGTTGATGTTTTTCATCTGTTGAAAGCACACACACTCTTGTTACACTATGAGTTCTTGTCAATACACACCCACACAGTAAATTGATTTAGTGTGCTGTTTTGGAATTCGTTGTGTACATGTTGTGTTAACTCATTAGTGTTTAGTGCGATTAATTGTTGCAATTCATTTGTCAAAGCACAAGTATGCTAGTTGCACTAAGAGTTTGTCGATTTTCACACACACTTACACTATGAGTAGGCTGCCTGCGCGCTATTCTTGCATTCTGTTTTAGTGTGATGTGTATTTTGGCTCAATTTGTCATGCAAGAACCGTTCCTCCTTGCTGAATCTATGTCCAGGTGCTCCGATCTGAGGTAATCTCTTGTATAAGCTCTTCAAACTCACGTGTTTGTTGCTTGTGTCGAATTTTCGTTTACCTTTGAGATTAGGCACTATTATTGCTAAGGTTCTTGCCAAGTCTTGCTTTTGGTTCATCATAAGTGGAAGGACCCAGCGTTCACGTGTCGAGGAAGCTTCTTCATCGCAACCCGGATCATCTTCATTTACAAAGGACCGTTACGAAGCGCAACCGGCCACACTAATTCGGTGTGAACCTGATACGGATGTAACTTTCTGAGATGAAAAGCATAGACAATAGTACGAAGCGCTACAAGCACGGAAAATATGTGCACCGGATATTTATGATGCGGCGACGATCGAAGCCATCCATTGCAAGCCAAGCTTCGATTATCTCATTGGCGTTTTTGGTTGGGAAGTGTTCACCATGATCGATGAATCGATTGTGGACCAACCCATCCTCGAATTTCTAAGCTCCTTGAAGGTTCACGATGATGGCAAGAAAGATGCGCATTTTGAATACCGAGTCGCAACAATGATAAGAAATACACCTTGAAGCGTTTTTGCCAAAGGTTGGGGTTGCCCGATGATGGAAGATTTTATGAGCGATGCGAAAATTTTGATGAGCAAAAGGCAATGAAGGACTTAACTTGTTGGAGGAGGATGAATCATGGCACGAGAAATGGAGAACCACGCTATCATTGCCCCCGAAACTCTAAGGGGCGTGATTTTTGCAATCCAGTTGTTCGAATCTTCCATAGAATCGTGACTAGTTCACTGTTTGGGAGAGATGATGGACGCCCCAAGGTTCGGAAGGACGATCTTTTTGTGATCTACAACACCATAAGGGGTAAAAGGGTCAACACCGGATCCTGCATTCTACATTGTCTACGGGAAATTAGCATGGAACCCCGACCCACTAATATTGGGATGGGGCACATTATTTACCATTTCCTAGTTCAAGAAGGTTTCGGGAAGTATTTGAAGAAGTGGAACCCACGATATATTACCATGGACACGACAACAAAACAAAGATTCTCTTGGATCCGGACTATGCCGAGCAATGGTTGGATATCACTAAGGAGCATAACTGGTCTTGTGGTCAGGTTCTTAGTGACCACAAGGTGGGTGGTCCGGATGTGTCCGATGGTGAGGAAGAAGAAGAGGATAATGAAGAAGAAGGCGAAGAAGAAGAAAATGAGGAGGAAGAAGAGGAGCATACTGGCCATGGTGAAGCTAGTGGAAGTCAAAGTCATCCATGGGAAGCTTCATTTGAGCACCTCAACTCTAAATTTGATCAAATGAAAGTTGATCTTCGAGAGCAACGAACGATACTCCAGCGTCAAAACAACTTGTTGGAGACCCAACAAGATCTGTTACGTGCCCAACAGTCTATATTTCAAAGGCACGAGGAGCATTTTCAACAACAAAACCAGTATTGGCGTGACTGGGGGTATTATCACTATTCCATTGCAAACAAACCCCCGGCACCACCAGAGTACATGAATCACCACTACCCTACCTTCTTTCCTTATCACCCATATCCTCCCCCGGGAGGATCCGAGCAATGATTTGTAAGTGTCCCCACTACCACTTTACTCTCTTTATCGATTTTATTTACACTGTTAGTGTTAGATAAGTGTGGGGGGGTGCTTTATAGGCAAAGTTGGGGAAGTGTGTCGATTAGTCGGTTTTGTTGAGTTCGTTGTCCCCATGGTTTGAGTTGTTTCGTTTTGATTGCTCCATCATTGGTTAGGCCAGTCTGAGAGATGTTTCACCCTCAATTCCCGCCTCAAATTAGTGAGATTCGGGGTTGAGGTCAGCTAGAGTCAATGTTTATATTGTAAATATTTTCGCTTTTCCTTAGTTTATAGTCTCTAATGTCTTGTTTTTATTTTTGTTTTCGTTCTTTTTCTTTTATGCATGCGAACACTCACACGTATTTTGTTTTTCTTGTTTCTTCCTAACCCAAGTGTGATGTTTTCCTGGATCGCGGGTTGGGTTCGTACTTTATTTAAAGACCTCAAGGTAACCTCTTTCTGCACTCTTTGAATGTGTACATATTTTGATCCTTGTTGCATGCTTGATTTTTCTTTTGGGTGGCAAGCCCCTTGCGTGTTTGTGTTGGGATTATATTGTTGTTGGAGCCGTGTGGGCTCGGGTCGCCACCACTTTTATGTGCTAGTTGTTCTTGTTTGTTTGTTTTTGTAGGTTCTCTACCTTTTCGTGTGACACCTTCCCACAATGAGGACATTGTGGCGTTTTAAGTGTTGGGGGGGGGGGAGATATTTTGTTTCAAGGGTAGATCACCTAGTATTTTTGTTTTTATTTTCTAGTTTTTGCCTAAAATCTAAAAAAAAAAAAATTGTGTGAAAAAGGAGAAAAAAGGGAGTGAAAACCTTAAAAGTGTTCTTTCGGTTTTCGTTTTCGCTTTGTTTTTGCTTTGCTTCTTGGGTCTTATTGTCGAAATTGAGAAGCCGTTCTTAAACTTCTTTAAAAGAAACCGGTCTGAGCGTTTTCGACCCTGTCTTGGGTACTAGTCATGACTTATCTCTTTAGATGTCCTTCATCGAGTGTCTAGTGAAATCCCCGATTCCTTTCACGTTTTGGTTGGAACCGGGAGATTCTAAGGGTTTTTGTCCGAGCTTGTTCTTTTTTTTTCCTGTTTAGCAAAAGCAAAAGCAAAGTCAAAAAGAAAGAAAAAGAAAGCAAAGCTACAATAACCGGATTAAGTGGAGCGTGTCGCTGAATGACATCAACCACAATACACTTAGCCAATCTACACGGGCTCAGTATTAGCGGTGCGGCGCTATTACCCCTTAAGCTCCTCCAATATCGAATTCTTGACGGAGGTGTGTATGAAAAGACTGTTGGGAGGGTAAACCCCATATTTGGGCCGTCCAATTCCCGAAAGTAAGGCTAATACCGACTATAAAAAGAAAAAAAAAACAGAGAAAAAGAAAAAGCAATTTCGTTGGTGAAACCAACCAAAAAGAAAAAGAAAGTTTGTGCTTCTAAAAGTGTGGGGCCTCTCCTTGCATCACATACGGCCCTCACCAAGCCAAGGGCGACCAAATGCGAGGAAGAGCAACTCTTTCCTTGTTCGTTTCGTTATTTTTGGGCTCGGGAATGAGTCTTTGGAGTCTTTTGGGATTGGTTGGAACCCACTAGCACTTATGCACATGGGGTTTTGCTTGACACTAGATGTAGGACATCGAAAATCTCAAAGACAGACTTTTGCTTGGGATAGGTGCTTGTGAGACGCTCATAACGGTTCCTTTTGGAGGTTTAATAACGTTTTCGTGATTTAGATTTCGAGATCTTTTGAAGCGAAGCTGTTGTTTTTCTTTTCCTTTGTTTTTCTTCAGTTTTGTTTTCACTTTCCCTCTCTTCTTTTTCTTTGGCTTTTGTGGGTATACCCACTACAAACCCTCACGAGTCCATCTCGTCCACCCGGGCTGCCGAGGGGTTCAAAGGGCTTTGTGCATACGCTAAATGCACTTGTTTCCTCCTACGACAGAGGAGTTTGTGTTAGTTTAGGTAGTTTTGGTTTTGTTTTGCTCGGGACGAGCAAAAGTTTAAGTGTGGGGGGGTGTTTAGACCCAATTTTGTGTCTAAATAACGCCTTAGTTCTAAGGCTTTTGACTCATTTCGTGTTTATTTTCATGGATTTTTAGTATGTTTTTGGTTATTTTGTAGGTTTTGGCGTTTTACACAAAAACGAGGTAAAACGGGCCATTTTCGAGCCTTTTTGGTGATTTCCCGAGCCGAGCCGGACCGAGATCCGAGGCCGAGTTGACCCAGGACCATTTTCCCCACCGTTGGTGTCAATTAGTGAGGTAACACCCGCTACGACCCTCAAAACGGGCGTTACATGCCTTGGAAAGAAGGAAGAAACAAAGGGAAGAAAAGAGTAGGGTAGCGGCCGCTACCCTAATGGTCGCGCCCGCTACACCGTTGGGCCGAGGAAGACGGCACCTACGGTCATCCGGACCGCAGCTACGATCGTACGAAGGAGAAATCGCCCAACGTTCTTCGCTGGTCGCAGCCGCGACGTGGGGTGGTCGCACCCGCGACCCCCTGCTGCTGTGCGATTCTTTGGGCCTTAAACGGCGCGTTTTACTCAACTATTTTCACTGGTATAAATAGCTCCTAGGCTGCGTTTCTTAGGAGGATATCTTAGGTTATCTTTTAGCTACTTAGACCTTACATTTAGCTTGTATTAGAGAGAGATTAGTGAGAGATTAATCTAGGATTTTGGTGATTTGTGTTTGTTATTGAAGATTTGGGGATTCAAACAATTGAGAGATTGTTGGATCATCGTTTTATTACTTTCTCTTGTTCATCTACAGCATTTTGATAAATATTCTTTTCCCTTAACTCTTTCATTAATTGCTTGCTAATTACTTGCTTGTTCTTTAATTTCTTTGCTTGCTATTTTGATTATCTTGCTTGTTTATGGTTGTTTGATGTTAGAAATCATGTTTAGGGTTGGTTTGGATGTTGTTAGCATAGTTTTTATCATGGTTAGTGGCTAGAAACCCTATGGGTTAGGGGGTAATTGAGGGTGTGAATGGGTGATTAGGTTTGGGTTAGCAATATTAGTGAGTAATTAGTTGGGAAATCAATTTCCCACTCCTTTCCATCCCTCAAGTGGGATGTATTTGGGTTCGAAAGCTCCCGAATACATCCAACACTTGTGTGGAAAGGTTGGAATTGGGTTAGTTAATACTCTACTCACGGAAGTGAATAGAGGCTAACTAGGAAATTCCGTTTCATTAACCCTCCGGGTCCGTGGTGGACTATGGGGAAGTTGATCCGGACTATCCTCGAAAGAGGAAGCTCGGTTGGTATTTTCTAACGGAATTGCCACTTGATTCTCCCTCCTTATTATTCCCTTGTTGCCAAACCCATTTCCTCATCCCCGTTTGCATCCTGAAAAGCCTCTGAAGCCCATTTCCTTTCCTTGACCGACCTTAGTTTTGTTTCTCGCTTTGTGACCTCTTCAAACAATTATCCTTACCTTAGCAATCTCATCCCGACCATTGACCTAGATTCTATGACCAAGGCCCCTAGCTCCCTGAGAAAGAACGACAAAATCGAGGTCTTACAAAACCACGTTATAACCCTACAGAGAGGAGGAAGTTTACCAAGCTCTTCAGCAAATGCACCCCACAAAGGCCCTTGAGCCAGACGGTATGCCGGCTCTTTTTTATCAAAATTTTTGGCATATTGTTGGTCCTGACATAGTAAAATTTGTGTTGAGTGTTTTAAATGATGGTATCTCACCTGAGTCGGTCAACCAAACCTTTATAGCCCTCATTCCCAAAGTTAAGTCCCCCATCTCCACAAAAGATTTTAGACCTATTAGTCTTTGCAACGTAACCTGCAAGCTTATTTCTAAGACGATTGCAAATAGACTCAAACTTGATCTCCCTAGCATTATTCATAAATCTCAGAGTGCTTTTGTCCCGGGGAGATTGATTACTGATAATATTCTTGTGGCTTTTGAACACTTTCATTTCCTGAAAAAAAGACCAAAACATATCAAAAGATGTCACATGGCGCTAAAGCTTGACATGAGTAAAGCTTATGATAGAGTGGAGTGGATTTTTGTGGAAAAAATGATGAACGGTCTGGGGTTTAAGAGGGAGTTTGTGACTCTTATCATGCGCTGCATATCGTCGGTGAAATATCAAGTGCTAATAAATGGGAAACCTTCGGATAAGATCACCCTGCAAAGGGGCCTTCACCAAGCTAACCCTTTATCACCCTATTTTTTCTTACTGTGTGCAGAAGGACTCTCAGCGTTGATCTGGGATAAGGAGGAGAAAAATCACATCCATGGGGTGAAAGTTGCGAGGAATGCACCGATAGTGACTCACCTGTTTTTTGCAAATGATAGCTTGTTGTTTGTTAGAGCAACCGAGGAGGAGGCATTACATGTTCTAGACATCCTGAAGAAATATGAAGTAGCTTCTGGGCAAATGATCAATGTGGAAAAATAAGAGGTTTCCTATGGCCAAAATGTGAACGATCACACGAGGAATATGCTCCAAGAGAGGCTGGGTTTTAAGGCAGTGGAAACACATGAACTTGGGTCTCCCAACCTTTATAGGGAGGTCAAAGAAACGTATTTTTCAACTAGTTCAAGATCGCTTCTGGAAGAAGCTAAAAGGATGGAAGGAAAAACATCTATCAAGAGCGGGGAAGGAGGTTCTCATAAAGGTGGTTGCGCAGGCTATTCCCACATATGCGATGAAATGCTTTGTCATGTCCACATCCGCCTGCAAAACCATCGAGGGGTATTATAGAAGTTTTTGGTGGGGAGTAATAATGAAAAGAGAGGCATTAGTTGGTTAGCTTGGAACAAGATGTGCGAAGCAAAATCCAAGGGATGAATGGGTTTAGACAACTTCAATCTTTCAACAAGGCTCTTTTGGCCAAACAAGCATGGAGGCTAGTGTAAACCCTGGACTCTCTTGCAGCTCGAGTTTTGAGAGCTAAATACTTTGCGTACGGTGATTTTTAGAAAGCAAGTTTAGGCTACCGACCGAGCTACACATGGAGGAGTATTTTGGGGGCGCGAGACCTTCTTCAAGAAGGTGTTCGGTGGAGCATCGAAAATGGGAAAAAAGTAAGAATATGGGGTGACAATTGGCTAACCTCAAGGCACAGCGGGATGATACGCTCTACTCCTATTTTTCTAGATACGGATGCCACGGTTGATGAATTAATTGAGGAAGGCCCGGGTTTATGGAGAGTGGACATTTTGCAACTTTGCTTCGATGAGGTTACCCAGAGACAAATCCAGACCATCCCTCTTAGTATAAACCCGTGAGAGGACAGAATGATCTGGCGCCCGAGTCACAATGGAGACTTCTCGGTTAAAACCGCATATAGGCTTGCTGAGGAGATGGCTAGAAGGCAACAAGGAGGAGGGGGATACTCCAGGGAAGATGAAGGAAAAGCGAGATTAATTTGGTCCATGGATGCACGATCGAAAGTGAAACATTGCGTTTGGAGAGTTTGGAACGACACGCTTCCAACTGGAACAAACCTTATTCACCGGAAAATTGACATTGATCCGGTCTGCCAAACATGCGGAGAGAATTATGAAACCAATACCCATGTTTTTCTTGATTGCAAAGAGGCTCAATTAGTCTGGCGTCTCAGTCCCTTTCGAATGGACGTTGCTAAAAGAAATGTGATGGAGGTAGGAAGATGGATGGAGAATGTTATGCAGCAGATGGACTCGACAGCCCGAGGCCTATACGACACGGTGTTGTGGTCCATTTGGGGGGCTCGAAATAAGCGAGTTTTCAATCAATGCTATCATCATCCAATGGATATTGTAACTAGAGCGGTGGACCTCCATTATATCTTCCTCCAAGCCCAGATTGCAACAGAAAGACGGGGACCTGCAGCAGAGCGACATGATCGTTGGACAAAGCCAGAAGTGGGTTGGTGGAAACTAAACTCAGATGCTTCGGTGAGAGCAGATGATCAGGGGAGCCGGGGAGCTATCATAAGGGATGGGGACGAATGCTCTGTTTGTGCGGAAGTCACATACAGGAAGATCAGTTGGAATATCGAAGCCATGGAAGCCGGCGCAATCAAAAGCGGCATACAGCTAGCGCGGAGTAAGAGGATACAGCGGCTAGTTGTAGAGACAGATTGTCTTACCATCTTTAAAGGCCTTACACGGGGTTTGAAAGTGCACCCGGCAGTCAATGGAATAGTGAAGGATTGCCTAGATTTAGTTCCAAATTTTGAAGTAGTTCGATTTTCTTTTTGTAATCGGGAGGGAAATAAAGTAGCTCACTTTCTCGCTAGTTTAGCTATTTCGATGGGTTGTTCAAAGTTGGGGCAAAACACTTGTCCGCCGGAAGTTGCCGATTTGGTGGCCTCCGAAGCTTCCTAGTTATATATTTTATCTACTTTTCCCTAAAAAAAAATAGAGGCTTTTCAAAGGATAAATCATTAGCCTTCCATCACGTTGTAGACATCGGATTTTAACATCGTTTTTATATATTTTTAATGTAATTTTTATTATTTCTTTTTATGTATTTTAGTTAGAAAGTTAGGAAATAATGGAAGCCAAAAACCGAAGCCAAAAGACTTGAATGCATGCACTCAACATGCTCAAAATTATGAGAGAAATTGCATGCACAACTTTTACATAATTAAAATGCTAAATTTAGACATGCATAATTTATGACTATATGACAACATCTTTGAATTATAAAAATTTACAATCAGCGTTTGTTTCATTTTGTTACATTATCGGCAAAAACTATTCTGAATCCTTGTGAAGCAAGTATATATTTAATGAAAATTTAGTCATAATTGAACTTTTTTCAACATTTTATTTATTAAAAGTATTTATGTGTCATTAAATATGATTAACAATTACAATAAGTTACTTTGATCAATATATATTGATTTCAGTCCCTTTTCTAAGGTAGAATCGACAATTGTTATACTTTTAATTAGAGTTAAATACAATATCTGCCATACAAGTTTTCTTTTTTGCCACTTTTGCCATACATCTTTTAAGTGAGGCAAATATACCATATAACTTTAAAAAATTGTCAACAATGTCACCCACTGAAAAATTTACCTACTGCTATGGGTAAAGTAATTTTTTTAAATAACTTTTTTTGAACTCCATTATTTTGAACTGCATTCTAAGTGCATTTTTCAACGGGGCATTAATGGTTCTTTTTATAGATTTGGCATCCAATTATCCAAAGATATGTGTTTATATTAAAACTATGAAAATTAGCTCATCTTTCTTCAAATTTTCTGGGTTTTGTACTTTTGTTCATCTTCATTAGATTGTCCTCCTTTAGACAGACGGAGTGAAAGGATTCTAAATTTGACATCAAATGTCATGCCCCTCTTGTGAAAGCTCCAATTGAAGCGCGGATATCTGACCCCTCATAAAATCTGGATAACTTTTACAATTGAGAGCCACATCAAAATCTGTCCATATTACCGACAGGTATCCTACCCCTTTGAAGCTGAAAATTTATCACATAATTTCGAATCTTATGTTTGCGAAATCAGTAGCTTTATTCAAAAAATTATCAAAATCGGTTCCAATTGAGAGCCACATCAAAGTGGGTACGATGGCGGTGGAGTTTGGAATCGTCAGAGGGTTGTGTCAAACTGTCAATTGGCATCCATGGCTGCTGTTGCTTGTATAGGAGATGAAGGAGAGAACAACACTAAATTTACTTTTTATTTTTCATTCTTTTATCATTTCAATGAATTAACCAGTAAAAATAAAGTTAATTTAAAAAAAATTACTTTAACCCACTATAGCAGGTCATCTTTTAAATTGGTGGCATTATTAATAATTTCTCAAAGTTATATGGTATATTTGACCCATTAGAAAGATCAATGGCAAAAGTGACAAAACATAATACTTATATGGCAGGCAGTGTATTTATCTCCTTTAAATTATGATAGCTGAAAAAAAATTCAATGATAGTAACATCTCATTAAAAATATTAAATTTTATTATATCTCAATGAATAGTATTACTAGATACAATAAGTCACTTTGACCAATATATATTAATTTTAATTTTTAAAGATAAAATATATATTTTTTAACTATGATAACTAAAAAGATTTGGATTATTTGGTTTTAAAATCCCCAACTATGAGTCTTGTTTATCAGAATATCCCAAACTTTACTTTTGATATGAATATCCCAAACTTTGGGGGTTGGTATTTATTAGCATCCCGACACTGAATTAACATCAATTAAATTTGTGTTTTTCTACAATGTAGTGGTTGTTTTTTGGCTAAGACACACTTCCACTAGAGTGATAAGTAGCCGGCAAACCTAAATTTTAATATTGGATAAAATTAATTTCTACATAAAACTTTGACATTGCAACTCCAAAGAAAATTTTTACATTGGAACTCCAAAGAAAAGATACATATTTAAGGAAAGGAGTCAAACATTCCCTCCCTGTAACCTTTCTTAAAAGGAATTTCTGTATTTAAATTCCTTGAGAGTTCTGACTAAGGCCCTATTTTTAACTGCGGTATCACACCATACCGTAATTTATCACAACTGACCACAAAATATCATTATACCACAATTTACCACAACCCACCACAAATTAATTTTCCAATTACTTTTCACAATTACCAATACAATATTTATATATATGTATATATATTTGAACTCATTTTTTCACAATTACCAATACAATATTTATCATCCAAAAATAATACAATATTTCAACTCACTTTTTCCAATTACTTTTTCACAATTATCAATACAATATTTATATATATATACAAAAAACTCACCACAACATACCAATAACCCGCCACAATTACACCACAACCCACCACAATTCCACCACACCATACCGTGTCATACCGCAGAATACCGCATAAAAGAACAGCCCTAAACTTTCTGCTTCCCTTTTGCGTGTTAATTTTCATGAAAATGGATAGAGAAATTTATAGGGGGATCAATATAGCTTGAAATGATGCGTTTGGTAGTTTTATGAAAAAAATTTTCCTCAGAAACAGTTTCTCATAAAAAAACTTTCCTCAGGCTCCGTTGGAAAAATGTTTACTGAATTTGAAAGTGAAATAATAGATCTCATATTAAAACTTTTTCATCTTTTATGTATAACCAAACATAGAAAAATTTGTCAACTTAACAAAGTTGACTTAGTTTCCCGAAAAAGTTTTCAAACCAAACACTCCTAAACTATTGGATGTACTCACCATTTTTCTGCTATTAGCAGGGTCGTTAACTTGGGCGATCATATTAATTACATGTATGATGTATATTGCGTTCAGCTAAATATGGGTCTTATTATATAATACTTATTTTAAATTTTTGTTAAGTAAGATTAAGTTTAAATTTTAGTCTTGCAAAGTTATTATTGATTGTGTTATTACTATGGGTTTAATTAACCAGAAAAAGATTGATATTATTATTACTAGGCTTCAATCCGTGCGATGCACGGAGCGAACTCAATTAGTTACATTTGAAATTTTATAAAAGTCATGGATAAGTAATTGTCCATACAAATAAACCAAACGAAATATTAATGAAATCTATATGCAAATATAGTGAATGCGAATAAAGTATATTTAAAAAGATTTGAATATAAAGTATAGTGAAAGTGAGTAAAGTGTATGCGATTAAACAAATTAAAGGTATATGTGACTTACCTTAATGACGATAACTTGACTGTATGAAGTGTTAATAGTAAATAATTATATCAAGAATAGTGATGTGAATTGAATCTGCAGAATTCAAAGTAGTTTTTGAATATATCATTACAATGAATGGAATCAATGTAGAACCCAATAGGTTTAAATATCTATATAATAATAACTTGAAACTAACCTTAATGAGAGTATGAATTGGGAATGTCAATAATTAATTGAGACGAATGTGGGGAAGATCAATTGTGATTCTGGCTGGTTTGTGAAAGTATTGTATTTATATGTTTTAGAAAAAGTAATGAACGTCACCTAGCTGTAGTTGTGCCAGATATTTTAATAGTTGTAAACGTGATCAAACCAAAGCCATATGGGATTCTTAAAATTTTTTTTTAATTCTAAAATAAAATTAAATCTGAAACAGTTATGTAACAACTATAAATGGGGTCAGAGTTCAAAGCAGCCAAGGTTTCAAATAAAATTCGGTTGAAAATAGAATAAAAAACTATTGATAATGGGGTCAGAGTCCAATGCATTTTGATTTTCATCGATTATTACTATGATTTTTAGAAATATATTTTAGCTGTAGTTGTGCCAGATATTTTAACAGTTGTAAACGTGATCAAACTCCAAAGTCATATGAGATTCTTAAAAGATTTTTTTAATTCTAAAATAAAATTAAATTTGAAACAGTTATGTACCAACTGTAAATGGGGTCAGAGTCCAAAGCAGTCAAGGTTTCAAATAAAATCTAGTTGAAAATAAATTAAAAAAATTATTGATAATGGGGTCAGAGTCCAATGCATCCTAAGTTTTGATTTTCATCGATTATTACTATGATTTTCCAAAATTTTAAAAAAATATTTATAAAAATTGGATTTTTCATAATTGTAATTGGTTGAAACTTCTTGAAGCGCTCTTGTTGCAGTATTTGTTGGGCCCCACATAGATTGTCATTATATGTATATAGATTATTATTATTATTATTATTATTATTATTATTATTATTATTATTATTATTCAAAATTAAAACATAATTTTACTGAACTAGTACTTTAAATTTAGATAGGCCATGTTCTTTGGACTGGTTAAAATCAGGTTTGGATAGATTTGATTAGATTAGATTGGATAAATTATAATACTTTTTTGGAAAATCGTGTTTTTAGAGAGGATATTTTTTTTGAGAATTGTGTAAGGTTTAGATTGAATTGGATTGGATTTGATTAGATTAGATTGGATTGGTTAGAGATATCAATCCAAAGAACAGGGCCTAAAGGCCAGAAACTTCAACACAATTAAGACAAAATAAAGTTTCTTTTCCAAATAATTGCTTCCCTTCACTCGGGTATAAAAACAGATGTTGTAATTAATAGGGGTAAAATAAGGCTCTGTTCTTTTATACGGCTAGCTGGCTGCGGTGCCACAGTTCACTACACTTTACCACAATCCACCATAACATACCAATCCATCACAATTTATCACAACCCACCACAATATTTCATCTCATTTTTTCTAATTACTTTTTCACATTTACCAATACAATTTAGCATTACAAAAAAACAAACCCACGTACCACAACTTACCAACAACCCACCACAATTCATCACAATTCCACCACATCCACCACAATTTCACCACACCGCATCGCACCATACCGCAACCAACCGTATAAAAGAACATAGCCTAGCAAGGGTTGTCAGCTCTCATAGTAGGTAGTATAAAAGTCAAAGAGCTAGTTAAAAAATTAATATTACAAACCTTAAGTGGTATATATCCAAAAGCCCTAATTAAGAACCCTAAAACTCCCCATTATAAACGCAAATACAAATTAAATTTAACGTGGATTGTTAGAACTCAACTAATCCTAGGCCTAAGGTCAACCAAACCATAGACGTTATCCGTTGCTTATTAAGTTGGCAAGTAAACAGTGAAACTTAGGCATAGAAGGTTAAGTCGAAATTCAAATGTGACTGCTGTGTAATCATGAGCATGCCAGAAATATATATTACGTACTCTCCTATCTCTTTACGAGTTTACCATTTGGAGGTAATATCCTACGATTTGGGTAGGCAATCAATTAATGGAATCGTACCAATCTTGTCCATGGCGCTTCCATGTTTTGGTTAATCTCAATTATTGCTTAATTAAAACATCAACTTATAATGGTCGGTCCTTTTTTTAATTCAGTCACAGTTGAATTCTAAAATGGTGTACATTCTATCATTTGGATTAAGTATGTTCCCACAGCCATGGTGTAACTTTGACATTTTCTACTTTAGGAGGTTGGATAAATATATAGATTGATTTTGGAAGAAGGTGTAAGATTTTTTTTTTATTATTTTTTTTTTAATGAAGGCGGAGTTGTAAGATATTGGTCAAATTTTAAAAGAATTAGTAAAGTGGAGAGGAGTTGGTATAAGTTGAAAAAATAAATTAGAAAGAATTGTTGAAAAGAGTTCAAATTTATTTAAAATGTTTATATTAATATCAGTTCCAATATTTTTTGTATCCTTAATGTTGATGAAACAATGTTATGAGATAATGTTTTTGTCTATCATGTTTTCCTTGTAAATTCAAATGAAAATTAAAACTAGCTAGCTAAAATTAAATTTAATCATATGAACATATTCATCCCTGATATATTATTGTTAAATTAATCACATTATCCAATAATTAATGTTATAGATCGATATAGATTCCAACAAAAAATAAATAACTTTTTTTTTCTAAAGAATTAGCAAAAAAGTAACAAAATAATATGGCTAAAGTTACAAATTTTGATAACTATCATCCGAATGATTTTGGTAAACATTATATGTTATTTCAATCAAAGATTTGCATGTTTAGTACACTCATCAAATAACATAATGTCGTGTCTTGCTTGAATAGTGAATTACAATGGTGTCATATACCCTTTTGACAAGGAAGAATGAGATTGTACGTCAATGCTTTAATAACAATTTCAATTTGTTGGTCTAATTTCATTTAATGCATCATATCGTTTTATATCTTTCATATTGTGTTTGTAATTTCAAATGTTTGTTCTATAGCTGTTATTTCTCGTAAGATACAATATCATAAAATATTATTTTGCAACACCATAAAAGGCAACCAATTGGAACAAAATCCACCGAGCAAACATTGCTTGCTTGATGTGCCCACCACGGTCTAGATTGCTGACCACGGGCAGCCCTAAGCCGTCATTGACCATGTTTCATGTTTGCCTTCATCCATAAGTCTTGCACTTTATTCCAATCTTTGACTTGCCAAATCAGCCCACCATTAATTTTGGGCTCCACAGTCCAATTGGCTAAGTTTTAGTCTAAAACGTAACCCTAGTTAATTTTGTTTTAAAACTTAACCCCTCTCTCTTCCTCTTCCCTCCCTCCCTCTCCTAGTCGAAACACCCCTCCCCCTAACCCTTCGTTGTAATAAGCAATGGTCAGCCACCACACTGCCATGCACAACCACCACCAGCCATCGCTTTCTTTTTTTTTATTTTTCTTCCCTCTCAAGCCTCCCTCTCATGACCTCGCCTACCCTAGCCACCACTACCGGTTGGGCTTGTCTCCCGCCACCGCTAGCCACTCCCTACCACCGTGAGCAGTCGCCACCAACACCTAGCCGATGCTCCCTCTCTCTTATTGGTATAAACCCTAGGTTATTTTATGTGTTATTGTTCTAAATTTTAATGCATTGTTACTAGTATGATATTGTGGTGTTGTTATGATTTATAAACTTGTAAATCATATTTTAAAAGGTTAATGTCGCTTTGTTTACTGTTATTAGTTTTTCATAATAAAAGTAGGGCTTTTGAAGTGTGTTGTATGTTATATTGTTAGTACTAATATTTTGATTATTAAGGTTGTACTTAAGTTTTTATAAACCTTAAAAGTGTGTTTTTATAAGTCCTTGCTGATGTTATGAGTTTTGAAGTTATAAAAGATTTACTATTGACTAAGGTTTAACCTCAAATTTATAAGGACCATATAATCAATGTAATTGATATCGGTTGTTACAATATCATAAATCCCTGAAATCATTATTCTAATTAAGTTGTTTTATATCATATAAGGAGATGATTAGGGGACTAAGGAATACAGACAACACACATAACAATCCCAAAAATACTTTATGTTTTCTTTACACAGTGTACCGTTAGTGAGACTCGAGTTTTTGGCATGGTAATTTTCTGGTGACTTTAGTAGCCACCATAGATTGGTCCTAACTCATTTACATGGGCCCAACAACCAGACGACAGTCGGCATCCGCACTAAGGTTAGTTCTTTTTTTACTAATAGTGGTATCATAGCTTATTGCCAATTTTTATTCCCGTGTCAATTTACTCTAATTTGTTTAGACTTGTTTTAGTACTCTTACGCTAAGCCTGTACAATCTGTTCAAGCATGTTATCGATTCAATAATTTTAGTTCTTGAATGCTTTTTCCTTTTATGCGTAAGTCCTCCATTTTCCAATTCCTTCTTATTCTCATGAGCATCCAAACCCACATCCAGGACTATCTCAGACCAATTGAAATTCTAGTTTTTTTTTTGGAGAATAAAATGAATAGAAAGAGAATTTAGTGTTTTATTGTACTTAAGTTTTTATAAACCTTAAAAGTGTGTTTTTAAAAGTCTTTGCTGATGTTATGAGTTTTGAAGTTATAAAAGATTTATTATTGACTAAGGTTTAACCTCAGATTTATAAGGACCATATAATCAATGTAATTGATATCGGTTGTTACAATATCATAAATCCCTGAAATCATTATTCTAATTAAGTTGTTTTATATCATATAAGGAGATGATTAGGGGACTAAGAAATACAGACAACACACATAACAATCCCAAAAATACTTTATGTTTTCTTTACACAGTCTACCGTTAGTGAGATTCGAGTTTCTGGCATGGTAATTTTCCGGTGACTCTAGTAGCCACCATAGATTGGTCCTAACTCATTTACATGGGCCCAACAACCAGACGACAGTCGGCACCCGCACTAAGGTTAGTCCTTTTTTTACTAATAGTGGTATCATAACTTATTGCCAATTTTTATTCCCGTGTCAATTTACTCTAATTTGTTTAGACTTGTTTTAGTACTCTTACGCTAAGCCTGTACAATCTGTTCAAGCATGTTATCGATTCAATAATTTTAGTTCTTGAATGCTTTTTCCTTTTATGCGTAAGTCCTCCATTTTCCAATTCCTTCTTATTCTCATGAGCATCCAAACCCACATCAACGACTATCTTAGACCAATTGAAATTCTAGTTTTTTTTTTGGAGAATAAAATGAATAGAAAGAGAATTTAGTGTTTTATTTTACATACCCATCAGACCGCCTAATTAGGGTGGCACGTGCAGGTCACGCGCCACCTATGGAGACTTTGTAGTCTTCCTTCTTCCTCCCATCAACCTCTAGTAGCATGATCTGTCCATACCCGACCAAAAACTCGCAGAATGACCGACATTGGAGGCGCGTGTGGGTCACGTGCTGCCGCCCGAATGGCGCGTTTGTTGTGTGGCATGTGCATATCATTGGGCTATTCTGTCGTCGATCTACTTGTTATCAACATTAGCTTTTAGGTTTGGAAGTTGAATATAGATAGTGGAAAATTTCAGTGGAGTTGAGTGGTTTCGTCATCTAGGTTGTTTGAGACCTAGGTGGTAGTGGTGGGCTACCATCGCAACTAGGTATTTTCTAGTGGACTGTGTGGTGTTGGCCATGGTAGAACCGAGTTATGGGCTCTGGCTCCATGCGAGCTCAATGGTTCTATTTTTGTTAACAAAGTAAACAGGTAGAAAGATGGGCCTTGAAAGTGAGGCGGAGGATTGAGTACTATTTTTTCTTGTTAATTTTTTTGTCTTTTAGTTTATGTGTTAATTATTATTTTTATTTTAACTTTGTGTTCTTTTTTTCATTGGTAAGTGGGGCCACCCAATAGGCTCCCTATCTCATGGAAAGCCCAATGGGTCCACCAGCCCATGGGGAAGGGCAAACCAGGCATACACGCATCTGTTGCTGCTCCCAAGAATCGATCTCGGGACCTGTGGGTTACCACAGTGCAGCAGGTACCACTTAAGCTAAGAGCTTATTGGTACTTTGTGTTAATTTGTAATTGTGTTAGTCATGTATTTTATTAGATACTTCTAATTTAATTATTACATGATTCTATTTTTATACGTTAATCAAAATATTTGATATTACAATATTTATATTTATTTGTGTAATTAAAATAAGCATATTTTTAGACAAAACTTACAATATGTTCATATTTATTTGTTTACCAATGAAAAGTTGGACGGAAGTAATTACAATATGTGGCACTGGAAGATTCAGTTTCTTCTGCATGGACGTGAAGTGTTGGAGCACTTGACAACCATTATTCCTACCCCTATTACAAAGGGAAAGACATTATTGATACTGATTAATACAAAGCCAACTTGGTTGTGTATCAAGACTGGAACAAGAAAGCCCATAAAACACGTTATACTATGTTGTATTGCATGCATGACGATCTAATAGGAGAGTTTGAAAATTATTCCTTAGCTAAGGACATGAGGGATAACATTCGAATTCAATATAGTCAAATTTTAAAGATAAGGCTACAAGAGTTATATCTTAAGTGGATAACATATCTATACACTCAAGCCGAAGTATAGTTGAGCATGTGAGCAGTTGGTATGTAACTTTCTAATTGTGAACAACTGAATAATGTGCTTCATGCACTTCCCCGTACTGAGAAATGTGGAGCAGTGATCACATCAAAACTTTCACTTATATTGCTAAACATCTAGAGCTTGAAGCTAAGTGCTTGGAGGATCCGCTCCTTCCCCTGTAGCATTAGCTGCTAGGGTAGATAGGCCCAAGGGGAACAGGTTTAGACAAGGGAAGAAGAAGAGTTCTCAACCCTCGAAAAAACTTGGTCCTAGAGGTGGGGCTGTTAAGAAGCAATCAAGACCTAAGGGCAAGGTGGAGAGGAACATGGCACGTGTGACATGCTATAACTGTAGAAAGAATGATCGTTTTACTAGGGATTGTCCCGAGACAACTAAGGTACTTTCTTCATTTCCTACTATTGAATTTCTTGTGTGTTCCCATCCATTTGTTCCTAACTCATTTCCTAATTGAATTGTAGACTCGGGTGCCAACAGGCATGAAGTGCGAGATCGAAACAAGTTTGTAGACTTTCACCCTTATTCGGTTGGGATGCAATCTGTGACTCTTGGCAATGGTACTGCAGAAGATAATCTAGGAATTGAAACATATCAACTCAAGTTGCATGGAGGGAATCTGTTACTTCATGATGCTCGCTATGCAGTTGGGGTGGTGGTGTTCCTTAGTGTCGTATTTGTCTTTAATGAAATTCAATTTTTATTTTGTGTCTCGAACTAATGGTTTATATACTTTGTGTGGTGGCAATTTGTATGCCAAGCGTCCTTAGTAGATGATTTTCTTGTTTTGCATTTGGATGATAAATATTATTCAAATAAAGCATCTTGTATTTTTGTTTCATCTGTTGATTCAAATTCTGATTCTATTATGTAGCATACTAGACTGGGTCATATTGGCCAAGACAGAATTACTAGACTTGCTAAAGAGGGTTTACTAGACATACTTACAAAGGTAAGATTACCTAGATGTGAACCTTGTTTAGTAGGAAAAGCGACCAAGAAACCTTTTGATAAGGCTTCTAGGGGCATTTATTCCCTTAGAGTTCATTCATTTTGACATTTGCGGACCTATGAATGTTGCTTACGTAATGGTGCATTTTATTTCCTCCCATTAATAGATGATTTTTCTCGATATGGGTATGTGTATCTATTATCACATCGATATGAAGCATTATGTGTGTTTAAACGCTTTGTAGCGAAAGTTGAGACCAAATTGGAATGAAGGGTTAAGACTCTTCGAATTTATCGTGGTTGTGAATATCTCTCTGATATGTTCAAAGGATTTTTTGAGGGAAAGGGTGTAACAGGACATCTAACGATTCGTTACAGACCATAACAAAATGGTATTCTGAGCTTAGGAACCTTACTCTACTTGACATGGTTAGGTCGATGATGGCTCAAGCTAATCTTCCAATTAGTTTTTGGGGTGATGCGTTGCTTATGACAACTTGCATCTTAAATCGAGTACCCAGGAAGAGTATTGTTCCTTCTACTCCATACGAATTATGTAATGGTAGAAAACCCTCTTTGGATCACTTACGTCCATGGGGTTCGGCTTGCTATGTGCATAACCAAATTCATAGATATGGTAGGCTTGGTCCAAGAGCCACCAAGATGATCTTTATTAGATATCAGAACACTCAAAAGATTATATGATGTAGGGAGAACGTCCAAATGGTGGCATGAAGGAAATTGATTCCCGTAATGTCGATTTCCTTGAGGGTGAGTTCCCAAGTATTGGTGATGTAAAAAAGGACATGTAGTTGTATGAAATACAACAACTATCTCTCGGTGAGGGGGAAAATTTGTATACTCGTCGGGTCACTGAGGATAATAGGTTTTCTTAACTAACAAAGATCGTGGGACTATTCCTTCCATTATTTTATTTTAGAGAAACCTTGTCTCTTCATACTCCTTAACAAGAGAATGAGGTCAGTCCTCAATCTCTAATTGACAAACATAATGAGAGTCCTCATAATCAGGAACATAATGAGTTTCCTAGCATATTGACATTGAGGAAATTATGTTCTCTTCTTCCGCCTTTTTCCTGATCGTGTACTGTCTGCATATTTATTATTTGAGGTTAGATTCATTTTAATTCCGTTGTTATTATTATTATTATTAATCTTGTTCATTTAATCATGTATTCCTAATCTGATGGTCGTGACTGTATAAAATGTGAAACTTTTTCTTATTCCTTTTATTTATTATTTTGCATGACATAATAGTTTTTTTCGATTATTTAAAGCCCAAAAGGGCAAGAGGCTTTGCAACAAAGATTGCATAACAACAAGACAGCAAAACAAATAAAGTTGTTGCATGACATAATAGTTAAATTATGAAATAAATCAATTCCTCTCCATCTACAATTTCTAAATAAAAATCTTATTTTAGTAGAGTATGTTTAATTAAACAAGCAAAGTCAAAAGGTACTTAACCCCCAAGTCTAATATCTGATTCATAAGTTGGAGTCTGTTATTATTTAAGTTTGTTATTGTCTTTAAAATTGACTGGTGACTCTTTTAATCATTGTTTGAATAATTTGATTCCTATTATTTCGGTGATTTCCATTTATAATTTGTTTAGGTTTGTATTTATCTAAGGTGACAATCAAACAATTACTTAGGTCGGCTGCCCTAACTTTCTTTTTGACCGGCTCCTTCTGCACTGTCGACTATGGAACCATTGGGTCGATCGGCCCACCTGGCTAGTCCTATGTTTTCTTCGATGAAGTTGCTTATTTTCTATGTTTTTCATTCAATTTATTTAGTCGAGTTATTTATGTGAGTTCCTGTAATCTTACGGAATACAATTATAAATTTAAGATTTTTAATTAGGAATTGTCATTTAACAATTTCTTATTTAAGCATTAAGCACCCCTTTTCGGCTCACCCATTAATTTAAGTGATTCAACGAAAGATCGCATGTTTAGGGATTTTTCGAGGTCCTACACAACTAAACACAATTTCCACCCTCAACGGCTCCGAATCAACTTAGAAAACCACCACGCAACACTTACCCCCATGTTGTTGCCAACCTTTCGAAGCCATAAGCCTCATTCCTAGAGCAAAAAAATACAAAAAAAAATTATGTTTTGAGAGGGATCTTGATGGGTGGGGTTGGTGTTCAAGATTAGGGTGAGGGTAGTGGCGTCAACACTGGTGGATGGGTCATAGGTGAAGCCAAATCAGGTGGGGCTGAGGAACCCGGAGAGGGAAAGCTTGAGGGATTAGAGGTCGAGGTTGTGTTGGTTTAGAGAAAAAGTGTGGAGGAAGAGGAGAGAGAAAGAGAAGAAGAATGTGGGAAGCATGGCAAAAGTAGCGGTGGGTGGAAGCGGCGATGTGGCTGAAGGAGCGCACCGGCGATGGTTCAGCCCTCGTCGAAATGTGTGTGGTTTCAAACAGTGAAAGGAGCAAAATTTTGGTGGCCCTTTCAACTCAGCTTTACTTTTTTGGTTTAAATATGAGCTTCGTAAACTTGAGGGTAATTTTTTAGGTTGGCTATAATGTTCTTCATTGTCTTTCAATCTATACCTATTTTTTCTATTCTCATATGAGGGTGAGGATGAAGATGATAAGTTAAGTTAAGTTATAAGAAAAAGGTTTAATTTTTTTTTTCTTTTTTGCTTTTAGGGAAAGGAGTAAGGAAAAAAATATTTTTTGGCCATGAGAGAAAAATGGGTACATGTTTGGTGTTGATTCGGCATGCAAGAACCCAGTCAAACAAAAAAGATTGATCAACCACAAATTTGGTGATCTTGATCAGCAAACCATCGAGTCACAATCCCAAAATTCGATGGTGATCCCTATAAATACATGTTGAAAGAAGGAACTGTTGACATGAATTTTCTAAGTAGCGATTGTTATTATCCAATAGTCCGAACTAGGAATTATTAAAATCCAAAAAAAAATTCTACCAAAATATTATTTTACCAAATGTTGTGTAGTTCTTTGTTTGTTTTTCTTGGTCGGATACTAGGATATCTGACAAATAATGTATGTATTATATACACGGGAAAAATGATTTTGTTTTCTTTTATCCATCACACGCATCAACCCCCCTCCCTCATCTTCAATCTTCAACTAATAAACACAACCGCATAGCAAATCTACATAGTGACATTGGTTTAGGCAGGACTTAGTTCCTCTTCAAACCCATAATTTCAAGTCCAGGATGCAAATAAAACAAGGAAATGGAAGTGAATATGAAAGGTGTCCTAAAAAAAGGTCATCTTCCCCCATGGGCATTTTGTAATGAACCATCCTTGATCAACTTCAAGCTCAGACTATTGAACCGCTCTCGTGAATACTGTCTCGACGCTTTCCTCCAATCTGTACCAGCCTTCATCATCGCTGCAAACTCATCGTAGCTTATTCTCCCATCCTACATTGTACATGAATGTTAGTAACCAATTATTGTACTTGAATCTTTGGTAAATTTCAACCCAAGATTTCTCTACGGACCTTATCTGTATCTACATCCTGAATGATTCCATCTATGACCTCCTCACCATTGTCACCAAGCTCATCCGCAAGGGCGCTTCTCAACTCTTCGATCTCTATATATCCGCTTTTATTTTGATCAAAAAACGCAAAAGCTTTGCGTAGGTGCTCATTGTTGTCTATCTTTTTTAGATGAACTGCTATTGCTACAAACTCTCCGTAATTTATGTATCCATCCCTGTCAACGTCACCCTGTATCAATGTTTGGAGAGTTAGTTCATAGGTAAATATTAGTACCACAACTATTGTTGAATTGAGCTTGAGTTTGCAGTGAAGGATACTACTTACAGCCTCCATTAAAATGTGGACATCTGTGTCTGAAATATGATGGCCAAGCTTATTCAACCCGACTTTCATCTCGTTGAAATCAAGCCTGCCCTTGTTTCCGGTGTCCATAATTGCAAATCCTTCCTTTATTCCTGCCGCTTCCTCCACCGACAAATGATCTGCTATGACCTGTGTAGTTCATTTAAGTAGTTATCAAATGAATGCTCTGATTTCCCCATTGAATTGCATGAAGAAAAATTATCCTCAACATTGTAGTGTGAGATGAAATTCTGTTAGTATGATGAATTATTACCCTTAGAGCTCTTTTCTTCAGCTTGTTCGTCACTGCAAACTGCCTGAGTCTAGCCTTCACTGTTGCACCCAAAGAGACATTGGGAGCCTTTTTAGCATTCTGTAACCAAGGATGTTCTGAAAAAAGGAAAAAAATAGTTAGAGGTTTAACATCCATTTCATTGAGAATCACCATTACCTAGATGACGTACAAAAACCCAAAACCAATACTCCGAAATCCTGCAAAAGGGTGAGGTATGGAGGAGCCGAATGTAGCAGTCTTACCCCCAAAATTTTGCAATTTAAGAGAGACTGGTTCCAATTGACCCAAGATTTAAAAAGTCGTTTGCTACCTACTACTCCATGGAGAAAAACAGAGGAGGTTTGATGAGGCATTTTACTTTTGTCCATTTACAATCTAAGTTGAACACATAATCTTTCTCAACTATCCAAAATATAGATATAAGACCTACATTATGATTTATTGTGCGCATGATCTAGATGTATGCAACATTACCTAAGACCTCCTGAGCTGTAAGGCGGCGGGAAGGATTAGGGTCGAGCATCTTCTTGACAAGGTCTTTTGCATTTTCAGAGACTCTCGGCCAAGGATCCCTCCTGAAATCAACAACGGACCTAATGATTGACTGGGCTACTCCTTCCTCAGTTTCTGTAAACAAGTGATAGAAAGTGAATCAAACAACAATACCCTTTGATCGATGCCTTGCTTAAGTTTGTTGTTTTTGTCAAGGAAAGCAAGATGAGTTCATGGAATCTATTGTTTTGTTTTTTCCAACCTGCCCAGAAAGGGGGGACTCCACATAGCAAGATGTAGAGAATGACTCCAGCGCTCCAGATATCAACTTCAGGACCATAGTTTCTTTTCAGAACTTCAGGAGCCATGTAGTACGGGCTTCCCACTATTTCATTGAATCTTTCACCAGGGGTGAAGAATACAGACAGCCCAAAATCGATTGCCTTCAAAGGCGCTGTTTCCTTCTTGTTTGCAAACAGGAAGTTCTCCGGCTTCAGATCCCGGTGCATCACTCCATGCCTGTGGCAGGCCTGAAATACACAGGACAAACATACTTATTGAAAAACCCAGGCCATATGGGAAACCAATCAACTCAAGTCTCTACAAACTACAAAGACATAGACAGTACTTTTTCCTGCTTCTTTTCATTTCTGCTTAAACAATAGATCACTCATGTTTGTATCTTTTTGCCAAAAGTCATTTGTAGTTTCAGAACCATAAGTGTCAGATAAGCTCCCATCCAGGCATCTACAACCATTCATGGGACACAAAGCAGGAGATCGGTGCAAAACTTCAATATCTCAATCCCTACCCTGCAACTCAAGTCTCAACTTCTAGGCAGGACTCATG
The DNA here is from genome assembly GCA_029582165.1 of Portulaca oleracea. Lineage (NCBI taxonomy): Eukaryota > Viridiplantae > Streptophyta > Magnoliopsida > Caryophyllales > Portulacaceae > Portulaca > Portulaca oleracea. The sequence continues at coordinate 13,781,137 of CM055888.1, read as the reverse complement.
GTAGTTCATATGAAATGGCCACGTACACATAGGACTTGCTAAGAAACAGAGAAGCAAAAATATGTTCTCTAGAAGAATGCCAATGAACCCCTAGAGAGATCAAGTGTTCACTACTCCCCTAGATCATTCAGCATTTCAAGTATTTCAGTGTCACTCGCAGCTGGTCATGTGTCGAAGTTGGCATGCCAAATGTCCAAGATATCGCCCTTTTCATTGTCTACATCATTCGAGTAAACAACTATTATTGGACTTTCGACCACGGGTTTAAGCTTTTGATTGAGTTGGTTCTTGCACATACTAGTTCCTACTTGAGATAAATTCAAGGGTCTTAAAGTAGCATACATCAACAATCAGGGTATAAGAGAACTTGATCATTGATAACTACGGCACCGAGTGCAAACCAGCATCACAAGGACAAATTATGAACCAACATTGCCATATTCTCTTGATCAAACCAAATATAGTAACTAAGCATATCATACAAAAAAATACTATAAGAGAATCCACAAATTCAGCATCAACCAGGAGAAAAAAGAAGCATATTCTGACCTGAACAACTTCAACAATGGTGCGCATAACAACAGCAGCAGCCCTTTCAGTATAATGCCCTCTGGCAACGATCCGATCAAACAACTCCCCACCCTCACACAACTCCATGACCAAATGGACAGCATTGTCATCCTCATAAGTATCCTTGAGAGTGACAATGTTAGGGTGTTTAGGCATGTGTCTCATTATGGCAACCTCCCTCCTAACATCCTCAATATCAACAGCTGTCTTGAGCTTGTTCTTTGAGATTTTCTTACATGCATAAACCTCCCCACTTGATTTCTCAGTACACAAATACGTGATCCCGAATTCGCCTCGACCCAACTCCCTCCCTATCTCATAGTCTTGCTCAATGTCATGCCCTGTTGGCTCTTTCAGAACAACCAATTTTCTACTCCCATTTCCTTGTTCTCCATGTTCATTGGCAGATGTGTTTCGCTTCTTTCTGGCCCTTTTCCTCTGAAGAATCCCATTTGGGGTTGCACAGCATATGCAATTACCCATTTATTGAAGAGCCCCTAAATCAATGCCTCTTTGAACAGTTCAATGCAATGGGGTCGCAACAATTTGGATAAACAGGATTCAATCAGGGCAATATGAATCCAATCAAACCAACCGGAATTCTAAGCTTGTATTAATCCCTGAGCCCTGACAACCTCCTTCAAGATTGAAGGGCTCTGGATTATGATCGTCAAAGGAGGGGGCAAGAAAATTTGTTATTTTGATCAAAAAAAAAAAGTTTCTTTTTTGATCAAAACACGATTGATTGTGGATGAATGAAATGAAATGCACAAAAACTCAAAAGTATGGCACAAAATGTAATCTGGGATGTTGATACCCACCTGAGATTCTTCCCCTTTTTCCAGAAAGGAAAAGTTGCAAAAATCCCAAGTGATGAAATAATTCAATTAGCAGATTTCTTTTTTTCCTTTTGGAAGAAAGACACCTTGAATCTGATAATGTGGGTACAACGAATCCGAAATTCAAGGGATTTTGGAAAGATTTGATCAGAGGACAGGTTGAAGTGAATGCTAGATATATATAGGGAGGGAGGGAAAATGTAAAGAGATGTCTGTCAATATGTACAAATAAAAGTCCAAAGCCTCCCACTCGTGTTGTTGTTTTTCTCTCTCTAGAATCTTAATTATGTTTTTTTGTTATTTAATCATTCTGGAAGATTTGCTCCTGTAATGTGTTTGGCCCAACTACTAACAGGGAATATGGTGGCCACCCCACAAAAAACAGAGCAATACTAATACTAATATGGAGGGAAAAAGCCTTCGCCTTTTTACTTCCCCTTGTGTTGCATTTGTAATCCTTTATATATATATATATATATATATATATATATATATATATATATATATATATATATATATATATATAAATTTATGAGTATACTCATAAAATTAACAAGTGTATACATGTTCATAAAATGAAATTGTAAATTTATAAATTTATAAGTGTATGGTATGTGATATATAAATTATTGAACTAAAATTACAAATATATATATGGTTAAAGAACAAAAATTATATGTTTATAAATTTATACATATATGCTAATAAAAATATATATATGGTTAAAGAACTTGTTGCAAAATGACAATTTTAATGACATTGAAGCTGAGATTGACTGAAGGAAGGTGATTATTGGCAATGTTATTGGTGTGCGAGTCTTTGATGACCCAAGAAGCTAATTTCATTGATCTTGCTTCTTTTAGTGGTGTAATAGTTTTGTTTGGCTGTGGTCCATGCTAAAGTCCATGCTGAGTTACTTTTTTAGCGGTTTAGTTAATATTTTTCTTTTGATAGTGGCTGTTTGCAGTTTTATAAACGGTTTGCTATGTTTTATGTACTTTTAACATTTTGGCCATTAATTTGATTCTAGAAGTATGGGAGTATGGTTCCCCGGGAGTATAATCATATTTTCAGTCTAATTGTGTTGTCGAATTTGAACTTAAAAACTTGATTAGAAAGGCACTCTTAATCGACTAATCCAGCAGACAAGGCCTGGTCAAAGAATTCTAAAACAAATAAATGACCCCTGCTGCATTATGATGTGTGAACCATGAACAATACATGATTAATTAAAAGTTTGGCAGTATTAATTTTGGCAAATAATTTTCGTTATAATAGTAGTTGGAGATGGTCAAGGCGTCTGGTCTAAGGAGTGAGGAGGCTAATCACCTTTCCAGCAGCCAAACATGCAATTTAAGAGATCAAATGTATCTTGATATCCATTATAGGGGTAAACACTTTAGATATTTCATTCTCATCTTGACCAAATTTATTTATTTTTATCTAATATTTTTAAGATTTAATTTTTCAACTTTTACCTAGATGTATTCAATTTTAATTTGCTCTCATCTAAATTTCTACAAGTAAACCCTAAAATAGAAGAGAAAAATTAACCAAGGATCCATGTAGGTAGAAAAAGAAAAATATTACTAATTACACTATCAAAAAGAAAATAAAAATTCAAAAATCTAAATTCTAATTACTCGAAACGAAATGTAGGTTATAAAAGTTTCAATGCAAGTGATCTTCTGATTTAAGATCAATCTTTTTTTTCTGAATAAAACAAATGTTTCTTTTTTTATTTCAATGACAAGATTGTCATTTTTTCAAGAAACAAAAAACTCTTTGAACTTTACATTATTGTCTGAATATTGTTTTTTCGATTATCCAAAGCCAAAATGGGCTTAAAGTTCACATTACAAGATGTAAAGATATACAACATATCAGCATGGCATTGAGTAGGAAAAAAACAACATAAACGATAATACCGCGAAACAACATTGTCTTTTGGTAAAAGAGGTAAGTATACATCGCCTTGGAAGCCCTTCTTCCAAAGGCACAACCTAGGATATCATCGCTAATAATAGAAGACAACGATACTGAAGGACTAGAAGACCAAAACACTACTGACTGAAGAGACACACCAAACTTAACTAGTCAATCAGCAGTCCTATTACTTTCTCTAAAAGTATGAGAAATCGAGATAACATTACAAAGGGGTAAAAGCAACCTAATATCTTGAATCAATGAAGCCACTTCCCAAGGAACATGATATACACCCTGAAGAGCCTTACTAATTATTATGTTGTCACCTTCAACATAAATGGAAGGAATATTCAGTTGAATAGCAGAGAGAAGATCATTCCTCAAAGCAATTGCCTCGGCTACAAGAATGGAAGAACTTGCAAGCGAAAAAGAAGATGCAACGATCAATTGGCCCTCAAGATCTCAAATTAGAAAGCCCACCTCCCAATGTTTTAGACTCATCAAAATTGAGCTTGAACGGACCTTGAGGAGGTTTACAGCAAGACACCCACACCGATCTCCCAGACAAAAGGGAGGCAGAAGGAGGAGGAGAACCAGACAAGTCATCCCCTAATCGATGACGCATCCTCCACTCCGCGCGAAGAACATTTAGCACGAAGCAAGGTGACAAACGACGGGGTGGTTTCGTTTTTTTAACACAATCGAGTTACGAACCTTCCAAAGACTCTAAATGAGAGCGATATTCCTATCAAAGGATGAAGAATTTGAAGAATTCTTAATTTGAGAAAAAAATTGAGGAAAGTCTCAGAATGGCTAGGAATAGCAGATAAGTCAATCCAACCATGCTCCAAAGCCAAATCCTAAACATCCTTAGCCAAGGGGCAAATGAAAAAAGATGTTAATGTCTTCAACACAGAAGGAACAGCAAGGACAAGAATTACAAGAAAGATGCACTCTTCGATAAGATAACCAAGATCTTAAAGGTAAAGCATTCCATAAAGACTGCCATAAAAATAGTTTTAACTTAGGTTAAGTAACCAGCTTCCAAATCCAACTAAATTCCCAAGGTTGAGCATGAGCAGAGATATTATGAACAAGTCAAGTCGCAGATTTGCCAAAGAGTAGGGATGGCAGTGGGTTATAGACCCGACCCAAACCCAACCAATTTAGGCGGGTTTGTGTCCAAAAAAAAAAGAAAAGACTCATTGGGTCCGGATCGGGTCTGGATCCATTAAAAATTTGATGGGTCCGAGTCTAGGCATGGACCTGTGGACCTGAATCATGGACCCATCAAATTATATATATATATATATATATATATATATATATATATATATATATATATGGAATGGAATCTAATAAACCTTTAAGTCGCTGAGATATGAACCTTGAAAGTTAATTTACAATGACACGTTAATTTTTCTAAGCGCAATCCGAATCATCTTAATATTTAGGCGCGATTTTAGCCAAAAAAAAAGAAAAAAAATTTTTTTTTGCTGAATTGGATTAAATAAATCAACTTTTTCTTTTTTTTTTTTAAATCCACCTCAACTTTAATTCCCTTTTTCTTTCTCTCTCTCCTCTCTCTCTTCTCTCTCCTCTCTCTCTCTCTATCATCCCAGCCCACCCATCCATCCCCGACCTATCCCCCAACCCCTCTCTCACCACCGCCACCCTCACCACCGTCTCCACCATCGCCACCCTCACCACCGCCGCCACCACCATCATCCTCATCACCACCTCCACCTCCACCACCACCACCATCACCATCATCATCATCACCACCATCCTCCATCATCATCATCCTCTTCACCACCTCCACCTCCACCTCCACCACCACCACCACCACCATCATCATCATCACCGCCACCTTGACCATCGCCACCACCACGGGCTACGATCGGCGCGCCACCAGACCGTGGTGGTGATGGTGATGGTGATGGTGATGATGATGATGATGATGGTGGTGGAGGTGAAGGTGGAGGTGGTGATGAGGATGATGATGATGGAGGATGGTGGTGATGATGATGATGGTGATGGTGATGGTGATGGTGGTGGTGGTGGAGGTGGAGGTGGAGATGGTGATGAGGATGATGATGATGGAGGATGGTGGATGGTGGTGGTGATGATGATGATGGTGATGGTGGTGGTGGTGGTGGTGGTGGTGGTGGTGGAGGTGGTGATGAGGATGATGGTGAGGGTGGCGGTGGTGAGAGTGGCGGTGGTGAGAGGGTGGGTGTTGGGGGATGGATCTGGGGGATGGGCAGGGGGATGGGTGGGTTGGGTTGATAGAGAGAGAGAGAGGAGAGAGAAGAGAGAGAGGAGAGAGAGAGGAAGAAAAAGGGGATTGAGGTTGAGGTAGATTTTAAAAAAAAAGAAAAAGTTGATTTATTTAATCCAATTCAGCAAAAAAAAAAATTCCTTTTTTTTGGCTAAAACACCGCCACGTCAGCTTTCCGGCATGTGGGATTCGCCGGAGGTTCGTTAGAAAAATTAACATGTTAAAGGTGGGTTCGTTGTAAATTAACTTTCAAGGTTGGTTCGTTATTTCAAAGGACCCTCAAAGGTTGATTTATTAGATTCCAATTTCCCATATATATATATATATATTCTTAGAGTTGTATAGTGCGATAATCAACAACTTTATTTTTTTTATTTTTTTTTATTTTGCATTTTAACTTCAGTTTTTACCTAAATTCGCCAAAAGTTTACCAAAAGTTATCAAAAGTTAACAAAATTCAACTTTTATCCAACTGTTTTTTACCCATAAATTTAGTACAATCTACATGTTTTGCGTGTTGAAAATCCAGACTCAACAAATTGTCCAGTTTTGAAAGCATATACCCACAGAAAGAGATACCCACACAAAGAGCCGTCGGGCTCCATAAACAGTAAAACTCTGAACTCTCGTATCATGGAGCAATATGCATGGTGGGATAAGAAAGTGAGAAGAACCACTGCAAATTGACATGTTTTGGCAGATAAAAGTTCCGTTACACATCTGACAATCACTTATAGGCTGTAGCTACAACGAAGTCTTGAGTCACCAGCAGTGTGGTACCAATATGAATATCTAATCAAATATACAATCACCAAAAATACCAGGAGATGCTCTGCCTTCACAACTACCTATGTATTGAGCTTTTTACCCTCTGGTAACAATAAATTCTCACTCCTATTCCCATCTCATTATCTTGTAAGCTCCTGTGATGCCCTTTTCTTGCAGTTTTACAACCACGAATTTGGATGCAAAAATTTGTAATCAAGTAACATCTTCAACTGTAATATGTTGAATATAAACAGTATGTGCCACCTGGGATGTGAATCGAAGAATGGAAGGTTACTTTGTCTCAGTTTCACCTGCCTTTCTTGGCCAATTTGGGGTTCTTGCACATTCGGATGCTTGATGGTGTCACCTCCACAAGTTCATCCTCCTGAATGTATTCTATGCAGTCATCCAGACTGTACTCCAGAGGCGTATCCAGAACAACTGCATATTGCCCACGTTACCGAGTTAAAGATTAGAATCATAAAAGCCATAGAAAAAAAAAGGGGGAATTCCAAATGGAAACAGCACGCCATTCAGCATGCACTTAGTCATGCAACAGAAATTTTCTTGACAAAATGAAGGCCTCTGATGCACTCAGTACAGAAACCGCGAGACGGTTCATTTTCTATTGAGCCACAGGATAGGGCTTCAAACAAGAACATCAGGCATCAAGAGCTAGATGACTAATCAAGTTTAAATACATAAAGTACAATGTCACTTTGTTAGCAAGTAATGAAAATGAATTCACTACTCAAATCTGCCAACACAATAGAGTTTAGTAACAGACTGGACCACAGAAATTAGAAATGAAATCTACGTTGTTGGATTTATCCATATCAAGTTCCAAGGCAAAAAGAGCACAAAGTTCATTCATTTCAATGTCGTGCAGAGTCAAGAAAATAACTTCTAGAAGCAGGGGGTGTTAATTACATGACAGCCAAAAAGTCTGTTCAGAAAAGGAAAAGAAAGAGAGACAGAGAAGCTTGAAAGCAAGGAAATGTTAATGGCAAGCATTGGACAGGCCAGTGACTAGGACAGAGAAAGCTATACAGAAAGCGAGAGAAGATACATAATGTCCATATACAGATGCAAGGTTTAAATGCATTTGCAACTTGACTACGTTACATAGTAATGGATTCACGTATCTGACACCACGCAGAAATCTTCGGGCCAGGATTATGGCACTAGTCGCTTCACAACCCAATTATTAAATGGTAGCAATATTTTAAAACTTATCTCATTTGTTTACCCAAAAACTATCCACAAAGATCTTTTCAGTAAGAGAGGGGGGGGGGGGGGTTGGGGAGAGAAATCTAAAAATGTGATCGTGAATAACTTGAGCCCAAAAATGTGGATAGGATAGAACAGACCTGCAAGGGTACTGTGGGCCGAGCCTGAGTTTAGCCGTGTAAAGAGGGCATGGTGTAATATGGAGCCGTAGAGATTAAGTTTTGGGGCAAGGGATTTACATTCATAGACCATATCTCTGAAAACTTTGTGCCACTTATGGAAGCTACTTTTGTAGGCCAATTTTGTTCCGAAATTAAACTGCATAATTGAACATAGCCATCTACTGCAATCTCACCTGATTTGTTTCCAAAAGCTTCTGCAACGTCTATTTTCTGCCAAGATTGTTGGACTACCCCCCCCCCCCCCCCTTTTTCCAGAACTCCAACATCTTGGAAGAAAAGAAAAACAGCCTCCCTGCCATCATTCTCGTATTCCTCGCATAACTAAGCAATTAACTTATTGTCCTATCAAATCCTGTTAGGTGCGAAATCTTATCAGTGATCGGAATATAGGCTAGAAACCAAAGGCCAATTATTTGGGTTTGAACATAATGGATATAGATCACTAATCATGCAGTCAGTTCGTGGCAACGTCAGAATCATTTTCAGCCATTCACAGAAAAGTATTAATTCCCAGTGGCATGAAGGTCTGTTATTTTGTTTCCTACTTTAAGAACAAAACAAGAGTTTCTGATGAAAAGGGAAACCAGAAAATCTCTTTGCCTATGAATTCTCATAAAACAGTAACTTGGAGGATACTGTCTATTGTCTAATGACATAACAGATTAGATTTTTGTGTTGGGCCTAGCCAGCTTTCTTTCTCGCATAGCCATTCAGTTCCTTGAGTCGGACAGTCTGACACAAAAAAATGATTGTATTGCAACTTTTATTTTATTTCCATGTAGCAAGCATTTTTATTCTGCTTTACTTCTATCAAATTGTCAGGCTTCTTTATAGTTAGATTAGGATTTTGCCTCCAATCTCGTGTTGTTCAAGCATTTGCTGCACAAGGAAGAAATTGTCCATAATCTTCATGTACTGAATTTAAATTTACTCACTGATATTATTTTCTTGTCATGAGATATTGATCTACAGTGGATTCTAGAAGGGACCCTAAACCTTGACAGTTTACAGAAGAAACACTACTTTCCCAGTAGATTATAGGTTTGAGTTCCCTGTATGTGCCCCCCTTCCTATTTTGATGAACTGCCATTCAATGAAATGACCAACCTAAGATGATACTTTATTTTCACAAGTGGCTATTCATCGTTATCAACTTGTCGAGGATTTCCAAAAGGTCAAAGAAATTCATCAGACCGAGGACAGGAAATAATCAACATACTCCATGCCCGCTGTTAATGCAGTTGTTAAATAAGCTACCAGAATTTCCGAGCCCACCAATAATTATGCTGATCATAATTTCTAATCCATCCATTTCTGTCCTTCCAAGTAATCTCGAAAGAGCCAAACAAACCACTCTCCAAACTCTATAAACCCAACATTGCTTCGCCTTGCTCCTCCAAGCCACCAACACATCCAAAAGGTCAAAGACCCAACTAAACCCCATCAAAATAAGGGCAAGGTGTCAAAGTGAAGAGACCCCGGCAATTCAAAAGAAGATGATCCGCATATTCTTCCTCCTCAAGCAAACACGTTGTAGGGCCACTAAAAGTTCTTTTTGATAAGTTTTTAACCTTATTAGATAAGGACTTTGTTTTTAAAGTCCAGTTTGTTCCCAGACTTATAAATTTCAAATGGAAATAATAATTTTTTGGTACTGCTTGAGAATTCTTTTCACTGAAGAAAATCAAACTATCATAGATAAGAACACTAACAGTACAACATCCTCGAAAAAGTAAAGCTCCACATCAAAGAGGACAAAAGTTTGTCTCCAGACATCCGTCCATTTCTCTCCTTCAATTAGCCTACCAAACAGCCAACCCGACATTGCTTCACCCTTCTCCAAGACACCCAATATATCCTTAAAACTAGACGGTTGGACTCAGCTAACCCCCATCAAAGAGAAAGCCAAGTGCCAAACCAAAGAGACCCACCGACGACAATGCAGAAGAAGATAATCCCCCTCCTTGAAACACATTGAACATGTACTAGGGCCACAAAAATTTCTTTTTAGTAAACTTTTCGCACCTAGCACTCCATAGAAAAGAGTTTCCCAGACCCAGTACGTGTTAGGCCTAGGCTGAACACAATTTCCCACCTAATACTCCATGCCCATGATAAAGAAGCAAAAAGCAATACGTGCTACTCTTATCTTGCAAATTGTCAACGAGCCAAACCTACCAAACCTTAGTTGACTCTACATGGGTGGATATTGATGTATGATCAAATCCTTTAGAATTAAAAATTCATGCGTAGTTGGAAATAGAACATCTGTTGATGGGACCCTTATACCGCAGATTAGTTACCAATGGCCATTATTCGCATTTATCTAAACTGGCTAAATTTGTGAGTTGGTCTTAGATCCTTTGAGAGGCTGTTTCATATACAAGCCAAGATTATTGCTTTGCTCTGCAAAGGGCTGGTAGAGTTCAACTGTCTATTATAAGCACCAATGAGTTGGTTGGTCTTAGATCACCTAGCCATCTTTCTGCTCTGTCCCTACAATGCCATAGCTATGCAAAACCAATGGCCACGAGAATGGCGCAGATAGATGCAATATAAAGTTTGATGTGAAAATGAAGGAAATGAGAACGTGAATAATTGACAATTTGATTCGCCTTTACCTGTCTGCTCTTTGTTTGAACGGACATTCGTTGCAGCCTTCTTCTTACAAACATTCAGAGACAAGTCACCAGGCCTTTGATGGATACCAACTATCTGACCTTTGTAAACGTCTACACCAGGCGCCACAAACATCTTGCCTCTCTCCTGTGAACTAGCAAGAGCATATGATGTTGTCGTGCCATCCTCAAATGCAACCTGTAGTATCAAATTAAGTTATTTAGTTAAAAAGTGGACAAGTAAATACAACTGCAATGAGGGTGTCAGTGTTTAAATGTCATCCCATCCAAGAAATTCTACAGCTCCAAAATTTTGGGAACTTCTGCAACAACCAGGATCTTTAAATAGAAGAAGAGGATAGGCTGTAACCGTGCCCCCAAAAAAAAAAAAAAGTACATGGCTGAAATTTCCTCAGCAGTTCTCCATCTCTTTCCACACTTTCCTTAAACTTCTCTAATTTAGACTCACTGTTCTTCTCCTTTTCAAACATTTGCCTATTTCTTGGACTATAAGGTTCTGCATGTCTGCTTAAACTTTGGCAGCAGCCAGTGCAAAGATGGATGGAAAGGAATGATAGGCAAACCACGGCTGTTGTATATGATCATTACTATTTGCCTTGATATGATCCAGTTAGGAGCGAATAACATAGTTTTTTTTTTCTGCTAAATGGGTTAACAACCATAGATAATTTGACCAAATCAATTTTGTATTTACCAAGGACTCAGGCACTGTGTAATGTAAAAGAAAACCAGAGTCAAGCTGTGATGAATCTGACAAGCTGATGCCCAAGTCCAAGTCCTATACTCAAAATGGGAATTGCATGTAGTAGTCATGCTTCGTTAATATTTTAATACTTAACCCCCCCCCCCCCCCTCACTCCTCCCATCCCAAAAGAAAAGGTTGGAAAAAAAATAAAGAAGTATAAAGAATATGGAAAGTTAAAAACTAGGATGAATGCCTGAATGAGTAGTGCAAATTCGTACTTAAGAGGTATTAAGAATGCCAATACTGAGCAGATGTTCTGGCAAGGAAACAGAAAAGAATCTTAAATCTAACTTTCCTGAGATTAAACTGTTGCCAAGTTAAAAAAACAGTTTCACACAAGAAGATACAGCAACGACCAGAGTCTCCCTATATAGATCATTCATGGAGATAAGAATGATGCCATTTGCACAATATGGCAGGGACGTTTTGCTAAAAACTTACCAGTGATCCCTGATCACGGGTATTGATGTCACCAGCCCAAGGTCCATAACAATCAAATATGGTGTTGAGAATAGCCGTGCCACGAGAAGCAGTTAAAATTGCATTCCGCAACCCCAAAAGACCACGAGTTGGTATTTTATATTTTAGTACCGTTGTTCCTTCAGACCTGAACAAAATTGAAGTTAGAGACACAACAGCGTTAAACAAAATATCAGGCAATTCTGATATATAACAATTAATAAAACTTTTTTTTTAAAAAAAACTGATAAGTTTTGGGTGAATAAACACACCCAACCTGCGCATAGTGTACAAATGATCAGGTGAAACAGAACACTCTTTGGTGCAAATGCAAAACAACCAAAATCTCACAAAGCAGGGCACAAAATATTATCATCTGATTTAATCAAATAAGGAGTGAGGACAGAACAAGTACCGGAATAACTATGCGACTCAAAATTTAGCACTCGTCGGGTAGCACAATAACAACAGACACAAAATAATTTTACTTTTGGCATTTTGCAAATGTTAGTGGATGTCATACACTATTAAATTCTAGGGAAAGTACCACGAATCTATAACTGTGAGTTTGGTACTTAATGACCTTCCAGATCCGGCAGCACCTGAAGGATTTGTAACACACGGATGGTTGACCATCCAATAAAGTAAGAGATTTTGCCAATCTTGGTTGCTAAACCATGTAAAGAAACCTCAGAAATGAACCCAAGACACCCTCATGTTGAAATATTACTATTATCATTCAAATCTTCATTGTGTGATTATCCTTGAAAGTTGAGAATTTGAACTCAGCCACGATGGTATGAGTAGAACTGTGTAATAGTTGGGCAAAGGGCTAGTTGGGTGAGAGCCAACCTATTCACAAAGTAGGTCAGGTCAAGAAAGAGTAAAGCACGCTTGCAGTTACGATAACTAGTTTCGAGAGAAAACTCTTTTCTGGTGGTTCGGGATTTCACGTCAAGATAAACCAGAGAAAAAGAGGAATATGTTGGGCTCTTCATGTCAATTAAAAAGTCCGGTTGAATCAGGTTGATCTAAAGCAGACTCGGTTATAAACAGGTTCTAAATAAAGCCAAGTCCCAAGTCGCATTAAAAGCCTCCACATTATAGGCAATGTTGCATACGAATTCTTGGAGGCAATCTTGACCATCTCCCATGTTAACAATGTAAACTAGTATCTAGGCAAACTGAAAATTCATACTTGGACAATAAATGGGCCAGGCTAATGATGGCCCACCTCAACCTGGCCAATATTGATCCAACCCTTTATTGATCAATTTATATGAGCCAACTGACCACATTGGTGGCCAGTCCATTGTCCAATTTCTATATTCTATGTCCAAATACACACTGCAATATTGATCCAGAAGTCTTGCATTATACTAAGTTGTGAATATGTTTAAATACTTAGTTGTAAATATGTTTAAATACTAAGCTGTGAATATGTAAATAGCATGGATAATCGACAATAAAAGTGAAGTGGTCAAAGTGGGTTGGCATTTTGAGTGGCAGAATACCATACCAGAGTGGCGAATCAAGCTACAAAGATGGACCATTCTCCAGCAAAATCAACCAAATGAACCCACGAGGACTAGAGCAACTACTTCTTATGATACACTCAATATGGATCAAACGGAGAAGTTTCATAATGACCTTTATCTTATGTCCCGCATTAAATAGCCAACAGAAATAGAAAAGCTACTGAATACATTCTTTGTCGATAAGAACTGGGTACTTTATTGAAATGTGAATTGAATTTCAACAAAACACATCAACAGAGAGTTTGCTAAAATAATAGATGATCCCTTTCTTTGAAGCTAAGTTTATAAAACTGCAAAATAACAGAGACTCAACTTTCCACAATAGCCGCAGACAGGGGCGGATACATAGGTAATGTAGGGGTGTCCATGGACACCCCTAGCCAGAGAAAAATTTGTGATTCTCTTGTATTATTCAGAAGAAATTTTCTTAATTGGAGCAAGTGGACACCGTAAAAAAGTCCCAAAAAATATAATAGGGGTGTCCAATTTAGTAGCAACCCAAAAACCCTAAAATGGTACTTCCTCTGTCCCAAATAAATCGTCCAAGTTTGATTAGTTCGATCGATCAAAATTTTAAATTTTGACCATTAATTTATCAAATTGTATGTTGAGCTATTATAAAAGACTACCACAATACCACTATTAGATTTGTGATGAACTGAATACAATATTATTAGTCTTGCTAAGATAAATGTGAAAAATTAGCGGTCAAAACGTTGCGTCGAAGACCGTTAGTAAGCTGAACAAATTAATTAAGACGGAGTGGTGCCAATTTTTTTTTAATAAACAAAAAGTGTAAGTCAATGAATTGGGTAATTAGGTATCAGTATAAGTTTAAGATATAAATATATAGTTAATTTGAAATTTCAATTATTTTGTTTGCATATTTATATGATGATGTGAAATTTTGCTAAGTTTGTAAATATGTCATTTAATATTTACTTTTATTTTTATTATTTTATTTAAATTTTATTATTTTCTTTTGAGAGATCAGTGAGTTAATGAATTGGGTAATCGGGTATCAGTAAGTCAATGAATTGGGTAATTGGGTATCAATAATAACAAATATATTGGACACCCCTAAATTTAACGTCGAGATCCGCCACTGGCCGCAGAGAACAATTAAACATTGGCGATCTCGGCCACATAAGTACACTATTGAACATTACAGAATAACCTTTTATGATGCAATTTCTGTTTTATAAGCAGCTCTTTCTTTTTTTTTAATTTTCTACCACAAAATAATATTCAAAATAGTCAAAGAACTGACATAAGTAACTATGGGTAGCTAGGAAGTTCTTCTCAGTAAGTAACTACGAGTAGCTAGGAAGTTCTTTTCACTACTTATCAAGCAGCTGCCACTGAAGAAAAATAAAAAAATAAAAGAAAAAGAAACTACATAAGAGTCATACTTTATGTAACAATAATGGATCATATTAATCTGCAGCAATTGCGGAGGTGATTCTCTGCTCGTCAAGGGCCAGCCACTCTGGCGTATATTACTTAACTACTTGAGAAAAGGATTTGACAAATCACTCCCAGGCCCACTTAGGTTTTAATATGTTTCAAAACAGATACGTTGCCATAAGTTCATAACAGGAAGTCAACAAAGAGGCACACGTTTGATGAGAAACTTTCAATTAACTTCATCGAAAGGGTTTTTTTTATGAAGTAATCGAAATATGTATCAACAAATTGATATAAGAAAATGTAAGAAATTCACATACCCAACATTCTCCATGTTAAACATCTGACCGCGTCTTTTACCAAGAAGTTCAACTACAGGACCCATATGCTCTTCCGGCACCTCCACTGTGGCAATCTGCAAATAGAATATCTCAGATGTAACGCAACTATGCCCCTTCAAGGGTAGCCTAGTGATGACTGATGCCATGCTAGGTCTCATAAGGACAATTAATGTTCAATGGCCCGCAGGTTGAACGTGTGTGTAAAATTTACCCATCCAAAACAACGATATAAGTGAACCACCAAAACCAGGAGAAATGGTCACCTGACTCTTTTTTCAGTATTGGTGCTTAGAATCAACAAAGGATATACATCAAAAGATGTTACGTACATTACTGTTACAGAAACATAAACATTCTCACAAACACCTCACGTAAATGTTAAGCAATCAACAATTCGACGTAAACTTTCTGAATACATCATTGTGATCCTTTTTTTTTTCCTCTAATGTGAACCATATAACGTGAGCATCATGAAAAACAAAACCACACTCAGTGGCTATCGAGCCAGCTTCCTGCAGGACAGGTAGAATCTGAGGTGGTTATGTTTCCCAGGAAAGGGATTGGTGGATGTTTACATAAACCAGCCTTGTCATCTGCACCAAAAAATAACAAAAAAAAAAAACAAAAAAAAAACACAGAGGGAGGCGACTCTACAAATTTACTCTTACCAGCCATCCAGGACACCAGGGAAAAGGACACACATCATTAATTTTATTGTGAAGATTTTAACAGCGTTTTCCCAGCATACTATTTCTCACATTGTGTCTATACATGCGGCAAAATGACCGTAAGGAACACTTTAGTCTCATCTAAGTTATCGTGCTGTTAGTCCAAAAACTGAATGGAAACAAGCCCTTGATTACCTCAAATGGTTCGAGTAATTGATCATCCACTTTTTTGCTGATTACTTTCGGTGGACCAACCATAAACTCATATCCTTCCCTTCGCCTACAACACAAGCCAAATATCCAATTGTGATGCGATCACTAGTGATGAACATGAAAGACGTGCATGCGATCGTGCACACACACGAGCACAAAGGGAACATCTTACATGTTTTCTATCAGTATTGTGATGTGCAAAGTACCCCGGCCACTAACAATGAAGGTATCTGAAGTTTCCCCATCTTCCACTTTCATTGCCAGGTTTCTTTCGAGCTCACGGTACAATCGATCTCTTAGGTTCCTACTAGTAACATATTTTCCCTGGGAAGAAATACAGCAATGTAAATGTGAAAAATCCTTGGAAATGTTTTCATTACATTGTTCTAATTCAATCTATTATTTAGCTGTGCGAAACAATTGATTGAATATCACCTCCATGGAGCAGGGCAAAGCATGAGGAACATTAAAAAGAAATTAATACAATCTATATGTAGGCTTCTTGCTTATCAATGACCTTATCCTTTGACTGGACACCTGGCCACGTAGGATTGCTTCGAGCAAATAATCTATATTCAGATACCATAATTTTTATCTTGCTTGGTTAATAAAAACATGAAAACATTCAGTTTACTGTCGAATAATTTATATTAAGACTTAAGAGAACATGCAAGATCACCAAATATGAATATACCGATCCACATTTTAAGTGTATATCATCCTATTAGGAAAAGTTGTTCTGGAAATCGGAATACAGTTGACACTTAACAATACATTCCCCCCCCCCCCCCCCACACAAAAAAAAAATATCCAAAAAAAAATACTTAATGATACATACCTCACGACCAACAAATGGAGAAATATTGATTGAGAATGCCATTTTCACAGTTGGCTCTTCAACCCTTATAGCAGGCAATGGTGTCCCATAAGCTTTATCAGCAATTGTCTCTCCAATCTATGCGGAAGAGAAAAGGCAGTGATTTCAACTCAAATGAAAATTGCACTGAAAAAGAACAAGTGCCATAATAAAGCAATTTCACATAGCTATTTTGTTCTCAATAACAAATGAAACCCTTTCCTCATTGTTCATTGTTGATATAAGGTTCATAAACCAAAACCTTAATAATATTCATCATTTTCAACAGAAATCTCACCTGAACATCCCCAATGCCACAAACAGCACATATGTCTCCTGCTTCCACTGACTCTGCGGGGACTCTGGAGAATTTTTCATATACAAATAGCTCACTTATTCTCCCATATCGGCATGCATCATCCGGTGTGCAAACCTGAGTATAAAAATAACACTCTTAGGATTTAGATAGAAGGGGAAGGAAACCATAAACTTTCAAATTAAAAAGGACAAAAAAAAATATTAAAAAAAATAAAGAAAACTAACGCAAGATGTTAATTAAAATAAAAGGAGAGCCAGACAGCACTGAAGTGTTAATGGACTGCATAGTATAACATGAAAACTCATTAAAAAAAATGTCCATAGATGATCATATGAATCACATAGGATATTTGAGGCAAGTGATTAATAAGAACCCACACACTAGATATGCTAATTTTAACCAAAAAAAAAAAGGTGACATTATTTTACTAGAAAACTGCATTAAAAAACAATGCAATAGCTGGCATTTAGGATGTTTGGCTTGGCATTGACAAGAATAGAAAGAGGACAATGACTATGAGACATAGGAATAGCATTATGCATGTCAAATAGGTAGATGTAAGGCTTAAGAACCTCTAAGTAGACCAGCTTAACCACAAGCAAAATGTTATAGATAGATCCATAAAAAAGAAAAGACATATTTTCAGAACCCTTGAGAAAATTATTCAAATGGGCAGAACAACAGCCCCCACTGGAGTGATAGACATCTGCATCCTATCCTTTATCAACTTTTCAAACCATACTTAAGAAATTTTAAGGGTTTCTCCTTCAATGGAAGATTGACAAAGCTTTGTCTGTCCAGAATCAAGAAACCTAACTCAACAGGCAGACAGCACAGAAATCAACACTGGAGTACACTTGTGATGGCAGTTAGCTGACTAACTGGAGAGATGTAAAAGATGCTGAGAAATTACGATTTAAGATGAATTCATCGTAGAGTAGGCATCATTGACCCTAGTCAAGCTTACCTTAACATCCATTCCCTTTTCAAGAACGCCAGCATGCACACGCCCAATTGCTATCCTCCCTTTGTGTTCATCGTACTCGATGTTTGTAACCTATTCATGAGAGAGTATCTGTCAGTTACGTCACAGGTGCCACTACACAAAGACTGATAGAAAGAAAGATGGAATGAGAAAAAGGCGACTGGGCAAGACAACAGCCAAGTGCCAAGTCAGGACAGAGGTAATAATGCACTCAGGCCTAAAAGCGACTGGTTAGTAGGCAACACTATACGACAAAAACAGCACAAAATATGACAATATTTTCAAATTTTGGACTTCGAATATTCAAGCTGTCTGCTTACATTGAAATTTATTTTCAAATTTGGACTTCGAATACTCAACAAATGATATATAGCAAAGATCACCGAAATTAATTATCCTTACAGACTGATTCATGTTTAGCCACCCCAGTAAGTAGATATAATTGACGGTTGGTTTCAGGCATCATAAGGCTGTATCAACTGGCCAATTTTTCTCAATTTTAACCCAATCATCCACAAATTACAATAGACCTAACTCAAGACCAGGCACTGTAGGTATCTGTCAGGCATCAGACCCAAACCTATAGGTTGTTAGGTGTGTACATTGGGGGGGGGGGGGGGGGGAGATGGAGAGAGCTATCCATGCAGGACATAGTGGAACTTTAAAAGCAGTAGTAATGGGATCAAAAGTCTATAAGAATCAATTACTACAGGAAATGAAGAAACAGATTTAAGGGGCAACCACATACAAGCATTTGCAAGGCACCATCTCTGTCAATACGAGGACCAGGTATGCATCGGATAATGGACTCAAAAAGCGGCCCAAGATCATCTGCTAATTTATCAGGAACGAGCCCAGCCTTTCCATTAATGCCACTTGCATATATTACTTGGAAATCGCACTTCACATAAAAGAAACAATAGTCAAAGTTGGATTAGTCTCATGACAATACCTAAATAAAACACAAAAATCACTGCATTTATAAGCAAAATCCACCTAGGCATTTTGCAATTTTACTCGCAATGTCTAAAACAACCCAAGGAAACCCCCCCCCCCCCCCCAGTTCAACACCAAAAACAAAAAACACAGGAATACAACTCTCAGCTTATCCAATCAAGGTTGCAGAAGTGAATTCAAGTACCCAGATTAAATCCCCTACTTTTCTAGGCACAGAAGTCTGGAAACCACCATTCAGTGAAATTATACCAATCAGAGAAATACCTGCTCATCTGTAGCATTCAGCTCAATGAAAAGCTCAAAAGTGGAATTGATGACATAATCAGGACGAGCAGAAGGTCTGTCTATCTTATTAACCACAACCACAACAGCATGGCCAAATTCCAGGGCCTTCTTCAAAACAAATCTGGTTTGTGGCATAGGACCCTCCACAGAATCTACCTGCAAAGAGAAGAAACAGAGCCATTAACCAAATCACTCGGAGGAAATAACCATTGAACATAACAATGGCAAATCTAGGATAAAAGAACATTCTGAAGTCGGCTGTCATGGAAGACCATATAGCAAGGAACCTTATTCAGTAATCAGTACTAACATCGAGCAATCAGATCTGCATGCCACAAAACTTTTCTTTTCTTTTTTGGAATCATCAAACATTTTGGGGCCTCATTTGTCTAATATTAAAAAAATATGTCAAAATATGACTGCCCAATTGCAAGGCTGGAATAGCAGAGCCAAATTAGCAGCTTAACTGGTTTTTGTTCTCTTAAGGGAGGAAAATCAAAAAATCAACCTTAATAGCTACAATTTGAAAACCATCTGAGGCAAGGAAAATATCAATAAATAACTTCTAAAGTAAGTCAGAAAATAATAGAACTTAAAATTCAAACTAAAAATTAAAAAACGAAGTAAAATTAGGGGGGAAAAAAAAGATAACAGGTTCTTCTAAGTCAAGTATAACGTGAAAACCTTTTTCAAAAAAAAAATGACATTAAAACAGGAAACTCAGTTTTTGTTTGTTTAGAATAACAATAGAAGTAAGAAAATTTTCTTCATCTGAATTTGAAAAAGTACAAAAATAAAGGATATTCAGCAATTCAGAAAACAAAAATTAAAGAAAAGAAAGAAAATTTTCCACCTCCATCCCACAGCCACACACCAAATCCACAGCTGCCGCTATACTGCCTGGAATTGGTTACCCAGGGGTTTCTGTATAGTGAACAACCCAATGGAGGCCGCCACACATGCCATTGCTCCTCACTCACCCTTCTTCCCTCAACTGATCCCACACTGTCCCATGGCAAGGCAATGTCTAGTGGCATGAACATACTAACTTGTAGTAACACACAGGGAATGTCAAAAACTGAGGGAAATTAGTAGACACAGATGCTTCTGAAACACTTGGTATGTAGTCTATCATCTACTTCACTTGAAGATAGTAACATTCATGGAGGCACATAAGGAACTTCAACCCAATAAAAAAAATTTTAAAAAAAGGTAGGTCCAACATAGAAAAGAAAAAAATAATCTTTTCACAAGACAAACGTACATTGACTCGCAACTAATCTCCAGCAAGCCAAACACACCAAAAAAAAAAACATATATATATATATATATCTATATATATATATATATATATATATATATATATATATATATATATATATATATATATATATATATAGTCCAAGGGGCTAAAAGCAAACTGAACTCGAGATTTAAATGCACTATAGTGCCATATAAAATCCTAGTTACATATACATATATCGATTCACTCCTAATGATTCATAAAGTCAAACTTCTTCAACAATCATTTCCGCACTTCGCCCGACTCATTCATCCAAAATGCATGACATGCAAAATCAAATTGATTACTTTGCAAATACAGTGGTCAAGAACCCAGTGCTGTAAGAAGCTCATATAAAAGCAAGGAAATACAAGTACCAATACCAGAATCTTCAACAAAACCACGAAAGGAAAAGAAAAGGGGGAAAAGTGATGCTTCACAAAGGAATGTTAGAGTGGTACCACCAAAAGAACTCCTTCAACCATATTGAGGATACGTTCCACTTCACCTCCAAAGTCAGAATGTCCTGGAGTATCTATGATGTTGATTTTTGTGTCCTTGTATGAGATTGATGTATTTTTACTCAGAATCGTAATTCCTCTTTCACGTTCAAGATCATTGGAATCCATTATTCTCTCTTGCACAAACTGGTTGTCACGAAACACCTGCACCATGCAGTGAACAGAGACGATGAGTCGTCAACACAAATTAATGCGCCGAGTATAATCAGCTATTATGTTTTGCTGATAGTGAGATAGTTTCATAGAAAAATAAGTATCAGATTTTTGGTTGCATGCATATTTCGCTGCTGGATCGAGCTATTCAGCATTAAAAAAAAATATATACAAACCCATTGCGATGGGAATTAAGTATAACATGTGTATTGCGCAATAGCAAGTTAGAGGAAACAGTTTTAGGCAGTCCATAAATTACAGCATAATCACATTTCCTATCCTTTCCCTGAGAAGCCATATGTATCTCACTAATCTAAGGAAGACAAATTAAATCAAATTAATACAGAACCCTGAAGAAAAGCATATTTATATTACCAACAAAAAAAAAAGAACAGTAAAACAAAAATTGCGCTAACAATAGCACAGTCCAACTCTTGAAATGTGACTCTTGTTACATTTACTATTGTAATAAGGAATGAAACAAATTTAATCATATGTTAGAAATAGTTCAAGCTTATTCTCACACTCACCTTTGCTTGCTTGAGCATTGCATCAACTAAAGTTGTTTTCCCGTGGTCTACATGAGCCACAATTGCTATGTTTCTGATGTCACTTCTCCTTGTCAGCTGGCTCTTTTTCTCTAGAAAAGTATCAGCCACACAACAAATAAGCATCTGAAAGACAACAACAAAGTTCCAAGATACCATGCACATGCTTCCTGAAGCATATCCATATTATAGTTCTCACTTCACACACACACACACACACAACTGTCAACCAACAATTAATTAGTAGCTGAAATTGACTAGTCTCTCTAAATTGCATAATCTAGGGGTATGATTGTTACATCCAACCCCTCCATACCCCACCCTGGAGGGATTTCAAGGGTATTGGCAGCAGTTTTGGTTTTAAATTGAAAGAAACTGGTAATTTTGAAATCTCATGAGTCATGATGCAAACCATGCTAATGGAATTCACTGATTCTGGGGCAAAGGCAAGCAGAAAAAAAAAACACAGATGCTCCATCTGTTTTTGTCTATATGACACCTTATTTCATTGTGGATTTGCACAATGCTCATTGAAACACTAATTCATTGCCATGCCTTTATCATGAATTCATGATACAGCACGACTGCACAAGTCCACCCTGTGTCTAGATTGAAAATTATGAGCTGCCCCACTACCAATATAACATTTAAACTTCTATTTAGCATCAATCCCAGACCGATGTCCACATGGAATGCCACGAGAACTCCTGAAACCACCACAAGTATTAAATACATTCAAACATTAGTATTTATGCTTATCAATGCCATTTCCCAATCCAAAAATGCATCTTCAAGTCTAACTCTGATTAGAATCTACCTCTACAACTTATTACTGCCAAGATAACGGCATCTAATGTAGTCATACTAGAATCCCGCCACTAGAGATGGTCTTATCTTCGCTCTATTGCATATAATTGAAGGACATAGCGCACTCCCATCTCAAATACACAGAACAACAAGAAATTTCAATCATTCCAACATCTTTCATCACATAGAACAACAGAAACCAAAAACAGCTCAAAGAAAAAACTAAAATTTCTCGGAATTAAAAGAGGAAGTGGAATTACCAGCTGAGGAAGCAGCGGCAGTTCCAGAAGCATAGCAGTGGATTGGAGCTCGAGGCGACCGCGGATAACTTGACGACCTCTTGGTGAGTGGAGAAGACGAAGATAAGGTGTTAGAAGCAGTAAACTGGTTGGGTAACAAGGATGATAGCGAAGCAACTTTTGCATTCTTCAATGAAGAAGAATTAGGGTTTCTGGAGAGGGAAAGTGCGAGAGTACTGTGGTTGCAGAAGCTAATGGCAGTGTCCATTGTTACTCTCTCTCTCTCTCTCTCTCTCTCTCTCTCTCTCTCTCTCGCTCGTGTTTGAGAGAAAAAGTGAGAGAAAAATGGAGGGAGGAGAAAAAGTGTTTGGAGGGGGTTTTTATGAGGCTTGGAGTTGTCCGTTAGTTTTATGGGTTGCGTTATCTTGTTGCGAGAGGCCTTGGCGAACTGGAGGATGTAGTTCACTCCCTACTGCTAGTGGCAGCAAACCTTGTTTGTGGGGCCTCATTCGTCACATATTTTTTCTTTTTTAGTATTTTGCATTTATTGATTAATAAAGTAATCACAAAATATTAACAAACTTTCTGCAAATGTGGAAAAATGCCAGCCTGACGCGTGGAATAGGTTCAATTTCGTCATTGCTCCCCCTGTTCAATTTTGTCTAATTATTGATTATCATAATTTTCAATGTCACTTTTTGATTGATAATTATTAATATAATATTTTACTAACAAAATGTAATATCATACTTTGATCATAACTTTTTCATTATGAATTTGATGGTAGTAATTTTATATAACAAGACATTGTATACAACAACAACAAAGGTCTTCATTGTATTCTCGCTGACGCGGGATCTAAGGGATCCAAATTTAGATAGTATTTCCACGATGTACAAAATTGCATGGAGAGACTGATTCCGACGGACTCAAAAGAAAAACGTTGAAAACCAAAAGGGGAACCAAGAGAAGGAGTTATAAATTCAAGGGGAGAGATAAAGATTCAAACTTGTGTACTTTTGGTGGGGTCTAATTACACATTGAAAGTAAGACTTTCTTGAACAACACATGTAAGGCAAACACAAGAGAATATACAAAAAACCAATACCCAGTGTTTATTCGATAACTTTTCATCCCTTTTACCCAACTACCTTTATCTTAGCCCTCCACATATTCATATCTAGTGTTATGTCCTCCACTAAACCTAGCTGCTTCAAGTCACCCCTAATCATCTCCCTCGTAGATTTTCTTGTCCTCCCTCGCCCATGACCTACTGATGAAAGTAAAATCCTTTCACATCTCCGAACGGGAGCATCCTCGCTTCTCTTGTACACATGACCGAATCATCTCAATCTATTCTCTCGCAACTTATCAACAATGGAGGTCACCCCTAACTGTTATAATAAGACATTGGAAAAGTTATGGGTCAAAATTTTTAAAGTATGACTCCACAATTTTCAAAGATGACAATTAATATGGAACTGAAGTAGTAATAAGGTAACTGAAAATGTTCACCAATTCCATCTATACAATAAAAGTGAGTATAAAAAGTCAGGAGGAAGAAAAATATCTTGCCTTATAGCCACAACATCATACCTTTATGTTTGAATTTGTACATGAATTTACTGTTTTGTCCTATATCATAATAATCAATAGCCTACATTGTAACTTCACCAGCTTGCCGTGTAGCTTTGTTCAAACAAGAATTTACTTTTTGCCTTCAAATACGCGTCCAGTGAAAGTTTATTCTATTAAACCTATCAATTCGGAAGGCAGTTTAAATATGTGTCGAGTGTTTATCCAGAGAAGGTAAATGCGGGCTTGATATATTTCGATTTTGGGTAAATTTAACATTCAAAACACAAATTAAGTATATTTGTGAGTGACTCGAGAGAGTTTTATAAAGCTAACAAAGATCATCATTAACCAAAACTGACACACTCTTTCACCCACTTGATCCAAGTGTCACTAAAATCAAGTAGCGTTGAAATCTGCATTAAAAAAAATCCATTCTAGCTTATCGTACACCTTTTCCATGTCAAACTTAGGAGTAACCCAACTCTTTTCGCCTTTCACATTATTGAATTTATTAACAATTTCACACGTAATAAAAATGTTATGATGGATAACTTGTCGAGTATAAATGCAATCTGAATAGGATCAATAATTTTACCCAGGAAGGGTCACAATATATTAATCAAAATTTTTGAAATGATCCTATAGAAAATATTACATAAACTAATTGGACAAATATGAGCAATAGTAGCAGGAATGTCAACTTTAAGGATGAGGCAATGTGAGTACGATTGACTTGCTTAAGGAGATTTTCATCACAAAAAAGGATTTGACCGCCTCACAAAGATCATCACACACCACAAGACCAGATTTTGGAAGAAGGTTATACCAAAGTCATCATTGTCTTGGAGCTTTACACTTATATTGATAAAAAAAAACTGTTATTTGATTTCTTCCACATCAGAAATTTCTCAAGCTAAACACTGGTTGTTTTATATGTCTTCATATAAAATTAGACGGGGCAAGTTCAAGTTCAAATTCAAATTCAAATTCCTAAGGGACGTCAAATTAAAGTTCGACTTGAATCTTGATAGTCCCAAATAAACACTTAAACTTTTCGGTGATCCTTGATCCATAGATCATCAACATCATCTGTAATTTTTTTTTTTTGAAGGAACAATAGATTGTGTATTTCTAGATTCCATAGTTAAATGAAAAATCAATGGTTTCTATCTTCATTAAAAAGCCAACTTTTCTAACTGAGGAGCCCCAATATTTTTGCTTAAAATGAAGCATTCTCTCATGTTGTTTGATTATTCTAAAGAGGCACATTATTAGGAGAGTATTTTACTAATGGATGTTATAAATAATTATGTTGATTCAAAGATACATTGTTTAATACTAACTTACCTTGATCCATTATTTTAAACTCTAACAATTTCTTAATCTAATTTTTAGTCAATAATAATTGGAAAACTAATTTTGGAACCAATGTAATCTTTTCTTTCCAACACTGGAACTGTTGGAGGAAAGGGATTATGGTATAGATTTCAATGGTTATCTCACTTAGGATATCGCTAAGAGTCATTGGCAAACTCACTTTCCTTAAGAACTATTTACTATACCGTAAATGTTCAAAGGGATAAACTTAGCACTTAACACACTCAAGAATATTGTTTCTCACTTGAAACACTATATTATAACTGCAGTCTAGACAAGAATGAATAGGATGTGATTATAGGATAGTGTGCTCAAATTGCTAGAGAATGTCTCCTATTTATAGAAGACTTCTCACCCTCTTTACACCCTTGGTCAAAGGACTTAATTAAGGTCCTTAATGAGTACCTTGACCTTGACTAAGTCTAGTGACCATGTGGTATAAAGATAATATAGTTGTTGGGATCTTAAATCTGATATTAAAACTAGATAATGACTTAATGATGAAGATTGTATAGCCGTTGGAGCATTAAACTAGTTCTGGGCCTCAACACGGTCCGTGGTAGGTGCACAGTCCGTGTTGAGTCCAGAATGTTTATTTTGACTTTTTGGAGACTAGCACAACTCATGCTGGTCTTATATTGACCCGGGTTGATCATATAACTTATGTTTATCCTATATATGACCCTTATAATTATTCCACATAATTTCTCATGTTATATAATCTTCTTATACTCTTAAAATATTCCAACAATCCCCCGCCATTTTAGGAGTATAAAAGATACCCTTGAAATAAGCTTGAATTATTACTTAAGGAATTAACACCCCCTCCATTTGAGAAATACTTTAACTTGTAATCACCCGAGAAACACACAAAGCATATGCTTATTGAAAGTAGATTACTCTTTGAACTTTCAATGATGTAGATAAGCTAAAATTGACATAAAGCACAAAGTAGACATGTCTTTGAACTTTGTGTTCATATTGATCAACCATGCTCACAACACACATGCAACTTTATTCTTAAGTGTTAATACCTAACACTATTATCCGACCCTGTCTCCTTATCTTTCATAAGTGTTTCGGAACTCTAGCCCAAAGTTTCTTTATGCGGCCACACATAACACTTACTTAAGTAGACTTTATAATTTACCATCCCTGTAATTAGGTTTCCACAAAGTCCATTAAGAGTATCACTAGTCAACCTCTTGTCATTACTGATTCTAAGCATCACTTGACTTTGGGGTTTTAAAGAGTGATGCTTCCTACTATTTTTGACAACTTCATACTCATTTGAACTTTAGATATTGGTGTCGTACCAATTTGTAAAGTTGAGTCTTTTGTTATAATTAGTAGAAACATGAGCTATACTTAAACCCATCCCCTTTGAAGTACTTATTATCAACTCTTTAGGTAACCATTGGCTAAAGGATCCGCTAAATTCTCTTTTGACTTTATAAACCTTGAAGTTACTACTCCATCTTTGATTAATTGATGAATATAGGCATGTCTTAAACCAATGTGCCTTGACTTGCCATTGTAAACATGATTATACACAAATCAAAGAATAAACTTACTATCATAATGAGTTGTGATATGTGCCATTGGCCTATACCAAAGAGGTATTTCCAAATAGTAGGTTTCTTAACCATTCTGTTTCTTTACATGCAACATATAATGCTATTAATTCCGAAGCCATAGTGGAGTCCGTTATACTAGCTTGTCTCTTTGATCTCCAAGAAATCACTCCACCTCCTAACAGGAACACCCATCCTGATGGAGATCAGCCCTCACAACCTCATTTGGTGTCAGCATGCTTTGAGGCCATCCATGGATCCTAGAAGGTCGTTGACTATATCAAAGGGCATCCACCTGATGTGAGGCCATCTTTACTGTCTCAATACTTCAGAATTGAGGCCTCACTCACATTTGGTCCCTTGGAGGTCATTCATAATGTCCAAGCTTACATGGTCCGAATGTTATTTCGGTTCCACAGAACTATTTCAACTTGGGCATGCATTGAGTTCGTTTATCTGGACATTGAGGACGTTTATCTGGAGCTGATTGTTCTTTTCAACTTAGTTTGTGTTTCTCTTCTCTTTGGAGGTCAAGGAAGTATTTACTAAGACATTCTAAATGTCAAAGGTTGATCCATTTGGAGGTCGTTTGCATTCTGCACAACTATTGCAATCTGGGTACGTGCATGAGGACCTCATTCGGGATCAGCTTGTCTTTTGGTGTTTCAGCAAGGTCCTTTTGGTCCTTTCACTTGGGTTGCGTCATCTTCTACTTATTAGAGGTCATTAATCTGAATATATGTATGAGGACCTCCATATTGAGTCTGCTGAGAATTTGGACGTCCAAGGACGTTCCCTACTGGAGGAAGACTATTTGCACCTTGTTGACTTCACTTCCTGAGTTGTTGAGGTCTTTCCAATTCAGTGAGGTGTTTGTCATTGAGGCCCTCTATGAAGACGTCACTTTCGAGCTATTGAGGTCCTTCCAGCTTGTAAGGTGATTATCCAACCTTGCCCACGTGAGGAATGCACTCCAACAAGAAAGCGCCATGTGTGATGTTTCTAGAGCCTTCCAATTGTTCTAGAAGCTTCATGAAGATGTCATGTGTGACGCTTTTATTAGCCCTCATTATTATTGTTCTAGAAGCTTCCTAAGTTAGTTACATATTATCTTATTTTGATGTAATTAGCTAATTAAGCAAGATTAGGACGTTTTCTTTTTGCTCAAGAAACTCCTAATTAGATATCTCAGCTGGGTTTATATATACCCACTGTGAGGTCATTGTATTGAACAACTTGATATATGAAATATGAGATTTGAGTGCCTTATTGAGCCTCTTGTTTGTGAGTGATGTTAAACTTTCAAATTTGGTTAATTCTACTACAGTATCAAGGATTTGGCAATCCTTGTGGTGGGTGTAGAGCTTGGTAGCTTCGATGGTGGTGTGCCTATATCCATTGAGGTCATCGAGTCCATTGCCCTTGATGTTCTAGCTGTGGTGTGCCTGTATCAGCTTGAGCTCAAGCCTATCTTTCCTTTTCTGTTTTTCCCATCCCGCATTATCCATTTCAATCCATTTGATGTCATTTCGTGCGTGGTAAACCGAGTTCTATCTTGGAGGAGGTTATTCGTGTTGTTCTTGCTCATCCGATCTTATTTCACACCTCAGCCATTTCATTCATTTGACTCTGATTGATTATCCC
Source organism: Portulaca oleracea (assembly GCA_029582165.1). NCBI lineage: Eukaryota > Viridiplantae > Streptophyta > Magnoliopsida > Caryophyllales > Portulacaceae > Portulaca > Portulaca oleracea. The sequence goes on along the minus strand of CM055888.1, from coordinate 13,752,206 downwards.
CTGTTTTGAAGCTGTTTCCATTCGATTATCCATTGTGAGGTCCCAGATTCCAGTGTGTGTGTGTGTCCGTTTGGTGTCTGTGAGGTCATCACTCTGATCCTAGCGACCTTGCATACATCAACTTGGTATCAGAGCTGAGTTTCATCTTGGAGGAGCTGAGTTTCATCCTGGAGGGAGTATATTGGTGTTGTTTGTGATGTCGAGTAGTAGTAGATTACCTCAGGAGATTGCAGAGCTAGCTACCATCTTGGTGAGTGAGTTCTGATTCCCTTGAGCCTAAACACATCCCAAATTAGCCCAAACACATAGCCACAAAAAAAAAACCCAGCAGCCATGACTTTCAACAAGTCTTCATCTCGAAAGAGTGAGGAGATTTTGAAGGAGGCAAGGAGATTGAGGAGATTGAAACGTAAACTGAATATGTTACAAGTAGAGATGGATTTATTTTGGTATGAACATATTTATAATTCCAGGGCTTCACGTGAACCACCTTTGGTTCAAGAGGAGGAACATCAAATTAGAGAGGAACCAGAAATTCATTTTGATTTCCCTCTAGAAATTGATGATGCGACAGAGGTTGTTGAGGCCATTTTTTCTCATGAGCATGAACACGAGGTTGATTTTAATCACCCTCCTATTTTTGATGTGTATGAAGATGAAGAAGAGTGTGTAAACGAATGTTTGGAGGATCCTGTCTATAATCAGGAGGTTGAGGACTGTCTGTCCTTGACACAACCAATGACCTCAGGGTTCTGTCAGCCAGTGACATTGGCAGAATCTGAACCTCAACTCGTGAATTTGAACATCATGTCATCTTTAGGTGCTACAAGGATGAGAATGGAGGATGAAGCTTCCAGTGGCTTCAATGTTGAGTTGGTTTATTTCCAACCAAGGTCATTTCTATGGGTTAACTTGGAGGTGACAAGAAGACCAAAACGAAAGAGGTGGAAGCGAAGGAGGTCAAAATATGAGGAATGGAATATCAAGCCTCTAGCAAGTTCTGTGGAGGAGCTCATTGTTTTTACTGGTGATGTTGATTTTCCGGCCTTGATTCTTTTCAAGTTGATTGGAGTTCAATATTTTGGTCAAGGTATGGGATCTCAAGAATTTTCTTACTACATTATTTTGTTGGGCATGAATGAAACATACTTGCAAATATTTTGGTCTATTGGGAGTTTCATGAATGCATGTTTGGTGAAATTTCATGTGCTTTGGTGTTGTGTTGAGAAGATTATCATGATTTGGTTGAGTCAAGATAGTGGAATAGAAGTGAAACCATATTATCTTGATTTTGTGAGCCTTGATGATGCTTGTTGTGGATTAGTATGGAATGTTGTTAAGGCCTTGATCATGTGTTCTATATTGGGAAGTGTGCCTTTGATGTTTATTGTGAAAGAAATGCTTGTTGTTAGAAGGGTCCTTGGTAGTACTTATGTATATGAACCAAGAATTGGAAGATGAATGTGAGAAAGAGTCTTTGGGAGATTCGGTTTATGAAGAAGAAAGTGAAATGTTAGTGGTGGGAAGAGTCCTTAGTGGTTCTTCTACGCATGAAGGTCAGAAGCAAAGGGAGGACAACTTTTATTTGAGCTGTGTTAACAATGGTAATGATTGTCCCTTGACCATTAATGAAGGAAGTCGTGCTACTGTTACATACCCTTTTGTTCAAATTGTCAGCTGTTCTGTTTTGAGGCCCTCCAGACAGTCAACCACTGTTATGCACATTCCTTACCAACCTTGGTTCGTCATTAATCCTATGATCAACCCACCACTGAAACCCCCACTGTCCTTAACCCACAAAACAGCCCCAAAAGCCCCACACATACCAAATAACTTCCCATTCAACGAGGGAAGAACCGATGACTATCCTTTTCTATCCAGCCACAAAAAGATTGACCTCACTCCTTTGAACCCATTCCAGCTTGTTATACCCAAGGAGCATTTGGTTTGTGAACCTGGTTTGGTTACCCCTTTGGTTACTAAACATCCCAATTTTAGTGGCCATGAGGACCTTATTTGCCTAGCCATAAAACTTAACTCCTTAAATAGCCATCCCCTCCTTACCCATCGTTTGGAACACTATCCTTATGTGTTTCCGGAAGAAAAACCCCCTGGTTTACCTCCTGAATATAAGTTTCGGCATGAATGGAAGAAGAGAGCTAAATTTCATGATTTTGCTAACAAGAGAAAAAAGAAGATGGGTTTTCTACCGGGAGATCTTGTTTGGATCTACCTAAAGAAGGATAGATTTCGATCCAAGAGGAAAGGGAGGTTGGTTCCAAGAGATGAAGGTTCCTTTGAGATCCTTAGAATAATCAATGTTGAAGTTGATCCTTTTGGAGGCGGTTCAATGTCCTTGAGGCCATACTATTCTTGGTGTATATCTTTGAGGCCATATTATTCTGTGACAGAGGACTTTCCAAGTTTGAGGACAAACTTTTCTCAACTTGGGGGGAAAGTTGATGTATGCAAGGTCGCTAGGATCAGAGTGATGACCTCACAAACACCAAACGGACACACAAACACTGGAATCTGGGACCTCACAATGGATAATCGAATGGAAACAGCTTCAAAACAGGGGATAATCAATCAGAGTCGAATGAATGAAATGGGTGAGGTGTGACATAAGATCGGATGAGCAAGAACAACACAAATAACCTCCTCCAAGATAGAACTCGGTTTACCATGCACGAAATGACATCAAATGGATTGAAATGGATAATGAGGGATGGGAAAAACAGAAAAGGAAAGATAGGCTTGAGCTCAAGCTGATACAGGCACACCACAGCTAGAACATCAAGGGCAATGGACTCGATGACCTCAATGGATACAGGCACACCACCATCGAAGCTACCAAGCTCTACACCCACCACAAGGATTGCCAAATCCTTGATACTGTAGTAGAATTAACCAAATTTGAGAGTTTAACGTCACTCACAAACAAGAGGCTCAATAAGGCACTCAAATCTCATATTTCATATATCAAGTTGTTCAATACAATGACCTCACAGTGGGTATATATAAACCCAGCTGAGATATCTATTTAGGAGTTTCTTGAGCAAAAAGAAAACGTCCTAATCTTGCTTAATTAGCTAATTACATCAAAATAAGATAATATGTAACTAACTTAGGAAGCTTCTAGAACAATAATAATGAGGGCTAATAAAAGCGTCACACATGGCATCTTCATGAAGCTTCTAGAACAATTGGAAGGCTCTAGAAACATCACACATGGCGCTTTCTTGTTGGAGCAGCATTCCTCACGTGGGCAAGGTTGGATAATCACCTCACAAGCTGGAAGGACCTCAACAGCTCGAAAGTGACGTCTTCATAGAGGGCCTCAATGACAAACACCTCACTGAATTGGAAAGACCTCAACAACTCAGGAAGTGAAGTCAACAAGGTGCAAATAGTCTTCCTCCAGTAGGGAACGTCCTTGGACGTCCAAATTCTCAGCAGACTCAATATGGAGGTCCTCATACGTATATTCAGTTTGCATTGAAGATTAATGACCTCTAATAAGTAGAAGATAGTTTTGTCTCAATTCCCGGGCAATCGCACCAAAAACTCTAGTTCCTTTTGGATTTCCTTGATCAATAATAACTGCAGCACGCAACCCAAGTGAAAGGACCAAAAGGACCTTGCTGAAACACCAAAAGACAAGCTGATCCCGAATGAGGTCCTCATGCACGTACCCAGATTGCAATAGTTGTGCAGAATGCAAACGACCTCCAAATGGATCAACCTTTGGCATTTAGAATGTCTTAGTAAATACGTCCTTGACCTCCAAAGAGAAGAGAAACACAAACTAAGTTGAAAAGAACAATCAGCTCCAGATAAACGTCCTCAATGTCCAGATAAACGTCCTCAATGCATGCCCAGGTTGAAATAGTTCTGTGGAACCTAAATAACATTCGGACCATGTAAGCTTGGACATTATGAATGACCTCCAAGGGACCAAATGTGAGTGAGGCCTCAATTCTGAAGTATTGAGACAGTAAAGATGGCCTCACATCAGGTGGATGCCCTTTGATATAGTCAACGACCTTCTGGGATCCATGGATGGCCTCAAAGCATGCTGACACCAAATGAGGTAGTGAGGGCTGATCTCCATCACATCCGGTAATAGAAGAATAATCTTCTTTATCACTTATCCAACTTGCATTCGAGTAACATTCTAATACCAAAGGATCCCCTTTATAGGTAAGTTGGTAACTTTTAGTACCGGTTAGATACTTTAATATTCTCCGAACAGCATACCAATGCATGTTGCCCGAATTACTTGTATATCTACTTAATTTGCCTATTGCATAAGTAATGTCCGACCTTATACTTGTCATAGCATAATGAAACTTCCTATTACTTTAACTTATTCAAGTTGATCAACCGGAGAACCCATGTTCTTCCCCAATTTCTTGCTTGAATCATAAGGTGTACTTATCGGAGCTATATTCTTACTTCTGAACTTGTCTAAAATTTTCTCAATGTAATGCTCTTGAGATAAACTTACTTCATCATTATTTCTAATGATCTTAATACCAAGAATTACGTCTGCTTCACTCATGTCCTTCATAGAGAACTTAGAAGATAGAAATTCTTTGATCTTATTAACTTGTTCCATGTCGATCTCAAATATCAACATATCATCAACGTATAGGCAAATGATCACCCCATTACCATTCTCAAACTTATAGTATATGCACTTATCCGATTCATTGATTTTATACCCACTCGATAGCACTACTTCATCAAACTTTTGATGTCGTTGCTTAGGTGCTTGTTTAAGTCCATATAAAGACCTTATAAGTTTACAAACTTTCTTTTCATGACCTTCAACAACAAACCCTTCGGGTTGTTCCATATACACCTCCTCTTCTAATTCACCATTTAAGAATGTCGTCTTGACATCCATTTAATGGATTACTAGCTTATGGACAGTCTAAAGGCAACAATACACGTATTGAAGCTATCCTAGCTACCATTGTATATGTATCAAAGAAGTCAATACCGTACTTTTGAGTAAAGCCCCTGACGACCAACTCGGATTTATATCTCTCGACCGTACCATCTACTTTCTTTTCCTTTTAAGATCAATTTAGAGATAATTGGTTTACTACCCTGAGGAAGATCAACCAATATCCAAACATTGTTTTTCATAATAGAATCAATTTCATCTTGTACAGTTTTCTTCCACAAAGGATCATCATGAGATTGCATAGCTTCTTTAAAAGTCATTGAATCTTTGTCCATGTTGTACATACATAGAGTCTCTCTTTAACCGAGTCTCTTGAACCTTCTACTAAACAAACATATAAGTTTGAACCAAAATCCTTTGGTTTCCTTGCTCTTTTACTCCTTAATTCAACACTTTCATCTTCTTCTCATTAATAACATCATGATTCAAAAGATCATCTTGTATGCATGTACCCTCACTATTTACATCACAAGGCTCAATTTGAGAAATAACATCTTGATTTATATCTTAGGTCTAGAAATTGAAGAGAACCTAGTCTCATCAAAAATTGCATCTATTGATTCCATAACGCTATTGACCGATATGTACTCATTTGGTTCAATTACCAAAAACCTATAAGTTTTGCTATCTTGAGCATAATCTATAAAGATGTACTCAATTCCTCTCTCACCTAATTTCCTTTTCTTAGGTTCCGAGACCCATACACTGGCTCTACAACTTCAAATCTTAAAATACTTTATATTTGGTTTCCTTTTGTTCCATAACTCATATGGGGTACTAGAATTCCCTTTTATTGGAGCTCTATTTACAATATAACAAATCGTTAAAATGGCTTTACCACAGAATCCAATACTTAAATCGGAGTTAGACAACATAGAATTCAACATTTCTTTTAAAGTTCTAGTGATTATAAGTTGTAACTTGTATCTGATTGTAATCCACTGCTCTTTTGGCAAGAGGTGTTTAGAATTAATATTGCTTTTAGCTGATTTAAACTCCATTTTTTTAAACTATTAAATAATCAAATTTCCTTCCAGTTAAAAAAAAGTCTTTTTTGTAAATCTGCAGGAATCAGCCCTTCCATGAACTTCAATCCATGGGGGGAAGATGACCTATATTTGGATCCCTCATATCGCGCTTATACGTGTCTATCTTGGGAGTTTGTTGTTTTTTTTTTTTAAAAAAAAGAGAACCAAAGTTGTGTGATATAGTAACTCAAGTGACTTGAAGATAATTTCATTCTTGATAAGTCAAAAAGTTACACCCTTACATTGTAAAGATTGTTGATCTCACTTGAGCAGTGGTTCATGATGTAATGGAAATAGAAGTCTTTGCATGTTATGCCCTTTGGCACTAGAAAGCTCTCAACACTAAAAAAATACTACTTTGTCTAACATATTGTGTTTACGGCTGTGTTCGGCAGTAGCGTTTGGGATAGCGTTTAGCGTTTTGGTCAAGTCAAAACAATAATTGCATAAATATTAGTGTTCGGTAAACTAGCATTTTGAGTAGCGTTTAGCGTTTTGAGTAGCATTTTGTGAAACACTAATAAAGTTAACGTTTAGCGTTTGGAGTAGCGTTTCATATTTTTCGGTCAAAAAATACCCTTTGAAAATTTTATCTTTGGAAATTATGGATATCCTTTTATGTCAATTCACATCAATATGTTAATTCAAACGCTAAATTTACCGAACACAATTCTCATTTGAACATTCATCCTCTATCCGCTACTCAAACCGCTATTCGCTACTTAAACCGTTATCCACTACATAAAACACTATCCGCTATCTAAAACACTAATTTTGCCGAATAGGGCCTACGTACTTGCTAACCAAATCCTTTCTTTTTCTAACCAGAAGGTCATTTCCATTAAATAGCATAGAGAGTTCAATACAGATATTACCTCAAGCTTCATCAGTAATTTACAATTTTCATGGTGAGGATGCTCTACAACCATAAACCATTTACAATAGTTCTTTCAACTTTTACCATTGCTCATAGATGCACGCATAAGTTGTTTTTTTTTTTGGATGTGCAGATTTTACAATTTCACGAAGCGTCATTTGAATAATGAATTTTACACAGTAAAGTATTAAATCACAGTTTTTTTTCCTCAAGACCAAATTTTCTTTTATTATTTCATTAAAGACGAATCCATGAACTAAATTTAGAGGTATCAAAATTTAAAACCGAATAATTGAAAATCATACGTATCATACTATATATAATATATTGTATATATAACGTATTGCACATATATTGTACATAATTTTTTTCTTCAAATTCTGGACTTTTAACTTAAATAATATATAAAAGTTGGTATTACTTTATTTAAGATGATTCAACATTTACACCTAACTAATCGAAATTCAAGTTATTAACATCACATTTACATATGATCAAAATTTTCAAATATTTTGCAAGAAAAAGATAATAACTAACAATGTACATATTGTTGTTTTGTTATTTTTACAAGGAAGATCCCGATTGCATCCCTATAGCGGATGACGAGCTCGAATGGCTTTCAACACTAGAGCTCTTCACTCTGGTAGTTGAAGGTGCATTTTTTTCCATATCAAGTAAGTACATAAATTCATTTTCTTTACTTTTCCAACATAAATTACGTACCTTACAATTATAAGCTGTGAGTCTCGACCAATAATTTAACAAATCTTATTTGGAGCATTCTTACCATTACTTCAAAAATATTTCATTCTTATTAAACGATTTTATTTCGCTAAAATAACACTTCATTAATTAATTCATCAATATTTTTTTAAAAAAAATCCAACCTAAATTACTTAAAGGAAAATTTATGTCATCCTCTTTTCATAATGATTTACCAAAAAAGAGTAAATCTTGTCGTATTTTTATGTTTTCAAGGAGCATCGCACGTTAGAGGACGATGAACTCCAGCGACTCTCAACATTTCAACTATTCACTCTGGTGGTTGAGGCAACATTCTCATCCCTTGTAAGTAAATTAGTTTATCAATATTTTTTCTAAAAAAAATCAATCCTAAATTAATTATATGAGAATTTGTTACTTTTAAGTTTTACACCATGTTTGCGAAAAGGAAATAGCATCTGACAAAAACTAGTCCGGTTTACACTTGCTAACCCGACATTATAACTGTTAATTAGATAGATGCTCATACTCATAGCTATTAATTGGATACAAAATATGTGTCAATCCGACATTCATAATTGTTGATTAAATATATAGCATGTTCTGCTTGATATTCTTGACTCAAAAAATTACATGGGGCTTGGAATAGAGAGAGATTGTAAACTTATAAACATTATTTACTATGACAACTTATGAGGATATACATATCATGGGCGGAGTTAAGGTGGATTCATGTAGGGTCAAATGACACCGCATTTCGGAAAAAATAAACATATATTGATGTTTTTTCACTAAAGTAAAATTATATAATATTTGTTATAATTCATACAAAGTCGTGAAATATCAATTGTTTCAGCAACCAGTTCAGTATTTTTATTATCTAAGACTTTATTATGTTTATTTAATTTTAATTTTGTGGAGTGTTAAATATAACTGAAGATAGTTTTACTTCTAAGAAAATATACTTTTTATTTAGACTTATTTTTATTTGTCAAATTCATAAGTATTCTAAGTCTTTCATTAACTTAGATTAATTTGATTGTTTGAATCTATATGTAGTCAACTTCTGTTATATTTGTTGGTTATTACTTGTGTTTGTGTTGAATTGTGGTTACTATTCTTGACTTTTGTGTCTATGAATAGTATTTTATGTTTACATAATTCACAAAATTTGAAAAATTTGATCATATGTGAATATGCATCTTAAATAAGTTGATATCAACTTTTATTTATTGTTTAAGTTAAAATGCAAAAATTAAAGAAAAAATTGTGTACGTTATATATACAAGATATTATATATCATATGATACTTATGTTTTGTTTGTATTTAATTTTTAAATTTTACTAATTAGATGCAGAGTTTTCAGTTACTGGACTTTAAATTTTGACCCCTCTATATTTAGTTCCTAGATTCGCATCTAATACAAGTACACGTTGTGTATTTGTTTCATCAACTAATTTCAATCTCATTGAGCTATTGTCTGTGTGATTGCTTCATTCAACTTCATTCTACAGTGTCTAGTAGAAGCCACTTTGACATATTTTCAATACATTAACATGAGATGTATGCTTTCTTTCTCTAAATATGCTTCAAGTTTTTATGCAAATTTTTAGATCTCCTATCAACCACAATAAAATCCCGATAAAGGATAGTGTGCTTTAGAACCATTTAGGGTTAAAAAAAATGCTTCTTATGAGGTGTCAAATTTATTCTTTGTCGCGATTTTCATAACTCCAGAAATATGGTTGGCATATTCATATCGAAAACATATCTGTACGAAAAAATGTAACTTTGATGACTGGCTTCAGAGCTGAGGCTTACGCCTAGTTTTCAAAAGCTACTGATGTGAATTTCATATTCACAGCTCCATGTCATGGTTTCAAAGATGGGATGGACCATAGTTACCCAGAATGCTTCCCGGGTCGTTAGTTCCGGAACGCGCATCGCTAATTTTACACAAACTTAGTCTAACTTTGACTTCGGAACACTTGTTCCCGGAACATGGGTCGCAAGCATATGTAGCATTTCCGGTAACTATGGGATGAACTAAAGCCTTAGGCGGGTCTTACCAAGGGGAAGTCACTCATTTATAAAAGAGGCAAACACATAAACTTCATGACCTATACTCTCTATCAAGATATTATCAAAGGGAGTTTTGTCATCAAAGACCCCACATTCTCTGCTTTAAGTACCTAACCAAATAAAAAAAGGAACCAAATTGTAGACTCCAACCATTTCAACCATTAGTGATTTACCTTTAAGTCAATGTTCCAAGTTTAGGATTTATTAGGGTTAGTTGATATCGTTAGTTGGGCCAAAAATGGTCTTACTCCTAGGTTGTTAGGTCTTTAGGGTTAATTGAGTCAGTTTAGGTTATTAGGGTCTGTTAAGGTCAGTTTAGGGTCATGTCCTTGTTTAGGTCAATTTTTGAGTCATTAGGGTTAAGCTTGCTACCTAGTATGATCAGTGGCTAGGGCTTTTAGGGTTTAGGGGGTGATTAAGGCTCTAATGGATGATTAGTTATAGGGGTTAGAGAATTAGGGGGTAATTAGTGGAGAAATCTTATTTCCACCTTATTCTTTCCTTCAAGTGGGGTGAATTAAGGACCGAGAGCTCCTTAATTCACTAGTCACTTGTTAGGAGCGATAAGGATGGACTAGTTAATCCTATTCCCATGAGAATGAGAATAGGGTTAACTAAGGAGCTTTTGTAAGATTAACCCTCGGGATCCATGGTGGATCTTGGGGTAATCAATCCAAGCTTCCCTTGAGAACGGGAGTTTGGTGACCATATTCTTAGCAAAAGTCCCATTTGATTTATTCTGCATTTTTGCCTCTTAACCATGAAACCCAAATAACTATGAATCTGTTGGTTGTCTAAAACCCCCGAAACCATTTTTTCTTCTTTATTTGTGGTTTTCATTGTGTTTCTTTTTAGTTTTCAAAACTCTTAAAAGAACATGAATTTGAGACCTTGTAGGTGAGGGCTCGATAGGACTTTCAGGTTTGGAAGCCCCAACTCCGTGAGAAAGAACGACAAAAACTAGGTGTTCAACCCACTAAACAAAAGATGGCGACAAAACGAATTCTTTAACCTCAAGTGGTGCAAATGTTAACAAAGAAAAGGAGAAAACTAAGAATCTAAAACGGATACCCATGTTCCGGTCCCAATTCCAGTTTGTCAAGGGTCTAATAAAGAGAAGGTGCCATATGATGCCATATCACATCTCAAGCTCCTGCTCGCTTGAGTGTCTATGACGCTCTACAAATGTCCAATGACTTAAGGAGAGCACTTATTCAAGCTTTAATGAATCCTGATGACTATAAGGATAAGATTGATCCCATAGATATGAACAACATGACTTGTGCTGGTCTTATATTGATCCGTGTTGATCATATAACTTATGTTTATCATATATTTGACCCTTGTTCCACAAGATTTCTCATGCTATATATAATCTTCTTATACTCATGAAATAATCCCAACTGGAACCAATGTAAATAATTAAGAATTCAAGAGATATAAAACTAATTATGTGATAATGAGAAAAACATCATTAATTCGAGATGGAACTAGGTTTATTCAATGATGGTCTATGAGTGTTGAGGATAAATTGAGAAAACATGATACAAAAAAAATTGTTGAGAGGTGGCACAAATTTTGGAAAATGAGTGGAGGATCATCACTTTTTATAATGCAATATTAGGTGACATTATTTTTAACTAAATGGTGGGTGACATTCAGGCGAAACATTGCTTGAAAATTTAAATAAAAAGGGAAATTTGATTTAAATAATCTGAACTTGGGGTCATAATAGACTAAATAATTTGAACTTTAAATTTGGTTCTAAATAATATGAACTTTTGCACCCTTGGATTCTAATAGTACACCACTGAGTTAAGTTGAACTTAACTCGGTGACAGGATCACGTGGTGGTGGAGGCACGCGCCTGGATCTTTTAGCTGTGCCATGTCAGCTTACTATTGTCCACATCACCCTCACCATCTACATATTTCTCTGCTCTCTCTCCCTCTCCTTCTCAAAATCTTCATCTTCAACTACCATCTCTTCCGAAAACATTAACTCCCCTCCGTCCTCCGTCCATCATCAAGGTAATTCATCTTAGCCCACCTCCATCTGTCTCTCTTTCTCTCAGTAGCTACTTCCTCTCTCCTCTCTTTTCGTTTAATTCCACTATGTTATGGTTAATTTTTTCGGTTTGTCAGTCACTCTGTCTGTCTAATTCCCCTCTTTCATGGTGGATTTTTTGGTTTAGTGTCAAGTTTCGACCTGATGAGAACGAATGGATCTTTGAGTGGGGCGTTATGTGGGTGGATAGCGAACGAAGGTGGCATAACATGCGAGCATGGACTACCGACTGTGCATAAGATTTGTCGAAGGGGAGAAAACGCTGGTTTAGGGTTCTAAGGATGTCCATTGTGGAAGGTAAACCTAAATTTTGTGGTTATGGTTAAGGGTCTAAATATTTGAGGGCTTGAGGTTGAAATTAGGGTTTACGAATTTTGGGTTTTGGTTTCAGAATTTATACTTCTGAAAAAGTTGGTAACTTTTTGTTTTGGTTTCAGGTGAAGCACCGCGATTATGGATTCTTCAAATGGGAAAAGGATTTGGTCGGGGAAGTTGAAATAAGTTTGGTGGAGCAGAACAATATGCTGAAGGAGAGGATTGATCAATTGATGTCTGAAATTGGAACATTTGCACACTTGAAGGAGGAGAGGCATTGAAAATGAAACTGACAAAGGAGAAAGAGAAGCGGATCAAGGCACAGGAAGAAGCCAAGTTGCTGCGGGATGAAATTGTCATGTTGAAAATAAAGGCCTTCAACAGGTCTGCCATGGAGGTTGTTGAATTAATCTTGGGGCTGCTATTGGTTATTCTTGTTGCAAAGAGGTTGTAAGCATTGGGTGGCTAGTTTCTAGTGAGTTAATATTAGTGGGGATTTTGTGACTGGTGTAGTGTGGTGCATTTGTGACTGTAGTGTGGGGTAGTGGGGATTTTGTGGCTGTAAGCATTGTGGGGTACTGTGGTGCATTTGTGAATAGGGTAGTTGTTGTAATTTGGTGAACACCGAAATGCAAATTGAATGATGGTAATAGAATCAAGGGATCTGTTGTATTAATTTTCATATGTTGCACAAATTTCTTTGGTACAAGATGTTTGATTTGACAATGATATAGAAACTGAGTTCATGAATCTGAACATTTGATGCTGAACTAATCAAACCAAACCATGAAAACAACGTAACCATCACATCAATTGTAAAAGTTGATGTTATTTAGACTATGATTGAAAAAAGTTCATGTTATTGAGACAAGAGTTGACAGAAGTTCATGTTATTAAGACAATGATTGTTAAAACTTCCATGTTATTTGGAGTATGAATGGCAAACATTCATGTTACCGAGACAATGATTGTCAAAAGTTCATATTAATGATAATATACGTTGTAAAAGTTCAGAATATTTAACATACATATTTAACATAGATAAAAGTTCACAATGATTGACAAGAGTTGACAGAAGTTCATGTTACTACTAGTTCTTGAGCTGCTTTTAGTGTGGGACCTTGCTTAGGCTGCACTGAAGTCTTCCTTGGCCTCCCCCTTCCTCTTTTTCTTAGAGGTGGAATGTTTGGATCTTGGGTATATCGAGGGTCATTTTTGTTAGGACATCTTCTTTTATTGTGACCATAAGCACTTCAAATAGAACAAATCATCCTCCTTCCATGCCTAGTAAGCTTGCCAGGTCTTTTTGGGTTTTCTGTGAGGCCTCTTCTGTTCATCTTTGGCCTACCTGGGCTAATATCGGTGGCGGATCTAGAGGTAGCTCAACTTCTAGCCAGTGTCTCTCCCCTTCAATAGGTGGTATTCCAATATGGTAAGCTTGGAGATACTTGTCCTTCTTGTAGTAAGGGTCTACATAATCCTCAGGATTCTGTTTCAACCATATAGTACATGATATGGCATGGCGGCAAGGTATGCCAGATAGATCCCATTCCCTGCAAGTGCAACTTCTTTTGTCCATATGAACCTTACACTTGTCCACATTCAAGTTCACTTCAAATTGGTTGTTCAATGCTGGCTACACAAATGCATTCCCTGCTATTAACCTAGACTTCTCTAATCTAGCCCTAATCCTAAGGCAGATGACATCTTCAGCTTCCTCCATGAGCTTCCTCTTAGTTACAACCCTTTCCATAAGTGATGTTCTTATCTCTTCCAACATTTTAATGCAGTGTTTAGCCCTAGCTTGGACAATATAAGCATTGAAAGTTTTTGCCATGTTATTCATGACAACATCACACTTGGTATCTATCCTGAAAAAAATCCCTACAGAAAAGCCTTGGATTCTCAGCAAGGAAATCTTTAGCTGTCTGTTTGTTGTCTTGCTTCAAAGCTTCAACTGCATCCTTGAAGTCAGCTTCATTGTAAGCTTTGACACAATTCCAAAAGAGTAACTTCAATGCCTCTCCCTTATGTTCTTTCTTCCAATTGGAGTATTTGTGCCTAGCACAACATCTATGCACAACATTAGGGAAAACCTTTGGAACTGCATATAGTATTGACTGTAATTATGCACATCTGGTTAGTTAGTATATGGCATGTGGAATAAAGTTCATATTATTCAGAATGACATTTAATAAAGTTCATATTATTCAAAATGACATATAATAAAGTTCATATTATTAATATATGGAAGCAATCGTCCTTACCGTCGTAAAATAAGAGCACCTGGCTCTGCCCATTCACAAGGACTCGATTCTATGTCCAAACATCACATGCCAGCCGATGTGGTCACCATCATAGGTACTCAAGATATTGTGTCTGATTAAAAAGAAGTTGGACCTCAAATATGAAATATACCCTCGAAAAACATCCTTATCCTACAAAAACTAAAAGTTGAGATTATTAATAAATAGAAACTTACTCTATGCTCATCAAAGATGACAACCCAACCAGAGCCATCAAATCCACCAAGACAAGCTTGCAAATTTAGCAAAAACCATTCCCAACTGTCATTTTCTCTCCTTCTGTTATAGCCCAAGCAATAGAAACATTTTATTGTTTCCATCCATTCCCATGGCAGCCAATAAACACCCACCAAGAAATGTTTTCATGAAAGCACCATCAATGCAAATAACAGGTCTGCATCCTCTTAAAAACCCCTCCTTCATCCCATCAAAGCAGATAAAAAGCCTCTGCAACACAGGTACATCACTGTCACCATCTGGGTTTGTACATAGCTTGAATGTGCTATTAGGGGGCTGCAACCTTCAGTGCTTCCAAGTAACTCCCAATCTTGCAGTAGTGGGACTTTATTGAACCATGCAACATCTTGTGAGCTCTCCTTTTCACATCATATGCAAACCACCTTGTTATGTCTAACCCAAAGTCCTGCATCACTTGGATTTTTAGTTCTTTAGAAGGCCAATGAGGCCTAGACTCATACCTTGCAAGGTAGTATTTTGCAATCTAAGGAGCTTTAAGTTGACTGTTCTTTGTCATGCTCCTCGTGCAGTTATGATGGTTGTTTGATGTTCTAACAACAAAGGTGCTCATCTTTTTATTCCATGAGGCATAAACTTTGAACTTGCTGCTTGGACGGCACACAACTCCAACCTTCCCCAACTTTGCATCTGACACAACTATTTTTACACTGTAACCTCTAAACAAACCATGCCTTGTAGTTGCTTCTTTGAATTTTTTGATGTCCCAAATGTCATACCAACTTGCCACTCAAAATCCTTGAGGTTAGTTTGCTCATCAATATTGCATTTCTTCCTCTTTTTCCTCAGCAGCCTTGGGACATCCTCTTCACTGTCTCTATCTGTCTCTATCTCAGCCTCCGACTCTTCACACTCAGTTACACAATCATGAGGATGTTCGATATTGTCTTTCAGTCCACTTCCATCATCTTTCAATATCTCTTCCCCCTTTTTCTTCTTAAACTCATCCTCCTTCTCTTTAGCTGCAATATATTCTTCATTTGATGTCTCAACTTCTTCATTTGCGAAGTCTTCATCCTCAAGATCATCCTCATCATTTGACTCATGTGACTCATACCCATTCTCAGCATCCATATCCAATCTTCTTCTCGTCCTCCTTCCACCTGATTTTGTGTTTACTTCATCATCATAATCATCTGATTCAACATCATCATTTTTTCCGGGCACCAAAGTCTCATCATCAAGATCACTACTTGAAGCTTCATAAAAGACAACCTTCCCCTTCCTTTTATCAACCTTTTGTCTGCCTACCTCAGATGGCATTATAGACCATTTTCCCTTCCCCTTACATGGCTACTACCCCTTTGAGGAACCCTTCTGTCATCACCTTTATCCACCTTTTGTCTATCCACCTTCTATCTCCTATCACTTGGAATATCATTGACCACTTGAGAAGCCTGAGTTGGAATCTCAAATGCTTCATTTACTTGAGAAACATGTATGGAGTGATTGTCATTCTATTCAAAAGGTGAAGGTTGGGTGGATGGTTACATATCAGGGTCATCAATTTGGGAAGGCTGGGTGGATGGTTGCATATCAGGGTCATCAATTTGGGAAGGTTGGGTGGTGGGTTGCATATTAGGGTCATTAATTTGGGAAGTTTGGGTGGTGGGTTGCATATGAGGCTCATCAATTAGGGAAGGCTGGGTGGATGGTTGCTCAGGTACAGACTCATTAATTTAGGAAGGCGGCTGGGTGGATGGTTGCTCAGGTTTGTCATGGGAAGTGTTGGGACTTAACCTTCCTAAAGGGGGATTTGGGAATAACAAATTTCATCCTCTTTCCACCACTAAGGTTAGGGCTTCTAGGGTTAGAAAGTTTATGGGGAGACCTTGATTCCCCTCTTTTATATCTCTTCCTTCCTTTTACATTAGGATTGACAGGGGGGCTTCCAAATATCCAACTATCACATCATCCAACACAGGAAGGTCCAATGTGTGCACAACATAAACAGTTATCTCCCTATTTGTTTGCGCACAAGGTGCCATATCAATGCTCTCAAAGTGGGTGTAACACTGTACAACAGTTTATTAGACCTCGGTATTGTCGTTCTCTCTCAGGGAGCTGGCGGCCTTGGTCAAAGAATCTAGGTCAGTGGTCGGGATGAAATTGCTAAGGTAAGGTTATTGGTTTGAAAGGATCACAACGCAAGAAACAAAGCTAAGGTCGGTCAAGGAATGGAAAATGGGCTTCGGGGGCTTTTCGGGATGCAAACGGGGATAAGGAAATGGGTTTTGCAACAAGAGAGTAACGAGAAGGGGAAATCAAATGGTAACTCCGTTAGAAAATACCCACCGGGCTTCCTCTTTCAAGGATAGTCCGGATTAACTTCCCCAAAGTCCATCGATGGACAGGGAGTTCAAGGAACGGAATTTCCTAGTTAGTTTCTATTCGCTTTCGCGAACTAGAATACTAACTATCCTAATTCCTACCTTCCAACAAGTGTTGGATGTATTCGGGATGCTTTCGCACCCAAATACATCCCACTTGAGGGAAGGATAGGATTGGGAAATTGATTTCCTAACTAATTACTCAATAAAATTGCTAACCCAAACCTAATCACCCATTCACACCCTTAATTACCCCCTAACCCATAGGGTTTCTAGCCACTAATCATAACACAAACTATACTAACAACATCCAATCCAACCCTAAACATGATTTCTAACATCAAACAACCATTAACAAGCAAGAACAATGAAATAGCAAGCAAAGAAATCAAGAACAAGCAAAGTAATTAGCAAAGTAATTAATAAAGGAGTTAAGGGAAGAGAAAACTTATCAAAGTGCTGTAGATGAACAAGAGAAAGCAATAAAAAGATGACCCAACAATCTTTCAATTGTTTCAATCTCCAAATCTTCAATAACAAACACAAATCTCCAAAACCCTAGATTAATCTCTCACTAATCTCTCTCTAAAACCCTTAAGTACAAAGCTCCCAAATGTATAAGTCTATCCCTCTGGATCCCTCCCTAAGAAATTGTGAAAGATATATATATATATATATATACAAGTGAAAATCATTGGCCAAAACGCAGCACTTCAAGCCGAAAACACGCGCAGGACATAGGGAGACCGTGGTCACGGTCTAGGAGACCATGGCCATGGTCATGTTCTGTCCAGTGAAATCTGTATGGCGATTTAGGGCAAACAAGTTTTCGCTCCTTCGCACCGTCGTGGCTACGGTCTCCCAAGACACTTCTTCCCTTAGACATGTCATGAACCCACCGTGGCTACGGTCAACTTGACCGTGGCCACGGTCTAGCTCGACTTTCCTTCCCTTTGTTCTTCCTTCTTTCCGAAGCATGTAACGCTCGATCCGATGGTCGTAGCATGCGTTACTTCACTAATTGGCACCAAAGGTCGGGAGTGTGGTCCCGGGTCGATTCCATCTCGGTTTCCGGTCCAGCTCGGCTCGGGAAATCGCAAAGAATGCTATAAAAAGGCTCGTTTTGCTACGTTTTTGGTGAAAACTCCAAAATCTACAAAATAATCAAAAACACATTAAAAGCTATGAAATTAAACCATGAAATGAGTTAAAAGCCTAAGGATTTAGGCGGTATTTAGACAAAAAATCCCCCCCACACTTAAACTTTTGCTCGTCCCGAGCAAAACGAAACAAAACAAATAAGAAAACTAAACACCAACTCCTCTGTCGTGGGAGGAAACGAGTGCATTTAGCGTATGCACCAAGCCCTTTGAACCCCCCGGCAGCCCGGGTGGACGAGATGGACTCGTGAGGGTTTGTAGCGGCTGTACCCACAAAATCCAAAGAAAAAGGAGAGAGGGAAAGTGAAAACAAAACCGAAGAAAAAACAAAAGAAAAGAGAAACAAAAGCTTCGATTCAAAAGATCTCGCATCCAAAACTAAGAAAACGTTATTAAGCCTCCAAAAGCAACCGTTAGGAGCATCTCACAAACACCAAACTCAGATAAAAGCCAATCTTGAAGATTTTCAACTCCCTACACCTTATGCCAAGCAAAACCCCATGCCTCTCGCGAGTGGGCTCTAACAGGAACCAAAAGACTCTAAAGACTTGTGTCCGAACTCAAAAACAACGAAATAACCAAGAGGAGTGTATCCCTCCCTCGCATTGGTCGCCCTTGGCTTGGTAAGGGCCGTAGGTAATGCAAGGAGAGGCCCCACTCTTTAAAGAAGCAAAAACTTTTCCTTTTCTTTCTTTTTGAGTTGGATTTACCAACGAAATTTGCTTTTTCTTTTTCCCTCTTTTTTTTTTCTTTTTGGTTCTTAAAAGTCGGCATTAGCCTTACTTTCGGGAATTGGACGACCCATATAAGGGGTATACCCTCCCAACACGGTCTTTTCCATTCGCCTCTCCGTCGCAAAGCGATAATAGGAGAGGGTTAAGGGGTATTCAATGTCGTACCACGAATACCGAGCTGGTGTAGGTTGGCTAAGTGTATGGTGGTTAATGTCTTCAGCGACCACTCCACTTATTCAGGTTATTGTATCTTATGAACTCTTTTTTTTCTTTTTTTTTTTCTTTTGAACTTTTCGCTTTTTCTTTTGCTAAACAAGGAAACAAAACGAACTCGGACACAAGCCCCTAGAATCTCCCGGTTCCAGTCAGAACATGAATGGAATCGGGGGTCTCACTAGACACTCGATGAAAGGAGTCTAATTAAGGTAAGTCTTGACTAGAACCTGACATAGGGTCGAAAATGCTCCAACCGGTTACTTTTAAAATGAAGTTTAAGAACGGCTTCACAACTTCGATAACGAGATCCAGGAAACAAAGCAAAACAAAAACAA
Source organism: Portulaca oleracea (assembly GCA_029582165.1). Classification (NCBI taxonomy): domain Eukaryota; kingdom Viridiplantae; phylum Streptophyta; class Magnoliopsida; order Caryophyllales; family Portulacaceae; genus Portulaca; species Portulaca oleracea. The sequence goes on along the minus strand of CM055888.1, from coordinate 13,732,802 downwards.
AACGAAAAGAAAAACCGAAAAGGTTTTCACTCCCTTTTTTCTCCTTTTTCACACAAAAATTTTTAAATTTTAAGTAAAAACAAGGGAAACAAAGAACAAAACGACTAGGTGATTTACCCTTGAAACATAATATTCCCCCTCCCCCCCCACACTTAAAACTCCACAATGTCCTCATTGTGGGAAGGAGTCACATGAAAAGGGTAGAGAACCTACAAAACACAAACAAACGAAAACAACTAGCAGGTAAAAATGGTTGCGACCCGAGCCCACACGGCTCCAACAGCAATATATCCCAACATAAACACTGAAAGGGGTTCGCCACCCAAAAGAAAATCAAGCATGCAGCATAGATCATAGGATATTCAACTCAAAAAGAGAAGAGCGGAGAGATATTACCTCGAGTTCTTCAAAACAAATGATTACTCAATCTGCGATCCGTGATAATTGTGCAAAGGGTTAGGATATTCAAGTAAAAACAAGCAAGGCTCGTAAGATCCGCATGCAAGATTAGAAACAAGAAAAAGAAACTAATAAAGAAAGGAAAAGAAATTAATCAAAAAGGAAGTATGGGTTACCTCCCATGTAGTGCTTGTTTTAGGTCCCTAGCTTGACCTAATTACCCGTTTAATTCTGGAGAGACGTGGTGCACATGAGAGGTACATAATCAGCTTCTTCCACCATGATCGCTTCTTCTTCCTTCCTCTCCAACTCCTACCATTTTCGGACAACCTCAAGTTGAGTCGTCCCTCCGGTCGTTTGGTTGACCATGAGCGGGGAAGAGGTGATGATGTCTTTGATTTCTTCCAATGTCGCTTCCTCCTCCTTCTCCAACACCTTCTCATCACCTCCGCAAATAGAACAAGGGTCTCCGCCAGCGGTTTGATTGGGTGATGGGGATGAAGAAGTAACTTAGGCCTTTCCTCAAGTGGTTCTCCAAGTTTCAGACACTTGGGAACAATCTTCTCAAACTCTATGTCCTCAATATAAACTTCATCCAATGAGATCTCCCTCCTCAATGGAACAATCTTGAGGGAATCATCACGGGATGCATCCTCAATTACCTCGGGTGCAGAACATAAGGTTTCAGGATGATCGTTTTCATGCTCATTGTCATGTTCCACTTCAAGAATATAAACTTCTTCTTTATGCTCATGAACAATCGTGGTCACTGAATTGACTTCAACACAAGGTGGCACGGAAAAGGGCGTCTCAGTAGGGAAATTAAACTTTGATTCAATATGTCCTTCATCAATCAAGTGTTGAATCAACCAGTTTGGGAGGGGAATTTGCATTTGGTGGGAATCAAATTGCTCTTCAGGGCATTCACTAGCAGTTTCATTCAAAACTATAACTTGTTCTTCCTCCACCTTCTCTTCTACACAATTGACTTCCTCGCCAATCAATTTCTCCTTCTCATCATCTACCACTTGCTCAACCTCCATACCCTCTCCTTCGATTTTATCCTCAATATCTCCCTCATTTTCTTCAAGAACTCTCTCCTCCACCTACTCAGGTTGCTCAACTTCTCCTTCACCACACATGGTAATAACATTCACCTCCACCCCTTGGATAGGAGTAGTTTGGATAGGTGCAAATTGAAATTGGTTGGATTGAGCCAATTCGAGCTCGAGATTTTGGATATAAGCGTAATCCTCCTCTCGGTCTTCCATGATTCGCTCCAACATCAACTCAAATGAGGATCCTTGAAGTGGTTGAGAAATTTGAGGTTGTGGAAAATCTTGTTGGGTTGGATGGAAGGTTTCTTCTTGAATGAATGGGTGATGGTCAATGGGTTGAAAAGTAGAAGGGTGTTGGTTAGTGGTAAAATCATAAGAAATGGGATCTGGTTCAACATGGGAAGAAATAATAGCACTCACTTGCTCTAATTGTTGAAAATTGAACACTTGCGCTTCTTGAGCCATTCTCAAATGCTTGAAAGTCTCCTCATTCACTTTTTCTTTTTGCAATTCACATATAGAAGCCAAAAGGAGTGCAATAATAGGATGATGCTCCAAAGATAAATCTCCTCCACTAGATTTGCAACCTCCAAAATCAGGAGCATATTGAACAAGCTCATGAAGGAATTGTTCGGCCTCCCTCGCAGTCTTCTTCAAAAATGTCCCTCCGGATGCTATATCGATTGATTCTTTGAGAGAAGCAAAGAGTCCACAATAAAAGTGCTGAAGAAGCATCCAGTTGGGTAGATTGTGGTGCGGACACTGACGTTGGAGACTTTTGAATCTTCCCCGTGCTTCAAAAAGTGTCTCTCCGGGTTCTTGCTTGAAGCTCATAATATCTTGCCGGAGTTTACATGTTTTATCAGCCGGGAAGAATCTTTTAAGAAAATCTCTCTTGAGAGCCTCCCATGAAGAATAAAATCCAGGTGGGCATATATCAAGCCACATCTCAGCCTTCCCTTTCAAAGTCAGATGAAAGAACTTCAACTTTAGATACTCCGAAGATATCCCAGGTATATGCATGAAACTAATGCGCTTCTCGAATCTCTCCATATGAGCAATAGGACTCTCGGAAATATCTCCATGAAACGGGTTACTTTCAAAAACTTCAAGAAGACACGACTTGAACTCAAATACCGCGTCGGGTGGTAATGGTGGTAAGATGATCGGGTTGCCTCCCATACCCGAAGATGGAACGACATATGATAGAAGGGTACGAGGTGAATCAGCTTGGACTTCACCCATTGGACTCGAGGCCTCCTACGATGCTCGATAAAACATTAGGGCATACCTACATGAACCAACAAGAACCAATAGAAGCATCAAATTCATCGGGATTAGCACAAACTAATTTCTAGCGTGAAAGCAATCTCAAATAACCAAAAACCAAGAAACTAAAACTAAGGGCGCTGGCTCCCCGGCAACGGCGCCATTTTGTGTACAACGGTTTGTTAGACCTCGGTATTGTCGTTCTCTCTCAGGGAGCTGGCGGCCTTGGTCAAAGAATCTAGGTCAGTGGTGGGGATGAGATTGCTAAGGTAAGGATATTGGTTTGAAAGGATCACAACGCAAGAAGCAAAGCTAAGGTCGGTCAAGGAATTGAAAATGAGCTTCGGGGGCTTTTCGGGATGCAAACGAGGATGAGGAAATGGGTTTTGCAACAAGAGAGTAACGAGAAGGGCAAATCAAATGGTAACTCCGTTAGAAAATACCCACCGGGCTTCCTCTTTCAAGGATAGTCCGGATTAACTTCCCCAAAGTCCATCGACAGACCCGGAGGAGTTCAAGGAACGGAATTTCCTAGTTAGTTTCTATTCGCTTTCGCGAACTAGAATACTAACTATCCTAATTCCTACCTTCCAACAAGTGTTGGATGTATTCGGGATGCTTTCGCACCCAAATACATCCCACTTGAGGGAAGGATAGGATTGGGAAATTGATTTCCTAACTAATTACTCAATAAAATTGCTAACCCAAACCTAATCACCCGTTCACACCCTTAATTACCCCTAACCCATAGGGTTTCTAGCAACTAATCATAACACTAACTATACTAACAACATCCAATCCAACCCTAAACATGATTTCTAACATCAAACAACCATTAACAAGCAAGAACAATGAAATAGCAAGCAAAGAAATCAAGAACAAGCAAAGTAATTAGCAAAGTAATTAATAAAGGAGTTAAGGGAAGAGAAAACTTATCAAAGTGCTGTAGATGAACAAGAGAAAGCAATAAAAAGATGACCCAACAATCTTTCAATTGTTTGAATCTCCAAATATTCAATAACAAACACAAATCTCCAAAACCCTAGATTAATCTCTCACTAATCTCTCTCTAAAACCCTTAATTACAAAGCTCCCAAATGTCCAAGTCTATCCCTCTGGATCCCTCCCTAAGAAATCGTGAAAGAGATATATATATATATATATATATATATCTATATATATATATATATATATATATATATATATATATACAAGTGAAAATCATTGGCCAAAACGCAGCACTTCAAGCCGAAAACACGCGCAGGACATAGGGAGACCGTGGCCACGGTCATGTTCTGTCCAGTGAAATCTGTATGGCGATTTAGGGCAGACAAGTTTTCGCTCCTTCGCACCGTCGTGGCTACGGTCTCCCAAGACCGTGGCCACGGTCTTGCTCGGCCACTTCTTCCCCTAGACATGTCATGAACCCACTGTGGCGACGGTCAACTTGACCGTGGCCACGGTCTAGCTCGACTTTCTTTCCCTTTGTTCTTCCTTCTTTCCGAAGCATGTGACGCTCGATCCGAAGGTCGTAGCATGCGTTACTTCACTAATTGGCACCAAAATTCGGGAGTGTGGTCCCGGATAGATTCCGTCTCGGTTTCCGGTCCGGCTCGGCTCGTGAAATCGCTAAGAATGCTATAAAAAGGCTCGTTTTGCTACGTTTTTGGTGAAAACTCCAAAATCTACAAAATAATCAAAAACACATTAAAAGCTATGAAATTAAACCACGAAACGAGTTAAAAGCCTAAGGATTTAGGCGGTATTTAGACACAAAATCCCCCCCCTCTCTTAAACTTTTGCTCGTCCCGAGCAAAACAAAACAAAACAAATAAGAAAACTAAACACCAACTCCTCTGTCGTGGGAGGAAACGAGTGCATTTAGCGTATGCGCCAAGCCCTTTGAACCCCCCGGCAGCCCGGGTGGACGAGACGGACTCGTGAGGGTTTGTAGCGGCTGTACCCACAAAAGCCAAAGAAAAATGAGAGAGGGAAAGTGAAAACAAAACCGAAGAAAAAACAAAAGTAAAGAGAAACAAAAGCTTCGATTCAAAAGATCTCGCAACCAAAACTAAGAAAACGTTATTAAGCCTCCAAAAGCAACCGTTAGGAGCATCTCACAAACACTAAACTCAGATAAAAGCCAATCTTGAAGATTTTCAACTCCCTACACCTTATGCCAAGCAAAACCCCATGCCTCTCGCGAGTGGGCTCTAACCGGAACCAAAAGACTCTAAAGACTTGTGTCCGAACTCAAAAACAACGAAATAACCAAGAGGAGTGTATCCCTCCCTCGCATTTGGTCGCCCTTGGCTTGGTAAGGGCCGTAGGTGATGCAAGGAGAGGCGCCACTCTTTAAAGAAGCAAAAACTTTTCCTTTTCTTTCTTTTTGAGTTGGATTTACCAACGAAATTTGCTTTTTCTTTTTCCCTCTTTTTTTTTTCTTTTTGGTTCTTAAAAGTCGGCATTAGCCTTACTTTCGGGAATTGGACGTCCCATATAAGGGGTATACCCTCCCAACACTATCTTTTCAAATCGCCTCTCCGTCGCAAAGCGATAATGGGAGAGGGTTAAGGGGTATTCAATGTCGTACCACGAATACCGAGCCCGTGTAGGTTGGCTAAGTGTATGGTGGTTAATGTCTTCAGCGACCACTCCACTTATTTAGGTTATTGTATCTTATGAACTCTTTTTTTTCTTTTTTTTTTCTTTTGAACTTTTCGCTTTTTCTTTTGCTAAACAAGGAAACAAAATGAGCTCGGACACAAGCCCCTAGAATCTCCCGGTTCCAGTCAGAACATGAATGGAATCGGGGGTCTCACTAGACACTCGATGAAAGGAGTCTAATTAAGGTAAGTCTTGACTAGAACCCGACATAGGGTCGAAAATGCTCCAACCGGTTACTTTTAAAATGAAGTTTAAGAACGGCTTCACAACTTCGATAACGAGATCCAGGAAACAAAGCAAAACAAAAACAAAACGAAAAGAAAAACCGAAAAGGTTTTCACTCCCTTTTTTCTCCTTTTTCACACAAAAATTTTTAAATTTTAAGTAAAAACAAGGGAAACAAAGAACAAAACGACTAGGTGATCTACCCTTGAAACATAATATTTCCCCCCCCCCCCCCACACTTAAAACTCCACAATGTCCTCATTGTGGGAAGGAGTCACATGAAAAGGGTAGAGAACCTACAAAACACAAACAAACGAAAACAACTAGCAGGTAAAAATGGTTGCGACCCGAGCCCACACGGCTCCAACAGCAATATATCCCAACATAAACACTGAAAGGGGTTCGCCACCCAAAAGAAAATCAAGCATGCAGCATAGATCATAGGATATTCAACTCAAAAAGAGAAGAGCGGAGAGATATTACCTCGAGTTCTTCAAAACAAATGATTACTCAATCTGCGATCCGTGATAATTGTGCAAAGGGTTAGGATATTCAAGTAAAAACAAGCAAGGCTCGTAAGATCCGCATGCAAGATTAGAAACAAGAAAAAGAAACTAATAAAGAAAGGAAAAGAAATTAATCAAAAAGGAAGTATGGGTTACCTCCCATGTAGTGCTTGTTTTAGGTCCCTAGCTTGACCTAATTACCCGTTTAATTCTGGAGAGACGTGGTGCACATGAGAGGTACATAATCAGCTTCTTCCACCATGATCGCTACTTCTTCCTTCCTCTCCAACTCCTACCATTTTTGGACAACCTCAAGTTGAGTCGTCCCTCCGGTCGTTTGGTTGACCATGAGCGGGGAAGAGGTGATGATGTCTTTGATTTCTTCCAATGTCGCTTCCTCCTCCTTCTCCAACACCTTCTCATCACCTCCGCAAATAGAACAAGGGTCTCACAATGGTTTGATTGGGTGATGGGGATGAAGAAGTAACTTAGGCCTTTCCTCAAGTGGTTCTCCAAGTTTCAGACACTTGGGAACAATCTTCTCAAACTCTATGTCCTCAATATAAACTTCATCCAATGAGATCTCCCTCCTCAATGGAACAATCTTGAGGGAATCATCACGGGATGCATCCTCAATTACCTCGGGTGCAGAACATAAGGTTTCAGGATGATCGTTTTCATGCTCATTGTCATGTTCCACTTCAAGAATATAAACTTCTTCTTTATGCTCATGAACAATCATGGTCACAGAATTGACTTCAACACATGGTGGCACGGAAAAGGGCTTCTCAGTAGGGAAATTAAACTTTGATTCAATATGTCCTTCATCAATCAAGTGTTGAATCAACCAGTTTGGGAGGGGAATTTGCATTTGGTGGGAATCAAATTGCTCTTCAGGGCATTCACTAGCAGTTTCATTCAAAACTATAACTTGTTCTTCCTCCACCTTCTCTTCTACACAATTGACTTCCTCGCCAATCAATTTCTCCTTCTCATCATCTACCACTTGCTCAACCTCCATACCCTCTCCTTCGATTTTATCCTCAATATCTCCCTCATTTTCTTCAAGAACTCTCTCCTCCACCAACTCAGGTTGCTCAACTTCTCCTCCACCACACATGGTAATAACATTCACCTCCACCCCTTGGATAGGAGTAGTTTGGATAGGTGCAAATTGAAATTGGTTGGATTGAGCCAATTCGAGCTCGAGATTTTGGATATAAGCGTAATCCTCCTCTCGGTCTTCCATGATTCGCTCCAACATCAACTCAAATGAGGATCCTTGAAGTGGTTGAGAAATTTGAGGTTGTGGAAAATCTTGTTGGGTTGGATGGAAGGTTTCTTCTTGAATGAATGGGTGATGGTCAATGGGTTGAAAAGTAGAAGGGTGTTGGTTAGTGGTAAAATCATAAGAAATGGGATCTGGTTCAGCATGGGAAGAAATAATAGCACTCACTTGCTCTAATTGTTGAAAATTGAACACTTGCTTCTTGAGCCATTCTCAAATGCTTGAAAGTCTCCTCATTCACTTTTTTTTGCAATTCATATATAGAAGCCAAAAGAGTGCAATAATAGGATGATGCTCCAAAGATAAATCTCCTCCACTAGATTTGCAACCTCCAAAATCGGGAGCATATTGAACAAGCTCATGAAGGAATTGTTCGCCTCCTCATCTTCTTCAAAATGTCCCTCGGATGCTATATCGATTGATTCTTTGAGAGAAGCAAAGAGTCCACAATAAAAGTCTTGAAGAAGCATCCATTGGGTAGATTGTAGTGCGGACACTGACGTTGGAGACTTTTGAATCTTCCCCGTGCTTCAAAAAGAGTCTCTCCGGGTTCTTGCTTGAAGCTCATAATATCTTGCCGGAGTTTACATGTTTTATCAGCCGGGAAGAATCTTTTAAGAAAATCTCTCTTGAGAGCCTCCCATGAAGAATAAAATCCAGGTGGGCATATATCAAGCCACATCTCAGCCTTCCCTTTCAAAGTAAGAGGAAAGAACTTCAACTTTAGATACTCCGAAGATATCCCAGGTATATGCATGAAACTAATGCGCTTCTCGAATCTCTCCATATGAGCAATAGGACTCTCGGAAATATCTCCATGAAATGGGTTACTTTCAAAAACTTCAAGAAGACACGACTTGAACTCAAATACTGCGTCGGGTGGTAATGGTGGTAAGATGATCGGGTTGCCTCCCGTACCCGAAGATGGAACGACTTATGATAGAAGGGTACGAGGTGAATCAGCTCGGACTTCACCCATTGGACTCGAGGCCTCCTACGATGCTCGATAGAATATTAGGGCGTACCTACATGAACCAACAAGAACCAATAGAAGCATCAAATTCATCGGGATTAGCACAAATTAATTTCTAGCTTGAAAGCAATCTCAAATAACCAAAAACCAAGAAACTAAAACTAAGGGCGCTGGCTCCCCGGCAATGGCGCCATTTTGTGTACAACGGTTTGTTAGACCTCGGTATTGTCGTTCTCTCTCAGGGAGCTGGCGGCCTTGGTCAAAGAATCTAGGTCAGTGGTCGGGATGAGATTGCTAAGGTAAGGATATTGGTTTGAAAGGATCACAACGCAAGAAGCAAAGCTAAGGTCGGTCAAGGAATTGAAAATGGGCTTCGGGGGCTTTTCGGGATGCAAACGGGGATGAGGAAATGGGTTTTGCAACAAGAGAGTAAGGAGAAGGGAAAATCAAATGGTAACTCCGTTAGAAAATACCCACCGGGCTTCCTCTTTCAAGGATAGTCCGGATTAACTTCCCCAAAGTCCATCGACAGACCCGGAGGAGTTCAAGGAACGGAATTTCCTAGTTAGTTTCTATTCGCTTTCGCGAACTAGAATACTAACTATCCTAATTCCTACCTTCCAACAAGTGTTGGATATATTCGGGATGCTTTCGCACCCAAATACATCCCACTTGAGGGAAGGATAGGATTGGGAAATTGATTTCCTAACTAATTACTCAATAAAATTGCTAACCCAAACCTAATCACCCATTCACACCCTTAATTACCCCCTAACCCATAGGGTTTCTAGCCACTAATCATAACACTAACTATACTAACAACATCCAATCCAACCCTAAACATGATTTCTAACATCAAACAACCATTAACAAGCAAGAACAATGAAATAGCAAGCAAAGAAATCAAGAACAAGCAAAGTAATTAGCAAAGTATTTAATAAAGGAGTTAAGGAAAGAGAAAACTTATCAAAGTGTTGTAGATGAACAAGAGAAAGCAATAAAAAGATGAACCAACAATCTTTCAATTGTTTGAATCTCCAAATATTCAATAACAAACACAAATCTCCAAAACCCTAGATTAATCTCTTACTAATCTCTCTCTAAAACCCTATATTACAAAGCTCCCAAATGTCTAAGTCTATCCCTCTGGATCCCTCCCTAAGAAATCGTGAAAGATATATATATATATATATATATATATATATATATATATATATATATATATATATATATATATATACAAGTGAAAATCATTGGCCAAAACGCAACACTTCAAGCCGAAAACACGCGCAGGACATAGGGAGACCGTGGCCACGGTCATGTTCTGTCCAATGAAATCTGTATGGCGATTTAGGGCAGACAAGTTTTCGCTCCTTCGCACCGTCGTGGCTACGGTCTCCCAAGACCGTGGCGCGTCTTCTCTTCGCCACTTCTTCCCTTAGACATGTCATGAACCCACCGTGGCTACGGTCAACTTGACCGTGGCCACGGTCTAGCTCGACTTTCCTTACCTTTGTTCTTCCTTCTTTCCGAAGCATGTGACGATCGATCCGAAGGTCGTAGCATGCGTTACTTCACTAATTGGCACCAAAGGTCGGGAGTGTGGTCCCGGATCGATTCCGTCTCGGTTTCCGGTCCGGCTCGGCTCGGGAAATCGCTAAGAATGCTATAAAAAGGCTCGTTTTGCTACGTTTTTGGTGAAAACTCTAAAATCTACAAAATAATCAAAAACACATTAAAAGCTATGAAATTAAACCATGAAACGAGTTAAAAGCCTAACAATTTAGGCGGTATTTAGACACAAAATCCCCCCCCCCCCCCCACTTAAACTTTTGCTCGTCCCGAGCAAAACAAAACAAAACAAATAAGAAAACTAAACACCAACTCCTCTATCGTGGGAGGAAACGAGTGCATTTAGCGTATGCACCAAGCCCTTTGAACCCCCCGGCAGCCCGGGTGGACGAGACGGACTCGTGAGGGTTTGTAGCGGCTGTACCCACAAAAGCCAAAGAAAAATGAGAGAGGAAAAGTGAAAACAAAACAGAAGAAAAAACAAAAGAAAAGAGAAACAAAAGCTTCAATTCAAAAGATCTCGCAACCAAAACTAAGAAAACGTTATTAAGCCTCCAAAAGCAACCGTTAGGAGCATCTCACAAACACTAAACTCAGATAAAAGCCAATCTTGAAGATTTTCAACTCCCTATACCTTATGCCGAGCAAAACCCCATGCCTCTCGCGAGTGGACTCTAACCGGAACCAAAAGACTCTAAAGACTTGTGTCCGAACTCAAAAACAACGAAACAACCAAGAGGAGTGTTGCCCTCCCTCGCATTTGGTCGCCCTTGGCTTGGTAAGGGCCGTTGGTGATGCAAGGAGAGGCCCCACTCTTTTAAGAAGCAAAAACTTTTCGTTTTCTTTCTTTTTGAGTTGGATTTACCAACGAAATTTGCTTTTTCTTTTTCCCTCTTTTTTTTTTCTTTTTGGTTCTTAAAAGTCGGTATTAGCCTTACTTTCGGGAATTGGACGGCCCATATAAGGGGTATACCCTCCCAACACTGTCTTTTCCATTCGCCTCTCTGTCGCAAAGCGATAATGGGAGAGGGTTAAGGGGTATTCAATGTCGTACCACGAATACCGAGCCCGTGTAGGTTAGCTAAGTGTATGGTGGTTAATGTCTTCAGCGACACGCTCCACTTATTCAGGTTATTGTATCTTATGAACTCTTATTTTTCTTTTTTTTTTTCTTTTGAACTTTTCGCTAAGGAAACAAAACGAACTCGGACACAAGCCCCTAGAATCTCCCGATTCTAGTCAGAACATGAAAGGAATCGGGGGTCTCACTAGACACTCGATGAAAGGAGTCTAATTAAGGTAAGTCTTGACTAGAACCCGACATAGGGTCGAAAATGCTCCAACCGGTTACTTTTAAAATGAAGTTTAAGAACGGCTTCACAACTTCGATAACGAGATCCAGGAAACAAAGCAAAACAAAAACAAAACGAAAAGAAAAACCGAAAAGGTTTTCACTCCCTTTTTTCTCCTTTTTCACACAAAAATTTTTAAATTTTATTTAAAAACATGGTAAAAAAATAACAAAACGACTAGGTGATCTACCCTTGAAACATAATATTTCCCCCCCCCCCCCCACACTTAAAACTCCACAATGTCCTCATTGTGGGAAGGAGTCACATGAAAAGGGTAGAGAACCTACAAAACACAAACAAACGAAAACAACTAGCAGGTAAAAATGGTTGCGACCCGAGCCCACACGGCTCCAACTGCAATATATCCCAACATAAACACTGAAAGGGGTTCGCCACCCAAAAGAAAATCAAGCATGCAGCATAGATCATAGGATATTCAACTCAAAAAGAGAAGAGCGGAGAGATATTAGCTCGAGTTCTTCAAAAGAAATGATTACTCAATCTGCGATCCGTGATAATTGTGAAAAGGGTTAGGATATTCAAGTAAAAACAAGCAAGGCTCGTAAGATCCGCATGCAAGATTAGAAACAAGAAAAAGAAACTAATAAAGAAAGGAAAAGAAATTAATCAAAAAGGAAGTATGGGTTACCTCCCATGTAGTGCTTGTTTTAGGTCCCTAGCTTGACCTAATTACCGCTTAATTCGGAGACGTGGTGCACATGAGAGGTACATAATCAGCTTCTTCCACCATGATCGCTTCTTCTTCCTTCCTCTCCAACTCCTACCATTTTTGGACAACCTCAAGTTGAGTCGTCCCTCCGGTCGTTTGGTTGACCATGAGCGGGGAAGAGGTGATGATGTCTTTGATTTCTTCCAATGCCGCTTCCTCCTCCTTCTCCAACACCTTCTCATCACCTCCGCAAATAGAACAAGGGTCTCCTCCAGCGGTTTGATTGGGTGATGGGGATGAAGAAGTAACTTAGGCCTTTCCACAAGTGGTTCTCTAAGTTTCAGACACTTGGGAACAATCTTCTCAAACTCTATGTCCTCAATATAAACTTCATCCAATGTTATCTCCCTCCTCAATGGAACAATCTTGAGGGAATCATCACGGGATGCATCCTCAATTACCTCGGGTGCAGAACATAAGGTTTCGGGATGATCATTTTCATGCTCATTGTCATGTTCCACTTCAAGAATATAAACTTCTTTATGCTCATGAACAATCGTGGTCACTGAATTGACTTCAACACAAGGTGGCACGGAAAAGGGCGTCTCAGTAGGGAAATTAAACTTTGATTCAATATGTCCTTCATCAATCAAGTGTTGAATCAACCAGTTTGGGAGGGGAATTTGCATTTGGTGGGAATCAAATTGCTCTTCAGGGCATTCACTAGCACTTTCATTCAAAACTATAACTTGTTCTTCCTCCACCTTCTCTTCTACATAATTGACTTCCTCGCCAATCAATTTCTCCTTCTCATCATCTACCACTTGCTCAACCTCCATACCCTCTCCTTCGATTTTATCCTCAATATCTCCCTCATTTTCTTCAAGAACTCCCTCCTCCACCAACTCAGGTTGCTCAACTTCTCCTCCACCACACATGGTAATAACATTCACCTCCACCCCTTGGATAGGAGTAGTTTGGATAGGTGCAAATTGAAATTGGTTGGATTGAGCCAATTCGAGCTCGAGATTTTGGATATAAGCGTAATCCTCCTCTCGGTCTTCCATGATTCGCTCCAACATCAACTCAAATGAGGATCCTTGAAGTGGTTGAGAAATTTGAGGTTGTGGAAAATCTTGTTGGGTTGGATGGAAGGTTTCTTCTTGAATGAATGGGTGATGGTCAATGGGTTGAAAAGTAGAAGGGTGTTGGTTAGTGGTAAAATCATAAGAAATGGGATCTGGTTCAACATGGGAAGAAATAATAGCACTCACTTGCTCTAATTGTTGAAAATTGAACACTTGCGCTTCTTGAGCCATTCTCAAATGCTTGAAAGTCTCCTCATTCACTTTTTCTTTTTGCAATTCATATATAGAAGCCAAAAGGAGTGCAATAATAGGATGATGCTCCAAAGATAAATCTCCTCCACTAGATTTGCAACCTCCAAAATCAGGAGCATATTGAACAAGCTCATGAAGGAATTGTTCGGCCTCCCTCGCAGTCTTCTTCAAAAATGTCCCTCCGGATGCTATATCGATTGATTCTTTGAGAGAAGCAAAGAGTCCACAATAAAAGTGCTGAAGAAGCATCCAGTTGGGTAGATTGTGGTGCGGACACTGACGTTGGAGACTTTTGAATCTTCCCCGTGCTTCAAAAAGTGTCTCTCCGGGTTCTTGCTTGAAGCTCATAATATCTTGCCGGAGTTTACATGTTTTATCAGCCGGGAAGAATCTTTTAAGAAAATCTCTCTTGAGAGCCTCCCATGAAGAATAAAATCCAGGTGGGCATATATCAAGCCACATCTCACCCTTCCCTTTCAAAGTTAGATGAAAGAACTTCAACTTTAGATACTCCGAAGATATCCCAGGTATATGCATGAAACTAATGCGCTTCTCGAATCTCTCCATATGAGCAATAGGACTCTCGGAAATATCTCCATGAAATGGGTTACTTTCAAAAACTTCAAGAAGACACGGCTTGAACTCAAATACCGCGTCGGGTGGTAATGGTGGTAAGATGATCGGGTTGCCTCCCGTACCCGAAGATGGAACGACATATGATAGAAGGGTACGAGGTGAATCAGCTTGGACTTCACCCATTGGACTCGAGGCCTCCTACGATGCTCGATAGAACATTAGGGCATACCTACATGAACCAACAAGAACCAATAGAAGCATCAAATTCATCGGGATTAGCACAAACTAATTTCTAGCGTGAAAGCAATCTCAAATAACCAAAAACCAAGAAACTAAAACTAAGGGCGCTGGCTCCCCGGCAACGGCGCCATTTTGTGTACAACGGTTTGTTAGACCTCGGTATTGTCGTTCTCTCTCAAGGAGCTGGCGGCCTTGGTCAAAGAATCTAGGTTAGTGGTCGGGATGAGATTGCTAAGGTAAGGATATTGGTTTGAAAGGATCACAACGCAAGAAGCAAAGCTAAGGTCGGTCAAGGAATTGAAAATGGGCTTCGGGGGCTTTTCGGGATGCAAACGGGGATGAGGAAATGGGTTTTGCAACAAGAGAGTAACGAGAAGGGCAAATCAAATGGTAACTCCGTTAGAAAATACCCACCGGGCTTCCTCTTTCAAGGATAGTCCGGATTAACTTCCCCAAAGTCCATCGACAGACCCGGAGGAGTTCAAGGAACGGAATTTCTTAGTTAGTTTCTATTCGCTTTCGCGAACTAGAATACTAACTATCCTAATTCCTATCTTCCAACAAGTGTTGGATGTATTCGGGATGCTTTCGCACCCAAATACATCCCACTTGAGGGAAGGATAGGATTGGGAAATTGATTTCCTAACTAATTACTCAATAAAATTGCTAACCCAAACCTAATCACCCGTTCACACCCTTAATTACCCCCTAACCCATAGGGTTTCTAGCAACTAATCATAACACTAACTATACTAACAACATCCAATCCAACCCTAAACATGATTTCTAACATCAAACAACCATTAACAAGCAAGAACAATGAAATAGCAAGCAAAGAAATCAAGAACAAGCAAAGTAATTAGCAAAGTAATTAATAAAGGAGTTAAGGGAAGAGAAAACTTATCAAAGTGCTGTAGATGAACAAGAGAAAGCAATAAAAAGATGACCCAACAAAGGAGTTAAGGGAAATTGCCAAGAATGCTATAAAAAGCTCGTTTTGCTACATTTTTTGTGAAAACTCCAAAATCTACAAAATAATCAAAAACACATTAAAAGCTATGAAATTAAACCATGAAACGAGTTAAAAGCCTAAGGATTTAGGCGGTATTTAGACACAAAATTGGGTCTAAACAAACACCTCCTCAATGAGGACTTCAAATCTAATCCAGGTATGGAATAGAACACATTCTCCACATTGGTGAACCCTTCATCCTCCCCAATCCGTTTGATCTCCAAATAACATAGTTTGTCCACATCAAAACCCTCAAATCTCACCATGTCACCATCATATTTAAACTCAAGCTCCTCCACAAACTTACCCCCATAATAAATTGTCGAATCCACCAAATCAAAAGACATAAGCCTACACATAAGACGAAAAAGAAAAATTTTTAACATCATATACACTTGTTGTAACAGTTTCGATTTTAAACCCCTAAATCAAGATGAACAGGAACCCTAAAGTTAAAGGGAAATTTTCTTCAAAAAATCCCGACATTCATAAATAATTAACTGTAAAAAAAAAAAAAACCATTTTTCTGCAAAAAAAAAAGAATCTTTAACCCTCTAGATAGGGTTTCTGTCACCACCATCATCATTGCTAAAAAGAAAATACATACCTTGCTTTGATTTGATTTCCTTCAACAACTTCGATTCAAGTACAAACACCTCCCACAAACGTCACCTTTGCAATTTGTGCAGACAATTTCTGCAGAAAAGCCAGCAAACTTTCAAGATTCCCTTTCCCACATCCAGACCACTGTTCATTTTAAAGAATGAAGAGAAGGTGAGGGTGATGCAACTGAACATACGTTTTCAAAACAAAAAAAACAAAAGAATATCGCCTAATTGATAGAAAAAGGGAATGAGGGAAAAATAGGTTGACCTAGCGCTTTTTTTGAAGTCAACGGAGCTGATATGGCACAACTAAAAGACCCAGGCGCGTGCCTCCGCCGACATGTCATCCTGCCACCGAATTATGTTTGGCGTACTATTAGAATCCAAGGATGCAAAAGTTCAAATTATTTAGAACCAAATTTAAAGTTCAGATTACTTAGTCTATAATGACCCAAAGTTCAGATTATTTAAATCCAATTTCCTAAAAAAAAAAGTATATTATGTCCCTTATTTTTTAGTTGAAATGCCAAGTTTGGGATTAGTTACTTCTTCTTCACGTTAATTGACAATCTCTTCTTCGATTTCTTCTTCTTTATTAGTTTACTCTAAGACAATTCAATCACTCTTCCGATGATCCTCAAAATCAACCCCCCGGCTATCTCTCTCTGTCTCTCTCTCTGCATGTATTGATTTCTACCAAATAACTTAACAATTGAATCCAAGTTACATGCTTTATCTCCATCGAAGTGACTTAGATTATTGCACCAAGAAAAGCAGCAACCGGAGTATGTTCTTCCAGCTAAAATGAGAAAACAATCTCGAGAAGCATCCAAATCCACTCAATTCACCCCTCATATTCCTAGTTGATCTGGTCCCCTCCCGAGGTCTCATGAACCTCGATGTGAGCTTCTCGGTCCCATTAAAAGAGCATTGGGTAAAGCCGTGGATGGATGACCTCCACATCGTCTTCAAGTTTTTCCGAGCGTTCAATGAGGGTCCTTCCCGGGCCTCCATGGTGTCTTGGGCCATCCCCGAGCACACTTGAAGATCTTGGGTCGGGTCGGGTCGACATCAGCATGAATTATCTCCGGCTGGAGCTCGGGTCCATTTTCAGCTAAGGGGTTCGATATTGGGCATGGAAGAAGGTTAGGAGAAGAAAACCGAATGAAGAGTGGAAATGGGGAGGCGCTGCCCGCTTCCCCTTAGGTGCGCGCTGGCTGCGCAAGGGAGACGCCAATCACGCCCTATGTTTTCCTCCTATAGCAGAGCCCCTAGGTAAGGCGCTGGTCACGCCTAAACCTGTTTTCGCAGTTGTTGAGTTTTTTTTTTTACCGCTTTCTTCTCCCACCCCCTTATTTTTGTATTAGTTCTCAATAGAACCCCAACATAGACATTTTGAATGAAAAACCTCGGGTATTTACAAACCGTATTCCTCAAATCTCTCTGTCTCTATCCTTGAATGTTCTTGGTGGTGGGTTGGAGTACCCCACCCCCCCCCCCCCCTTTTAGAGCTTGTGGTGTGGAATACCTTCTTCAAGCTTGGTGAGGGTTACAATGGAATCTCATTGGGTGTTGGTGGCCTAGCCTTTTATGCATCTCTTGAACTCTAAGTTCAATATTGGTGAGTAATCTTTATAGATTGTCTATATCTTGCTAAGCTTTTGTTGATTTGGTGTATTTGAGATCTAAATCTACTCCATTGTTAGGGTTTGGGTTGTGTTGTGAGTTCTACTTGGTGATTATGGTTGATGTTTATATTTGGCATGTTTTGGGTTGACTTTCTTGCATTTATTGAGTTCTCAATCTCTCATGGATCACTAGTCCTGCCACCTTCTGTCTCCCCACCAAGAAACAGGCCTAGACCCTCCGACCCGTTTTCAACCTTCCAACTCCAACTCGTGCTTCCTTCGAACTCAATGCCGAGTGCACCCCTTCTCCTCAAAAAGAGACGCTATAAAATATCCATAACTCCCAATATGAATTTCGTCTAAGTTGGGATGACCCAAATTCTGCTAACTTGTAAAACTCAAACCCATCAAATGAAAATACATATTTTAAATAACCCGGAAATCTTTTTCAAAAAAAGTAGCAAAGCCCAAATGAAGATGAGGAGGTAGAGGTGGACGAAGATTATGGAATTGTATGTGTTGTATGTGAGAGCACACATGGAGACCCATCAAACCCAATTATATTATGCAACGGGTGGGCCTCATGGTGTGATGAAGCCAACAACACAAACACCACATTCGACCACCACCTGATAATGAAAAGATCCAAGCTAATAATTGGATGAAACATAATTAAATCATGAAAGGGAAATGAGAGGGAGAAGAGAGAAGAGAGAAGAATGAATGATGAATTCTCTGCTTATTATTACAGCCAACGTGAATGGCTAAATATACACAGCCAAGCAAGCAAAAACTAAACAGAAGAAAAGAAGAAAATATCAAGAACAGCAAGAAGATAACTAAGCTAGCTAAAATAACTAACTTAACTAACTTAATCCTTAACACCCCCCTCAAATTGGAGGGTGTTCCAACCCCCAATTTACTGAGAATGTGGTGATGCTGTGTGTCAGGAAGAGGCTTAGTCAAGATATCTGCCAATTGCATTTTGAAAAGAACATGATCCAAAGCTATCAGTCCATCTGCCAACTTCTGTCTAACAAAGTGGGAGTCGATTTCTATGTGCTTTCTTCTTTCATGAAAAACTGGTTTTTTGGCAATGTATATAGCGGCTTGGCTGTCACATTTAACAGGAATAGGGGTAACTAACTCTACGTGAAGCTCACCAAGCAGCCTGCTCAGCCAGGCTAATTCAGCTATGATTCTTCTCAAACTTCTATACTCAGCTTCTGCCAAGGATAGGGAAATTGTTGACTGTTTCTTGCTTTTCCAGGAAATCAAAGTTTTTCCCAAAAAGACTAAGAAACCACTAATAGACCTTCTAGAGTGTTTACAAGCCCCAATCAGTGACACTGTAGGCTTGAAGAGAAAAATCATTGTCTTTGTGTAGTAATATGCCAAGATCTGGCTTGCTTCTAATGTATCTCAAAACATGCAATGCAGCATCCCAATGTAGGTCAGTTGGAGCTTGCAAAAATTGGTTGAGATGCTGAACCGTGAAGGCAATGTCAGGCCTGGTGTTTACCAGGAAATTCAATTTTCCAATGAGCTGCCTGTAAATTGTGACATTGCTCAGGGGAGAACCAACATTAGGCAGTAGTTTTGTATTAAGTTCCATAGGAGAAACTGCAATCCTTAAATCTTCTATCTCATACTCTTACATCAACTCTCTGGTAAATTTTCTCTGAGTGAGGATTAAGCCTTCTGAAGTTTTGACAACCTCGAGACCAAGGAAATAATGTACATCTCCTAAATCCTTGATCTTGAAAACATGATCTAGATGGGCCTTCAATGATTTGATCTCTTCATCATCGTCTCCTGTTATCATAATGTCATCAACATATACAGCCAAATAAACTGAAGTAGATGTTGTTTTCTTATAGAAAAGAGAATAATCATTTGTGGAATGATCATATCCCCTTTTATAGAGAACATCAGTCAACTTGGCATACCACTGCCTGGATGCTTGTTTCAATCCATATAAAGACTTCTTTAATCTACAAACCCCATTTGGAACTTTAGAATGAACTCCTTGTGGTATCTTCATGTAAATTTCTTCATGTAGATCTCCATGGAGAAATGCATTATTGACATCAAGTTGTTGTAATTTCCAGTCTCTCTTCACAGCTACATCCATGAGGGTCCTGACTGTAGTCATCTTAACCACTGGAGAAAAAGTCTCACTATAGTCAACTCCTGCCTTTTGTGTATACTTTTCACCACCAACCTTGCCTTAAGCCTCTCAATACTTTCACCAGCCCTTTGTTTCACTTTAAATACCCATTTGCTATCTATTGGTTTTCTTCCTTCTGGCAGAGACACTATTTCCTAAGTGTTAGTTTGGGAGAGAGCTTGTAGTTCTTTGTCCATTGCTTCCCTCCAACCATCATGTGTGACTGCTTCTTCATAACTTTGAGGTTCAGTGTAAACTTGATACATTGAATATGCACGAGAAAAAGAAGAAAAACAAGAATCCAGACTTTTTGGAGAAACATGTAAGTTTGTAACACATGAAAAACAGGTTTCATAGTCCTTTAATTATGCAGGAGGTTTATGAATTCTAGTAGTCCTTACAGGATCAACTAGGTCAGGAAATGATCCATCAATGGATTGACCTAGAGCAGAATCATGAACCTCAGAAAGAAGGGGGAGTGCCATTAATGTCAATATCTATGACCTGTGCAGTAGTATTACTTTGGTATTTCTCATCTATGTCCTTCAGAAAAGGGAAACAATCTTCATGAAAGATGACATCTCTTGAGATAATGACTTTATCAGTTTTTAAAGAAAATAGTTTGTAGGCCTTTTTCCCTTGAGGATAACCCACAAAGACACATTGCTCAGCTCTTTCTTGGAACTTATGTCTGTCATGTTTCAAGGTACTAGCATAACATAGGCAACCAAAGGTTCTTTGGTGATCATAAGAGGGGATATCTTTAAAAAGAAGTTCATAAGGAGATCTATTCGTTAGTAAGGGAGTTGGCATTCTATTAATGAGATAGGTAGCTGTTAACACACTTTCTCCCCAAAATTTTAAAGGAAGACCAGACTGAAACATTAAAGCCCTAGCCACTTCTAGCAAGTGTCTGTGCTTTCTCTCCACCACCCCATTTTTTTGGGGTTTTTGGGTGCAACTAGTCTCATGTACAATCCCATTGTTGTTAAAATACCTTATGGCCTCAATGCTTTTTCCTATTTCTAAAGCATTGTCAGATCTGATTCTTCTGACAATGCTCCCAAACTGAGTTTTAGCCATGGCCACAAAGGATTGTATTAACTCAAAGGCCTCACTCTTAGTGGTCATCAAGTGTGTCCAGGTTGCCCTAGTAAAGTCATCCACTAGAGTAATGAAATATCTATGTCTTGAGTGTGTTTTGACATGAAATGGCCCCCAAGTGTCTAAATGTATCAAGGTAAAAGGTTCAGTAGTTGAAATGGAGCTAAGTTTAAAGGGGATACATTTCTGTTTGGCCATTGGGCAAATATCACAGTTTTCATGTTCAATAGATTGATCAAAGCGAATAGGCAACAATTTCATCCTTGAAACAAACATATGGCCAAGTCTTTTGTGCCATATATTTGTATTTACAGTTGAAATAGAGACTTTATTACATGTAATGACATCTATCTTAGAACCTAGAGACTACATTCTGACAATTTGTTGATAAAGGCTATCTTCCAGGATATATAAGCCATTGGTTTGTCTACCAAGAACCATTCTCGCAGAAAGGTCCTGCAAAATACATTCTCCTTTAGTGAAAATTGCAAGGCAGTTCAATTGATCACAAAGTTTCTTTATTGAAATCAAATTGAACTGCAAGGGACACAAAGCACATCATCCAAGATAATTTTTTCTAAGATTTGCAACTTTCCACTCTCAGTTATAGTCATCCTATTTCCATCTGGCAGAATGACTTCAATGGGTTCAGGCAGAGTTTTTAAAGAATGTAAAAATCTCTTGTCATTGCACATGTGATTTGAAGCCCCAGAGTTTAAGATCCATGAATTATTAGGCAAGAAACAGGTCATACTAACAACATTTGAAAGCATACTGAAAATGGGTAAGGGCACATTACTAGACATGTTGTCACTGCTGTCTTTAGAAGGATTGTTCTCTTGGGATGCAAGATTGTTCAGGAGTTGTTGCAGAAGGTGCTTGGTCTGATCATGACTGAAGTTGAGATTTGGTGTAGGTAGCAAGCCTTCTCCATTGTAATCCGATGTTGTTCTGTCCCTTGTAGGACAGTATTTGCTGCCCTCTTTGTTGCTTGTTGTTCATTCTATCCTTGCTGCCTTGGTGGATACTGCTTATTCTGGTTCTTTGGGGGATAACCATGTATCTTGTAACATTTATCAATAGTATGCCCAGGCCTTTTGCAATAATCACAGAATAGTGTTGATTTCTTGGTTTCTTGTTTCCTTTGATCATTCTTGTTCGCATACAAAGAGGCAGACTCAGTCAAGAATTGTGCATTGTCTCTGACCTGCCTTTGCTTTTCCTCTTAAGAAAGCGAGGCATACACTTGCCCCATGGAAGGAAGAGGACACATCATCAGGATATTTCCTTGAATTCCAGTATAGCTACCATTTAATCCCATCAAAAACTGTAGGAGTTTTTGTTCTTCAAAGTGAATATCAATTTGTTGATTGATACTTTGGGGTGAGCATTTGCACTTTCCACAAGTGCACCTTGGAAAATTTGTGACAGAACCCATTTCATCCCATAGTTTCTTTGCTTCGGTATAGTAGCTGGCTATATCTAAAGTACCTTGAGACAATTTGGAGATGTCTTGCTGGACTGAATACAGCTTGGCTTTGTTCAACTGACCAAATCTTTCTATCAATTCTTTCCAAAGGCTTTGAGCATTAGTTGAGTAGAGGACACACTCACGAATGTCTTTGTGTAGAGAATTCAAGATCCATGACACTACCATGTCATTTCATCTCTTCCAATATGGAAAGAGAGGATCACTCTCAGTTGGGGTTTCAAGAGACCCATCGACAAACCCTATCTTGAATTTTGCATTGAGTGAGATTGTGTAATAACCCAGTATTAATTAGACCCTAAGGTCATTTAATTTAGTTAATTAATCAAGTTTATTAACTGTGTGTTTTGCAGGACTTGAACAGTGCAACGACCGTCAAGATCGTAGTTTAGAAATTAAAAATTTTCTTTTTTGTCAAGTTCCTTTCTCCGGTTATAGTTTCCGGTCACCATGAATGTTCAAGTATTCTCTCTCGGGTCATGACATTTTATTTTATTCTTCTACCCAGGACAAGTTGTAAATAATTATGTGAGGTCACAAGGAGGTATATATTTATTTGGGTTTCCATAGGTTACCGGTAATATTTTTATGATATAATGAATTTAAGGAATTTGGGAAATTAGGGAGATATAAGTATAAGAGGGGAGAATTAAATTTTGTAAAATTTGCTCTTTTGGGCCTTATGGGCAGCTGACCCAGGAAGAAGGAGGTGGAGGGAGTCTTTTGGGCTTTAAGAGTATATATATGTATATATATATGGATGATATAAGCGGGAGTTAGGGTTTGGCAAGCATAATATATCACACCACCCTCATTTCACTTGCTCCCTCTCTTAATGTGACCCTCACCCAGCCGTGCCTTGCTGCCGCCACCAGCCAGCCACCGCCGGAGCTTTTTCCGGCCATTTTCCGGCCACCGCACCACACCTCCATCATCATCTTCCCTCATTCTTTCCTCCTTCAACAAGAGTAATCTAATTCCTCTTCTCTTCTCTTGTTTTCTTTATGAGAATCATGGGTATAATCTGATTTTTACGAGATTTTTATGTTGTTTCAGAGGTAAATCAATTCGTTTTGGAGTTCATCAAGTAAAAAGGGAAAGGATTCAAGCACTAAAGGGAGAAATCTTGGGTAAGTTTATGAAGAAAAATTGATTATTATGTTTTTAATTGGTATTGTCTTGATAGATTATGACATGCATGTGATTTAGGAGGTTTAAATTCTTATGAAAGGTTAAGTTATAGTTAAAAGGTAGATGCATGTTGGTAGATATGGTTTAAGTGAGTAAATTGATGAAGTGAGTGAATTCTT
Organism: Portulaca oleracea; assembly: GCA_029582165.1. Classification (NCBI taxonomy): domain Eukaryota; kingdom Viridiplantae; phylum Streptophyta; class Magnoliopsida; order Caryophyllales; family Portulacaceae; genus Portulaca; species Portulaca oleracea. The sequence continues at coordinate 13,709,349 of CM055888.1, read as the reverse complement.
GTATGGATGCATGTTCAATTTTATATGGAAGATTTAAAGTAAGTGGAATTTGCCTTGCATGCACCTAATTCAAACTCGAACAAAGGTTTTCTTGATGATTGAAATTCTGAAAATTTGTGTTCTTGGATGGAAGGCTTGACTTGGATAGTGATTAAGGTGAATTAGTGAGTTAAACATGCATGCAAGGGAATTTATGAAGTGATATTGCAATCTGGTTGGAAATTGGATTTTCCAGAAAATGAGGAATGTGATTATTGGATATCTTATGGCTTGCTTAAGTAGATAAAAGTGTTAGCTAACACCCGATTTTTACCGTTCATCGTTTCGACGAGTATATTAGGATTTATGGCCAAATTTGTAAAGCCACGCAAAATTGAGAATTTCTGGCGTCAGTATAAAGATGGGTGTTTTTCGATTAATTAGAGGTTGATATGGTTTGAGGACTGAGCATAGAAGTTTTAGAGGACATTCTGAGCTTTCTAGAATGGTATGGTATGCGTTCATAGGATATCGGAAGAGAAAGTTATCGGCTTCTAATTGAAGGACAAAAATCTGAGTTTTCCAAAAACTACATTATTGGGACTGCCTGTATTCTAAGCCAACATCCGACCCTTTCTCATGATCAAATCAACTTGTGGTTAAAATGAAAGTTGAAGTATGCATTACGAGCTTTCCATAGACAGCTTACCCGTTCCGAACCGATAAGTAGAGCTTGAGTTATGATTTTCCGAATAATTGAAGTTAAATGGTTATTATTCTGGGCAGCTTGTAAAGATGTTAATTTTTACCCTCCTTAACCTCGTTTTTGACCTTCATGATCAACTAGAAACTCGTAGTGCATGAGCTTAGCCTTCCAGAAAGTCCTTATGCATAATGATGCGATACTCGTGGGAGAAGTTATGGCCATTTGAATGAGCCTTAGGAAGCAAGTTTAAGTATCAAGTAATCCTAGAATTCTATTAGGATATTCTTCATTTCTCTCATCCAAGTTAGTTCTAATTCATGGTTGTTGTTCTTTCTTAAAAGTTCTCAAGAGGTCGTTGCGGCCACCTGTTTAAGTCCGTGTGGGTCCAAGTTGGTGTGTAAGTTTCAGGTGTTCAGGTACACATATTGCCTACAATTCCTAAGAATGTTTTACGATGATGATGTTTTATGTTGATGTTTTATGTTGATGTTTTATGCTGATGACTTCATGATGTTTAACGCAAGGTGAGTTTATGATTTTGTTCTTTCAACGTTGAGGTCTCTTGTTATGTGGTGCTAATCGCACTGAGGTACTTTCGATGTCGACGGGTATCTGTCATGCGACCTAGCAAGTGTTTATGATGAGGTCTATAACGAGGTCTATTTAGGACGAGGTCTACAACGAGGTCTACTTATGATGAGGTCTATGACGATGATGATGATGACGATGTTTATGATGTTAATGTTTATCTTTTTCTTTGGCTGTTCAAGAGTTTTTGTGACTTGTCTCTGTTTTCTTTTTTTCAAAAGATTTTAGCAATGCGCGAACTAAATTGAACTGTGAAAGTTTACATTGTAGGGGTATGTGTACTGAGTTTAGCCAACTCATTTGCGAAGTTTTCTATTTTTATTTTAGGAAGTGTTCTCTCCAAGGGCAATAAGCTCCCAGGTCCGAAGAAGTAAGTGAGGTGTTCTTCTCACTTAAGGTAGGCGTTCGGTAACAAGGATAAGGGCTCTCCCGCTTGGATGGTGATGATGACTCTCTCCCCTTTTGAAAGATGGGATGGTTTAAATATTTTGATGAATAGATGAAAACCTTAAGTGGTGGTTTATTTTGGAGTTATTAATTATGATGTTAAGGGGTTGTAAATGCAGTGTGAATTTAATTAAGTTGTATGTATGGTTGTGTTTGGTGTTTGTGTTGATTGTTTATGGTTGTTAAGCCTTGTCCATTTAGGTGGACGGCGGTAATGCCTCTGGAAATGGTTTTCTGCTGCGTTAATCCTTGAGTTATGAGATGTTTAGTAGTAATCTGATGATCATAAATCTGGGGGCGTTATAGATTGTATCTGACCTTCTCCATGTATCAAAATCTTCACCAACAAAGGGTTCTGACACGAGAGACATTCCAGGTTGTTTTGATGGGTGAATGAACAAAGGATCACAAGGATCCGTTATTGCAAGATTTCTGGTTTTCTTGGATGGTTCTTCAGACATTGTTGTAATGATAGGAGAAAGGGAGGTAGGGAAGACGTAGGCTAGGTAGGATCAGTACCTTTAAGGGCTCTGATACCATGAAAAGATCCAAGCTAATAATTGGATCAAAAACAATTAAATCATGAAAGGGAAATGAGAGGGAGAAGAGAGAAGAATGAATGATGAATTCTCTGCTTATTATTAGAGCCAACGTGAATGGCTATATATACACAACCAAGCAAGCAAAAACTAAATAGAAGAAAAGAAGAAAATATCAAGAACAACAAGAAGATAACTAAGATAGCTAAAATAACTAACTTAACTAACTTAATCCTTAACAGATAAACACCACAACCACCACTTGCCGCCAACACCATGAGCAACCACTACCTAATTAAATCGAAAATTGGCCATGCCTCCCCTTCCTTTGAAATTCAAATACAATCACCACCAACCCAAAAACACACATCCTAAACCCATAATTAATACCAAAAACTTATCGGAAAACACCTCAATTATCGCCAGCAAGTTCACCCAAAACTTTCCGTCGACGCCCTGTCTCATAGAGGGCCAAGCTAAACCCCAACTTGTACGGCCACCACCTTGCTGTCAACCTATGCTGCCGGAAAACACCGGTCGCTGCACCACTTAAGGCGATGTCCTGACTATTGTCCATTGAACCCTAAAGCCATAGCCCAAAAGCCCCTTTGTTACTTGCTCTATTTTTTCAAAAGATAAGAAGATAGAGAAAAGGATTGTGGAGGAGGAGGGGTTAGATTAGAGGTTTTGAGAGTGTGATTTCTAATTAACGAAGATAAAGGTGAGCAAGAGGAGATGGATGAATGGGTTAAGGTGGAGTGACAAGAGATACAGGGTATTGATTTTGTGCAGTAGGAAATGGGTGAAAATGGTGAGGATTGAGATAAAGGAATTATAGATGAAAAGGGTGAGGAAAAGAGAGAAAGAGAGGTGAGGGGTAGATTGAGTAAAATTAGAAAGAAAAATAAGAGCATTTTTGTCTTTTTAAACATATTTCATTGTATTTCAGTCAAAATAGCCGGCATGTCACTCAAGAGCCATTTAATTAAGGATTATGTTACCTGAGAGTAAGGATGACAATGGGTCGAGTTCACGTCGAGTTCAGTTGGACCCGAATCCGAACTCGACAATATTTTTGGACCCGGACCTGACCCCTGGCTTGATGGGTCCATAAACCCAGATCCAGAGGGTCTACGAGTTCACGGGTCCTTAGCGGGTCCGACTCTTTTATATAATTTTTTTTACTGGATTTATCAATTTCCGAGTTAATTTTATACTTGCACACTTGTATAATAAGTAATAACAATTATTGTGTTTAAATACACCTTTTTCTAACCCAATAAAAAATCTAATTGAAAGTACGAGGCTACGAGCGAATTCCAACATAAAAAACATCAGAAAAATCATCAAGATATCGAAATAAAAACATTATAATAGTCTCTACGAATACAACTACATAACTTTAAAAAAAAAAAAAAAAAAGCAAGCGCGCACACACACACACACAAAGTACCCGCTGCGGGTGGGGAAATTGGCCCCGTCCCCATCCCCGTGGGTTACATGCTCCCAACGGGGATTTAAATTAGTGTTATGTTTTTAGATTAAATTTGACACTAATTATATCTTCTCCTCGTCCACTCAGTAACGTTAGTATGCGAAAGCTCAAGTCCGTGGAATCAAACTGGGTTTCAGCTCCATCAAAAATTAAAGCATTTTAGTCACGCAGTAGTATAAGATTTCAAATTTGAATCAACACATTATTGCCCTTTTTACATACTCTGTCATTAAATACGAACATACCCTTCAAATTATGGATATGAAAGTAATAATTTTATGGGTAAATATGTAAATTTAATATATAGCAAGGACGGGTATGCAGTATGTAGGCGGGTTATTTTTCCGACGAGTAAGCGGAATGGGGACGGAAAAATTTTGTACTCATCCCCGCCCCGTCCCTCCGCGAGTATTTAATATCCGTCCCTATACACATCCACATCCATTGGGTGCGATGATTTTTCTCCAGAGCGGGGTGGGCCCCAAGCGGGGATGGGGATTCTCCGCCCAACTGCCATCCCTAGCAATGGGTAGGATTTGGGGTGGGTGATATCATACACGTATACATTCCTATTTTCGAAATCATTACCTGTACTCGTACCCATATTTAGTTGGTGCTAAATATGAGTACACATAACTATACCATCTGAGTACTGTGAATATAACGAGTTATATTCAGGTATTATTAGAGATTGAATTATACAACTTGTTTTATAATCATATGTACAAATTAATAGGTTTTATTCTGTTATTGCTACTGTTTTTTATTTTTATTTTATAGGAAGTACGTGCTATTTTTTGATAATCATTGTACCACACACACTCTTTGCAATCACAATATCACACGGACATTATTTGCTGGGGAATTTAGGAGTTCGGTGTCGCGTTCAGATTAGGGTTTTATTTTAAAAGAATGTATTATTGGGACTTTGAACTATTCCATGCGAAGCTCAAAAATACAACAAACACACAATGCTTTTTTTTTTTTTAACAGATCATAGGATTATAATATAATATATTTTGGAGGTATTGGATAATTATGTACTGTATTATTATTTTTGGATTCTAATACATTGTAATATGGTGGTAGGTGAAGCATGTGCACTGAGAACAAGTTATGGTGAGAATGACTCATAAATATTAACTAAGGCTGTGTTCGGTAATAGCGTTTGGGGTAACGTTTAGCTACTTGACCAAGTCAAAACTCTAATTGCATAAATATTAGCGTTCGATAAGCTAGCGTTTTGAGGAACGTTTAGCGTTTTAAAGAACGTTTTGTGAAACTTTAATAAAGTTAACGTTTAGCGTTTGAGGTAACGTTTCATATTTTTTGATCAAAAAATACCCTTTGGAAATTTTATCTTTGAAAATTATTAATACCCTTTAATGTCAATTCACATTAATCTGTTAATTGAACCGTTAAATTTACCGAACACAATTCTCATTTGAACAGTCATCCGCTATCCGCTGCTTAAAATCGTTATATGCTATATAAACCGTTATCCGCTATTTAAAATACTAATTTTGCCGAACATGACTTAAATCTATGCGGAGTAACCATTAAACTCATGTGTTTGACTTAAGTTTGACTTAAAAAAAAATAAAGGAAGAGGAAATTATTCAAGTCAAACACATCAATTTTAGGGTTATACGACATAAATTCAACTAAAATTTCAAAACACGTGCCAAATCATTTTCATCTAGTTAACACAATGAATTTTTGATGAGTCATTGTCATCAGAGCTCATTTGCGATGCATGTGCTTCACCTATCCTCATATTACAATGTATTAGAGTCCAAAATAATAGTATACTGCAAATTGCCCAATGCCCCTAAAATACAACATATTATAGTCTAATAATTCTTTTTAACTATACAGATTGGGTTGGGTATGGGTACCGTTCGGATTAACCCCATATTCGTACCTGTATCTGTTTTAGTAGCATCAGGCCCAAATCTTTTTATTAAAAAGATTTCATCGATCAAACTAATTTTTTTAAGAAACCAGAATTAACCGAATTTATGTGGTTTTGAATTTTATTGTCATCCCTGAAACTTTTGGACGTATAAAATGGCGTGAACTCAGAGATGGAACTGTCAGTTTTGGTAAACTAGGTTCCTAGATAGTACATTTATTGGAACAATTGCTTAAAACTGCAGACAAGTAGGAAGTAAAAACGTCTAATTCTTGTGATCTAGTCCGAAGACCCCCATTGACCACAATTTCAACAGGAGATTTAGATTATATACTAGAGAAATATTTGTCTGTTGACCTCCTGTTCACTCATTTGTCACCAATAAACCAATCATAATCCGAAATAATCCATAGAAAGCCCCAACAACAATGCTAAGATGTAATAGCAACAGAATCAAACTATGAATACCCAATTCAATCTACCAAATTTCCCCCCAATAAAGTATGAATATGGCCATGAGCAAAACAACAAAAGTGGCCAAAAAGAATGCAAATTAAAACCCCAGAAAAATTACAAACGCACAACATCATCTTCCTTTGATTCTTGGGTTTCCCTTTGGATTCTGTCTGTTCCTCAGATCATGCTACTCCGAGCTTCATACCCATACTGAGACCTACGGATGTTATCCTGGCGTTTCTTGTAAACGAAGCCTGCAACTCCAACGGCACACAGTCCTACCACCACTCCCACAGCAACGCCGGCCTTCTTGCCGCCGCTTATTCCGCCGCTTCTGGGTGCCTCCTTCTCCTCGCGCTCGTCGGCCACTTCCGCACGATCTGCCACCACAGGCGACGGCGCCGGAGATGGTGCAGCGTCGTTCTCCGCCGGCGGCTGTGACGGAGAATACGCTGGCTTCGCCGGAAGGGGAGCGGAAGAGGGGGACTCCGACGGCGGGGGCGACGGCGGACTCACGGCGGAAGACGGAGCAGGGGATTCCGGCGGGTTGGATGGGGGATGAGAGGTGTTATTCGAAGGGGAATCAGCGGCGGGCTGGGAAACTGGAGATGGGGTCGGCGCCGGTAGATCTGACGCGGAAAGGGAGTGGAGGAAGAAAGAAAGGAAGAGTAGAGTGAAGAGGGGTATTCTCCATTGGATCGCCATTGATGGAGATCTGAGAAATTATGGAAGAATGTGAAGGTGGGGGTCGATGCAGATGCAGATGCAGATCTGGGGGAAGAGAAGCAGTTTTGGAGGGAGTGTGTGAGTGTCGGTGGTGGAGTGGAGGCGTGAGAATTTGGCAGAAACGCAACACCGCAGTTGGATTGGATGGATACTGATTACTGTGTGTGGGATTTTGTATGCTAATGTATACGCCGAGAAATTGGGAAATTAAGGATTTATTCAGCCCACAAAACGGTGAAAGAAAATTGAAACATAAAAAATTAAACAAACTGGCTGCCCAGCTTTATTTTTTGATTACAGGCTTTAAAAATGGACAGCAGAATAATTCGATCCCCTGACCTTTAGGAACTTCACCGACGCTCGTACGTTGGTCTCACACTCTCATATTACTGCAACTCCTGTGTCTTGTAAGTGGTTGGTGATCTTGTCAATTCGGGCTAAAGGAGAGTCAGTTGTATATTGAGTTCGGATAAATATGACTTAGTTATATTTTGGGTTCGGGAAGTGAGGATAATGTATGTCAGTTTTGAGCCAAGGTTAATGACTACGATCTTTTTCCGTTTTTTCTTTAGAAAATTTTATCTCTAAATACTATGTTTTGTACAATATACATAATAAAATACAATTATTTTCTAGTAATGATATATTTTTGTAAATATTTCAACTTAAATTAAAGAAATAATTGATGAATGAGTTGCACTTAAAATTTAAGTCATAAATTCAAATGAAAAGTCACAAATTCTAATAGAGTTCAATTTAAAAAAAATAAAGTTTTCGGCTCAAACAGACGGTTGAGTTTGATATGTTAATTTACAAATTTTTTGGATTTGGTTTATTTTGGGTTTAGGTTGAAAAAATGTGTTCAAAACCTACAGTTTTCAGACAAATTTGGATCAGACTGTTGAGTTGGGTCAAAGATAGACAGATACTCCGTAGTTATTTCCAACGTATTTGAATCAAGCTACTTTTACAGATGCTAATCAAAATCAAACTTTCCGTTTCTCCCATTGAAAAGAAAAGTACAAATTGATGAACTTAAAAATTAAAGCTAATTGTTAGGTTGTGTGCATCACACCTCTAACCGTAAATTTATTAAGGGAAATTCCAAATGGTAGACATGAAGTATTGACTATTCCAAATGGTGAACACCTTTTTAATATATTCCAAGTGGTAGGCCTAATTATCAAATAATTTCATCCGGTAGGTAAACTTTAACTTGCCGTTAAGAATTGAAAAAAACAAAAAATAGAAAAACACAACTTTGGGAGGAACTACTCCTCACCTTCCATATTTCACCTGGAAAATGAAGGGTTGAGTCGGTATACCCACCTTCAGAGTTGCATCAAAACATCCCCAAATTGCAAACCCACAATTTCCCAGCTCAAATCTGAGGTACCCTGATGCGATTTTTGTACTGGGTATTGCGGTCAGATTCTTCTACATTTGTTTGGTGTGTTCCTCCATTTCCTGTTGTTTATCCCCAGATTCAAACCATGCACACTTGCACTCTCGCTCTAAAAAGGGTCATGAAATTGCTGTGGATGTTGATAGAGCAGAGGTGGATTGTGGTGTCCCAACAACACTTTGAACAAATCCCTAGTTCGAATCCTAGCAAGAGGAGATAGTTTGAGTTAGATTTGATGAAATCATCGAAGTAGTGTGGTGGTGTTTTGAGGAGAGATTGGAGGTTGAAGGCTGTTTATCCCTTCATTTCCCAGGTGAAATGTAGAAGACCGGAAGGTGAGGAGCAGTTCCTCCCAAAGTTGTTTTTCTTTTTTTTCAATTTTTAACGGTAGGTTAAAGTTTACCTACGGAATGGAATTATTTGATAATTAAGCCTACCATTTGGAATATATTAAAATGGTATTTACCATTTGGAATAACCAATACTTCATGCTTACCATTTGGAATTTCCCATTTATTAATTACTCCCTCCTTCCCATATTATCTGTAGCTCTAAAAGAAAAAGGGAATAATCAAACACTGTTAAACAAAAATAGCACGGCAAGCTTTTTGGCTATCAATAATCGAAAAAAAAGAAAAAGGAAATCACTTAGATTGAGGGTTGTTTGGCCACCCAATTTTTTTGGTAGCTTTTAGCTTTTTGAATAGCTTTTAATTTTTTGGCCAACGTTAAAAAGCTACTTGAGGTGTTTGGTAAGTAGCTTTTTATTTTAGTTTTTTGGACCCAATAAGCTACTTTTCAAAAAGCTATTTGATTAAACTTTTTGACTTAGTTTTTCACAAAAAACTACTTTACCAAACATTTTTCCTACAATCAAGCGATTAAAGTCAAGCATTAATCCAAACAACTATCATAATACTATAGGGGGCGTTTGATGCCCGACTTTTTTGATGGCTTTTTGGAGAAAATGGATTTTTGGAGTGTTTTTGGCTGTTTGACTAGTCAATATGCCAATTTGGGGTGTTTGGTAGGTTGACGGATTCAATTGGCTTTGCTAACAGCTATAGGGGGCGTTTGGTGCCTGACTTTTTGGATGACTTTTTGGAGAAAATGGATTTTTGGAGGATTTTTGGCTGTTTGACTAGTCAATATGCCAATTTGGGGTGTTTGGTAGGTTGAGGGATTCAATTGGCTTTTTGCCCCCAAAAAGCCAATTTGTAAAAAGCTACTATGAGTAGCTTTTTATAAATAGCTGTTGGTTTTTTATGTTTTAAATTACCATATTGACCAACTAATTCACAAAAATTACAAAAATTGCCATCAAAATAATTTAGGTTTAGTTCTTTTAATTGTTCTCTTATCTCTCACTTCATTTGCGTTTCTTATCCTTTTGGACAATGGAATTTATGTATAATGATTCTTGTGTTCAAAATCTCCTAATTTATTTTACTTTAACTAACTTTCTTTTTTTCCATAATATCTATCACCTTACAATTCCAATAACACATTAATTACTAATTTTTCAAATTATACATCTTTTTCTTCAACTTTTCTCATTTTACTCACCATTTTTCTTTATTATTCACCATTTTTCTTTTTTATTCACCATTTTATTCAACTTTTTCTCATTTCCAAGAATGCAAATTAATGCAAATTGGAAGTTTTATTAGTTTTGTGAATCATTTCTTAAGTGACAAATAAAATGGGAAGCAGGAAGTATGAGATAGTAATTAATACACTACTTTTAATATATATATATTTATATATATATATATATATATATACTAGGTCGGTGGTGCGTCTTCACACGCACTAACCCGATAATTATAAATATAAATTTTATTATATTAATATTGAACAAAAATTCTTTACATAATATAAAAATTTAATTTAATTTTAATTTTGATTTTGATTTAATTATAATTTAATTTAATTTTCATTTAATTAAAATATAATTTTAATTTCATTCGATGGTCGATTATTGTTTATGAAAATATACAAAATATAGAAATAAAACTAATTAAATATTTTGTTTAGACTTTTCCTAAAATACCTCATATAAATACAAGTATCAAAATTAAAGGTATTGTTATTTAATGACTAATGGTTTATGATACACATTGAAACTATGCTGCAAATAGGGGAAAACATAGTTGTATGGTTTAGTTTTTGATGTTTATAAGCATTGCTAGAGGGTCCTTGAAATCAAATTATATAACAGTTATAATGAAATTAAACAGTTATAAGTTTAAGGAATATTGATCTATTATTGGAAAAAGTAATTAATGGTATTTACAATTAATATACATTCATATCTACGGTTGAATAATTTCTGATGTAGGACCAATATATAATTCACTTTACTTATTTCTATCTTTATGTACTCATATCGGTAATTTTAAATATAGTATTAAAGTTAAATTAGCAATAAATCATAAATGATTCGCTAAACATGTTCTTTTTTTATTGGATGTGGTTTAAATCGTACCGACATTCATATTACTGGCACCATGCAGCCAAATTCCATCTTTATAAACAGAATTAAGTTTAAAAGATTCACATGTAATATCTATATGATTACTTAATATTTAAGCATCACAATATAATTAGGATATCATGTTAAAATTTAAAGGATGGAATAAATTAAAATAAGGTAGTATTTTCGCTGCATCGACTAATTGTTCGCATTGGAGTTTATGGTATGAATTCGACTGAAAAGTTAAAATTTGGATTGTAAATAATCGTACCATTAACAACAACAATAACAACAAGCAGAAGAAAACAAAAGTGAAATATGTAGCTTTGATGAGATAGGATGATAAATATGGATTGGTAATAATAATAATAATAATAATGATAATAATAATAATAATAATAATAATAATAATAATAATAATAATAATAATAATAATAATAATAACAATGAGTTAGGGTGAAATGAAAATTTTAAAAGATAGGTGAAGGTATTTTGGGAAATCAAACTTTTGGGAAATGGTTTTATTTAGCTCCTTTTATAAGGAGGTTAGATTAGATCAGATTTGGACGGCTGAGATCTTTTCTTCCTACCTTAGTTCCCTTCCTACTGGATCCGCTATATATATATATATATATATATATATATATATATATATATATACATACATATATATATACATACATATATATATACATACATATATATATAAAAACATATATATATATACATATATATATATATATATATATATATATACATAGATATATATATACATACATACATAGATATATATATATATATATACATATATATATATATATACATATATATATATATATATATATATATATATATATATATACATATATATATATATATATATATATATATATATATATATATATATATATATATGGAGCGGATACAGTAGGAAGGGAATTAAGGTACGAAGAAAAGATCTCAGCCGTCCAAATCTGATCCAACGAACATGATTAAAACCACTAATCATTACCCAAAACCACCACACGTGTACCAAAACTTAAAAAATAAAAAATAAATAAAAAACGAAGATGCTTGTTTCACGGGATATGGATGTGCCATTTTTCATTTCTTTCTAAAAATCACTTGAGTATTGCTTCAGAGCATCAAACACAATTGATTTGGAGAGAGAAAGAATAATCGAGAGTGTGCATCAGATTCTAGGGTTTTGTCAACAAACTTGCTCAACCACACCGGAGTTCTCAATCAAAGCATCGCCGGTTTTTCTACCGTACACAATCAACATCATTGACGGCAAGGATTAAACCGGTGAGTGACAATTCTCTTTGTGATTGATTGTTCACCAAATTCATAGCTCCAATGTGATGCTACGGTGAATTTGAAGTCATGCTCATGTGTTGTTGCTACTTCGTTACAGAGGACAAGCACAGAGGGGAATAATCCCTACAATGTCGCCGACGAGGAGTCACATACCAAGTAAGTATGCTAAACATTGCAATGTTCAATCTGTTGTGTGTCGCGGGACGGGGTTGACGATGGTGGGACGGGATTGGATATGGGGGGTGGGGATATGACACATCGAACAGGGCATATGGCTCACGATGGCCCTTTTTTTAGGTCGGTTGTCCGCATCTATACCACTGATGTTTGTTCCGGGGGGTTACTGGGTACGTTGCGACCGGGGGTGAGTGTAATACTCAGCGAGTGGGGGGGGGGGGTACGATGTAGTGTAATTATGTGTTCATGATATAGTAATAATAATAATAATAATAATAATAATAATATGTCATATATTTACAAAATAAAAAACAGAAAAACAAACAATTTATTACATTATGAAGGGTAATTTGGGAAATCAAAAGTTGGACACTTCATTCTTTATTCCCTTTTTTATATTGTAATAGATAACAGATATACATACATACATACATACATACATACATACATACATACATACATATATATATATATATATATATATATATATATACATACATACATACATACAGACATACCTACATACATACATACATACATATATATATATATATATATATATATATATATATATATGTATACATACATACATACATACATACATACATACATACATACATATATATATATATATATATATATATATATATATATATATATATATATATATATATAGGTATATAATAATCCCTACTTTCACAAATTGGACAACAATAATCCCTACTATCAATTTGTATTCTGGTGGTTCAAAAAAAATAAAATTGTATTGTAGTGAGATGCCGGTGAATTGAGTTGAGTGGCTGTGACTCGGTGGTTTTCTGACATGGCACGTTGACCTTGATGTTGACCGGGTGATTGTACCACGTCACTTAAAAAACACATGCCCTTCCCTTTCTCCTTTTTTTTTGTCCAGCATGGAATTAATGATAAACCCCATTTTTTCTCTCTCTATTATTTTTACCCTTCCCTTTCTTTTTACCCTTCCCTTTATGCTGTAGAAAACATCCCCTTCCCCAATTTTTTTTTCATCTGTATCAAACGACTGCCTTGCCTTTCTTCTTCCTTCTTCTCCCATCTTCTCCTTCTTCCCTTTCAGTTTGCCCTTTCTGTAAAACTCATCCCCCACCAATTTTTTTTTCCTCTGTAATCACTGCCTTCTTCTTCATTCTTCTTCCTTCTTCTCCCATCTTCTCTTTCTTCACCCATAAAATTTTGTGGATCTCCTTGAAATTGCTATGCACCACTTGGTGATACTATCACCACCATCTTCATTTTTCCTTTGCAAGAACCAGCATCTTCATCAAGGACAATTTGTTCAGTTTCAACATCATTAGCAACTCTTCCTTTGTCATTTACTCCTCTTTTTGAGTACCTAACCACAGAAAATGGGGAATGTTTAGTATATGAAACATTACAAATACAAAAGAAGGATAACATCATACCCCAAACAATGGCTAAACTAAATTGCAGAAAAGCCTCTGCAACAAAAGGCACCGAATGAAACTATGGCGTGGAGGGTAAAACAACTTTGCAGTAAACATTAGAACATCTGTAAACATTTGTATATCTGATTGACAATGAAATCAAAATCTAATTTTTTGAAATAATGAAACAAAATCCAAATTAACCTAGACCCTAAATTAACCTGGGTCTTTGATAAACCGAATTTTTACGAGTTTTTAGCCTTCTTTTCTATGCTAGTTTTCGCCTTTCAAGCTTTTTTTCCCTAATTTATAAGTTAGAATCATTTACTTCCTTCATTTATAACTAAGTGTGTGAATTTCCTTGTATTTAGGTGTTCTTACCCCTTATAATTGAGGATCGACGCTTTTAATGACGATAAGGAAGAGGGCAAAGAGCAATGGAAGGTAGAAGAATGAAGAAAAGAGAGAAAAAGGGTTTGGTACAGGCTGTGCAAAGTCAACACGGGCTGTGCTGCTGCCTGAAAATCATTTCTGCTGATTTTTCATGTTAGCACAGGCTGTGACAAGGTCAGCACAGGTGTCTTCTTGGCGCTTCGTTTTCCAACATATTAATACATAATTCTAGGGTTTTTAGAGGGGATAGTTTTTCATTCTATCTTTTATCTAGACTTTGAGAGAGTTTTCTCTCTAGCCTCTCTAGAGGCATTAGGGTAGTTTTTAGGTTTTAGATTATGTTTTGCAAGAATTTATCAACATCGTTTCTGGATTTCGTATCTAATTCAAGATCAAGTTTGTTTTCTCTTCTCTTTATATCTTTATGTTGATTTGTTTCTTTGTTAGATTCGTTTCCTTTATCATTAATTACTTTAATATGTTAATTTGTTGTTAATTTAGTGTTTTTCGATTGTGATTGATGCAATTGACGATGAATTAATTTGTTTAGGTTTAATCTACCGAATTCATGCGTGTAACGTGAGGTTTTCTCTTTGCCCGCCACATGTTCGATGAAATGCTCAAGGTTCATTTGTTTTGATTAGGCAATCGATTTATGCTGAGAGGTGAGATCAATTTGCTAGTGTGGGTAGAGAAAATGGTTGGGGTTCCGGCACGGGAGTGTTGAATTCTGACTAGGTCCAGGTTGTTAATCCTATGGTTTAATTAGATTAACTCTATGAGAATAGACAGTTAGAATAGTTAAGCAAGCCTCTGACCCTCGAGAGAGGGCTTTGGCGAGTAACTGGATTAAGTCAGCCTCTGACCCTTGAGAGAGGGCGTTGGCGAGTCTCTGACCCTCGAGAGAGGGCTTTGATGTTTAATATTTTGCAATCGACCCATCTTGATTACTTGTTTATAATTGGTACATTAGGCTATTTAGACTTATTAGTTGTTGAATATCATTTTTGCAGCCTGAGCTTCTTTTATTGTTTTCATAGTTCGTAGTTTTGATTATCACCAACATTATCTTTGGTTAATTTACCTAGCTTGAAACACTTGAGTCGGTTTTGAGTGCCGCAAACACAACTCCCTGTGGATACGACAACCGTACTCCCAAAAGTACGACAACAATTTTGGGGCCGTTGCCGGGGAGTTGTTGCTTTCGACGTTAAAGCTTGCTTGAGGATTCTTGTTAGGTCCTTCAAAAAAATTCAAAAAGTTAAAAATCCAAAAAAATGAATCTTCCCCACTTCCCTCAATATGAGCAAGAATTGTTTTGTGCTTATTGGAGTCGATTAGATGACTATCTTGCTTATTGTGCTCAATGTGATTTTACTTTCACAAAGTGGGAAGTGTTATATATTGTTGATGAGGGTGTGAATTTGGAGACTCGTACTCTTTTGAATTACTTTGGGTCTCATGCTAAAAGTGAGTGCGAGGCTTGAGAATTACTCGAATGGTTGATTTGTGATACAAAAGAGTTTCAGGAGGCTTGTTATTCGTCGGGTTCTTCTTTTGATGACCCTTGTGCTTTTCATGCTAAATCACACTATGAGAACCAATATGTGAATGCTTGTCCCTCATCCCCTTGTGTTGATTTGCATACTCAATCCCCATTTGTGGATCAACCTAAGGATTTAAATCTGTACAGTTCCTCATATGCTTGTGACTCATGTTCTCTTTGCAGTTCTTTTGACCATGCTAGTAATTCATGTCCATATGATATTTCTGTTGAAGGTTATGCTAGAATGGCAAACTTGATAGAGACAATGAATGAACAACTAGTTATGCTTGAACGTCATACAAGGGAACTTGAATCATCGCATGAGATTAGCTTTATTTCATCCATCGATATAGGTAAGGTTTGTTTTTGTGGTGATGACGAGTCTATCATTCCTCTAAAGTCCGGACTAGAGGAAGAGAATGACTCTCCCTTTACTGAACTCAATGTTGCTCATGATGATATTTATTCCAATGAGTCAGAGAATGCTTTTGTTGAGGGTCATAGTTTTGAGGAGATTCCTTTAGGGGAGTCATGTACAGTGGATGCGCCACTTAGTCATGTACAAAATGTGTTTGTGTCCATGATTCCCTTAAATCGATCCCAAGTTCTTATTTTTGTTCACCGCTCTCATTAGACAAGGTTAAGAGAACAATCGCGATTATTTCCTCACCTATACAAGTGTTTTCTTACTTACATTCATCTAAACTGTATTCGCAGGTGTTTGATAAGCTCTTGCGAGCCTTAGTAGCATCCGAATTTCTTAGGTCAAGCTAAGGACCTTAAATTAGCGCTTCTTGGGAGGCAACCCAAGTTTACTTGCTTTTTAGTTATAAGTTTTTCATTTGTTTTGTTTTAGCTGGAAAAAGAATTGAAAAAAAAAGTTTAAAAGAAAAAAAAAATCAGAAAAATTGAAGAAAAATAAGAAAAAAAAATTGAGTGAAATAAAATATCTGCTTGAGGTTTGAATTCATATGCGTGATGGGATGAATTTGAAAAGTGTTGATGGGTTGATTTGAACTATTTTCATGTTTTAATGGTGGTGTATTGTATATTTACTCAGCAAATTGGGCTCAAACTTAATGGAAATTGATTTCAGTAGCAGAAGTTTGGCACAATCAGTGCCAAATTTGCACTGCCAATGCAGTGAAATTCCAACAATTTTTTTTTCAGATGTCGAGAGGTTGCACACTTAGGCATACGGTCGCAGCACTGCCTGTGCTCTTTGTTTTCCAGCGCCAAATTCTTTCAACCTCAATCTCTCTTCAAACCCTAACCACCCCGCATCCACCACCACTTCGCACCATCTTCCACCGCGCCCGCTTCCCACCCGTCGCAATCAACCTAAGAACCGTTGTCCCGCCGGCGACAACCCGGCCGCCACCGCCTGTTCACGGGACCACCAATCCTCGCACCATCTTCTCCGTTCGATCACCTTCAGCCACCACAACTGCCGCGACCGACGCCTCGCCCTACTCTTCGCACCATCCTCTCTGTGACCACCATCACATGCACCACGGGACCCCTCGCGCACACCTTCGCGCTGACCAGAAATCGCACGCCCCAGCCTACTACTCGACCTTCGCACCAACCCCAACGTCAACAACCAATGAACACCATCGACAGTGCCAGAACACTCCATTCCCGAACACCAATCAGGTATCGCAATCCCATATTGGTGAATTTCACCTTTCTTCAATTACTCCATTATTCAATGTTATAGCATCTGTTGATACATTGGAGTATGAATGGTGTGTTTGTGGTGATAATTGAAGTTGATTGATCTTAATTGCTCAAGTTTGGGGTAGAATCGGGCGAATCACTAGGGTTTCTTGAACACAACAGTGACATATTAGGGGGTGTATGGTGCATTTTTGTTGCTAATTGAATGTTGCTTGACTTCAATGGCACAATTTTGGTGTGAATATATGCTGTCCTAGCGCTCCTTTACTTCTCTTGGACATTGCTGGAATTGTTGCTCATCACTTGTTAGCCTACCAAGCTAACGTTTTGTACCTTGTTTTGTTGTGATAATTTGTGTGTATGCTTTTCAGCAATATATTGGTGTGTTTGTTGGTGCTACTCTGCCTTTACTTGACCAATTGGAAGTGTTTGTAGTGTCATTCAGCACAAAATCTCCATTGAATGCGTTCTGCCCAACTCTGCTGTTTTAGCAAGCTTCCCTTTGGTTCTTTGTAATCTTTTGCTGTTTTTGCGTGCAATTCTTGGCATTATTCTGCTGTACTGTGGTGCTATTTTGCTGGAAATCTTAATGATTTTATAAGAGTGCTTTTGGTAACGTTTTGCTCAAATTGTTGGTAGCTATTTGCTTGTATTATTGGTGGTACTCTATTGAATTCTTAGTGACATTGTAGGGTTGTTTTTGGTGGTGTCCCCTTCCCTCCTTTGCCTCTTTCATTTTTGCATTTCACTGAGGACAATGAAAGTCCTAAGCATGGGGGGGGGGGGTGACTTTACTTTCTGGAGTGGATACCTATGTCACATGGAGGTGAATCGACTGTACATGGTTGTACATAAACATCATCATCACTTGCATATAGAAATGCATTTAGGCACCTTCATTTGCTAATTTCTAGTGTTCAATTTTCGCTGTTTCTTTAGGTTTAACCATCTAGGTCAGTTTTTCATTTTAGCATCTTCTAGCCTTTTAACATGCATATGCATTTGCATACGTAAGTGGAAAATAAAGAGGTCGGGTCATCTTCTAAGCAATCGAGGTAACCATCTTTCCCTTCTTCCTTTATTTTCGCTTATATTAATAGCTTAGCTTATTCGCTTTCAAAAAAAAAAAACTGACCAAACAAAAAAAAAAAAAAAAAAGAGAACCCCAGAACAAAAGAGAAATGAAGGCAAAACTGTTTTTTTTTTTGTTGTGAAAACCCCTCCTATGATGGGTGTATACTTAGATTGCCACTGCAAGTGTGTATTTAGGAATCTTTAGCTTGGTTTAGATGATAAACGAGACTTGATTGTTGGTTTGATTGAGATTGCATGTCTTGTTTGTGACTCATCTAGTCTTGAACGATCCTTGTGCATGATTGTGAAATTCCAATGCTTGGTCCATCAAAGGAACTAATTGCAGTGATTATGGTAGGGTAACCTGTGAGACTTTTGAGCCTTCAAAACTACCATTTTTGTAGTCTCCTTTTCTTTTTGAGTGTGTTACTTTCCAACACTTGCAACTCTAGAACTTGCCATCTTTCTCTTCAATACCATGCTTGACACATGCATGTTGACCAACATGAAAGAGGCATTCATTTTAATAAATTACATGAGTCAAATAGCCACCAATACGTAATGTTTTCCTTCTTTGAAGCCCCTCAAGCCTTTCCCTCTTTACTAACCCTATTCATTATACCCCATGCCTTTTTATTCTTCCCCATCCTTAAGCCTTGGTTTAGTGGAGCACGTTCCTTGTTGGAATTCTTGTTGGGTGCCAAATTATTGGTGGTGATTGGTGGTTTGTTGGTTCCCTAAAGGAGTTTGAGTGGAGATGATTGCTAGTGTTAATGGTTATTCTTGCCATATTAAATCCCATTGTTGGTTGTGATGTTTAGAAAAAAAGAAAAAAAAGAAAAAAAAGGGGAGAAAAAGTTTAAAAAAAAAGAAAAGAGAAGAATAATAGCTTAATTCCGAAATAAAGTGTTTAATTTACTTCCATTGGTAAGGCAAGAATAGTATTTTGCGAAAAAAAATCTTCATTCCTTTGCTACTTGAAAGGTTGGTGTAATGGTGTGCATTATGTATATGCTTGGAGGTGTGATGTTGTTTGATGGGAATAGTTGTGCTCCCTAGCTTTGGCTTTTAAACTCCACATTCCCAAATTTGTTTTTCCCCTCCTTTCCCTTATCCCGAACCTCATTAACCCATTCAAAGTCCTCTTGATTGGAAAATATGCATGGTTTATCTCCAGTGGTGGAGAATTGAGAATTTTGGCAAGCTTATGGTAGAGTGCTTGTTTTAGGAGAGTATTGAGTGAACCACCATTACTTTTTCAAACACATGAGGGGAGTGATCCACATACCCTAAAGTGAGGTCCTACCGATCCCAACTAGTTCGCCAAGCATTTGAATGGAACTTGATTGCATTAGGGTTGAGATAGATTGGTTGTGTTGCTTACTAGGTTTTGCAATCTTGATTTGAACTACAATTTGGTCTCAATTTGATTCTCGACCTTGCTATGGAAACCTTTGTGTGCACTTGTTTTGGTTGTCTGGTATGCCCTTCTACTTGAGGAGGGAGACATTGATTTTCTTCCTCCCCTATTCCTTTAGTACTTAATGATGATATTGCTTGGAGACAAGCAAGGAGTAAGCATGGGGGGGGGGGGGGATTGATAAACTGAATTTTTACGAGTTTTTAGCCTTCTTTTCTATGCTAGTTTTCGCCTTTCAAGCTCTTTTTCCCTAATTTATAAGTTAGAATCATTTACTTCCTTCATTTATAACTAAGTGTGTGAATTTTCTTGTATTTAGGTGTTCTTACCCCTTATAATTGAGGATCAACGCTTTTAATGACGATAAGGAAGAGGGCAAAGAGCAATGGAAGGTAAAAGAATGAAGAAAAGAGAGAAAAAGGGTTTGGCAGTGCAAGTCAAAGACGGCCAGTCACGCTGTAAAAATCATTTCTGCTGATTTTTCATGTTAGCACAGGCTGTGACAAGGTCAGCACAGGGTGTGCTGCTGGCAGTTTCGTTTTTCCAACATATTAATACATAATTCTAGGGTTTCTAGAGCGGATAGTTTTTCATTCTATCTTTTATCTAGACTTTGAGAGAGTTTTCTCTCTAGCCTCTCTAGAGGCATTAGGGTAGTTTTTAGGTTTTAGATTATGTTTTGCAAGAATTTATCAACATCGTTTCTGGATTTCGTATCTAATTCAAGATCAAGTTTGTTTTCTCTTCTCTTTATATCTTTATTTTGATTTGTTTCTTTGTTAGATTCGTTTCCTTTATCACTAATTACTTTAATATGTTAATTTGTTGTTAATTTAGTGTTTTTCGATTGTGATTGATGCAATTGACGATGAATTAATTTGTTTAGATTTAATCTAACGAATTCATGCGTGTAATGTGAGGTTTTCTCTTTGCCCGCCACATGTTCGATGAAATGCTCGAGGTTCATTTGTTTTGATTAGGCAATCGATTTATGCTGAGAGGTGAGATCAATTTGCTAGTGTGGGTAGAGAAAATGGTTGGGGTTCCGGCACGGGAGTGTTGAATTCTGACTAGGTCCAGGTTGTTAATCCTATGGTTTATTTAGATTAACTCTATGAGAATAGACAGTTAGAATAGTTAAGCAAGCCTCTGACCCTCGAGAGAGGGCTTTGGCGAGTCACTGGATTAAGTCAGCCTCTGACCCTTGAGAGAGGGCGTTGGCGAGTCTCTGACCCTCGAGAGAGGGCTTTGATGTTTAATATTTTGCAATCGACCCCTCTTGATTACTTGTTTATAATTGGTAGATTAGGCTATTTAGACTTATTAGTTGTTGAATATCGTTTTTGCAGCCTGAGCTTCTTTTATTGTTTTCATAGTTCGTAGTTTTGATTATCACCAACATTATCTTTGGTTAATTTACCTAGCTTGAAACACTTGAGTCGGTTTTGAGTGCCGCAAACACAACTCCCTGTGGATACGACAACCGTACTCCCAAAAGTACGACAACAGTCTTCGGTACAATTACCAAATTGGAAAAAGGGGAATACTAACCACAACAGCAGCAGTAACATACACCTTATACTTGTTAGGGTTAGAACAAATTGGAAATCGAATCAAGAAAACAAAAGAGGAATGGAACTAGAAAGACACCGTGAGAGCTTTCAGGAGACGATGGCTACGACTCCAACGGAAGAGTTTTCGGAGGCGGTGGCAGTGGCGACAATGAACGAAGGGGTTCAAAGGCGCAACGATGGTGGCGGAAATGAAGGAAGTCGACGACACACACCAGGGTTTGGAGCAGCGACTTGCAAGGCGACGACGTCGATATGCAGGCAGTAGCGACCACCTGCGTGGCGGAGGGATGGACGACCCTTACTGGGGTGAAAAGAATAGAGAGAGAAAAAGGGGGAAAATTGGGCGAGGGGTTTATCATTAATTCCATGTTGGACAAAAAAAAAAAAAAAAGAGAGAGAAAGGGAAGGACATGTGTTTTTTAAGTGACGTGGCACAGTCATCCGGTCAACGTCAAGGTCAACGTGCCATGTAAGAAAACCACCGAGTCACAGCCACTCAACTCGCCGGCGTCCCACTACAATACAGTATTATTTTTTTTTGGACCACCAGAATACAAATTGAAAGTATTCTGGTGGTCCAAAAAAAAAATAAAAATGTATCGTAGTGGGACATAATCGAGGGTATACACTAAATATCATAGATTTTGTGTTGCATTTGATTCAAAACTTTGTATAACACTTTACCACGATTTTTAATGAATTTACATCATTTCTCCCTATTTTTTTCTAATAATCCCTATTTTTTATGATTTTTTCAATTTTATTCCTTTTAAAAGATCATAATAATTGCTCGGAATCTCAAAAAAATAATTTAAAAAATGTTTTAGCAACTACACTTCATTGCCTATCTGGGGCCAGGAACGAAAAAAACAAAACCAATATGGGGTAGGCATGAAAAAAATAAAAAGAATGTGGTGATGAATTTGGTACCACTACAATACAATTTTATTTTTTTTTGGACCATCAGAATACAAATTGAAAGTAGGGATTATTGCCATCCAATTTGTAAAAGTAGGGATTATTATAATTCGATTTGTAAAAGTAGGGATTATTATATATATATATATATGTATATATATGTGTGTATATATATATATATATATATATATATATATATATATATATATATGTATGTATGTATGTATGTATGTATGTATGTATGTATGTATGTATGTATGTATGTATGTATGTATGTATATATATATATATGTATATATATATATGTATATATATATATATATATGTATGTATGTATGTATGTATGTATGTATGTATGTATGTATGTATGTATATATATATATATATATATATATATATATATATACACATACATACATACATACATACATACATACATACATACATACATAAATATATATATATATATATATATATGATGAGGGCATATGTTGACATAGTTTTGGGAGCATTTTGATAGTGAAATTTGGGGATTAATGTGCTTAATTGATCTTTTATGATCTTATTTCGCTATCTTAACTAAGTTTTGTGTGTTTTGTTCAATTTGTGCAGATTAGTGATATGAATTCCAAAGCTCACATCCATTACTTGATTCATCACTAAAAGAGCTTTCCGACGATATATTATAAGGTCAATTCCGAGTTGAGATGATGGAGTTATGAGTAAAATAGCAGAAAGTGTGCGAAAACGGATATATGTCCACTCTTTTGGTCACCATCATTTCTACACGGTCCGTGTTGGCCTCCAGAGAGCTCAATTTCCCCAGAAACCATCAACACGACCCGTGTTGACCGCAACACGGACCATGTTGGCCTTGTTTATGACGATTTGGCCGTTTCAACTTCTCTTAATCGCTATATAATTGTAGATTCGACTGATTCATCCATCAGGATCATCACCATCCACCTTCATTCATTCACTCCCATTCACCATCCATCTCCATCTCTACCATCATCCATCCCTTCCTCCACAAATCCATCCACATTCATCCTTAGTTGAAGATTGAGAGTTTATTGGAGTTCGAAGATCGATTCTCAAGAAATCCATTGACGTGGAGGAGCAAAAGTCCCCACCGACTATCATTCAAGCGAGGAACGATTTCCATCTCGGTTTACTTCTCTTTCTTTTAGATTTCATGCTTTCTAGAATAGATTTTGATATGTTTTGTGTTTTGATCATGAGTAGTGAGTAATTTCTTTCAGTTTGGGGGATAATCCCTTTAAAGTTTCTCTTATGGATTGAGTATTGTTGGATTGAACAAGTTTGTTTATCTAGTTTGAATGCTTTTTATTTATCCTTTGAATATTTATGTCATTGCTTTTGCTTGATCACCATTAGCATGAATTTAGATTGTTGAATAAAGTCTGAACGGAGAAATTCGATAATAGGAATCCTTAGGATTAAACTGGTTATGAAGTGAACTAGAGATAGAAGACTTTGTAATTAGGGGTCATTAGATAATTTGATCTTTAACTTAGATAAAATTGACACAACAAAGAGTCCAGGAGATCAATTTTGCTAAGCAATCCGTTTCATTGCTAAAAGCTCGCTACGGAATACATTATGCTATTATCGACCCTAAAATGTACCAAATTAGTGACATACATGTTTAATCCACTTGTTTGATTCATAGAGTGACTTAGGTTTTATCCCGTGAACGTCTTTCTCATATTAATTTCATCTTGTGAATTGTGTGAATATTTGATTTATTTGACTAGAACTAGAATAAGTATTCTCAATCTAAAACCTGACCGATTTAGCAATCACCTAGGAGGCTAGTTTGGTGCGTAGTTAGCAAAGTCCCTGTGGGATCGACCTTGATACTTGCTACACGAGCACCCGTGCATTTGCGGCCTATCAAGTTTTTTGGACCACCAGAATACAAATTGAAAGTAGGGATTATTGCCATCCAATTTACAAAAGTAGGGATTATTAGAATGGGCGAACGAAATTTACAAAAGGTTTTCATTTTTTATTTTGTCAAACACATCTTATGTATGTTAATTAAGGCCCTGTTCTTTTTTGCGGTATTTTGCGGTATGGTGTGGTGTGGTGTAGTGGAATAGTGGTGGGTGTGGTGGAATTGTGGTAGGTTATTGGTATGTGGGGTAGGTGAGCAGAGAGAATGTAAAAAGTAGAGGAGAAAAGTGAGGAGAGAGAAAAGTAATGATTTGTGGTAAAGTGTGGTGAGTTGTAGCAAACTGCAGTATGCTGTGGTAACGCAGTTTGCCAACCGCAGAAAAGAACAGGGTCTCAATAAATAAAAAGTTTGTTGTACTAAAACATATTTTAATATCCGTGATCTAAAACAGAAAATCATATGTAATTGAGTTTCTTTTCATGGAATTGTAGTTTTCATTTTATTGTAATTGTGCTTGATGTTCGTTGTCGTTGTCCTTCTGAGTTTTGTTGCTTTTTCTTGCTACTGTATCAAATATTACCATTTTGATGATTGTACTATAATAAACTGAGTATTATCATAAACCTTCTCATAATATTAATTTTTTTTAATTTGTCATTAAAGGTCATTAGACGACAAATTTATACAATCAAAAACCATACCGTGCCATAGAGCACTTACAACACCCAACAATCCAAAGCGCAATTTGTGTCATAGCACTTACAAAACCCCAACAAGGAAAAGGTATTAATCAGCACAAAAAAAAAAATGAAAGATGCCAACTAAGATACAAATAGATATAGTAATCTACGGATATTATGATACTAAGCCACAAATAATAATGTAAGATAATTGCATGGGCGAATACCCATTATACATAGGGGTGGCCATGTCCACCCTTAACCCATGAAAAAAAAAACTAAATTTATATAGTTTAAGATAAGAATTATGATTGTATGTTAAATATATGAGTGTTATAATGTACTTGACACCCCTGATATGAACTTCTAGATCCGCCACTGGATAATTGTCATTCTTAAAATAAGCGTTGGTATAATTGATAAAAGTAAACATGAGTTTTAATAAACATAAATTTGATGTTTTTAGTAGTATATTTTATTAAAGTTAATACATAGGCAACCTAGTAGATGGAAATGATATATTTATAACTTTGACAGTAGAACGATTGGTTTTTGAGATAGTTTATCTTGTTGTATGTTGATTTTGGGCTTGAAAAATGAAGATTATAAGATATAAATTGTCTATGTTCTCTTATGTTAATATTAAAATTTAAGCGTAATGTTTCACAAGGATATATGAAAATATATTGTTAATATTAAAATAAATTACGAATGAGGTGGAAGATGAAATTAAAATTGAGTGCAAAATAGAGGTGAGTTATATTACCTTAATAAGGGGAAGATGAAATTGAGAATATGTATGTAATTGCAATTTGTAGTAAACATGAAAATTGGGTATGGAAATGTACTATAGTTTATGCTGGTAATGAAGAGTATAAGATGTATATTTAGAGTAGTGAGAATAGTACAATACTATTACTAAGTGAATGCGCCTTGTAAATTGTAGAGAAATTTTGAGAGATAAAGTGATTCTTTTATATAAGGGAATAGTAGAATAATTTTTATGAAAAACATGTATTATCAAATGGTATAGTCATAATCCTCATTTAAAGAGTAACTGTATAGTATAATTAAGCATGGAACTTTAAAAGTTTGGTCTTTTAGGATTTTGATAACTAATGCATTAACTTCCATAAAACAAAAAAATTATGCATGAAATTTGTGTGTATTTTTGAACGTTTGAGTTTTGAGTGTTGTTTCTCATGTTGTTTACAGTCACTAGTGGCATCCATAGGCCACCAACTGCTATCATTATGTGAGACATTAATGAGATTTAGTACCCTGAGGTTCTGTTACAATTTAATATTGTACCAGTTACAATAGGTTTTGGTTGACTTTTCTATTATTGTTTATGTGAAAAGGAAAAAACTGATGGAGGTTATAATTGTCGGACAATAATGATGTTGTTATGAAATAATATTTGTGAATGTCCATATATTAATTAATATCTATTGGATATCTTTTCGGTTAGGATATAGGAGGATTCTATTCTCATATGATCTTGATATGTAACTAGCATAAATACCTCTTGTGGGTTATGAATAAACGATATCATTCTCCTGTCTCAATCTCTCTAATCTCTATTGTTCTTCTCTATTATTCTCTCTATATTGTGTTCATCTATTTATTGTACGTTTCATAACACGTTATCAGCACTAGTCTCTAACCTATCTGTTCCCAAATTTTCCGATAATTGGCCGAAGGTATGCAATACTTCCATAGGTAAAAGTATATTATGATTGTCGTCAATAATATGAAGAGAATGCTTGATATTTAGTAGAAATTTTGCATCTTGGTCAACTAACTGACATTATAGTAATATTTAATCTCTTCTAATTTAATTCGATCATGTTATGATACTAATTGCTTATTAATTTTCTGAGTTCCTCTGCTAATACTATTGTGCGTATGTAGTCAAATTATTGTCTACTAATTTATTTATATTCGTTATGCACAACAATTTTGTGTATCTTCATTGGCGAACCAGAAGTTCGTCCAAATAAAGTTCATTTCTTTTTATTAGTGAACCAGAAGTTCACTCCGACAATATATATTTGGTGAAGCAGAAGTTCATCCAAATCTTATCATGTTAGTGAACCAAAAGTTCATTTCAGGAAATTTTTTTTTCTTCTTTTCGTTTGATTTTATTTGGTGAACCAGAAGTTCACTCCGTCATTCAAAATTTCTCCAATTTCATCGGTGAACTAGAAGTTCAACCATAGATTAAAATTTAATCATGTTAGTGAACCAAAAGTTCACTTCAAGAAAAAAATTTTTACTTTTCGTTTAATTTAGTTGGTGAACCAGAAGTTCCCTCTAAATAAATCTAATTCCGTGGATTATATGATTAATTGATGATAATTTTTTTTTTCAACTTGTGGTAAATTAAGTCTATGTGTGGCTTTTATCGTATACTTGTTAATTAATAGTACAACAAAACTACTAATGCTCATGAGAATTAATTATGATTGACGACTTATATGTTTGTCTAAATTATATTGATTGCTTTAATCGAATATGCATTACGTACCATTGGATGAAATCTATACGCGAAGCTTGTCGACTATTAGTAATATTGTGAATTAATTATCATTATTAATCAATTTGCATGTCCTTACCTAATCATACACATGAATATATTGCCACTTGTTTCCTCTTTGACCTCATAATATGAATTTGCAAAATTACAATTGATACATGCTAGCTCGTAATGAAGAGGTGTCTTGCAATATGCTCATGATCATTTAATTAGGCCTCCTACTGCTTATCAATTTCATATGATGTATTTTGCATCTGACCTTTCTATTGAGAATCATCGTTGCATACATTCAGTTAGCATTAATGAACTAATAACTTGGCCAAATTGCAATGCATACGTACATTTCTTTTGGACATGGTTTATTTAAAAGTATTTTATTCTTTATCTAACATATTAATTATATGTTCATAATAGTACCATGTGTGGCCAAACTCAAGTTCATTGCCCTTGACATATCTGGAGATAATTATCTAGCATGGGTTCCATGATGCTAAAATTCATTTGGCGGCTAGAAGCTTAGGAGAGACAATTAAAGATGAAAATCAAGCAACTGATCAAAACAAGGCCAAAGCTATGATCTTTCTACGCCACCACCTCCATGGGATCTTAAAACAGAATATCTCACAATTGAAGACCTTTTGGAACTTTGGACTAGTCTGAAAGAAAGATATGACCACCAGAAAACATTGATCCTCCTAAAAGCTCGATACGAATAGATGCTGATAGGCCGCAAGTGCACGGGTGCTCGCGTAGCAAGTATCAAGGTCGATCCCACATGGACTTTGCTAACTACGCACCAAACTAGCCTCCTAGGTGATTGCTAAATCGGTCGGGTTTTAGATTGAGAATAACTAATTCTAGTTCTAGTCACTAAAAAGGTCAAATAAATCAAATATTCACACAATTCACAAGATGAAATCAATATGAGAAAGACGTTCAGGGGATAAAACCTAAGTCACTTTATGAATCAAACAAGTGGATTGAACATGTATGTCACTAATTTGGTACATTATAGGGTCGATAATCGCATAAATTCTTCCGTAGCGAGCTTTTGGCAATGAAACGGATTGCTTAGCAAAATTGATCTCTTGGACTCTTTATTGTGTCAATTTTATCTAAGTTAAAGATCAAATTATCTAATGACCCCTAATTACAAAGTCTTCTATCTCTAGTTCACTTCATAACCAGTTTAATCCTAAGGGTTCCGATTATCGAATTTCTCCGTTCGGTACTTCATTCAACAATCTAAATCCATGCTAATGGTGATCAAGCAAAAGCAATGACATACAAAATCAAAGGATAAATAAAATGTATTCAAACAAGATAAACAAACTTGTTCAATCCAACAATACTCAATCCATAAGAGAAACTTGAAAGGGATTGTCCCCCAAACTAAAAGAAACTACTCAGTACTCATGTTCAAAACACAAAACATATCAAAATCTATTCTAGAAAGCATGAAATCTAAAAGAAAGAGAAGTAAACCGATATAGAAATCATTCCTCGCTTGAATGGTAGTCGGTGGGGACTTTTGCTCCTCCACGTCAATGGATTTCTTGAGAATCGATCTTCGAACACCAATAAACTCTCAATCTTCAACTAAGGATGAATGTGGATGGATTTGTGGAGGAAGGGATGGATGATGGTAGAGATGGAGATGGATGGTGAATGGGAGTGAATGAATGAAGGTGGATGGTGATGGATGAATCAGCCGAATCTACAATTATATAGCCATTAAGAGAAGTTGAAACGGCCAAATCGTCATAAGCAGGGCCAACACGGACCGTGTTGGTGTCAACACGGGTCTTGTTGATGGTTTCTGGGGAAATTGAACTCTCTGGAGGCCAACACGGACCGTGTTGATGTCAACACGGGTCGTGTTGGTTCTGGAGTTTTTTGGGTCGTCTTGTTTCGGCCATATCTCCTTCATCCGATGTCTGATTGACTTGGTTCTTGACTTTTCGGAAAGCTCTAGGAGTCTACTTTTCATTGACATAAGTCTCAGAGTCATAGCATACTTGTGGAAATGATGGTGACCAAAAGAGTGGATATATTAGTTTTTGCACACTTTCTGCTATTTTACTCATAACTCCATCATCTCAACTCGGAATTGACCTTATAATATATCGTCGGAAATCTCTTTTAGTGATGAATCAAGTAATGGATGTGAGCTTTGGAGTTCATATCACTAATCTGCACAAATTGAACAAAACACACAAAACTTAGTTAAGATAGCGAAATAAGATCATAAAAGATCAATTAAGCACATTAATCCCCAAATTTCACTATCAAAATGCTTCCAATATATAATCACTATATGCCCTCATCAGATGCACATTAGATTTCAGGACTATAGAATTGTTGCTGAATATAATTCAGCGGTTTTTCGAATCACATCACAGCTGAATTGTGTGGTCAAACAATCATAGACGAGGATATGTTGGAAAAAACATTTACAACTTTTCACGGAAGTAATTTGATCTTGTAACAACAATATCATGAAAAGGGTTTTGAAAAATATTCGGATATCATCTCTTGCCTGCCTGTAGCTAAGCAAAACTATGAGCTTTTAATGAAAAACCTTGGGACCCATCCTAATGGCTCTGCCTCATTCCCCGAAGAGAATGTGGTAACATACAAACCCAATAATTGTAGGGAAAATAAAGGCTACGTTGTTGCCGTGGCCATGGTAGCATGTGATCGTGGTCGTGGTCGTGGTCGTGATAATTCCACGAAAATATCACATCCCTACAAGAAGAGGGAAAAATACTGTGGAAATCCCATGTTACCGTTGTAGAGGAAACAGACATTGGTCGTAGGGGTGGGCGCAAAAAAACTTAAACCGGAAACTAAACCGCAAACCGGTGTAACCAAATCGGTTTGACCGGTTGACTGAATTAATTTTTGTGTAAAAGTGGTTTCGGTTAACCAAATCGGTTTGACCGGTTTAGTTTTAGGTTTTGAAATTTTATAAAACGGTTAACCCCGATTAACCGATTTCAATTAACGACAAATAAAATCCAAGGTCTAAGGCTCTATTACGTACTGCTACAATGGTAAACAATAAGTGAGTTTTAATTTTTCTAAAATTCCAAATCGGAAAATTGGGAAAGTGAATATTTTTTGCTATGGTTAACTGGCGGTTTCAGTTTGGTTTAGGTTTCCAAATTTCAAAACGGTTAACCGGTTATGCGGTTAACCGGTTTTGCGGTTTAGGTTTTCGAAATCCAAAAACCGCAAAAGCGGTTAGTCGCATATGAGGTTAACCGGTTATGCCTACCCCTAATTGGTCGCGTACCTGCCGTACGCTGAAACATCTTGTTGATATCTATCAAGCATCACTAAAGAACAGAGGAAAGCAAATAGAGACCAAATTTATATAAGAAGATGCTAGTGAACATCCCATCGATGTGTCACACCTAGATGTTACTAATTTCTTTTCCCACCTTGAATGGAAAATTTGTCATCTAATTGGCAATGACAATGTCCAGTATGAAGAATGTTAAGAAATAGGATATTAATAGTTTTGATAGTTTTCATTTTTAGCATTAATTACATTATGAATATTGTTTTCCTTGATTTTAGATTGTTTAGCTCAATATCATTCAAGGACTTTGATGGTTAAGTGTATGCCCTATGGACGCTTTATAATTTCTCTCTCTTTTGCCTTTGATTATAGTTATGGAAAAATCTTTGATTGGAGCCATGAACAAAGGAGGGGATATGTGCCTTGTAGACAGTGCAACAACACTCACTATTTTGAAGAATAAGAAATACTAGTCTTTTAACCCGTGTGTTGCACGGGACAATATTAAACTGCATATATTGTTAGCAAAAATTAAACCACATATATTGCTTAAAAAGTTATAAAAAGAAATTCGTTCTATAATATGTCAATATATTTTCTATATTTTTCTCAATATTGAGTTGTACTAATTAAATATCTTAAATTGAACCATCTGACATGAAACAAAATCTATGAATTACAAACTAACATTATTCATATTAATATTTGAAGCTAATTTGTTCTTGAAAAAATAACATCACAAATTCAATATATGCTCTGATAATATTACAACAGTAAATAGAATTTGTGAATCATAAAATTAGGAAAAAAAAACTCTTACATGAATACTATAGATTAACATTATTTATAAGATAACAATATAAATTTTATTGCAAAAGACATTGGAGTAAAATTCATTGAGGAACTACAGGTGGAAGCCGGCGGTTTCTATCAAACTTGGGACAGAAGCAAGGAAAGGAAGGAGAAAAAGAAAACAATAAAAAAGAATAGAAGTAGGAGCAGAAAAGGGAAGAAGCAAGATGAGGATGGGGGAATGGAATGGAATGGTAGGAGAATTCAAATGCGAAAAGGAGCAAAAGGGAGCACAGGCTGGAGCGTGCTTTTTGTCCAGAGAATTACATAATTGCAGTGGTTTTTTTGGTGGTAATGCAGACAGAGATGGAGGGGTTTAGGTGTTGCAAGCTGGAAATGGAAAACAAGTTGCTTTGGGGATTTGTGATGTGTGGTGGAGGCTCTTTTATGGATAGTGAGTTGCTCCTTTGTGGCGACTTCGAAAAACCATAGATCATCTGATATGCTCTTGCATTGCCGTTTTGTCACTCCGATATGGTCTGAAGTGCTGCTTAATATGGAATGTGTGCTACCAAACTACTCAACACTCAAACAATGGTTTAAACTGTGGCTTGACAAGCAATTTAGAAGCAAGATGCAAAAGAAATTATGGGCAGTGAGTTGCTTTGCTGCAGTGTGGACTATTTATTTGGAAGCACAGGAATGTAGTTTTTGACAGAATCAACCCGGATATTAATCTTGTTGTTGACCTAATCAAGAGAAGAGTGGCTATGTGGGCTGGATGTTGGAAGGATGGCATGCCATACACTGCTGAACAGCTGTGCAGGAAAGTTCATCAGATCTCACACCTTTTCTAATTTTTGATTCACCAAGCAGGATCTGCTGGTTACCTATGAATTAGCCTTCAAAAGATGCAGCAATATGGGCATTGGCATTAAGCAGAGAGGAAGAGATGAGCAGTGGCTGTCGTGGAGAATGTTAAAATATGCCTAATGTTGCAGTTTGAATTGTATAATTGCATCAGTAGAATGTAGAGATGTGGCTTTGGATTAGGTAGGGCTGTATTTTGACTTTTGTGTGTTTCCTTTTGGTAGGGTTTTGGTAGCACTAGGCTGAAACATTTATGCCCATCATCTTTTGACTCTTGTGTTCTGGGCCTTGTGGCTTTTTTTTTAAAAAATAAATGGGCGGTTGATGCCCTGTAACTTTTCGAAAAAAAAACAATATAAATTTTATTACATGAATTGAAATGCTTAGAAACAGATACTCATATGCAATTACCTATTTGCAACAAAAAGATAGTAAACAAAATACAATGACACTTGTGTATATATTAATTTTATATTTATTTAATATGTTGAAGACAAATAAAATAGGATTAAAATATGCTATAATTTTAATGGAAGATGACAGTATATCTACTTCTCGGGTACTTTCTTTGTAAATGAAAATCTATTCAAATTTAAAATATGTCCACTGTAGATGCAACTCTGCAGTGTAAATCAACGAATAAATATAAATATTTATGCAAATTAAACTCAAACATGTTAAACAATATATAGAAAAATAATCAACATATATGTACCAAAAAAATGAAATAACCCAGAAACATTTATATCACACTATTTTCTTTTATGGACAGTTGATATTTCACATGTGACACCTATATATTGTGTATGTGTATGACAGTTAATATTTCACATGTGACACCTATATATTATATATAATATGCATTATCTCAACTCTCAATTTTATGTGATACTCCCATGTAAAGAAACAAAACGTATTATGTGATGCTATTAATTCATTTTTTAAAAAT
Organism: Portulaca oleracea; assembly: GCA_029582165.1. Classification (NCBI taxonomy): domain Eukaryota; kingdom Viridiplantae; phylum Streptophyta; class Magnoliopsida; order Caryophyllales; family Portulacaceae; genus Portulaca; species Portulaca oleracea. The sequence continues at coordinate 13,676,033 of CM055888.1, read as the reverse complement.
GAATTCATATTGTAGTACCTAACTTATTTTTATTTTGTCTAAATATGTAAAATATATCTTTTAATTGAACTCTAAACTTTTCTAATGCATAGATAGATAGTATTATTGGGAATTTACCTTTGAATGTTCTATATAAGATATATGACATATTCGGGTATTAAACAACCTGCAATCACAATTTTTTATTAGTAGACCACACATTATTGAAAATACAATAGAGGTGAAACTAAAATAAAACAATAATATATACATATCACGTAGAGAAATACCTTCAACACAAATTATAGAAAAGTGAAATTTGTTATGAATAAAGATATGCAACTTAACAGATTCCTTTTATAATATGAGTTGGCGATAAAAAAAAAAAGAAATATGAGTTAAGGGCATGGCCAAATGCCAATGACACACACGTCAAGTAAGTTACATGACAATTAAGGCCCATTGATATAATAAAATGGTAGTAATTAACATTTTATAGTAATAATATTGATAATAATATTGATAATAATGACGACGAAAACGTCATAAATAATTAAAGTAATTGATCTTTTTTTTTAATGATAGTAATGTGTTATAATCATAGATATGCTAGCCCAATGTCTCTATACAATAAAAGAGGCTTAATTTCTTTGGGGACGAAAGTTTATTTGAAGATTGATCAGACTTTTTTTTTCTTTTTCATTTTCCTTTCCTTCCTCTCTCTCTCTCTCTCTCTCTCTCTCTCTCTCTCTCTCTCTCTCTCTCTCTCTCTCTCTCCCCCCCCTTCTTCTTCTTCTTCTTTCCTTTCATTCTTTCTTCTCTTCGAGCTGCACACCCCGACGCACACCACAGCACCCCCTCATTTCTTCTTCTTCCTTCTTCTTCTCCAACTTCGCCGACCCCGAACTCCACCATTGTTGCCGACCTCCACCGCACCTCCACCCAACTCTCCTCCTCTCTGTCTCTCTATCTTCTTCTTCTTCCTTGAGTTGCTGCCACCATCGACGTTGCCGCCCTTCGTCAGCTCTACCCACGTCGCCACCGCCACTACCCTCCTCTGGAGCTCAGACGACCGAAGCCGCCGTGCGACCCCCGGAGCACCGCCAACACTCCAGCGCTCAACTTCTCTCTCTCTCACACAGATATGAAAACGCCACGCATGGATCTCATTGGAAGGTAGGTGTTGTCTTGATGTGTTATTTATTGTTTTCAGAATCGTGTTTGAAGAATTCACCAAGTTGCTCAGATTATCAATTTTGATTTGTTGCTCCTTTATGTGTTCATCTCTTTGCCTGAGCAATCTTCTCTCTTCCTCAAGCTTTGTTGCAAGTTTTTCAAGCTCTAATTCATACTAATAAACACAGAAAGAATGTCGAGAGATTAAGTTGGTCAATAATCTCAAATCTACCAACTTCAATGATAGATCAATGTAGCCTATGTAGGGGGAATCGTTTGTCTTTGGGTATGATTTCTATCCATTCCCGTTCCTAATTTCACATCTTCATATGATTTTGTTTTTGAGTTAGTTGTTTAGCCGCAAATTTAGTATTTTTTTCAAATTAGATTGTAGCAAGCGTGATATTTGGGTTCAAGGTACTCGGTTGGGTTTATAGTGCAAATAGTTGGGTTTATAGTGCAGATAGTCAAAAAATGGGTTGGTTACTCAAGTCCACCAAACGTGTAATTTAGCTCGCAGGGGGTGATCTATTGTTTTATGAGGGAACTAAGTGGCTTGATTTCATTTGTGGGAGGAAGTTCTAGAGGGTCAATGGAGAGGCATAGAATACTATGTTTGATTGATTAAAGGATAAAATCTAATGGTTGGACTATTGGCAAGGCTTTGGTTAAGTTCAGTTCAGTGGACATGTGATCACCTCTATGTCCTCCTTTTGATTTGCCCAGGTCTTTCTGTTGGTTGATAGTGGGCTCATATATGATCTGTGCAGGTTGAAATTCATGTGCGCAAAATATATTGTGTGAGCAAAAGTGTGCCAACACTTCCTGTGAACATTGAAGATGCTGCTTGCAACGACGTAGAAATCGAAGAAGCATTGAAGGTAAATTACTGCTTGTTTGTTGAAGTTAATTACTTATACGTCTGGCTGTCAAAATTCATTAATTTGAAACCCTTGAATAGGATTTCGTCTTGCCGATCCAGAGGATCGCATGTTGAGTGCTTATTGAAATTGTTAGTTTTGCAACGTGGGGAATAGGAAGACAGCTAGTTGCTAATGAAGTGCAACAGGTCGGTTTTCTGGATCAGTGACACTATTGTACACATCTTCCACAAATGCTTCTTTCTTATGTGGGTGTTTCTTTTCCTAAAGTTAATGCTGGTGTACAGGTGACGTATGGCAGCAAAGTTGTGGAGATTTGAACCGTTGTGGGTAACGCGGTACATACCCATTAGTGATGTTGATATCCACCATGCTGCTTTTCCCCCTTCTTTTTCGCATGTGGTTTTATTTGAGTCTAAAACATATCTGATAGGCTTCTCAGGAAATCAAAATCAAAAGAAAAAAAAAGGAGAGAATTTCAGAGAGATTTCATTCAGTATTCATTCTGATAATTGCATGGTGTTGTTGCCAATTAAAGCAACTACTGATCTCTCTCATTCCTGCAGCAACCAACTGGGCCAATGTTGCCAATTCGGAGAGTTCTTAAGAGAGAGAGTTTAATGAGAGGAGGGAGAGATTTTCTTGTAACACAATCTATGTTGTCGGCTTATCTAAATTGCTATGGTCCCCAATGTTGAGTTTTGTGTGCTACTTTATCTAATTATGGCCATTACATTTTCAGAAAGCGTGCTATTTGAGATTTAGGTCTTACTTTCAGTGGACAGTTCCATTAGTTACATCCAAGTGAAAAATCTGTAAGTTCGTTTCTTTTAGTCACTTCTATCCTTTGCACATGTCTTTAGTATTTCAACATATTGTTTGTTTTCCAGTGTAATGAAAAATAGAATGATTCACACTATTTTCAATGGGTGTGTAGTTGTCATGGATTACTGGTTTTCTAAGTTAAACATTACTTAGCTAATTGATAATAATATGGAGTCACTGTGTCGTCACAATGAAAACACAAAAGTAAGACCGTAAAACAACTTTCGCATAGAAAGCATGATGTTATGTTTGTAAGAGAAGTGGGGACATATATAATCTAGCAAAGTTTATACCTAGCTATCGTAACTCCACCAAAAAAAATGGTAGTAAACTCGTGTGATCCATAGCTCATAGATTTTGCTTAGCTTCTACGGGAAGAGGCGGCGGCCAAATTATTTCCTTCGTCACTAACATCACCTACTTCTTTGTATTTCTTCTATCGATCTGACTTTGTTTATGATTAAAATCATGTAGTTGGTGAAATCCGTCCAACTCTTTTCCTTCATGAATCTGATTATGCATTGAATTTAGTAATTCTTTGATTTAAACTGTTTGTGGAATCTGGTTATGCATTCAATTTGGTAATCTTTTGGGTTATCTTGTTTACAGTAGATATTACATGTTCATTTGATAATTCTTTCGTCTATGTTTTTTGTTGTACTTACAGGATGAAATTGTTAATACAGAATGTCTTGATTTGCATTACAGTAACAAAGAACACATATTTATCGTCAAAGTTAACTACTGTACCTACCAGCAGCAAGAGACCCTCATGTTCGTGGTCCTCTCCATAGCGGACCCAACAGATGACATGGTGAAGTCACTTGCCCAAGAGTAAAATCCAATACTTGACTTTTCGGCATGTTAAGCAACCGAAGACCTTTTCCTTTACTGAATCGCCTTTTATCGGTTGTTGGCTTCTTCCCTTTTGTTTTTCGCCAACTCGGACTTATCTTCTATTGGTTGCCTTGCCATTTTGCTTTTTGCCAAAAAAATTTTGACTACATAGTGGCTGTGTCACAATACTTACTATGGATTAGTTTTCCCCTCCCTTCTGCCACCTCAATTTGTCACTTATCTTTCCTTATCAATACATATACTTCTTTACCTTTGATATTAACCATAATCTCAACTCTGCTATCTCAGGTCTCAGGAATGAAAAGAGTTGATAACCATCATGTAGATACAAAGCACAAAACTTCCTTTCGCACATCAACTCTTAAAGTTCCAAACTTTTGTACATAGTTTTTTGTGATTTCCAGAACAAGAATGTAATGCAGTTTGCAAATAATAAAATCCAGTACTTTTATACCCGTGCATCGCACGGGTACCTTATCTAGTAATAACTAATGTAGGATGCGTTTTTGTTTTCTTGTATAAATATTTTGTTTATATTAAATAATTATTTTATGAATATTTTTATGAATAATTACTTTTGTGTCCAGAGGTTTATGTAAGAAAAGTAAATATCATGAAATTTTTTATTGCTCTAATCTTACTTATGGATAACAGATCAAGTGCTTAGCAATTTTGTCCTATTAAATGATTGGCAAGTTTCCTTTATCTTTTAGATCTCAAAAAAAAAAATGTTCTATTAAAATTTACATATTGTTAGAATACGGTTGCACTTATTTTTTTAAGAAATTAGTAAGACTATATAAATTAATCTGTTTTTCATATAGTTTATTATTATTATTATTATTATTATTATTATTATTATTATTATAAATAAATGTGTGTGTGAATAAAATATTTTATGTAGTGGACGATATTTAGATATCGCATGTATATAGATTTGTATGTTATTAAATTATTTAACAATTCTTTCTTTTATGTTCAATAAAGTTCAATATAATGAATAATTGACTTATTAATATATGATTTTATATGAAACATAAATCCTCATTTCATTTATTATATATTATTAATTAGTTATTTTTTTAATTCTTAAAAGTAACTCATACTAATAATAAATTTTTAAAAAAGTAAAATTGCTCAACTTTCCCAAAATGCCCTCTTCAAAACACATAATTCCAACACTCATGCTTTTGTTAATTAATTAATTGTTTATCTTCTTAGTAGTAACTCATACTTATAATAAATACATGTAAAGTGATTTTAAAAACAAAAAGTAAAAATGGCTAATTATACTTTTCCAAAAATGCCCTCTTCAAAATATGTAAATTCCAACCTCACCCTTTGTATCTAGAAATATATATATATATATATATATATATATATATATATATATATATATATATATATATATATATATATATTTTCTTATTTCTTAATGAAAGAAGCAAATCTTAGCACTATTTCAAGTAGTTCAAATTTAATCGAAGGTTCGGAAAGAGCCCATATAACATTACCCAGTGGGACTATATTTCATATTGATGATGCACTGTATTCCACCAAGTCTCAAAAAAACTTATTAAATTTCAAGGATATTCGCAGAAATGGATATCATATTGAGACAACTAGAGTAAGCAATGTTGAATATTTGCATATTATAAAGTTTGCCTTAGGCAAAAGATGTGTGTTAGAAAGATTACCATCATTATTCTCTAGGTTATGCTACACAATGACTAACCCAATTGAAACACATATTCTAGTAAGCCAGAAGTTTATTAATGATAAAGAATTTATCATATGGCATGATAGATTGGGGCACCCTAGATCAAACACGATGCGAAAATTACAAAGAACTCATACGGACCTAATTTAAGGGACCAGAAGATCCCTCAATCTAATGAGTTCACATGCGTAGCTTGCTCTCAAGGGAAATTAGTCATAAGACCATCACCAGTTAAGGCGGGGGTTGAATCCCCCAAATTCTTGGAACGTATATTAGGTGACATTTGTGGTCCAGTAGACCCGCCATGTGGACCCTTCAGATACTTTATGGTTTTAGTTGATGCATCAACGAGGTGGTCACATGTGTGTTTATTGTCAACTCGCAACTTGGATTTTGCAAGATTGCTAGCTCAATTGATTAAATTACAAGCACATTTTCCAGATCATACAATCAAGAAAATCTGTCTTGATAATTCTGGTGAATTTACATCAAAAGCTTTTGATAATTTTAGTATGTTAGTTGGCATAGAGGTTGAGCATCCAATGCCACATATCAATACACAAAATGGTCTAGCAGAATCATTTATCAACCGCTTGCAACTAATTGCAAAGACCATTACTTATAAAGGCCAAGCTTCCCATAAGTGCTTGGGGACATGCTATATTGCATGCCGCGACATTGATCCGCATAAGGCCGACAGGTTATCAAGAATATTCCCCCCTACAATTGGTTTACGACCATGGACCTGATATCTCCCATCTACAAACTTTTGGATGTGCGGTGTATGTTCCAATTACCCCACCACATCGCACTAAGATGGGACTCTAAAGAAGATTGGGAATATATGTTGGGTACGAATCTCCATCCATATATAATTAAGTATCTAGAGCGAACAACTGGAGATATGTTTACAGCAAGGTTTGTTGACTGTCATTTTGATGAGACAGTCTTCGCAACATGAGGGGGAGAAAATAAACATATGGACAAGGGGATAAGTTGGAATGAATTATTATTAACACATCTTGATCCGCATACAAAACAATGTGAACTGGAAGTTCAAAACATAATTCGTCTGCAAACTTTAGCGAATGAATTGCCAGATGCCTTTTCTGACCCAAAGAGAGTCACTAAATCCTATGTCCCAGCTGCTAATGCTTCTTGTAGAATCAATGTCCTTGTAGGACAAAACATCATTACAAATGAGCCTAGACCACAAATAAGCATGGTAGGCCAATCAATTCAAAGATAAAAATCCTCGAAAAGAAAATAAGCAAAGAACAATGATAACTACCATGAGGAAATGTTGACTCCAGAAGAGTCCCCAAACATGACAAATGAGGAAGTCGCACCTCAAGTTCATGTACTTGAAAATCGCGAAAATGACGAGATCTCAATCAATTATGTCATTACTGGGAGAAGATGAAACCGACATGAAATCGACGTCGATACAATGTTTTCATATAATGTAGTGCTCAATATCATGAATGAAAACGAGGATCATGAACTGCGGTCTGTTGAGGAATGTTGACAAAGAGAAGATTGGCCAAAGTGGAAGGATGCCATTAAGGCGGAATTAGATTCACTTACAAAAAGAGAAGTAACCGGACCTGTAGTCCGTACACCAAAAGGGTATCAAACCTATGGGATTCAAATGGGTCTTTGTAAGAAAACGAAATGAGAAAAATGAGATTGTAAGATATAAAGTGCGACTTGTTACCCAAGGGTTTTCTCAAAGGTCGGGTATCGGTTATGAAGAAACGTACTCCCCTGTAGTTGATGCTACTACATTTCGATACCTATTAAGTCTGGAAGTTCATGAAAATCTCACTATACATCTTATGCATGTCGTTACAACTTACTTATATGAGAAACTTGATAGCAACATTTACATGAAACTCTCGGAAGGATTTAAATTGCCTGAAGCAAATAAGAATCCTCGAGAACTTTGCTCAAACAAGTTTAATAGATCTCTATATGGCTTAAAGCAATCTGGATCGTCTTAGTGAGTATCCATTGAAAGAAAATTACACAAATGATCCCATTTGCCCATGCATCTTTATAAAAAGATCTGGATCTGAATTTGTTATAAGTGTTGTCTATGTTGACAATTTAAACATTATTGGAACTCTAGAAGAGCTTCGAAAAGCAACATATTGCTTAAAGAAAGAGTTTAAAATGAAAGATAACGGTAAAACCAAGTTTTGACTTGGTTTACAAGTTGAACATTTTGATAATCGAGTTTTTGTGCATCAGTCGGCTTATGTAGCAAAGGTGTTAAAACGATTTACATGGACAACGTACACCCTTTAAATACTTCAATGGTAGTAAGATCACAATGTGAAAAGAGATCCTTTTAGACCCCCCTGAAGATGACGAAGAACTCAGTAGTCTTGAAGTACCGTATTTAAGTGCTATTGGAGCACTAATGTATCTAGCAAGTCATACGCGACCAAATATTTCCTTTTCTGTGAATTTGCTAGCAAGGTTTAGTTCATGTCCAACACGACGTCATTGGAACGAAGTTAAACATATATTTCGGTACCTTCGAGGTATAATGGATATCAAAAAATTACTTAGAGGTACCCTAACTTTTGATGAAATGTTTTTTGGGTACCCCAACTTTTCAAAACTAATTTTGGGGTACCCTAACTTTTAGGATTAGTAATAAATAAGTGAATTTCCAGCCAATGATTTGAATTCACCGGTAAGTTTAAGGCGGGAAATTGATTAAGGTTTATTTTGGACGAAAATGCCCTTTATTTGTTAGAAAATAAGAAAATGTCGTTAATAGCCTCCCAACTCCATTCTTTTCTTCTTCGTTTATTCTTGAGTCTTCTTCTTCTTTCCTTCTTTAATTGAACCATATCAAACAACCACAGTTCTCCAGTGCTAAATCAACAGGGGATATGAACTTTAACAAGAAAATGATACTACAATGCTAAACCAACAGGGGATATGAGCCCTAAATTGAATACAAACTGGGAACTTCACACCTTTGTAGATGCATTAATGCTCATCATTATAGTAACATTGTTTTGAAATTCTATGTTGGCCTTTGGATACGGCTCAAGACACAGACATCTACACCCAAAAATCAGGGGATATGAACCCTAACTCTTTGAATTGCAGGTGTGTGAAGGAAATTAAACCAACAAAATGGGGAGTTAGAATACTGACATGATGGAACGTAGCCCCAAGGATTGAAGAAAAGATAAGTTAGCAAGGTCAGGGAAGCCAGAGCGAAAGACACCATTATCGACCATGGCGAAGTTCAATGGTGGAACGAAGAGGTGTTCGTCTTCAGCATCTCCGTGATCATCGAGTAATTCTCGGGTGGAAGGAAGATGGACAGACTGCGGTGGTAATCGTCGTCATCATTGTTGATACTGGGGCAGTGACGGCGATGGTTCTGGACGACGGCGACTTCAATAGTGCGACAATTGTCGGAGTCGGAGCCAGTGTTGTTAGTCACTGAGTTCACTCACCATTATTTTCCCATTGCATACATGAATGTGAGGAAACTGAAATATATACCAAAATTCCACCCATTTGATTTGAAATTCAAGCAACACTACAAAGACCGAAGCTTGAAGAGAGTGGGAGTGGAATGGGTTGTCTGTCGATGGACTAAAAGGGCATTGTAGTCAATCTCTGTAAAAAATTAAGGGTATTTCGGTCAGTTCACATAATCCATTGGATTTTCGCCGGAAATTCACCTAGTAATTTCTAATCCTAAAAGTTAGGGTACCCCAAAATTAGTTTTAAAAAGTTGTGGTACCAAAAAATAGTTTCATCAAAAGTTAGGGTACCTCTAAGTAATTTTTTGAATGGATATGGGTCTATTTTATCCTTGTGAAGTCAAAACGAGTCTGATTGGCTATGCTGACGCTGGATATTTATCTGATCCCTATAATGCATGCTCGCAAACTAGATATGTGTTTACTTGCGATGTAACTACCATTTCTTGGCATTCTATGAAACAGACTATAAAGGTTATCTCTTCTAATCATGCTAAAATTTTGGCAATTCATGAGGCTAGTAGAGAATGTGTTTGGTTAAGGTCTATAATTCAACACATTCGGGGATCTTGTGGCTTGACTTCAGAAAAGGATGTCCCAACAATTTTATATGAGGATAATGCAGCATGTATAGCTCAACTGAAAGTAGGGTACATCAAAGGTGATAGAACTAAGCATATCTCACCAAAGTTCTTTTTCACCCATGATCTCCAAAAGAAAAATGAAATTAATGTTCAACAGATCCGCTCTAGTAAGAATTTAGCGGATTTATTTACTAAGTCACTCCCGAAAGCAAAGTTTGAAAAGTTAGTTGATAAAATTGGGTTGCGTCGGCTCAGAGATCTTATCTGATGTTCTCATCAGGGGGAGTTAATGCGCGTTGCACTCTTTTTCCCTTATATGAGGTTTTATCCCATTGGGTTTCCTTAGAAAAGTTTTTTTATGAGGCAACATATAATGAGCGCATTAAAGAATTATGTACTATTTTTCCTTAACTAAGTTTTGTCCTATTGGATTTTCCTAGTAAGGTTTTAATGAGGCATATTCTTTAGAAAAATGGACATTTAAGGGATAGTGATATGAAATAATATTTGTGAATGCCCGTATATTTAATTAATATCTATTGGGTATCTTTTTGGTTAGGATATAGGAAGATTCTATTCCAATATGATCTTGCTATGTAACTAGTATAAATACCCCTTCTGGGTTAAGAATAAATGATATCATTCTCCTCTCTCAATCTCTATTGTTCTTCTCTATTATTCTCTCAATATTGTGTTCATCTATTTATTGTTTCATAACAGATGTATAATAAGTGAATTTTTTTATAAAATTTTGATTTTTTTATATGTATGATACGTGGCATCTTCTTATTTAGTTTGTCTTATTTTAATATATTTAATAGATAATAAATTAATGACGAATAATTTATTTGAATTTTAAATAAATATTTCTATAATAAAAAGGGTGATTTGTTATAGCGGTGCTATTAGTTTAAAGGTTGACTATTTTAACAAATAATATGATTGTAAGAAGGATTATGTTTACAAAACGATATAAATAATGATTGAATAAATACAAGACACGAAAAATTTTAACAAGTAATATGACTCCTGACGAAAGAATTGTAAGTAGTCCCTGAATACATTAGTCATGCATGAATTAAATGGCCAACATAATAATGATAGTATATATGATTAGTCATCTCACAACCTTTAAAAAGGAGCTTATAGAAAACTTAGTTATACTATCACCTTTATGTGAAACTAATCCACAATAATCACCCTTGAAACAATATGGTGACTTTTATTGAATATAAGAGTGACTAATAATTTATTTTGAATATTATAATACAGGTCGACCTTAAATAAATTATAAGGCACGTTCATATTAAACAAATAAGTTTGTTATGGTTTATTAATCATAGAAAAGTATTTAAAAGATTATCCCTTAATAAATTCCATCTCACTCTCTACATCACCGAGCCCTGTCTCTCCCCTCCTTTCCTCCTTGCTTGTATTTTAGTTCCATTCCAGTATTAATTTCAACCATGTTTTAAGTAATTTCCTTCCAACCTTTTACCTCTTTTTCGTTGTCTTATTTTTTACTATCCAACTAACTTTTTACTTATTTTTCCTTGTCTTAGTTATTTTTGATAGGAGGGTCGAGATATCTAGGGGGGACAACAGCAAAGGACAAGGGTAGGAGCAATGAAGTTGAAGAAGGAAACAAGGGATGCGGTTGTAGTGTTGGTGGTGAAAAACCAATGACGAATCCAGAAATATATAAAACTAAGCGGGTTCAAAATCAAATATGAAAAAGTCAAAACAATAAATTAAAAACATTTTATTTTCTTTGGCTAGCCATGACGCTTCATGAGTTATATAAATGTGACCTTTACTAAATTTATGGGTCATGCTTGTCATGCGATATTTACCAAAGATAAATTGAAAACAATAAATTAAGCAAACTTCCCACCAAGCTTTAAGTCTTGGTGGGAATACAAATTTTTAGTTAGGTGGTGATGTTGATAGGTCATAACTGTAATTTGCAGTTTGATATATTCACTTGTCTGTAAAGTTTATTGGGAGATACACTTAAGATAAAAGGTTTAGTGAATGAGTTAAATTTACTCAGAGTTAAAAATGAATGTGATATTTGAGGGGGAAAATGAAGTGAAAAAGAATTAAAAGAAAGTGATATTTGGGAAACAAATAAAGTGAAAAAAGAATTATATGTTCATTGGGAAAAGAACGGAGAGAAAAAGAATTCAACGAATGTCATCATTGGAGAAAAAATGAAGTGAAAAACATTAAAAAATGAATGTGATATTTGAGAGAGAAAATAAAGTGAAAAAGAATTAAAACGAAGTGATATTTGAGAAATAAATGAAGTAAAAAAAAGAATTATTTGATCCCAGGGAGAAAAGAATGAAGAGAAAAAGAATTCAATAAATGCTATCATTGGAGAAAAAAATGAAGTGAAGAACATTTAATTTTATAGGTGGACAACAGACTTGAACACGCGACGTGGAGAAGAAAATGAAGTGAAAAAATATTAGACTATTCTTTTTTTTGTGGTGTGGCGGGGGGGGGGGGGTGGTTGAACCCACGACTTCAAGGAATATACAACAACATAAACTAATGCTTGCCACTCCAACTAAGCAAAATGACTTGATTATAATTCTTCTTTCCTTATATATGTAAGTATCTAATATTTTGAAAAAAAAAAACGAAACTGACAATTTTTCTTTTTTTTTTTAAGCGGAGTCACTTGACCCCACGCAAACCCACCCTAGATTCACCACTGTGACAAACGTCCAATGTTGCCACATATACATTCTTTTCAAGATAAGGTATAGTTATTTGTCTCTGGTTGTTTCTCATGGATGTTATGAGTTCTTTGGTTTTTTTTAGTGTTTTTAGATTTAATTTTTAGGTTCGAGATTTAGTTGGATTTGATATAGACTTGTTCTCCTTTTAGTTTTTTGGGGTTGAGATGTAATTTCTAGGTGGATTTATGTTTAATTTGTAGTTTTAACTTAATGCTCATATATTTATGCGTTAGAGATTTTTTTTTGTATGAGCTGATGTTTCGGATGCTCTCAAGCGACCCTTTGTTGTTGGTAATTTCTAGTTTTATACTCTCAATATTCATGTCATTTTATCTCGCACTACAAGAAAAATTACTTTAGGCAACAAATTTCCAATTTTTGTCGCCCTTTAACATAGGACAACAAAAAAATTTGTCACGATTTGGTAGTTTTATCCTCGAAGCATAAAGTCCGGGCTACAAATTAGTAAAAATAGTAGCACAAGTTAGTTGTGGTGGGCAACCAAACTTTTTTGTTGCCTTAGTAACTTTTGGCAACCATTTTTCTTTAAATTGTTACCTAATCTAGCAACACAAAAAAAGTTTTGCTGCCACATATAATGTATTTAACCATAACATTATTTGGCTGCCCTATTTCAAATTAATGCAATAATAATTTTTTTCCGCCCAAACTACTATAAATTTGTTGTCCAAACACATTTTCCTTGTTGTATCGGTACATAGTCATGTAATTTTTGCTTAAAGTTTTGTTTTCTTTCTTGTTGGGCCTACTTTAGTTTGGTAGGCTTCTGAGTCTTACGGTTTCTGGGTTTGAGTTTGAGTTTAAGTTTAAGTTCTTAAAAGAACTCTTCTTACATGGACTAGAACAATACCTCTAAACTAGGGTCAACTCTTTACAACAAGAAAACACATATTCACATAACATACAACATGAAAAGGGGTATCCTAAGCAAGGCTCTATGTCCAAAGGGTTTATTGGCTGGATAAGGCTTATCGACTCATGTCTCGCCCCGGTGCATTCTCGTTGTATAATTTCAACTTGAATGTGTGAGGTGCTGCTCTTGGAGGCTCGAGTGGAGACCTTGTAGATTGATGCATGAGTAGATGTGGTGACTAAGGCTCAAATTGGTGTAAATGCACCATTCTAAGTATAGCCGGTTCGGCATCCCATGAGTTATTTTCTGGTTAAAAAGAAAAACCTAAATCGCCGCTTTTAGTGCACCCAAGCCACAAATACAAGGTG